>CM052705.1:47834676-47907012 GCA_028551405.1 Uromys caudimaculatus
GGTCCTCCTGGAGTTTGGACCACCAACCAAAGAATACACATTGATGGACTTATGGTTTTTACCACATATGTGGCAGAGGATGACCTTGATGGCCATCAGGGAGAGAGGAAAGGCCCTTGGGCCTGAGGATGTTAGAGGCCTCAGTAAAGGGGAATGTCAAGGCAGGAATATAGGGATGGGTGGATGGGGGGGTGGGGTGGGAGGTGGAATTCCCTCCTAGAGGCGAGTTGGGGAGGGGATGAGGGGTATCCAAAGAGGAGACTCAGAAAAGGGGAAACATTGGAAATGTATATAAAGTATCAAAAATAAAAAAGGAGGAAAAAAATTAACACAGACCTACGTTCTATACAGCTTCATGAATTTCTATACAATAGAAATGGCATATGATATAGAAGCTGTAAAACTTCATGTTAAATTTTAGACTTTCAGTATCAAATATATCTAGGCCCTATATTTATTTACATTGAATGCAGGAAATAAACACAAAGTATAAAAGAGAATATAATGGGTATTGTTTTCCTACTTCTAATTCTGTCATGGATTTTTTTTGTTATGGTTTTAGATAACTACACACACACACACACACACACACACACACACACACACACATACACACACACACACACACACACAACACATCATCTAAAATGGAGTTTGTATCAGTTTTGTACTCAACTATAAGCCCTGTGTGAGTAGCTACCATCTTTGGAAATTGGCATAACAAGTAGGAAAACGTTTATAAAGTGGTCGCTCCCTCTGTGACTGTGTTTCCGGCAAGGACAGACAGAAGCAGATTTTGCCCATGTTACTCAGACAGCTACATTGTTCTTCCAGCCTGTGGAAGAAGATAGTTATTCCATGTTTCCTGTGGAAAAAGACATGGAGTTTGGGGGAAAATGATTACTGTGATCAATATCACAAGGAATCAAATACACCTTACTGTTTATTTTAGGCAAGAATCAAGGGGGTGATAAACAGCTTAGTGTTTCCTATAGAGAATTACACTAGTCAATCTGTTCATATTTCTATTTATTTATACATAAAGTAGGAGTAATAATTTCTATCTTGAAAAAATAAACCCTTTTGTTAGTTATGACAGGGCAACCAATTATAATAAAAATATTCCAAAGGCTTATGTTTTGAGAATATGCTTGATCCTCAATTCAGTTGTATTTTAAACATTGCTCCATGCATTAAAGATTAGTCTCCACCTTATTCATTATCTCAGGAAGTAAAACAAGAGAGAGAGAGTGCCAATGTCAGTAGAGGAACTTATTTTTTTCCTTCATCATATACTGCATGCACCATGCATGTATAATTTTTTCTTCTTAGGCCTCATATTTCTAACTGGTAATATAATGTGATATTTTTATTGGAAAAGTCTACAGTCTATGCAGAGAGAGAAATGTTATAGTAAATGACATTAAAGCAATCATTTGAACAATATATATTTAAGGCTCTTAGACAGTTTTTCACTGTTTCATCTGGGTAGAAGCTAAAAAGCAATGAGATTTTAATTTTATTTGACAATATGGCATAGTGATTACAGAAGCAGAGAATACATGGAGCTAGTAGGACAGATTCAGTGGCATGAAAGAACATTCTTTATCTGGACAGAACCTGAAGTAGTTATTTGTATGTAAACTTACATTTCTCTAGTATGCCTTTGTGTACCCCAAGAGAAACAGTGTAGAATTCAGCAATAATCACAAAGGGACTCTCCGAGTACTTCTAGTAGACATCTACCAATTCGTAAAAGGTTTATCATCATTGGAAGACTCTTATGATACTTATTTGGGGGTCGTGAGATAATATTAAATTTTAAAATTTTTAAATTTAAGCTGAAAGATATATCTTTCACATGAAGATTAAGACATTGAAACAGTGAGAAGAGCAGATATGAGAGAGAGAATTTGGAGGAAAATGAACCAATATACTTTCCAATCAAATTTCAGATCTAAGGATCTGTTGTTGTTTTGCACAACAAAGTCCGTGTGATTCATTTGACAGTGGAATGGAGTATGTAAACAAAGTTGGGTTTTTCAATTTTGAATATTTGAGCTATATGATTCTACAGGCATTTGTACTGAAATATAAATTAAATATTTTGATGAACACGTTTGAAGCTCAAGAAAAATTTAGACTCACAGATATAGAGTGGTGTCCCATTGCATAGTGAGTGGCTATCAAGTCAAGGATATGTAAGAGATGGCCTAAGGAAGTTTACTGTAATAGAGAGAAGGAAAGGGAGAAAACAGTAGGGAGCACTGTGTATGAGAGAACTAGAAGATAAGTATCTTAGGTTTTCTATTGCAATGATGAAATATCATGACCAAAGAAACTTGGGGAGAAAATGGTTTGTTTGGCTTACACTTCCACATCTCTCTTCATTATCAAAGAAAGTTAAGACAAGAATTCAACAAGGCAGGAACCTGTAAGAAGGAGCTGATATAGAGGCCATAGAGGGATGCTGCTTAGTGGGTTGCTCATCATGGATTGCTCAGCCTGCTTTCTTACAGAACCCAGGACTACCAGCCTAGAAACGACACCACTCAAAATGGGCTGGGCCCTCTGATATCAATTGTGACATTGAAAAGATTAAGACAGAAGCATCACTGCAAATATAAGGCTAGCCTGGGCTAAGCCAGTTAGAGCTAAATAGTATGATCCTGCCCCAAATACATAGAAACAAACAAACAAAAATAGCAACACAAATAATGAGGTATAAATTAGGATATTATGATGTGTGCAGATTTTATAACATTTGGAATTTGCAGGTGGGTTGGGGTTCTTATGTATTAGTTTTAGTGTAGTAGGTACAATGAAATTAATGGGGGCGAAGCCGTGAGGAGAAAACATATGAGCCCACTGAAGAATGAAATGAAAAAGAGACTACCATAGCTAAAATGTGTAGGGTAAGTAAATCAATTTTGTTATTTTCCATAAAAGAAAAATAAGGGTTTACAGACAGCAAAACTAGAGTGGATGATTCTTTTTAAAAAAGGGAATATTTTGTAACAGAATATTGTAAACCTATGGCCAAGTGTTGCTTTCATTTTGGTTTTGATTTAATTTCCCTAGGTCTATCCATATTGTTTATTTTCCAAACAATAGTTTGGGGTTTTGACAAGTTATATAACCTTCTTAAACTTTAATCTCCTCTGCTGTGTAATTAAGGAAATAAAGAAGACTATTTCAAAAGAGTTTTGTAAGATACAAATAAAATATTGTGTATGGAATTGTCTTGTAAACAGCAAGCTACCAGAGCAAGTTAATTATCACTTCTATTGTTACTATAAGAGTGTTCTGAGATTTTGTTCAACTATATTTCCTTTCCCTGGAGTTCAATATCTCTGCTTCTTGCAAGTGCATATTTCTATTTTTATTATTTGCTGAATAATGTACTTTGCTTCTTTGAGACTCTGTGAGATACGGACTCGTGCACAAAGCAGCTCTCGTTTACCTCTTTTACACAGTTTATCTTCAAATCCCACAGCTGCTTTAAAATGTTCCCCAGATATCTGAAGATCCAATTTCTCATTCCCCAAACTAGATTTTATGTGGATGAATACTGCCAAGTTTTGAGGTTCTGCAATTTTGCCCTATTGATGATGTAATATTTTACCCTGCTGAAGATTCATGACTGCTAGACGTTGCAATGGCCCTGGGTGAGAGGAAAAGGACTCCCTTAATCATGTCAGAGAAAGCTGCTGCACCTCATGTATGGAAAGGCTTTTTACTCAGTTCCCATAAGAAAAGGGGCAGGGCACTTCTATGCAGGCAGAAAAACAAGTTGTGGGAAGGAAACTCTGAGTTAAGGAGATTTGCATCTCTTCCAGTGGACAATAAAAATGCCTGATCTCTGCTCAAGATATTTATAAAATATATGATATGAAGGATATTCAAAATGCTAGACTGGAATGCAGGCAGTTGGCTGGTGTCTCTGCTTGTGATATCCACAGAACAAGAAGCAAGCCCACGGGTGTCTTTCAACACAGAAGCTAAAAGCAACCATTAACACCACAGTGTCTAGAGGTGATGCGTATGCTTATTTGCCTCTGAGGCTGCCTTGCAGAGTAAAGCATTCTTTGATTGCTTGTTTGTCTGCTTCATTTCTGGTCTGATACATTCCCTTCCCCCTACTCCCAGGTTCTTCTTACTTCCCAATTGTACCCTCCATTTTCAGTGTAGGAAGCTCACCTACATTCTATATTCATCCCAGGAACAGGAAGCAGAATCAACTTGTTGAGTGTTTTTGGATCATAGTTATGAAAAATGAGAGCTTAAATCCATTTATCTAAAGAAAAGATCTCTCTCTTGACTCGTTTTTGGGCCCCACCTTCTCTCTCTCTCCCCCCCCTTGTGATATTCTTATAATATTCTTTATTTTTCAATGGTTTGTTATTAAACAAAGAAAAGTAGGATTTGGGAGAAGGCAATGAATGCCCCCAATCTAGCCACACTCTCCCCTTTGCCAAATGCCTTGAGTACTCTGCAAGGGACTGACTTCCAAATTGCCACTGTTCTTTTTCTCACTGTCTATGTTATGGTTCCTTTGACAGAGTGTTACTACTGAGTCTCCCGAAGCTGCCAGAGGGTAAATGGCTTCCAGAAGCTTTTCAGTTTAGTTATCACAGCTTTGGGATAGAGGGGTAAGCCACCCCAATGTTTACAAATATCTGCTAAGTGTCTAGGACTTGTAATATTTTAAAAATTAGTTCAATTGAAATTCATTCTTTAGAAATTGAATCATAGCTCTGCCATAGTTTTACAAAATTCTAGAAAGAAGTCTAAGATAAAAAGACTTACAGTTTTCATGGAATGGGGAATTCATTCTAATCATTGATGAGATATGATTTAATATGACTGTTGAAATGAACTATTATCAAGATCAGATTGGCTGATTTTGATGAATGTATGTGTGTTTGTGTGTGTGTGTTCTCTTCAGAAGTCACAAAAAAGTATACCATTTCCCCAATCTCCCTTCACTATTTCTAGCCGCAACATCTAAATAAAGACAAAGCAGAAAATATTCAATAACTTGGGGCCTCTTGGTCCAGAAACTGCTCAGTTATTCCCTTCCTTTTCTTCTTTCTTTTCTTTTCTTTCTTTCTGCCTTTCTTCCTTCCTTCTTTTCTTTCTTTTTGTTTGTTTAATTTATAACTTTTTAAACTTTTTATTGATTCTTTGTGAGTTTCACATCATGCACCCCAGTCCTACTCATCTCCGTCTTCCCTTATCCACCCTCCAATCTTGCAACGCCCCCCACTCCCAAAATAAAAACACAAACAGACCAAACCCAACCCAAACCAAACAGAAACCATCCCACATGGAAGCTGTAATGTATCACAGCATGTCCAACACTATACCTCCTCTCTCACATCTTCACTCCCAAATGTTCATTGTGATGACTCATCGGTTTGGTCTGAGGTCTCTGAATTCACCATTAATATTGGATACTCACCGAGATTCCTCCTGGTCATCCTGTTGTTGCTCGGTGTGAAGAAGACCCTGCAATCTTAGATCCTCATGACTGGCCCTTTCACACATCCCAACAGTTCATAGATGATATAAATTTTGGGGTGGGCCATCTTGAAGTCCTGGATCTGGGCTTGAGTGATAGCTAAGCTGGTCAGCTTGCTGGGTCTCCCTATGAGACAGTCCTCTTTAGTACTGTTCCTGCCAGCATAGCCAATGCTGCCATTTGCAGGAGACAAGTTCAGCTCCCTGCTTTCATGTCCTTGGGGCTAGCTCACCTGTGTCCCCTCCTTCAGGGCCAGCTCCAATGTGATTCCAGGCAAGGTGCAGGGCCCACTCTCCTGAGTACTATAGCCACCGGTGTTCAGGGATAGTTCTCCTGCTCTCAGGATCCAGCGCCAGCATTCTTGAATGCTGGAGGTTGTGAGGGGTGAGAGATGGGGAATATAAACTCTTCCTCCACACCATACCACCACAGCAGATGAGTGACTGGGCTAGCTCTCTGGTGCTCAGGGGTTAGGGCTAGCTTACCTGCACCCTGCCACTTGGACCAGCTCTACTAAGTTGCCCAAGAAAGGAGTAGGGCCCACTTTACCAAGCAGTACAGCTGGTGTCGGACAGGGCCAGCTCCCCTGCTCTCATGACCTTGCAAATGGCAAGGCACCCCTTTGGGAAAGGATTCACCTTGGAATTGCACAACCTCCTGACACAGGAATGGTGGGGTCAGCACTCCTGTTCTATCCACCATAGCTCATGTGTGCCCCACCAACCAGGGCCAACTCTCTCTATTTTCCTGTTCAGGCAAGATGCAAGGCTGGCTCTCCTGAATGCTGCTGTATCTGGTGAGAGGTAGGGCAAGCTTTTCAGAGCACTGCAGCCATTGAGGAGCAGGGCTACTTCTGTTCAGACTCTGGACTTCAGTGTAGTTATTGGGGGCTGCCCAGACCAGTGACTTCTGCGATCGCTTATGGTAATATGCACCAAGGACATTGACAGGGACATCTGTTGCTGCATAGCCACAGATCAAACTTGGCCTTCAGTGACAGCAAGAGTTGGAACTTCACCGTGGCCTTAGGCGGAGGGGCTGGCTACGCAAAACAGGCTATTACTCTCTATCCTTGCCTCTCCAGTTCCATCTCTCTTCATAGTGCTTATACTGCTCCACTTCTACTTCTCACCCACCTGTCTGCCACATAAATGTACATTATAATGGCTTCCACTTTAGGTGGGCCACAGGGTTGGCTGGCCTTTGTGTGACCTCCTTTATCTGCACTGTGTGGCATAAAGCTAGTATTTACAGCCTACTCACCTATGTGAAGGTGCATGTCTGTTTTTATGGCAATCCAATTAGCTTAACCATGATACAACCCCTACAAAGGCTAGAAGATCATATTCCAACTGTTCATAATGCCCACCATAATCTCAACTGTAAGTAAGACATATCTCCTCATTTGACAGATGACACTTACCTCTTGAAATAATTTTACTCTTTTTTTAGTTTCCCATAGACTCTTGATTCTTTTTTATTTTAATCAAAACCACAGAATGTTCAAGTACCTGAGAGAAATGGAGTTTGACAAGTTACGGATTATGTGTTACTGCAGACAGCTTTTTCCTGAGACTCAGTAGCTCTCTTTTCATTAGCCTTGCTCTCTGGTGCCCTTACTACATCTTTCAAGCATGACAACATTGTTTATGTTTTACATTTTCTTTCCCAGGTGGTCAAGAACTTATCCTGACACTTTGCAATATTTTGAATATTTGATTTTTAGTAATAGCACAAACCTCAGTTGTCCTCCTTTCTCCCTGTGACCTACTTGTGTTACGGGATCTGTATTTCTGAGGTGTAAGTATGGCTATTAAAACTTCCCTTGAACTTTCTTAATTGTATCATAAGTATTTTGTGATGTCAATGCCTGATAGTGTGATACGATATGTGCCGCTTACCGTTATGCACAGAGAGACTCAGTGGGTATCTCAACTGTATCAGTTCCTTCACAGATCTTCTACCTAGAGACTTTTTAAAATATTCATTGGATAATAAATATACTGCACAATATTTGTAGCAACGCTCTTACCCAATTTTTTATAGAAAAAAAATTTAAAAATTCATTCAGACAAACACATATAATACTGATTGTTTCTGACTTGAAAAGTTTAGTTTCTTTTGGCGAGTCTGTTTCCAGAGTCCCATGCTGTTGGTGTTCATCTCCCAAAGCTCTGTAGCTATGTCTTATCATTGGTGTAAACACCACAGTAAGCTTTCTGGAGCTTTCCGAGGAAATGCACGAACTTGGCACAAAGTGTGGCACATTCTTTAACTGGGCTAGAAATCATAAATAGTGACAGGGGCTCGTGAGTTATGCCTCAGGTCATAGGCCTTTTTTCCATGGGGCATGAGAACTGAGCTATAGAATTATACATGTAAATCTGACTGTAGCATTATTGATGCTCAGGCTGAAAGATTTTTTTTATGTTTTCTAGAGTGATGCTATGACTTTGACTTCCAAACATAAAAATCTTCAAATTTACAAAGCTTACTGCTCTGGGCTTTGAATGCTAGTAACCCAGCATTCAGCAGCTGAAATTAGTTTCATCTAGATGTAGATATCAGGTCACAGATATTTTATGCCTAGTGGCTCAGTTGAAGTCTTCTGTGGTTAAGATCTGCAGTTCTAACACTAAGCACCTCATGGTCTCCCATCATCAATAGTACTGGCTTTTCCTGGGCTCCGCTCTAGTTGTTCTCTGGAGCATATTAGGTGCTTCTAGCCACTTCGGTGAGGGAGTCATTTTAGCTCTGATATTCCCTAGAGGCTATAAGTTCCAGCCCTTTCCAGTTGTTGATTCTAAAAGCCTCACTTGTCAGCTCTTTAGGTGCTCAACTTTAGCCTTCTCTATGCATGATTAAGTTCACAAACAAGCATAAAAGGCCATTTGGTGGAAGTTTGGGGGAGGGCTTAATGATACAATGCAGCAAGGCAGTACACAGGAAGATTCCTTCTGGGTTGAACTCACAAAACTGAAGACAGCACAGGCAAGGTGAAACTTCTGGGACCCGGGGCCAGGTGTCGTGATGGGACTATTTAAAGGCCTCCTGAAGCAGAAGCGGGGGCACAGTAAGCTCTGAGTGGAGTGAAACAGGCCTTCCTCATCTTTTTCCACTCATAATTATTTTTAAAATTTTTTAGATTATTGTAGGATTATATTTCTTCCTTCCCTTCCCCCTACAAACTTTCCCATACACCCTTCCTTATCTCTTTCAAATTCCTGACCTCTTTTTTCATTACTTGTTATTTCATTCATGTATGTATATACATACATGTTTCTAAATGGATGTTCAATTTTTATAATATCACAACCTAATAATTTTTATAACATCACAACCTAATAACCTAAGAAAGTTTTATATTACTTTGGGTATATACAGCTGTATAAAATAGGTATAAAAACAAACCATACTGCTAATAAATCATAAAGAAATGTATTTTAATACAATCTTTAGCATAAATATGAATTTATCATTCATTAAAGCTGAAAACAAATTTGCTTTTGGTTCAAATAATGAAATTATTTTGTATAAAGGATGAAATCTTGGTTGAATATTGATGTGTAAGCATGTATAATGTCTTTAAGGTATTTTTCAAGTTGATCCATATTATGTTATACAACTGTCAACATTAAGAATGCCACTTCGTATACATAGTAAAATCTGGCAGAATTATTTTTAAGATGAACTGAAAAACTGTTGAAAATTCTTTCCTGATCCTGAGCCAAATTTCATTTAAGAACTTCTTTTGAAACTCCTCAGCAACTCAAATAGCAATTTTAAATATAAAAATTCTATAATAGTACAATAGGTACTAATTTGATAAACACATGCTGAACATTTAAAGCTTGAAAATTAATATTAAATTGTTTGTAATTAACATCACACTTTTGCAAGAGTAGAGAATTTTGCATACACAATAAAAAACATTGTAATGTGTAACCTCCTATCTAGTCTTCAATCTGAGCCAAGGAAATTTAACAGCATTGCTTGGCACTGCATGGTATGACAGCATGCACAATACAAAATGTGCATGTTCTGTATTCAGAACCAACTTTGCAGTAGCTTTGCAGGACTCGCATGTATGCATATTGCCAGAAACACCTTGATCTCATTGGGTGTCATTTTTGAATGGTTGGTTGTTCTATATTCAGAAATCGTTTCTTATTGCCAAATTATTCATGACCTCTGCATTCAGTTGCTGGAACACAAACACACATTTTAGGAACTTTGGCATCATTTCCTTTGTGGATCTGTGAAGTGTTTGAAGCCTTTGGGATACCATAAAGACAATGTGGTCATTTACCAAAAACTGGACTCTGGGCTGAGCTTAGGAATCTTAATGCAAGGGAAGTGTCTGCTAGCTATATCAAATGCCCAAACCCCTAGGCCATGCCAATTTTTTTCATCTGTAATGGAGAACATACAAAGTGAAAACATGGTTAGAATAAAGACCTATGTTGCAACTGACCTCATAACAGTGCTGAGTCCCTTAAGGAGTTGAGAACCTTTGATTTGCCTGCTTTAGGTGTGGCCTTTGCCCAAGTCAAAAATCCCAAACAATGCTTTCTTCACTGTCTTCCTGCTGGTTATTATTGGAATGTACTAAATGGAGGCTAAATAGTTACTGTGGAGCGCACGTGTGCATGCACACAGATGCACACACACAAACACACAAGCGTACACACACATACACACGCACACACATACACAAAGTTAAGATTTTGAATTACTGATCAAATTATACAAAAAGCCAGAGGGTAAGACATAACATTTCTGTTTCCCTTCTTTTCTTTCTGTAACTATCTGTAACATCTTATCCACATACCACATGAGTCATACGATGTTAAAGACAATAAGACTATTATTTTAGAATCCTATGTAGTCCAGGTCACTATTATCCATGGAGTCATTCTCTGGAAGAAAAATATGTTTAATTGTCTCTATTTGACAGTCAAGTAGTTCATTTTTAAGAAAATTCAGTCATATAAAGTGTTTATATGATGATTGATATTTTTATTTTTAGCATATCTAGGGTATAAATACAATATAAAAACTTAATACCAAAAGCTATTAAGAATATTTACAGGTGATATAATCTAAGTAGCTGTGTCATAACTATACTAACACATTAATAGCAAACCTATAAGACTAGTAATTATTATTATTACTATTAAAATACTATATTAAAAATATAATATGATTTTAAAAAGTAAAGACCAGTTAGTTTTGAGGAAGTAAATGTAAATGAAAATGATTAGTATTCTAATCTCTGATAAGTCACTCTTTCAAATCAGTTTATAAAATGTTTCTCTATGCTGAGAATAGTTAAGAAAACCTGAAGTTCTTGAAGATGGTTCCAACTGTAGCTTTTTCATTATATAATATAGTTTTCTAAATTCTAAAGAGGAATAGAAATACAAAACTTTTTTCTAATTTTATTACATGAAATTAATAAATATGATCTACTATTTTCTTTTTCTCAATTTTGTTCCTTTTCCTCCTATTCTTTCCTGAGTCCTATATGATGGTTAGTGTTAATTGTCAACTTGACCAAATCTAGAATCTGATCCAGCAAATCTCTGGACAATCCAAATGAGGGATTATCTAGATCACAGTATTAATTTCATATGCTTGGGACCATTCCCTTTGTAGGAAATACTGAACTATATAAATGGAAAAAGGAAGCTTAACCCTGGTGGGCACTGATTCATCATCTCTCCCGACTTCCTCGCTGTGGATGTAAAGTGATCAGTTTTCTCCCAGCTTCCCGCAACACATTATTCTTTCCCTATGGACTCTGCCTTAGAACTGAAAGCCCAGAAACATCCTTTCTCTTTTAATTAAAATAACATTCTTTAGGATATTTTAGTGTAGGAACCAGAAGAACAACTAAGATATACCCCTACTGACCTTTGTCTATCATATTGAGAGGGGTGGGGGAGGAGAGAGAAAGAGAGAGAGAGAGAGAGAGAGAGAGAGAGAGAGAGAGAGAGAGAGAGAAAGAGAGAGACTCAGAGACAGACAGAGCAAGACAGAGGGAGACAAAGGTTTGGAAAAGGAAGTAATCTAACTTAGCAAAGCAAGATTGTATTCCAAAGCATGGAAACTTTTTTATTAATTAGCCTTAGTTTAGGATGAAAAGAAAAATGTTATGGGTCTAAAAGAAAATCCAATGGTAATAAAGATTATATTATAAGTAAGGGTAACTTATTTTTAAAAAGTCATAAATCATTTTTTTTGTTGTGGATTATAAGAAAGTTTTAATACCCTCAGCCTTCCTTGCTTTTAGGTTGTTTCATTTAATTCAGTTTTTCTTTAAAAGAAAATACTACTTTTTGTGATAAAAGCTGTTCAGGGATATTCACACCTAACCTTCTATTCCCCTTTAGGTTGGTAAAGACAGAAATCATGGACTGTAAAAAGATTTATCTATTTAAAATCCGACACTATAAAGTGAGCATAAGCAAATCTCTTGGCTTTTTATTGAGATTGAAAAGTTTTTATTTTCAATCTCAATTTTTATTCAATAAGATGTTATAATAACTCGTTTTCCTCCAAAGGCTGTTTTCAAACAATGTGAAAATAACCTACATTTAGAATGCCTTAGGGATTAGTCTTTTTTTTTTTTTTTTTAATTGAGAGGACAGTTTTTAATCTGGTGAGTTTATGAATAAAGAGTAGTAAATGAGGAGATTAGAAAATGGATTAAGAGAATCAATTAAATTGTGTATTAACCCTTATTTATGGATTTTAGTAGTTCATTTTTTAATTTACTCCTTTTGCCTTCTGCCCAAATTAATTTCATTTGTATTGAAATTTCTGTTTTCTTAATTACTGTTTTTGAATGTTTTTTCCTCACTTAATTTACCTCAATGAGAAAAGATATGTTGGTTCTTGTAATTGTATAAAACAGGATAATATTACATAAATTTATTCTTACATTTAAAATATATGCAATAAGAGTATATGAATTGGTGTTTTACATCTCATGGTAGTTTACATTTTCACTAGAAAAATATTTTCTTTGAAGACATCTCTGATTTCTGAGATAAAGAAAACTGTCTCTGGAAGCAAGTGTTCATTATTAGTTGGAAAGTGTTTAATTCCTGGTTTGTACTTGTGAGACTAATTGTCAGAGACATTAATATGCACCTATCATTCGAGAGCCTAAGGTTGTGCTTTTATAGGTGTCCTAGTTGCTTTATTCATTGAACTGAGGATTTTATCTACTTTCTAACCCCTAGTCTCCTTAGTTCTCCTAATCATCATTCCATAACATTATCAACTTGAGAATCATTTGGTCAGTGGAAGATTAGACATGTTACTCATCCATTTATCTGTCTGGCTTCTGCAGATAATAACTCCTAAAGCCAAGAAGCCCATAGTTTTAATAGTCGATGATCCTGAGTGATTTTACATGCAAGCTTCAAATTATTTGAATTACACAATGATATTTCTACCCGGCAACTGTCTATTTTCTTTCTTTTAGGCCCATGATTTAATTTTTCTCCTATATCTGGAATAGTTTCTGTAATTTCTTCTTAGTTTCTCCCTACAAACTCAATACTCCCTCCTAGATTATAATCTGTAGAAAACTTGACATTCATTTCCTCTGTGATCATCTGTTCCAAGGTTATAAATAGCATGCATATATATGGCAATGTCTCCCAAATTTAGTTTCCTAAGTCAATCTTCTCTCAATCAATGACCTAACTGTGCAGCTGTCTAGTTGACAGCTCAATTTGATGGCTCATTGGATTTTCATATTTAACTACTTAAAAATTGAATTGTTCATTCCTTTTCTGCATCACGAACACAAAATAACATTTAAAGCATATTTCAGGTTATGTTAACATCATATTTTGAATTAACACTGTTATCTTTCCATAAATTAGGAGGAAAGGTTATTCCTCAAAACTGATAATTTATAATTCTCAGCATTCAAACTGGGAAGATGTTCACTCTCAAAATAATTTCTCAATTTTTCTTAATTATCCACTTTCTCTGCAAATTTACTTATCACCATCTCACCTTGATGACTTTCATGACTGTCCTCTGTCTCCCTCCTCTGCACTCTCTTCTAACACACCGAACTCCAAGAAGCTAGAAAAATCCTTGGAAGAATTAAGTCCAACTCTGTTATTTTCCTACATAATAGTATGAAGTTTCATGATATGTAAAGAAAGGGCCAGCTTGCCACTCCCTGGAAAGCTGTAAGAACACACTTGGTCCCACCTTTCAAACTAGCTCACCATATTCTCTTTAGTATACTTTATTCAAATGCACAGTCTTCTCATCCACTATTTTAGTTATGTTTATTTTTTAATTTTTCCACAGGAAACTTCATTTATATCTTTCAAAATTTTAGCGGCTACTTGTACCTCTTCCACCTGATATCATCTACCCACAAAACTGCTTCTTAGCCTTCACTTGTATATATCATTAGGATTTATGTATTGATTTTCATTATTTCTGTATTTTAAGCTAGTGAATTCTTTCACAAATCCATGTTTACCTTAAAAATGTTCATCTAGTGATCAAATGCTTTGTATATGTTTATGGATCATTTTTCAGGCAAATATAGAAAATGGCTTTGCCCTTTTACATAGTGAGGGGCATATCAGAGGCCAAAGGTATTCTGATACTAATCAAGTTTTCTGATTTTAAGTTTTCACTCTTTAATCAGACAGTGTTATCATTAATGACTTAGGAGTGAATATGCTTTAAAAATTTAGTAATGAGCTGAATACAAAATAGATTTTTTTCCTGGAATCTAGTCAACGGCCACTGAGAGGACAGCTGGCTCAGCATCTTTACTCAAGTCACCAGAATTTTCCCTGCCCTAAACTAATAACTAGGCATTTAGTGCCAAATGGTAAGCATACTAAAATTCTCCAGGTTTAACTTTACTTTAACATCCTATATTGCCTAAGTTTTAGTTCTAAGATGAATCTCAACAATAATTTTGGGTGGCAAATGTACCGTGTGATGCAGGATATTTGAACACTCTGTGAACCCCGACATTGTGCTATTTCCTAAAAAAACAAACAAGCTGTTTCTAGTTGTCGTGTGGCTCATCCCATAGCCACCTGTAGTTCCTTGGGTTGGAATACAGACATGCCCTTAGTACAGATCTTTAATCACAAACAATGAAGGTAAAGTTAGTTTGTAGAAGGAAGCATCCTTGTTGGAAAGTGATGTCTAATTGAGTGGCAGATGAAGTGATAAACCAGAGAAAGATTTGACAGAATAGAACATGCCCAGCTCTCAGGAGAACAAAGAGAAGATATGGGTTACGTAAGAATGACTCGTGCATGGGTGCTCTTCCATCCACCCATGAGGGAGGGGGATGGGTGGAGTGGGGGGTTTGGGGGGAACCTGGAAGGGGGTAACATTTCATATGTAAATAAACAAAATAACCAATAAAAAAAGTTTAAGAAAAAAGAATGACTAGTGCAAAGAAAGAAGAAAGAAAGGGTGGTTTTACTGGGACAGTTGTACAGAGACAGGTTTTACAGAGAGAACAAATTAGATATAGGTGAAGACAGAGTGAACCAGAGAATGAAAAGGAGCCAGAATATAAGAACATATTGCGAGAGTTAGCTTGAGGCCAAGCAG
Source organism: Uromys caudimaculatus (assembly GCA_028551405.1). NCBI lineage: Eukaryota > Metazoa > Chordata > Mammalia > Rodentia > Muridae > Uromys > Uromys caudimaculatus. The sequence goes on from CM052705.1 coordinate 47,849,825, forward strand.
AGCAAAAAGTCAAAGTCTGATAGAAAAGCCAGATTGAAGCAGTTAGTTTGAAAAGGAGTTTGAGCCAGAAACACTGAGTTGAACCAGCCAGTCAGAGCTCAGAAAGTACTAGAAAGTGTGAGTTTATTCAGATGTAAGACTCAGAAGCTAAAAATATTCTAGGCTCAGATAAGGTTGTATGGAAGCTAGAAGTTTCCAGGACTAGACTTTGGTTAGCAGACTAAGTGAAGAAGCCTCAGAGACAATTATTATATTAGGTGAATAAAAGTTACTTTTAAAACCTTACCTAAAATTGAATGGCGAGTTTATATCAGGAAGAGTCACCCTTTTGTGTAGCATTTCAAACATAGTACACTCACAGTGAGCTTGCTCCTGTTACCCTTCCCACAACCCAGAAAAGTTAATTAGAATACTTGCTATTTTCATGTATCCCTCACCCTTAAATAGGAAATGATTTGGAAGCTTCACTGAGCTTAGCTAATATAAGAAGTAAAGTAACCAGAAACCATCACATTAAACATCCTGATCATGTATACAGGGGGAACAAAATACACACAGAAAAAATGGCCATCCTAAGACTGTCCCACCCTAAGATCTATCCCATATACAGTTGCCAAACCCGGATGCTATTATGGATACCATGAAGTGCTTGCTGACAGGAGCCTGATATAGCTGTCTCCTGAGAGGCTCTGCTAGAGCCTGACAAATACAGAGGCAGATGCTCTCAGCCAACCATTGGACTGAGCACAGGGGGGTGGGGGGGAGTGTCCTCTGATGGAAGAGTTGGAGAAGGGACTGAAGGAGATTAGGGGTTTTGCAGCCCCATTGAGGAAGTAACAGTGTCAACTGGCCAGACACCCCATAGCTCCTGGAGACTGAACCACCATCCAAAGAATATACATGGAGGGGGGGGGTTCCATGGCTCCATCTGCATATGTGGCAGAGGATGACCTTGTTGGACATCAGTGGGAGGAGTGGCCTTTGGTCCTGTGGGTGTTTGATGCACCAGTGTAGGGGAATGCCAGGGCAGGAAGTCAGGAGTAGGTGGGTGGGTAGATGAGCACCCTCATAGAGGCAGGGGGAGAGGGAAGGGGATAGGGGACTTCTGGAGGGGAGACCTGAAAGAGAATAACATTTGAAATGTAAATAAAGAAAATATCCAATAAAAGAAAAAAATACAGAAGAAGAAGAAGAAGAAGAAGAAGAAGAAGAAGAAGAAGAAGAAGAAGAAGAAGAAGAAGAAAGAAAGAAAGAAAGAAAGAAAGAAAGAAAGAAAGAAAGAAAGAAAGAAAGAAAGAAAGAAAGAAAGAAAGAAAAGAAAAAAATCCCTGAAATGTTATATTTGAAAATGTTTTAAAATGTCCTAGTTTAGGAAATTTCTGTATTTAACTGAAAACTACTAGTATTAAGGTTTCATTAAGGTTTTCCCATTTAACAAGTTATGCCATAAACTGTATGTTGAACAGTGGTGTAAAATGTATTCAAGACAATGAAACATATCTTACTCTATGTAAACTAGTGCTCCAAAATAAAAGAGTATTTGTCTCTTAAAATTTAAAAGCACATGTTTTAGGGCAGACAGAAGGCTCTGTAGGGGAAAGAGCCCTTGCTAATCTGTAGAATACATGAAATCAGTTCTTAGCACATACTTTAAAGTGCTTCCAATTGCCTGTCCAGCTGCAGGCAGAACCAACACCATAGGTCTCTGAGTGTACTGGCATTCACATTGTTATGTTCACTTAAAGACACACACACTTAGAAATAAAACAAATCTTTTACTGAATGTCTTAGAAATCATGAAGTTAAATCTTATATAGAAGGCTTTGTTTTGTTGTTGTTATTGACAGAAAGTGCTTTTAATATAAAAAGTGATCAGGTTTGTGCTGCAGCCACAGAAAATCGTTACATAATTTAATCGTCGAATATTACTATTATTGTATAGTCATGAGTTGTGATTAGGAATTATATTGAAAGAAAAGAAAACTGATTGTGATCCTATAGTGGGACTTTCTTAGACCTATGAGAGAGATAAATAATGACACAGAAGTTTTTTAATATTTTAAATGTTAGTCCTTTTAGCTAGGGGAGGCTCCTGGCCAGTTATCTAGCCTGACCTGACTAATTCTGGCACTATGTCCTGCCACATGGCTAGCTGTGCCAGGCTGCTGTTCCTCTCTGCTCTTTTGTTCACCTCCATATCTGCTGATCAATCCTCTGTATCTCAGTATCTCATTTCTTCTCCCAGCATACTTCTCTCTCTCTCTCTCTCTCTCTCTCTCTCTCTCTCTCTCTCTCTCTCTCTCTCTCTCCCTCCCTCCCTCCCTCCCTCTCCCTCCCTCCCTCCCCCCCTCTCTTTCTCACACACACACACACACACACACAGTTCTTCCCTCTAGTTCCTGTGCAGCTATTATCCATAAGACCTTTATTACAACCAATCAGTCTCAACACTAAATTGCCTCTAGGCTAGTGAGGAAAAACCTAATATTCACAAAATACAAAATATGAGACCCCTGATGGGCCTTAGAAATAACAATAGCAAGACGTTGTTGGCATTTAGTTCTCTGCTGGTACAGAACAACTGAATATACAGAGACCCAACTTCTCAGAATGTACCCCAACATGCTTCTTTTGTGGTGGTTTGAAATGAGAGTGCCCCCCCAGGGTGATATATTTGAATGCTTGGGTCTACAATTGGTGGAACTATTTAGGAAGGATTAGGAGGTAGGACCTTGTTGGTAGAGGGGTGTCACTGGGAGCAGGCTCTGAATTTTCAAAAGTGCATGCTGTTATTTCCCTCTACTTGTTGTTTATGGATTAAGATGTGGGCTCTTAGGTACTGCTCCAGCCCTGTACCTGCCTGCTGCCAAGCTCCTTGCCAAGATGGTCTAACGCTTCTGTAATCATGAGCCCCAATTTACATTTGTTTGTTTGTTGTTTGTTCTGTTTGATTTGTTTTATTTTGTTTTTTTTGTTTGTTTTGTATAAGTTGGCTTCACATAGTGTTTTAATAACAGTAACTTAAAAGTAAATAAGATACTTCTTTATTTTCTGTTTCTTGAAAATCTTTCCAAATAAGAACCCAAAAGCAAGGAAAGGGCATACATGTAAGGAAGGAGTACATGTTGGTATGCATTTGCTTCTCAGCTATGGCTGCCGGTGCTGCGTTATGGTGGAAGGCTTCCTTTCTGAAGAGGAGTTCTAGGCTGTGCAAGATATTGCTGAGCACAAGGATGGGAGGTTTATGCAACGTTTTCTTCTACCCTTTCTTTATTCTTTCGTCCCCTTGAGTTACTAGTTTATTTATTAACTACTTATACTTTTGAGGGCAGGATCTCTCTGTGTGGACCAGATTTACTACATTAGACTCGGCTTGCTTCAAGTCTTGCAGCAATCCTCCTGTGTCTGCCTCCCAAGGGATGGGATTGCTGGCATGGCTCCCCACCCTAACATTATTATTTGCTGTTTTATTTTTGTAGTGCTGTTAATCAAACTCCGGATCTTTCACATGCTAAGGAGATGTTCTAACCTTGACCTGTATCTGGAGCCCCCTCTTTCTTTCTTATATAGCTACTGGTCCTCAGTCCTAATTGTTACCTGGATTATGTTTTCTAGTCCTAATCACCTACAGAGTCTCTATATCTAAGCACTGAAATCAGCTTAAGATCCCATGCTCCTTTTTGATTATTATTAATTTTTTTATTTATTTACATTCCAAATCTTGACCCCATTCCTGGTCCTCTTCACTGAATTCTTCACCCCTCCCTTTTGATCCCCTGCATACCCATCCACCCCCACCTCAACCCCCGCCATTCTCCTTCCCTGGGGCATCAAGTTTCTACAGGATCAAGTATACCCTCTTCCAATGAGGCCAGACAAGGCAGTCCTCTGCTACATATGTGCCAGGGACCATGGACCAGCCCATGTATGCTCTTTGGTTGGTGGCTCAATTGCTGGGAGCTCTGGTTAGTTGACATTGTTGTTCTTCCTATGGTGTTGCTATTCCTTTTAGTTCCTTCCATAGAGATCCCCAGGCTCAGTCCAATGGCTTGCTGTAAATATCTGCATCTGTCTCAGTCAGCTGCTGGTAGAGCCTGTCAGAGAACAGCCATGCTAGGCTCCTGTCTACAAGCATAACATGGCATCAGTAATAGTGTCAGGGTTAGGTGCCTGCTCAATGAATGGGTCCCATGTTGGGTTGGTCAAAGTCACTGGTTGGTCTTTCCTTCTGCTCCATTTTTGTCCATACATTTCCTTTAGGCAGGAACAATTCAGGGTCAAAAATTTAGAAGATGAGTGGGTGTCTCCATGCCACAAATTGGGGCCATGTCTAATTACTGGAGGTGATCTCTTCAGGTTCCATCTCCCTACTGTTGGGCATTTCAACTAAGGTCATCCCCACTGAATCCTGGGAGCCTCTCACACCCAGGTCTCTGGTACTTTCTAGAGGTTTTCCTGCCCTCCACCTTCCACTGGTGCACATTTCCATTCATTCTCCTGATCCTCTGGGATTCTTTCCTAATCCTATTCCCTTTTCCCCTTCCCATCCCCTCTCCCACCCAGGATATTCCCTCCCTCTGCTTCCTGTGATTATTTTCTTCCCCCTTCGAAGTAGGATTGAAGCATCCTCACTTGGGCCTTTCTGCTTGTTAAACTTCTTGCAGTCTGTGGGTTGTTTCCTAGGTATTCTGTACTTTTGGCTAATATCTACTTATCAATGAATACATACCATGCATGTCCTTTGGGTCTGCATTACCTTGCTCAGGATGATATTTTCTAGTTCCATCTATTTGCCTGAAATATTCATGATGCCCTTGTTTTTAATAGCTGAGTAGTATTCCATTGTGTAAATGAACCTCATTTTCTGTATCCATTCTTCCATTGAGGGGCACTCAAAGAAAAAAATCAGTCGATCATCTCATTAGATACTGAAAAAGCCTTTGAGAAAATACAAAACTCCTTCATGTTAAAAGTCTTGGAGAGATTAGGAACTCAAGGCACATACCTAAACATAATAAAATCAATACATATCAAAGCAACAGCCAACATCCAATTAAATGGAGAGAAACTTGAAACAATGCCACTAAAATCAAGGACAAGAAAAGGCTACCCACTCTCTCCCTATCTATTCAGTATAGTCCTCGAAGTTCTAGCTAGAGCAATTAGACAACAAAAAGAGATCAAGGGGATACAAATTGGAAAAGAAGATGTCAAAGTATCACTCTTTTCAGGTGGTATGATAGTATACATTGTACCAGAGAAATTCTACAGCTGATGAACACATTCAGCAAAGTGGCTGAATGTAAAATTAACTCAAGCAAACCAGTAGCCTTTCTTTGTACAAATGATACATGGGCTGAGAAAGAAATTAGGGAAACAATACCCTTCACAATAGATACAAATAGTATAAAATATCTTGATGTCACTCTAAGCAAACAAGTGAAAGATCTGGCTGCCATGCTCTTAAAAACCTTACTTTAGGATTAACTGTGAGCACATGGGCCATGGCATGGCACAGTGGAACCATATCCAGACCACACTGAGCTTCAACAGCAGTGAGCATGACATTGTTTTGGTCATCATTTTCTTGTCCCTAGCATCAAAACAAAATAATGGCAGTTCTTAGTTAAAAGGTGTGAAGAGTACCAATTATCCACCAAGAAGTGATTTGCTTAGTCTTTTATGTGATCTTCACTCCCAACATCCTTGTTCTGTTTCTTTTGCGTGATAGTTCTTTTCACAGGTCCTTTCTTCATGTCTTCTACTGACAGTATTAACCAGAAGGATTTTAGAATCTGTGACGAGATGTGAGGAAACAGCAGGGAAAGAATTTTGTGCAGGCATTTTGTGTGCTGTAGCTCTTTGCTACTGAGGAACTCAGAGTCATTTTTCCAGTCTACTTATTGCTCCCATTTTTGCATAGTGTTGGTATTCACCAATACTTGCTGGCTTGAGATCTGCATGCATTCTAGATCTGCATGCATTACAGTGTGTAGAGATAAGTATTTGACTTAATAATGGACAGAAATTGCACCTCTCCTGACTTATCCATTTTACTTCTATTTCTGGAAAACACCTTTAAACTACTTGTTTACTTCAATTACTACTTGTAGGAGGATTATAAAATGATCCAATTTTCCTTGACATTTTTGAAACAAATATGCTTGAGTGCCCCCTTTGGATGAGTGTATAGAGGCTTAAAAATCTTAAGAATTCATGTTCTAATCTTCTGGAACATTGGTATTATCACAGTTTCCTTGTAGAAATCACAATTCCTGTACCAGAGGAGAAATCTGGAGTCTTTCCCAGTTGGTGACTGGGTTGCATTTCCTTCTACTAGCACATAGTACAGAACTCAGAATTAGGTTTGGCAGGTACAGGATATTGCTCCTGGGTCTGTTCTTTGCTTTTGTTATTTTTGTTAATGTTGTTATTGTTCCTGGAACTGATTCTTGCTACCATGCCATACCATAATATGTATGTTTCTGCATGCTCTTGTATACCTGTTTTATTATATTTCAGTAGGGAAAAATTAAAATGGACTTCTCTGTGTACTGTGTCATTATCAAAATCCTTGGTGGAAATTTGAAAGTATACACTAAATATTCAATTAATTTGATATTATGATCAAAATATTGGGTCACTTGCACTTGTTTTATTTGAAAATGTACATTACTCAGCAAGAAGGAAAATGTGTGTTAATTTAAAACACCTTAGACTCAATTTCCAAAATGAATAAACTTCTACAGAAATATGGATGTAAAACAAGAGAGAGAGAGGGAGAGAGAAAGAGAGAGAGACAGAGAGAGAGAGAGAGAGAGACAGAGAGAGACATAAAGAGACAGAGAGACAGAGAGAGAGAGGAAGACAGAGAGAGATATGAAAAAACCATGCAAAGAGAGAACAGAAAAAGTATTCAAATTAGAATTAAAAATTTACTTATTTAAAAATATCCTTTGTCTCATTTTCTGGAATGTTTCTGCTACAGTTCACATCATAGATTCATAGATGTTTATTTCTATCTGGGTTTTTATTTGATATTTAAAATATTTTAATATCTAGCTATATTTAATTATTTTATTTGAAAATCAAGCCAGACTTTGTCCCTAGGAGCTATGGAAGCCATTTCTATTTCTGGTATTACCAGATATGTGTTAAAATTGACAAAGTAAAACTTGTAACATTTGATAAACTTTGAGCTTATGTTTTGAGTGGGACAAAAACTTAACAAAAACTCCAGCATTAATTAGTAATACATATGTGGTGTAAATGCATATAAATTCACACATATATGTGTGGTGTGTGTGTGAAATGTGTGTGTATCTCTGGGAGTTTATGTGCATATTTGTGTGGTATGTATGGTACATGTATGTGGATATGTAGGCTGCATGCATAAACAGTGTGTGTGGTGTTTATGTGGTGTATGGTGCTTGGAGGTATGACACGTGTGTTTGTGTGGTATATGTGGTGTATGTGTGTGTGTGTGTGTCTGTGTGTGTGTGTGTGTATGTGTGTGTTTGGCTGTGTAGATGGTATGTTGAGATATGTAGTGGGAAATAAATATCAGAAGTAAAGTTCTAGGAAAGCTTAGGAAACTCTTAGCCTTCGGTTATTTCTCAAAAATCTCAAACACCAGGCCTGGGCTTAATTTTAGTAGAGATCTGGAAAGATTGGGTTTCTAATGTCTTAATATCTTCTATAGTTGGTGCAGAACTGAAAGTCAAAGGCAGCATCAGCTTATTACTAAGCAGCAGTCGCCTGCTGGCAGCTACATTGGCTCTTGGCTTTGTCTCTAAGACCAAAGTAAGCCCAGAGAATGTAGCTGCCCTCTGACAGTAATAAAGTCTATGCACCAATGTGTAAAATGTGCTGAGTTCTTTGCTTCTATTGCCCCATTCAGTCTTTGCATAGACTTAAAAGTTAGTACTGATTTCCCTGTTTTCCCAAGCAAGAAAATACAGGAGGGGTGAGCTGGTGCCTTTTTAACAGACAAGCAGGTGTGGCCCCTGCCTTGAAGCTTTGGCCTTCTTGATGTCCTCACTCAGCTGTTACTCACATGAGAGGCCACACACTTAAAAGAGACAGAGTCTGAAATGGCATCATAAAGGCTTCAGTAACCCCTAAGCCACAAAGTGGATAAGACGAAAAAACCATGGCAATGAAAAGTAACCTTGGCTCAGAGCAGCAGCAAGATCTGTGTGTCTACATTTTTTTCCATTTGGCAGAAGAAAGAAGTAATGTTGGCTTCTGGGATGATAAAAATAGCCCAATATTATTAGGTTTCTGATTTTTTTCCCATCTCTTTACTTGGCTATTTTTTGGTGCGGGTTTGACCCCAGTCTGCTAGCTGTGTAGCTGTAGAATTTGCTGCCAATGTCCAGAAGTTGAAAAACATCATTTTTTCTCATGGCTTTATTAGGAAAGAAGATATTTTCTTCTGAAGCTTCTTTAAAAATAACATTCTTTTCATCGCTCACTGAGCCTACTTGGGCAACTCAGTCAACCCTGAGCCAGTCCCTCGTCTTCTTGGATGACACAGCTAATAATAAACACTGGGAAGACATTCACAATGCCTACTAAGAGGAAAACCAAAATACAGGCCTGAGGAAAATCTATAACACAAAAGATTAGAAATAATAGCTGAAATAAGAGATTAAGAAAAAGTGCTATATAATTATTCCAAATGTATCTTTGGGATGAAAATTTTCAAAATTATTCTTTCAAAACAAATATAACAACATAGTATCACATAATATAATGTAAATATAATACAATATAACATAAAAGTGAGCAGCTTATAGTTCTTATTCCATGTCAACAAAATTTCCAAGTAATATAATGATCAGTCATTGTATAATAATGTAGTTAATGTAATCTGTTTACATCACAATAAATGTCAAAAACAGCATGATCACAAAATATATAAATGAAGAAAATTTGAATAAAATGAAAAAAAGGTGACAGGATGAAGTTATGAGAAAGCAAACAAACTTAATCACTCTTATGAATCAAACATTACCTCATTTTGATTTTAAATGGAAATCTACTCATACACCATGTAGACAAAGATAATCTAAGATGAAGTAAAAGGTTAGATGAGCAAGCAATGAGATGACAGCCATCCATCTGGAACACGAAGCTGGAGGCAGTAAGCCTGTTGTTTCCATCCTATGTCCAGCAGGCCTGCCCAGCTTGTGCTAATCAGAGTCAGCCTATTGCTTTCTCTTCTCTACCAATGCTTTTTCATGTGGGAGATTGGCATCCTAAGAACAGCCTTGGTTGGAGAAAGCTGGGGAAATTTGTCTGATGAGTATACTAAGTTTGAGAGTATACTGTTTATTGAAAATGAAGCAAAATATGTGTATATTTCAAACATTTTATCCATCTCTTTCTTTCCTCTTAAATTTGCTGATGGCAATATTTGGATGGAGGGGTCACTGTGTGTTAGAAAGGCAGCAGTGACAGTCCTTGAAATAGTCGTGCTTATTAATAAAATCATCATGCCTTTCACAAGTCTTTGAACACTAAATAGGGCATTGAAAGGCCAAGGAGCAGCCTGTGTGGCTGAGAGCACTTCTTGGGATTGCACGAGCTCTGACATGCTATTTTGGGAACAGATTCATAACATCATTGTGCTTATTTTTCTCTTTCATTTGGATCCATTGTATCATGAAGTTGTATTTACTAGAAGTGGAGACATCTCAATGCTGTGCTGGCTATGGGTCGGGGATGAAAGGAGACTGAAGATGACAGCGAGCAGCAGGCTTGCTGATGCTAATCTACTAAGGTGCAGGCTCACAGGCCTAAGTTAAACCTCACAACCACACATGGCATTTCAGTTGTTGAAAATATATTCAATAAAAAATGAGTTTTTAATACCAAAAATAGTTCATATGTGGGAGCTGAGAGAAGAATTAATAGAGTGAAGAGAGTGAAAATTTGAAGCCTGGAGTATTTGACAAGATAAATTCCAATAGAAAACACGATAAAAGTGGGATAATTTATCTGAGAGCAGAGGCTCTGGGGGAGAAACTTAGAATATTCTTGACCTTTCTTTAATTTTGAGAATGCATTGCACTAGCATTTCTACAAGTAAAATTATTCAATATAAAAAGTTGACTTCAGAAAATGAAGATGCAATCACAACTAGGCCATAAAGGGCAGAAAAATTTACAGTGCTTCTGTGAGACATCTTTTCTTTCTTCTAATAAAAAGAAAAATGATATACTCTATCAGAACAAAAAAGGAAAGACTCAAATCTATTTCCTTCTAAAGTAAACTATTTGCAAGTATTTTGCTGGAGTGAAAAACAGGGCAGAGAAGCACATTTAGACATTCAGGATTATGTTTCTTTTTTCAGGAATATTTCTAACAAGTAATTTGTGTTTGTATCATGCATAAATTCCTTCAGATCTCCAGGACTTAGATAAATTTAAGCAACAGCTCCAGGTGGAGCATTAACGATCTGAAGGGTGAGTGAAGGATTCATGGCTACTTAGCTCCGACTTGTTTAATGCACCAGATACCGTGCAAAGGAATGAAATAAATCAATCCTAGATGCCTCCTGTTGGAAATCAGCATAGCTATGTTCTAAAGCAGAGGCAAGTGGATGGGTTTTACTCTGCTGAGCCCGGTAACTAGTGTTATCATAAGAAGCAAAGCTCCTATGGCAGAGAGGAGGAAGGTGTCTATAGGACACTCTCATGGCTCCTGCTTCAGTGACACTATTTTGTACTGTGTTTGTTTTATTGTCAGCCTATACCGATACTGAGCTCATCAGTGTTGTCTCCATAGTTGATAATTATTTTTAAAGTCCAATTGCTGAGTTCTTTGGAATGATTTACCATGTGATAAAATAGAAGAAAAAATAACATTTCTGTATTATAAAGTTCAAGATACTTAACTCAGACTTACAGATTAAACTATTTGCTATCTTAATTGGTAAAGAATTTAGTTGTATATCCTTGAAAATTAATACGTATTTGGTCATGTTTTTATTATTTGAGTGGCTTAGGCATTGTAGTGAGAACTGGCCATAAAATGGTTAACGAGGTATATTTTGATCCTTGGGAAACATATACTATATTGTATATAATACTGATACACAGAAAAGAATGGTTAGTTACAGAATTTAGTGTGTAAAATAAAACAAAATAACAGTACCTACAGTTAGAAACAACCTTAATTGGTTTAGATAGTAGGAACGATAAAGAAATAATTCATAGGCTCAATTAAAATGTTTTACAGCTGTGCCAGCCCTAGGCATATCTTCCTGTTCTTAAGAAATTTGTCTTTCTCACTCACCTCTAATTCTCTGTCCATGGGCCTCATTCTCTTTAGTTTTGTTAGCACAATTACTCTGGCAGTGGTAGGTGATTCTTAAGTTTGCAACAATGACTAAGAGTAGTACCCTACAAGTCCCCTTAATTCTTGAGATTTCCTAGAGCTAATAATGCTAACAAGCCTATCAGCACTCACGCTCATTCCTGAAATGACTACCATGGTTGTGCCCGTCTGGGGTTACACTGTATGCTTATCCTTGGCATTGTGGGATAGGGGCATCTCTGGGGCAACATGTTCCAAGGATATGTATGAAGAGAGAAAATTAAGCATACAGTAGAGCTCTCTGAAATAGGAGTGCCCTCCTATTTCATGAGTACCAAATAGAGAGCTATAATAGACCCTTGTGGAGTACAAAGGTACTATGTGAAAATAGAGGACATACTATAAGAACATGTAAATATGTTATATATGTTCATATGCTTACAAACAAAAGCAGTACAGGTAATACTGTCATGCTTTATAGAACAGAGAAAAATTCTGAAATACCTATTTATATCTCCTATTTCCTTTACTTGGAATTACAATATTTATACCGTTTTCAGTGAATTAATAGAGAATTTATTGTGTGTTAATGAACTTTTAATATGGACATATTCTAGGCTCACATTACTTCAGGATCTTCAGTATACAGCACAATGCTATTAATATGATTTAGAATTATGCAAATAACAATTGTTTGAAACAGTTTTATCTTTCTGAACCTCACATTACAGTACTGTGGAGTACAGATATCTTTTAACAAAGACTTAAACTAGAATCAGCAAGATTCCAAGAGTGTTCAAGATCCTATGGAAATGTAGAATGGGAGAGTACTTAGAATGGTGCTGCACCATTTTCAATGAAAGATTTTAAGAAGTCATTTCAACTACTTTTGAAGTAGAAAAGGAGGGTCCACAGTATTATATAAAACAATACCCTTTTTAAAATGCTAAAATCACTCCCCAAAAAACATTTTTAAAAATTCAAAACTAATATAATTTAGAGCAATTTTATAGTAGGACAATGTCTTCTAAAACCTTTTTATAACTCTAAGATGTTTTAGTTAAAGAATATAAATAAACTCCAGAGTCAAATTCTGGAATTGTTTGGTAAGATTACTTTGGAAGGAAGATTTACAGACTAAGAAGAGGTATTGGACCAACGCGAAGCATAATGATCACTTTCTTCAAATTTGTATGAAGTTGGAGGTATAACTCTACATGATTTGAACAATATTTGTTAATGTTGATAAGCTATGTATCAAAAGCCCTTAAGAAAATAGCTTTTCTAAATAACAAATAGCCGTCTCCATAGACTAGTACCTGGAGAGATACATGGACCGCCATGGAACAATTGCATTTAAACCACAGGAGTACTAACCTGTTCTACAAATAAGATGTGGAGAAGTATATATGAAGCACATATGAATGAGAAGTATATATGAAGCACATATGAATGAGAAGTATATATGAAGCACATATGAATGAGAAGTATATATGAAGCACATATGAATGAGAAGTATATATGAAGCACATATGAATGAGAAGTATATATGAAGTACATATGAATTTCATGTTGAGGCTTTAGTTCTTTTCAGAGGCATCTTATTATAAATGAATATTCCAAGATCTTGGGAACTTCAATCCCATGATATTTCTACTCTCGCACATTTTAGTGAGGGATATCCATCCTGTACAGATGTTATAGAACCCTTTACTTGAATCATTATGCAAATACCTGTCAGGATACTGGGGTTGTCACATAGGCAAAGACTAGAAAAAAATGCTTGATTTTCTCAAAACCTGAAATGTTCTTGCTTTTTCTAGATAGCACTAACTACTTATGTGAGGAGTTTCTAGTCCCAGGCCTTCATGGATTCCAAGTACCCTTTCATTATCTAATCGTAAAAATAAGTGTGAGAAAAATGCTATTAATGATAGGGACATTTAATTGTATATAAAGGATATAATATGTGGTTAATACCTTAAATTCATGAATTTGTTCAGTTTTAGTATATTCTTTTGAAGCCAGCAGCATAATTATCACAAATAAATGAAAAGTCACCTGCAAATGTCACCCAACCAGAAAAGAAAAACTCTATAATTTACATTCAAGGTTGTTTGAAACTGTCCAGGCTTGACCAACAGAATTTCAATCTTCTCTGGTTGAAATTTCAACAGAGCCTCCTGACCTTGTCCTTAAGCAGTGCAGGGAATGAGCTATGGAAGGTTCTCTTCAGTAATAAAGCAAGGCTGCTGCCAGGCATCCATTTTCTCGCCTTTGCATTTTTGTTAGATTGTATTTAGCTCTTGTTGTTTTTGAAAAATCTAAATGTCTCTGTGGAGTTCCTCCCCTCAGAGCTTGTGAAAGCCTGTGGAAGAGGAGGAGGAAGAGGAAAGATTGTAGGGGTCAGAGGGCATGGAGGACACCAGATGAACATGGCCCACTGAATCAACTAAACAGGTCTCACAGGGCTCATAGAGCTCACAGAGACTGAAACAGCAAGCACGGGGCCTACCTGGGTTGACACCAGGGCCCGGTGTTATGGTTGTTAGGTTGATGCTTCCATGATATTCCTAAGAGTGGGAACAGGCATACCTCTGACTCTTGCCTGCTCTTTGGACTCTTTCCCTCCTATTAGGTTACCTTGTCTAGCCTTCTCAATATGAAGGGTTTTGCCTTGTCATACTTTATCTTGATTTGTTGAGTCTGGTTGTTGTCTCTTGGAGGACTGGCTTTATTTGTTTGTTTGTTTGGTTTGTTTTGTTTGTTTGTTTGCTTTTGTTTTGTTTGGTTAGGGAAACAGACAGGAGCAAATCTGGTGGAGAAGAGACTTGAGGAATAAATTGGAATTATTTAGGGTTTTAGGATTGAGAGACCTAGATTTGATGACTTACTTGGTTCATAAACACCAATCAGTTGTTTAGTCTCTGATGTCACATGTTTTCCACTGTAAGATTAGAAACAATATAAACCTCAAAAGACAATGAAGATATATGAGATAACTGGTCTAGTTCTGCATTGAGCATCTTATATAAAGGAAGCAAAATAGTTGTGAGCTATCTTTCACCTCTACATATTATTATTTTCATTAATGTTGCCTAAAGATGAACATTTTCTAGTTTTCCATCCTCCTATCTCAGTAGTAGAATAAAATCAAGCTTGTTTCTTGGAATTTGTCAATGAATGACACTGCTTTGAGAATTTGAATATAAACCTTAGTATTCACTAATTTCATTAGATAAGTATACATGTGTACAGAGAAAAATTTATAGCAATCATATTATCAGGAAAGGATCCAGGTATTGAATTTGGAATTATAGCATAGCTGCTATTCTTCTGTTGGGTCTAATTCATTTGTTAATGCTAGATTCCCAACATTGTATAAAGCAGCATAAGCAATGAAAGCTACCGAGAGCTTTTAATCAAGGCAATAGAGCTTCATTGTGCTGGAAAGTCTTAGAAGGGTAACTTATGGTAAAGTTGATGCTACTTGGATCGAGGGATTATCATGGCTGGAATGAATTCCACAGCTTCCAAATTCATATATTTAGTCACCATTAGACCATGTTGCTCAGGGAAGGCAAAGCAGGTGATCTGCCTGAAACAACGGATACAACTATAAAATAATCAATCACAGTCTTGTCAAGGCTAGTACATTTGTAAGATAATCTATTTCCAGAACAGGAAAAGCAATCCCACATTGGAATTCACTATTTGAGGATTATGATATAAAAATGAAATATTTGTAGCAATCAGATGGCAATCAGATTATTAAGACAACTCCTGCAACTACTAGTTCTATGTTTCCTGCTTGGAGCTGCCTGTCCAGTTTATAACCACTATTCCCAACACCCCCCCACACACACTGAAAATGTAATCCTAACTACTATTCAGGAAATGTGGCTTCTTTCTGCTTGGTGGGTTTGTCAGTTGTGGCAGTGGTATGTCACAATAATGGAGTTAGCTAGGATATACAAAAAGTGCAATGCTAGTTCCACGTGTATTACAGCCTGATGCCTTGAAGAGAACAAGTCTTTGACTGACATCTGAATACATATGTGAGTGACAAGAGCCAAGCAAGAGTTATTAGCATTAAATGCTTTGGGTTGGAGGCAAAAGTTGCCAGAATAGAGGATATTGTAAATGTATAAATTGAAGTCCATTAGAGTCCCTTTATAGGCTCACCAAGCACCCATTTATTGGGTTCTTCTAATTGACAAAGCTGGTTGTACAGTCTTTAAAGCTGAACTTGAGAGTGAAGAGTTAGATTCAATTGCAAGCACTTAGATGACTGTTAGAGTAGTGAAAGGAAGGACCACTAAGCACAAGTTGTAATTTTCAAACCCAAAAAATTAGAAGCTGCCTTTGGGTGGAAACATGGCATTATCTCCTCAATAAAAAAAAATAGTTCTTTGATATTTTTGCACAATGCATTTTGGTAATTTTCATACCCTTAAAAATCCACTCTCCTTTTGTCACCAGCCTAACTTTTTTTTTTATTATTTTTTAAGTCCATAAAATTTGATTTATATTGCATATACTATTGACTCTGTGGACTTCCACTGGAATATAATCAACCAACCAGGGGAGCATATGCTTAGAGAAAACTAACTCTCCTATCTTATAAGCCATCAATTTTCAATAGCTTCTCAGCTAGGGGTGGGAGGTCATTGAATTGTCCAGTACATGTTGTCACAGTTTTGAATTCATATGTGAAATTGCTTTGTGTCTAGAAAACACTGTCTATTGCTATTCACAGTCTCTAGCACTCACATTCCTTCCACACCTTCTTCCACAAAGGACCCAGAGTATAAGGATGGAGAAGTGTTTAGGACTGAGACTTCTTCAGTCTATTATTTTCTCTACCTTGAACAGTTAGAAATTTTGTTAATTGCCCTCCATTGCTTAAAAATCTCCTCTGATGCACTAATCTATGGATAAAAGTCTAAATCCTTACAAGTCACTTTGTGACCATTTTGCAGAACAATAGTAGATACTGCCCCAGTGACTAATAATTGTCTACTCATAGGTTCTTGGACCCAGAGTAGTGCCAGGTAAAATTATTTTCTGTTGACCTGCTTTTAAATTCAATTAGAAAGTGGTAGGTTACTCGCATGATGTCCACTATTGCACCATTGGGAATGGGTTGCCAGGCCAGTCATTATAATAGCTTTCAGGGCTGAAAGGGGGGTGACACTCATGATTCACTTTTTCATCCTGTAGTATGCATAGTACCTTCCAGCTCTGCAGAAACTAGCCAATAGTGATGAAACTTCTAGGTGACTTTAACTCTGATTGCTCCATGTTCAATGACTCAGTATGTGCTATTACCACGCTGTCTTACCATCAGGTTCTATAGAAAAATCAAAAGCATTGGCAATCATACGCAATATTTGTAAGTTTATAGGACCTCTTTGTCTAGTAACTCCAAAAAGTAACCTAGTCCTAGCACTGGACATTTTACATGTTAGTTCATGATATCTGTAGGAGCATTGTCACTCCTTATTGGTAACTCCATTTAAACTCATTTTACATATGTATAAGTCTATATTTAGGAAACTGTTCAAATAGTAGATTTCATTCTTACATTCTTTTTATTTTAAAAATATTTTTATTGATTATTTTATTTATTTATATTTCAAATGTTATCCCCTTACCTAGTTACCCCTCTGCAAAACCACTATATCATACCCCTCCCCCTGCTTCTGTGAGGGTGCTCCCCCACCCACCCTCCCACTCCCACCTTACCACCCTAGCATTTCCCTATGCTGGGGTACCCAGCCTCCACAGGACCAAGGGCCTCCTCTCCCATTAATGCCAGTTAAGGCCATCCTCTGCTACATATGCAGCTGGAGCCATGAGTCCCTCCATGTGTACTCTTTGGTTAGTGGTTTAGTCCCTGGGAGCTTTGGGGGATCTGGTTGGTTGATATTGCTGTTTTTCCTATGAGGTTGCAAACTTCCTCAGCTCTTTCAGTCCTAACTCCTCCATTGGGGTTCCCTTGCTCAGTCCAATGTTTGCTGTGAGCATCCACCTCTGTATAGGTCAGGATCTGGCAAAGCCTCTGAGGGGACAGCTATACCAGGCTCCTGTCAGCAAGTGCTTCTTGGCATCAGCAATACTATCTGGGTTTGGTGTCTGAATATGAGATGGATCCCCAAGTGGGGCAGTCTCTGAATGGCCTTTCCTTCAGTCTCTGCTCCACACTTTGTCTCTGTATTTTCTTTAGACAGGAGCAATTCTGGGTTAATATTTTTGAAATGGGTGGGTAGCCCCATCCTTCAACTCCTTGGTTGGTGATCTAGTCTTTGGGAGAACTGGGTGGTCAGGCCAGCCTATGTTGTTTTTCTAATGGGGTTGCAATCCCCCAATGCTCCTTCAATCTTTCCTCCAATTACTCCACCAGGTTCCCTGAGCTCAGTCTGAGAGTTGGCCCATTATTACATTGGCTTTTTTTTTCTTGATGTTTAGTCTTTTTTTTTCTCTTTCTATAGTATATATTCTAGTCATATCTAAGTTGTACTTTTGGTAAATTCTGATGAAAAGGAATTGTGATAAAATAAAACCAAAGTCATTTGTATTTGCAAATTTTATTATCAATTCATGTTCAGGAGTTTTCAAGTAGGCACAAATTTGTTATTTAGAAATCAATATGCATATTGACTCAGCGATGGAGGACGGAGAAGGCAGGGTTGTGTTAAGAGAGAATTAAGATATAAGAACAAGTCACATTGGGAAAGAGAGTTAACGTATTTCCATTCACACAATTGTTTTCAAACTGTCACAATTCCTTCCCTATTTTGTGATGAGCAATTCAAGAATAAAAATCATATGTACATACACACATATGTCTAAACATTCTGTTCTGTTTTGTGTTGTTTTGTTGATATTGTTTATTTTCACTTGTATGGAGTAAGAAAAGAAGAGATTAGAAGAACTGATGGCCAACAAGGCTCTCCTCTGCCACAAATGTGGTCAGCATCATAGGTCCTTCCACGTGTATTGTTTTGTTGGTGGTCCAGCCTCCAGGAGCACCTGGTGGTCAGGCCAGTTGACACTGTTGCTCCCTCCATGGGGTTTCAAACTCCCTCAGCTCTTTCAGTCCCTTCTCCAACTCCTCTACTGAGACTCCACGCTCAGTCCAAAGGTTGCTGTGAATTGAATCTTAGGTATTCCGAACTT
This sequence comes from Uromys caudimaculatus, assembly GCA_028551405.1. NCBI lineage: Eukaryota > Metazoa > Chordata > Mammalia > Rodentia > Muridae > Uromys > Uromys caudimaculatus. The sequence continues at coordinate 47,868,332 of CM052705.1, forward strand.
TTGGGCTAATATCCACTTATTAGTGAGTATATACCATGTTCAATCTTTTGTTACTGAGTTACTTCACTCAGAATGATATTTTCAAGTTCCATCCATTTGCCTGTGAATTTCATGAAGTCATTGTTTTTAATAGCTGAGTAGTATTCCATTGTGTAAATGTACCACAATTTCTGTATCCATTCCTCTGTTGAAGAAGACCTCAGAAGATGGAAAGATTGGCAGAATTGATATAGTAAAAATGGCCATCCTGTTGAAAGCAATCTATAGATTCAATGCAATCTGCATCAAAATTCCAACACAATTTTTCAAAGATTTAGAAGGAGCAATTCTCATATTCATTGGACTAACAAAAATCCCAGGATAGCCAAAACTATTCTCAACAATAAAAGAACTTCTCAGGGAATCAGCATTCCTGACCTCAAGCTGTACTACAGAGCAGTTGTAATAAAAACTGCATGGTATTGGTACAGTGATAGGCACGTAGATGAATGGAATAGTTGAATACCCAGAAATGAACCCACATACTTACAGTCACTTGATCTTTGACAAAGGAGCTAAAACCATCCAGTGGAAAAAAGACAGCATTTTCAACTAATGATGCTGGTCCAACTGGCAATCTACTTGTAGAAGAATGCAAATTGATCTATTCCTATCTCCCTGTACAAAGCTCAAGTCCAAGTGGATCAAGGACTTCCACATAAAACCAGATACACTGAATCTAATAGAAGAGAAAGTGGGGGAAAGTCTCGAACACATGGGCACAGGGGAAAAGTTCCTGGACAGAACACCAATGGCTTATGCACTAAGATCAAGAGTTGACAAATGGGACCTCATGAAATTGCAAAGCTTCTGTAACGCAAAGGACACAGTCAATAGGACAAAATGGCAACCAACAGATTGGGTAAAACATCGTTACCAATCCTACATTTGATAGAGGGCTAATATTCAATATATACAAAGAACTCATAAAGTTAGACTCCAGAGAACCAAATAACCCTATCAAAAAATAGAGAACAGAGCTAAACAGAATTCTCAACTGAGAAAACTCAAAGGGCTGAGAATCACCTAAAGAAATGCTCAACATCCCTAGTCATCAGGGAAATCAAAACAACCCTGAGATTCCACCTCACACCAGTCAGAATGGCTAAGATCAAAAACTCAGGTGACAGCAGATGCTGGCGAGGATGTGGAGAAAGAGGAACACTCTTCCATTGTTGGTGGGATTGCAGCTGGTACAACCACTCTGGAAATCAGTTTGGCAGACCCTCAGAAAATTGGACATAATACTACCTGAGGACCCAGATATACCACTCTTGGGCATATACCCAGAAGTTGTTCCAACATGTAATAAGGACATATAGTCCACTATGTTCATAGCACCCATATTTATAATAGCCAAAAGCTGGAAACAACCCAGATGTAGTACATTTTTTAAGTGGGCTATACAAATACTTAAAGGGGCAATGTAAAATTTGAGAAAGTAAGTCACAGCAGCTTGCTCACTCTGAGTCTTTGCTTTTTCAAGGCATGGAATCACTTTTTTCAGCCTGTTTGTGACTTCCCTTTTGGGTTTCTCCCATCACCAAAAATGTTCACTGCTCTGAATGAGTATTCCTTCTCTCCCTGATTAATTCTTCCCCTGTCCCGCACTCTCCCATATCAGCTTATTCTCTAGCCTTAATTACTTCTCAACATAACCTTTATCTTCTTTTCCTCATATTTGTTATAATAGCTCTGGGTCTAATATGTTCTCCCTAATACTCAGAGGAAAGAAAAGGAAATGAAAACATATTCTTGAATAAATACTTCTATTAATTGATTAGGAGATACATCCAAAAAAATGTTGCAATCTCTCACAGAGGTGTTTGTTTTGTTTTGTTCCCTCAAGGAGGTACCAACATATTAGTATCAACTAATAGTGTCATCTTAGTACTATTTATTTAACTCACTTATTAAATCATTCAGATTTACATAATCTTTAAGGTTTTTTTCAGTATGCCAAGTATTTGTTAAGGATTAGGGATTAAAGATGAACAAACATTGTTTCTTAAGGATGAATGAATAATTAAAGGGAGGGATAAAATTTCCAGATTTAATTATTCATGTTCATCATGCAAATGCCAACCAAACAGAGCAAAGACCCATAAAGAAACCAAACAAACAAAAACCCACTTCATTGTTCAAAATACTTGCAAAGATTTGGTTTGATAAATATATACTCTTGGTATATAGTATATAGTATATAGAACTATATACAACACTAAAATCATCACTTATAAGAATGCTGGTAATAAGAAACTACATCATTTTTTTTCAAGTGTAATAATAAGGTTAAACAATGATGTGCCAGTTCCCATTTCCAGAAGAAAAGTGAGTCTCTGGGTAATTTCTATCGTAATTGGAATGTAAGCATGATTGGACACTAAAGCAAAGGAAACAACACCAAGAAAAAGAAGTTTGCTTAGGAAATGATGGTTGTAGCAAAGAATGGCTATAAACAATGTGTCTCACACAGGCAAGGTGTGATGTGGTGGCAGCATTGGAATGGTCCACAGATGGTGTGACAGGTCATCTGTTGCAGTGTCTTTCTCAAAGCCAGTGTTTACAATGAGGGGCGATTATGGATTTGAGTACACCTAATGAGGCCAGGCTGAATATTAAATTGGAGGATACACTGGGCTAGAAAAGTCCCACACCAATATACTAGGACACTTCACATCTTTATATATGGTTCCATAATGGTCTAAGCATTATATGGCAAAACAGGAAGGGAAGAGATACTCAGCAGAAGGTACAATTGATGTGTTCTAACTCAGTGTCAGAAAAGATCACTATTTTTGTCCCTTCATATCACTTTCTTGCCTTTCCTGGTCCTTCTTCCAGCTACAGAAACTATAGAGTAATGATAGTGGCATTAAGAACTGAGAATTAAACTATATTTTGAGATTCATATAACATATACAGTAGTTTGTAACTGACAGACTGTCTTAGTCAGGGTTTTTATTCTTGCACAAACATCATGACCATGAAGCAAGTTGGGGAGGAAAGGGTTTATTAGACTTATACTTCTACCACGAAAGGAAGTCAGGACTGGAACTCAAGAAAGTTAGGAAGCAGGAGCTGATTCAGAGGCCATGGAGGGATGCTGCTTACTGGCTTGCTTCTCCTGTCTTGCTCAGCTGGTTTTCTTTCTTTCTTTTTTTAATTTTTATTTTTTAATACTTTATTTACATTTCAAATGTTTCCCCCTTTCCAGATCTCCACTTTGGAAACCTCCTATCCCCTCCTCCCTCCCCCTGCTTCTATGAGGGTATTCCCCCCGACACCCGCCCACGCACTCCCATCTTCTCACCTTGGCATCCCCCTATACTGGGGCCTCTAACACCCTCTGGCCCAAGGGTCTCTCCTCCCCCGATGGCCAAAAAGGCCCTTCTCTGCCACATATGTGGTCCAAACCATGGGTCCCTCCATATATATTCTTTGGTTGGTGGTCCAGTCTCCAGGATCACTGGGTGGTCATGCCGGTGGACACTGCTGCTCCCTCCATGGGGCTTCAAACTCCCTCAGCTCCTTCAGTCCCTTCTCCAACTCCTCCATCTGGGACCTCACACTCAGTCCAATGGTTACTGTGAAATGAAACTTGGATATTCCGAACTTTTGGGCTAATATCCACTTATCAGTGAGTACATACCATGTTCGTTCTTTTGTGACTGAGTTACCTCGCTCAGGATGATATTTTCAAGTTCCATCCATTTGCCTGCGAATTTAATGAAGTCATTTTTTTTAATAGCTGAGTAGTACTCCATTGTGTAAATGTACCACATTTTCTGTATCCATTCCTCTGCTGAAGGGCATCTGGGTTTTTTCCAGCTTCTGGATATGGGTACAGGGGAAAAGTTCCTGAACAGAACACCAATGGCTTATGCTCTGAGATCAAGAATCAACAAATGGGACCTCATGAAATTGCAAAGCTTCTGTGAGGCAAAGGACATTGTCAATAGGACAAAACAACAACCAACAGATTGTGAAAAGGTTACCAATCCTACATCCAATAGAGGGCTAATATCCAATATATCCAAAGAACTCAAGAAGTTAGACTCTAGAGAACCAAATAATACTATCAAAAAATGGGAAACAGAACTAAACAGAGTATTCTCAACTGAGGAATCTCCAAGGGCTGAGAAGCACCTAAAGAAATGTTCAACATCCTTAGTCATCAGGGAAATGCAAATCAAAACAAGTCTGAGATTCCACCTCACACCAGTCAGAATGGCTAAGATCAAAAACTCAGGTGACAGCAGATGCTGGCAAGGATGTGGAGAAAGAGGAATATTCCTCCATTATTGGTGGGATTGCAAGCTGGTACAACCACTCTGGAAATCAGTTTGGTGGACCCTCAGAAAAATGGACATAATACTATCTGAGGACACAGTTATACCACTCCTGGGCATATACCCAGAAGATGCTCCAACATGTAATAAAGACACATGCTCCACTATGTTCATAGCAGACATATTTATAATAGTCAGCTGGCTTTCTTATAGAGCCCATGACTTCCAGCCCACAGATGGTACCACTCACAAGGTGCCCTCCCCCCTTCATCACTAATTGAAAAAAATGCCTTACCTCTGGATCTCATGGAGGCATTTTTTTCAACTGAAACTCCTTTCTCTGTGATAACTCCAGCTTGTGTCAAGTTGACACAAAACCATCCAGTACACAGACCAAGATAATTTTTTAATTAAATCATTAGAAAATGTCATTTTCAGAAAGTAGTCAGTAAAACTGTGAATATCCTTGTGTGTGTTTGCAGCATATATCTCACCTTTTATATCAAGGAATCAATGACATCTTATGAAGCAGCAATTTATTAAATGTTTAGTTCTGGGGTTCTGGTGTCTTTGGTTTTGACTTTACATCATTATTGTTTAAATATTTTGATCATGTAGTTTTAATACTAAATGATGGTTGTGATTATTACTTTCACAATTAAAGAACAGGCTAATACTGAAAGAGAGTAGTCATGGCTCCTAATGAGCCATGGCAATCCTTCCAACATTTTGTTTCTGTTCATTTAACCAGCTGGGATCAGACTAAACCCCGGGATTTCCCATTTTCTTCTAAGCAAGCACTATTTTACTTAAAAGTCACAAAGAATTAATGACTATATATGCCATTCAAAATTGTCTACCTACATATAAAAATTAAGAAGTAATTGCTTCTATTGGCTATAAACAAAAAATATAAAGCCAATTAATTCTTTGGTGTCTGAACATTTTCTTATTAATAGCTTTGCATGAGATAATAATGAACTTATGCTCTTTATTTTATGAAAAAATAAGGAAATAGAAGAGAAATTTCATTTGCCGAGGGATATGGAGTAATTGGCAGTAGAAAATTAATACTTTTTTTCCTTTTATGAGTGCCTTTGAAATGAGATTTGACCCATAAGCCATCTAGCCTTCTCACTTATAAATAGTCTTTAATGAAATTTCTGTAACATAAAAATGTGAATATTCTATACAAAAAATTGTTATGTGTTAATGCTTTAGAAAAAAATAAGAAAATATGTTTCATTGTTCTGTGGTTTTAGTGTTTTAAAATTAAAATTTAATTATATTATTCTCCCCTCCTACTCCCTCTGTCCTTTCCCTCTAGATCTATATCTACCTTGCTCAAATCCAGCATCTTTTCTTTAATTATTATATATAATTATGTTGAGAAGCTTATGAAATATCTAAGTTGGGTTTTGTATGTTTATTTGATTGGTTTCTTTTTTCATTTAGAGAGATATAAAATCAACACTGCCATTGTTGTAATGTCCCAGGATTATACTTGCCTGGTGCCACTGCCTCCTGATTCTCAACCCTCCTTTCTCTCCATCAGTATTGCTGTCTTCTTCACTCACTGATCTTCCAACAGTCTTGTCTCCTTGGGTTATGAGACCTAAACCGCATCTTCTAGTAATACTTACATCCATACGGTTAATTTACAATGATATAAAATTGAGTTAATATGTCATTTTATCTTGCATATTTGATTATTGTAGGAGGATAGAATCACACATATTCATCTATAAATTATTTTTAAACAATTGGTAATGACTAATAATACTGATGACAGTGTTACTAACAATGAATAATTGTGTTCCCTTATGGAAAATGACTTGTCAGATTCCAATATACTAATAATTTTATAAATATTAGTTTTATTTCTTGATTTAGAAATTATGAATGAGCATTTTTTTCAATTTATTTTCTTTGTGGTTTTCTAGATGGATTGCATTAATTGTGTAGTCATAAAAATTCCATTGGTCTATCTTCAAGCCAGAAGCCCTTGCAGTTTAGTAGTGAAGGAATACATTCCTTTAAATCTGGACAATGGGAGTCACAGCACAGAAGGAATCTGTTATGCAAAGTACACCAAACAGAATAAGGAAAATGTTAAAGACTTTTAAGACAATAACATTTTTCTTTTAAATACTTACAAATTTAGATAAATTGGTTGACCATTTTACTCTGTGGGCCATCTGTCTTTATTAAGTTAGAATTTCTGAGAAAAATCTAATAATTTTGAAACCATAACATATGACTATGTTGATACTAATGTTGAAGAAAGTATGGCTGATTTACAATCATATCTTAGTAAATTTTTACGTAATATTTTCAAAGGGCTAGTTATTTAAATGTCACTAATAAGAATATGCTATAGCAAAATAATATTGATATTTACGTAAATACGGGAAAACAAAGATTTCAGATAATTTTACTCTCATACTGGTTCTTTTTGTTTTTCTATAATTTCAGTTTTAAGTGGAACAACCATGTAGTTAATGGAGAATCATTTTGGCTGTGTTGCATGTGCTTAGACAATGCACCTAAGGCAAATTTCTTACAGGCTAACATCAAAGTTTGATTTTCCAGGATTTCACCTACTTAAGGGGATTTTCCTCCACAAAATCTGTACCTTTGCAGAAACTCCTTTCCCAGTCTTTCTCAGTCTCTTTCCACTCTAGAGAAACATCCAGAAGATTTCTGCAGGTATTATACACCTCAGTAAAATCATTCAGCCTTCAGCTGGAGTTTATGGACCTCTCAGTCCTGGAAGTGAAGTTAAATAACACCAGTGAAAGCTGTAATCAGTCAATTAATTGTCACAGACCTGGTCACTGAAGCCTGTTTTCAGAAGCCACACTAGGGATGTGGGCTTACCAGTGTGAAATTATTCCTTTACAGTAAGATTATGCAAATATTGACCAATATGAGTTCATGAAAACATAACTCCTATGCTAACATACCTTCATCGCTACTGGACTGAATTTTATTGGCCATTTATGTACTTACATTTCCTAGTGATCTCATCATTTGTTCAGTGTGGTGATTCTCCTGTGCTTCCATAAAGAGCTTTGCCTGAGCAGAGATAGTTTGATTCTGGCCTCTTCTAGCACTTATTATTAACCACTTCTCTCTCAAAACAATAAGAACTGGAGCTATTATAAGAGTCAACACTGGTGACTGTACATGATCAATATCTAATCTACTTGATTGCATTCTAGTGGCGTTCTTTACTTTTCTTACAAAGGAGCACTTCTTTGCTTGCTTGCTTTGTCATTCTTTAATTACTTTTACTGACTGTCTTTACTTTTCTCATAAAGGATCATTTCTTTGCTTGTTTCCTTATCCTTCAATTACCTTTTTCTTTTTTAAATTATTCTTTAAACTTTTTTTTTTTTTTTTTTTTTTTTTTTTACAATCCAGTCATTATCCTCTTCCTGGTCCACCTTCTGACTGTTCCTCATCCCATACCTCCTCTCCAATCTCTAAGAGAATGTTAAGACAGCACCATCCCCACCCCACTAGACTTCCCCACTCTTTGGGCACTTCTCTCACTGAGGCCAGACCAGGCAGTCCTCTGCTGTATATGTGTCCACGGCCTCATCTCAGCTGGTTTATGCTGCCTGGTTGGTGGGTCAGTGTCTAAGAGAGGTTCATACTAGTTGAGACTACTGGTTTTCCTACAGGGTTGCCTCCTCCTCAACTTCTTCCAGCTTTTCCCTAAATTCAACCAAAGGGGTCCATGGCTTCTGTCCACTGGTTGGGTGTAAATATCTGCATCTGACTCTTTCAGCTGCTTCTTGGGTCTCTCAGAGGGCAGCCATGCTAAGCTCCTGTCTATAAACATACCACAGCATCACTGATAGTGTCAGGCCTTAGAGCCTCTCCTTGAGCTGAATCCCAATTTGGGCCTGTCATTGGATCTCCTTTACTGACTGTAAAATTTTGATTGTGACTTTTCAATAGTAGTGCATATATTTCTTACTATATAGATACAGCATACTACTGAAAATATGTTGAATGTTGATTTTCTTTAAGAAGAACCAATACTCTATATTTCTAATAGAAAATATGTTCTGAACTTATAAAAATACCCAATGAAAAATGTTCAAGCAATAATAAATATTTAAATATTTGTCTGAAATTTAACAAAGACTTTTGAATAGAAGAAAGCAGTAAAGAGCCATTTACCTAATCTTTCAATATCTAATTATTTAGCACTTTGTGTGCTTATTATTGCATGGGTGTGCAGTAAACAATAATGCTGTTCTGTATTCAATTCAATGTACTTTTTATTTGTAATCAGAAGTGAAAGATAAATAATATAATAGGCAATCTTATAATTAAAGACAACTAGACAATTACTTAAAATGGCAGGTTCATTTATATTAAAATATGGATATCCTCATTGACGATTCATAGGGAAAATTAAAAGATTAAAGAGAAGAGAGATGCCGGGCAGTGGTGGCACACTTTTAATCCCAGCACTTGGGAGGTAGAGGCAGGCAGATTTCTGAGTTCGAGGCCAGCCTGGTCTACAGAGTGAGTTCCAGGACAGCCAGGGCTATCCAGAGAAACCCTGTTTTAAAAACCAAAAAAAAAAAAGAAGAGAGATGGAAAAGAGCTGGTGAAAACTGACAGGAAGTCAATGTGTGTCCACGCTCGAGGACAAGGAACTAGTGGATAATTTTCTCTTCTTGTTGTTTGTTTGTTTGTTTTTATTGGACATGAAATTCATGCCACCTATGAACTACTGCCACAGGAAACATGTGTAGAGATATTGACGTTAACATTCTGTTCCTGTCTCCATGTACCATGCATGAATCAAAAGAAAGAAAATGTATATAGTACAGGTAGCATATTGCTTACAAACATATATCACCACCAAGTTATTTCATCTTCTCGACTTACCACTTTTTAAAGATTTGGTTCAAGCATTTATGCCTTCCTGCAATAAAAACATTGAATTTAGCAAAATTATATATTGTAATTTTGATGGGGAAAAGCAATTCTTCAGTATTATTACTATGCATTGTATAAAGTCAGGTTGTGACAATAGCTCAGACATCTGTTTTGTGTATCTCTGCTCAGAAAAGTCTTGGCCATTAGTAAGAAATCTATATGGCCCTGATCCTTGTTGTAGCTTAATCAAACATGGTAACTTTTTCCTACAGGGATATTTGCTTAATTCTCTGTTAGAGAAAAGCCATTCATATCAGTACCAAGTGCATAGCATGCATCATTGGCCTGACAATACTTCGTAACAGTAATGCCAAAGACATTAGAAGACATGAAGAAAATTTGGTCATCATATTATAATCTGCAAGCCTAGAAGGTTTCCTTGGAATGCTTTCAGAGTCCCTGAGGATCCAAAAGGAGCTATGTTTGCAAGAGTTTTCTTCTTCAATTCAAGCTGTGGTAAATGTGGAAAGGAAGTTTCCCATATGAGCTTTGTTTGGGTGTTCACTGTGAAGCATTACATACTGTGTTTTCTCCAGTATTGATTCTGAAGCCAAGATCTTCTTGAAATGGAACCAGGTACTTTTCTTGTATAATGGTGAGGGCATATCGAACAATGAATTTTGTCCGTAGTTAATATCTGCAGGGGAAATCCCCTTTGATCAGACGACGCATGAAAACTCCAGCACAGCCTGAAGTGTTGCTTCCTAGAGCCCTCTTATGCTTTCCCTCTTGCAAATGCTTCACAGTTCAGAGGGTTTTATACTCCTTTGCTGTCAACATTTAATAGGTGATTATCTAAGGTTCAACTTGGTTTTTTTTTTTTTTTTTGGTTATGGTATTCTTTTTTTCTCTTTTATTGGTTATTTTATTTATTTACATTTCAAATGTTATCCCCCTTCCCAGTTTCCCCTCCACAAACCCCTTATACCCTCCCCCCACCTCTGCATCTATGAGGGAGCTCACCCTACCTGCCCACCCACTCCTGCCTCAGCATCCTCCAATTCCCCTACACTGGGGCATCGAGCCTTCACAGGACCAAAGGCCTCTCCTCCCATTGATGCCCAGCAAGGCGATAGACTACTACATATACAGTTGGAGCCATGGGTTCCCCCACATGTACTCTTTGGTTGGTGGTTTATTTCCTGGGAGCTCTGAAGGTCTGGTTGGTTGATATTATTGTTCTTCCTATGGGGTTGCAAACCCCTTCAGCTCCTTCAGTTCTTCCCCTAACTTCTCCATTGTTGTTAGTATTTGTTTTTAATCTTTGTGTGTTTGTTTTTAGGTTGTGTGCTTGAATGCATGCATGTGTGTGTACATGGGTGTGTGTGTGTGTGTGTGTGTGTGTGTGTGTGTTTAATGTGCTTTTTCAAAGGCCTTAAATAACACTAAAATCTATAATTTCTTTATTTCTTCCCTGACCAAGTTATCATTAAGTAGAGAGTTGTTCAGTTTCCACATGTATGTGGGCTTTCTGTTTATGCTGTTATTGAAGACCAGCCTTAGGCCTCGGTGATCTGAAAGGATGCATGGGATTATTTCAATCTTCTTGTATCAGTTGAGGCTTGTTTTGTGACCAATTATATGGTTGATTTTGGAGAAGGTACCATGAGGTTCTGAGAAAAAGTGTATTCTTTTGTTTTAGGGTGAAATGCTCTGTAGATATCAGTTAAATCCATTTGGTTCATAACCTCTATTAGTTTCACTGTGTCTCTGTTTAGTTTCTGTTTCAATGACCTGTCCATTGATGAGAGTAGGGTGTTGAAGTCTCAAACTATTATTGTGTGGGGTTCAATGCATATTTTGAGCTTTATTAAAGTTTCTTTTATGAATGTGGTTGCCCTTGCATTTTTATTAGGACCTTTGCTTGTCAGACAAAAGCATTAATAGGTTTTGGATGAACACCCCCTTTATTTGATTTTTTAGCTAAAACTTGTTATCTGCTGAGGTAATAGTTTTCTTTTAAAAGATATATTTAGGTAACAATCTGTAGAAGTGAGATATCATTTTTATTTGTTGTGGTGCAGACAGCGAGAAAATTTGCAAATTCAACTGTAAAGAATTTCAAGAGTTTTTCTTGGATTTGAGATGGACTAGATCTAAATCCAACAACCAGTATCATATGATTTAGAAGGGAAGAAAACCATCAAAGCCACCTGAAAGCAGAGGAAGAGATAGAGTGATGGATCCACAGTCCAGGGATACAAAAGAATTCCAGCAGTCACCTATAGTTGTCGAAGAAGCAGAAAACATGTTTTACCTGCTATCAGAATCAACCTTGACTCCACACTTCTGAGCTCCAGTTCTCTGAAGGTTTAAGTACACCTAGTACTGTTTCTCCTTCCCCCTCTCCCTTCTTCTTCCTATGTCTTCTTTTTAGACATTCAAGGGTGTTTAAGCAATCTGTAGTGACCTCAGTCATATTAGATGAATATCTGAGAAATATTTGAGAAACATCATCAAGAACCACAAATACATTCACATTCTACTTGATTAGCATTTTTTATCTGATAACAATTTAAAAAACAGTTGTCATAAAAAACTTGCAAGCTTTATAACAGAGTATAACAGATGCCATTTCATGAAACCACAGGTATAAGTATGTATACATTCTAAGTCTATGTTGCAGGATATTTGGAGGAACCAAGGAACACTACTTACATATAGTATATCCTCCATTCAACTCAACTTTTTTTGGTAATATACCAAGATTTTTTGTCACAATATAGTAGAACTCAAAGTATAATGTAACCAACTTACTATTTAACATAGCTAGTTAAAGCTGATCAATTTTCAACGTATAGAATATCATTATAAATCTATTTCTGAAATAAAAAATGGCAATACTGAGGAAAATAGAAATTCTGATCTAACATGAGAATTTGGCTTATCAAAATGTCAAGTTCCTTTTAGAATTAAATTCTTTCCTTTATTTTTGATCTGTTTACCCAGTAAAGAGATTAAAAGTTTCAAATGCTTCAATATAAATTTCACTTTAAAGTATAGAATAAGAAGAGTTGAGGGAAACCAAAAGTAGGCATGGAAATATTAAGGAGGGGAATGTTTAGTACATCTCAAAATGCTCATAACAATTAAAACATAGAAAATTACAGATGCAAGATTCTGTCCTTGCTAATTTCCCTCATATTTAGACATAACAGGTTGAAGAGTATATTTAGTGAGAAATCTTTTTATTGGTCATCTAAGGACTAAGACAAAGAATAAGTCTCTTTAATATATAATATAAATATATAAATATTATATATTTAATTTATATGTTTATATCTAATTTGCATATAATTATATGTGAATACAATATGAATTATATGAATAAAAACAAGGTGAAGATTATATTTAGTGAAAAAACTTTTTATTGGTCATTGAAGGACTAAGACAAAGAACAAGTCTCTTTAATATGTAATATAAATATATAAATATTATGCATTTACTTTATATATTTATATCTAATTTGTATATGATTACATGTGAATATAATATGAATTATATGGATAAAATACATAATATAATCTATGCATATATTTTATGTTTTTTCATACTATATTCTTTACAGCTGTATGAGTTAGGATAGGAAGGCACAGAAAGTCATGAGATGACAATGTCATATCTCCTTGACTTCCATTCAGCATTGTTCTATATAGTCTTGAGAACAATTTCTCATAATCATCCTTTTGGTTTAATGAGTAATTTATTAAGTATATAGTAAGAAAATTTAAAAAATCAATGCAAATAGTGGATGGATATATTGACAAAAGCAGACAAACAGCAGGACATAATCATATTAAATCTGAAATATGCAATGAAAATTGACTGGGGAATCCTACTTGTGGCAGTCAGTTACTATTTCTATTAGAGTGTCTTGGGCAGAGTAGAACATTCTTTTATCAGAGGCTTTCAAGTGAAAAACTAAGTAACAGGCAGAAAGATACCATCATAAAATAAGGAGTTTACAATCACTCACCTGAAATTTACTGGGAAAGCTGAGGCAGTTGACTAGAATCCCTGACTGAGTTTTCTCTCCATGTATGAATTTCACATGGCTGAATTCCTGCTTTTCTATTCCTTTGTAGGCATTTTTTATGTCATGGAACAAAAAAATAACTTCTCTTGTAAACTTTTACTTTCTAGCTGTTCTCAAGAACATAGTCTCCTACTACTCTTAGACTCTTTGCTGTTTTCTTCTCAATGGAAAGACAAAAGTTATTAGAGGACCCATTGAAACAAATATTTTTGGGGTCCCGAAATGGGGGAGGAGCAGCTGCATTCCCAGTCAGCTTTTCAGTGACCTCAAATAATACATGATTATAACTGTGGGCATTTCTACCTGCTCCCCTGTTCCTGAAATAACAACTCTGAGACTTAATTATATATGAAAGAATGCCTAGGCTGTAAACTTGGGCTTGTTTCCCTGATTAGCTTGTAACTTACTTAACCTATTCACTCTGTTCTATGAGTGCCGTATGGCTTATTATCTCTTCTCCATTTCATACAACTGTATCCTCAGAGTCCAGGACTAACTTCTTCCTGTGCCTGAATATATTCTAGCATTGCTCTCCCTACTGAAACTCCCATCTCCTATTTCCTGCCTCACTCATTAACCAATCATTTTTTTTTTTTTTTTTTTTTACTGAAAGGGGAGGCTTGCCTATAGTACACAAGAGATTCTTTCTACATTTCCCACTTTTAGTCCAATAAAAGTCTCTTTCTCTTCAAAAATAAAATGTAGGCAATAATAACAACTACGAAAACTATCAGATAAGAGTACATTCACAATGTCCAGTCCATATGCATTTGCCAACCTTGAAGAAATTGTTCAAATATCTATTGTATCTTGGTGAGTTTAGAGTTTTTTACCTAAATCAATTTATATCATAACTTGCATTACCAACCTAAAACATGTTCTTAAACCTTAAAACATTTTCCTAAATCTTAAACAACTTAATCTTAATTATGAGACTATAAATACTTAGTCTTCAATCCCATCAGAGACCAGAGAAGGAATAAATATTTCCCAAGTATGCAGGAAGTGTAGGCCAGAAGTTTCCAAAACTATAGAAATGACTGAGAAAACTGGCTTCCTGGACAGTTCTCTGAGCTTTCTCTGTGTTGTTGGAGTAATATGTTCAGCCTTCTGGCCCTGAATATCTGATAACTTTTCCCTGTGAAGTAGGAAATATGAAGGATTGATTACCCTGTTGGGCAAAGCTCAGCAATTGACTTCCCTGTATCTAATTCGTCCAATTTTGATAACGTACTGACAGCTGTTGCCCCAAAGACAGTTTCTTGCTAATGTTTAGATTTCCACATATGAAGCAAACTTTATATGGAGGTTTTTCGATGCTCATCATCTTCTTTGAAGTAGAATGGGGGTGCTGTCAGGGGCAGACCTGTCTCATTGTCAAAAGAATATATTGTTACTGAAACATCCTTAAATGGCATTCTCTGAGGATTGTTGAGGTTTGTGAGGACCACCTATCAATCTATGATATATCTTAGTAGGCAACAATTGCTTGTTTCTAGCTATTTACTATCTGTTCATTTTTGAAAACATCTTACTGTAATTAACTAGACTAGTATTTGACATGACCAAAAGTTTGATTGTATGACTACTAACTTGAATTTTTAAAATTATCCCAAACAGTTTGTAGTAGCAGCTTTTAAGGACTAGAACTTGACATTGCATTTGTAATAATTATATAGTTATAACACCTTAAGAAGTAGTTGATACATAATACGTTATAATTCAATATAACCTTAATTTGTATAAATATACAAAGTCCACACCAAATGTAAAATATTTGACTTATGATATTCTTTAGTCTAAAAGTAGATTCAATAATCTACCCTTATACCCCAATATACCCTTATTGCTATACCCCCATTTTCTTGCAGTCTTTTCTACCTTCCTTTCCCCCTAACACTAGACAGGGGAGAAAGAATGATAGAAGAAAGAAAAGAAATAGAAAAAGAAATCCCTGAATCTAACCTCTCTTATTTTGTTTCCTGCTTGCCCAAGACCATAACAATTTGTAACCAACACTCTTAAATGACAATATACATCCATCATCCATTGAATGATCAAAAACCATCCACCCTATCTCTTGGAAATGGGGACATCTCTGTTTTAAAATTTCTTTCTGCTGTCCAAGAGTGTTGTTTTCCTATTTGGGAGTTCCTAAGAAAATTGGGATATTGACTAATCATAAGAAAGCTAGATACAACATTTGCTGTCCAATTTCTGCATGCTGTGAAAGTTCAGAGCTTCATTGAAGTATTGACTGGAGCAGTCTGTGGTTCTGGACTATCTAGCTAATCATTTAACAGTTGTTCTGGATGTAGATTTTTAAGGAAACAGCATTGAGGCAGTCTGAGATAGGATCAAGCAGAATGCTAGAATAATTGTCTCAGTGTTTCAGCATTCTTCTCAGAAACCCTGAGGGTGAATCTTGGCAGGACCATTTTATCTTCATGGTGTCTGTAAACATATAAACTTTTACAAGTAATATACATTTCTGCATTGATATATATATAATGTACAATATGCACAATTCATTTAAAGATGATTCTTTGCTCTCTTTTTGAGAACGTAAGGCATCTGTCTTTCTTTATAAATTATTTTAGACTATGTAAACAACCTCTAATAAATTTTTATCAATGCCTTTGAAAGCATGGCATGGCAAGTCTAGAGGATTTTTGTAGCTAACAATATTTATTAGCTAGGCATAGCTGAGGCATTTTCATGTCTCAGTCAGTCTCAGCTGTTTGCAAATAGAGGGACTAGCAGAACAAGATACATGTTTTGTTGGTTTTTATGATTTCTTTATTTATGTTTGCAGCTAAGATCTTCAGGGGTCTCCCACTGTCAAATCTGATTTTTGTCAATTTGGATGGAATGAATAGTATTTTTATTTCCAGCTAAAATTAAGGTGAAATATCTCCCCCAACACAACTTATTTATTTTCCTCCATTCTAAAGATAGGATATCCTTAATATAAATAGGCAGATTTCATTCAGCAGTTTTCTCCCCACAATCCAATGTATTTCAGCAGATTTGTTATCAGTCTCATTGATATTTAAAACTTTAAAGTCAGTAAACCATTATGTAATATATCTCTGAGAGATCTAATATTCCCCTTCTGTTCTAAGAGCATTTCCTAAATTCCTGTCAGGTTATATGTGTGTGTGTATATGTGTGTGTGTGTGCGCATGTGCGAGTGTGTGTGTGTGTGTGTGTGTGTTTGACCTATAGGTTTGTAAGATATATCTGCAATAGGTTTCATGCCACAATGTCTGAAATGTTGTATTCTGATCAATTAACACACATGCATGAAAATCATCAGCTTAATCTGCAAAGGGATTTCCAAGACATCCACTATCTCTAAGAGATATGCAATCTCAGAATCATTCTTTTCAGAACTTAAGGCAGAAATCCATTGTAATTCTGAATATATATCAGTAGTATGGTGTTATCAACATGTGAACATATCTTAATTCTCTAAACTCTACAAAATGAAACATACAGTTCATTGAGTGACTGTCAGAAGCCATGAAGAAAAGATTAAGACATGCAAGGAAGTTTTCTGGAGATGGCCTACCATTTTTTATGGCCTGCAATGGGTGAGCTCTGACATGTAAGGTCACCAGAGATTTTATGCTAAGATGACTTCTTGCTGCTCATATGTCTTCTTTCCTGTCACTATTACAAAGCCTAATGATTCCTGAACATCAGCCCACCCTATTAAACAAATTTCTTACAGATCAACTTGAAGACAAACTTTCATAAATTAATGTTTTTCATATGAATTAGTGATTTGATATGAATCATAATTGAATTCATTTTTTAAAAAAAGTTTAAGTAGATGGTTTTAGTTTTTCTTCCAAAAAGATATACTAGAGCTAAAATCAAGAATAGAATGTGCTCCCTCCTCATAGAAAAGTAAGTTAAGGCAACATAATAAGGAATACAATGAGATTTCCCAATTACACTAAGGAGAGAAATAGGCTTGGAACAAATTTGTAATCAAGAAAAAAAACATTCATTCTAGGTATGTTCGAAGGATGAGGCCACAGGTGTGAACTGTGATAAAGCAAGGCCATATGAAACTCTTGCTCTGAACTTATAATGAGCTTATATAATGAAACACTGCTCTGAACATAGTATTGACATCGTTCTGTAACTCACCTTTTGTGTAACATTTTGTCTATGAGGTAATTCTTTTTTACAGAGATAACTTTTGTCTAAAGGCTATATAAGCTGAAAGCAATAATAAAATTAAGGTGCAGCCACTTCTGCTTCATCCAGTGTACATGTTGACTGTGTGTCTATGTGTGTGCTTGAATTCTCCCTTTCTTCATCTTCTCTTCTCTCTAGGTCACAAAGAGTTAATGAACTCCAAGCAAGGAAGGGGACGCTAAGCTACAAAGAAAAGAACCCTAGCAACTAAGACAAGACATTTTTATTTTCTTAATCCCATGGTGCTGAACAGAAGGAGTTAATCACCAGAAGTGAGCAGTAGCATTTGGCCTTAGAATAGAAAAGAGATTTAAAAAGAAAAAAACAAACAAACAAACAACAACAATGACAAAAACAAATATAAGCTATATTGGCCCCCACAGTCCCAACTTTTGTCACTACAAATGACTCCAGCCACTCATTGTTGCCAGTTCAGTGTAACTAAATGTCCTGAAGGTCCCTGGCATATGACATTGTTCTAAGGTAGCTGGTTGTTGAGCAGGAGTCACTCCTTGCTCTTCCATGAGAGCCAAGAGTTACACCCACAGGTACTGGCTTTCTGCCAAACCTATCTGCCCCAACTCTCAGAAGTTGTTTGCCTACAGTGCATGTCTGAGCCTCTGATTCCACACTCTCTATCCACTGCTCACAGGACTCCACTTGCTCTCCCTTAAGGGTATTTAGCTGCATACCTGGCTAGAAAACTGTATCTGGCTCTGGGAAGTAGTTATTTCCCCCCCTTCCAGCTGATTTTATAGATTTCTTGCATGGCTTTCTGAGTTGTCTCAGGCCCTATAATGTGCTCAGTGATGGGCACCATTTGTAACTACAAACTTTTCCACCTGTGCCTGAAATAACAACTCTTAAGACTTAATTATTTGTGAATAAATGTTCAGATAATGAGGTTGAGCTTGTTACCTGACTTACTCATAACTTAGTTGGCCTGTTTATTCTATTTTATGAAAGTCACATAGCTGGTTACCTTTTCTCAGTTTCAAATGTCTGTCTCCTCAGCATTGAGGGTGAATCGTTTCCCCTGCCTGACTCTATCCCAGGTTCCTCTCTCCCTACCAGAACTTCTACCTCCTATTTCCTCCCTCAGATCATTTGTCAATCAGCTTTTTATTGACAGGTGATATTTCCATAGAGTACACCAGGGATTCTTTCTACAATATTGTGCACATTTCACAGATTCAGGATTTGAGACAATATTTTGAAATTTTAAGTTCTTTAAAATATGTATTTGTTCCCAGTAGTGTAGCTGGCATTTTTCTACTTTAGGGATTCTCCTTTCTTCCACCTTCCTTCAGCTTTTTACCACTGTTTCAACTCCCTGTTTCAACAATAGATAGGAGAGAAAAAAAGATAGAAAGGAAAGGGGGCAATATCATCATTAAGACTACTCCCTGTTGATTAGGCCCATTGAGTTCTTTAGGCACGTTTGATCTTTGCCTTCAAGATATATAATGCCTTCTTCTTCCTTTTTTGTACACATCTATCCAACAAACTGCGACCAACAACAATCAACCAACCAATAACCCCTCTTGGGGCCCTACAATTTATATACCCTGTCAAAGGTCAGCAGCATTCCAAACATCACATAATCAGAGAAACTATCTGTTGCTGGCAAAATCATGCTCCTAGATCACAAGGCAAATCACAGTAAGCTGCTGTGGACAATCTGAAGCAGTCTCATATCCCACACCTGGGATTAATGCAAAAGCATATTCTTATTATATTTCTTTGTTTTGTAAAGAAGCCAAAATACTAAAATTGTCTGTACATAGAAGTGTGGTGCAGAATGTGGCATAGTTGTTGCTAAAGCAGAAAACCCAAATTAATCACTAGGTTTCACATGGTAGAAAGAGAGACCTAACTCCAATAAGGTATCTTATGACCACACATATTCCATGACATAAATATATACACATGACATAAATGTACAAACACACACACACACACACACACACACACACACATGCACACACACACACACACACACACACACACACACACACACACACATATATATATATATATATATATATATATATATATATATATATATATATATATATATATATTATGATCAGGAATGTCTGAAGTTTTATTTTAGTATTGAAAACTCATGCCCTCCTGCTAGTAACTAAACCATTTCCCTGGCACCAAATTATGTTTTTTACAGAATAAAAAGACTGGTTTCTACATCTTACCAAATATTATTCCCATTTCTAAATGTACAGAGAGCTGAAAATTCAGAAGCTAACTTCATCCTTTAGCATTTTGCATTGTTCTAAAACAGGATGTTATTAGCGTGTGACTAGAGAATGCAGCATTGTTGCCAGAATGTCTGCTTTCTCACTAAATGTTTTCAACCCACATAAGAACTTTTTAAAACACAAAACTGTCATCTTCTCGACTCGTGTGGGCTTATTTTTTTTAATAGTCTAGAGATTCAAAACAGTAAGTCATAATTCTATTTCACTAAATGTTTTGATTTAACACATATAATAACTGCACTTAATGCTATTGCCCACAGAAGAAAATTTTCTACAACAAAAGATTTTACACTGGCATATTAAATATTACTTTAGAGTAGTTTATATTACATTCTTTTTCTTGGTTCATAAAAGAAGCTGAAAGCATCTAGATAAAAATTAAAATAATACTGAAGTTAGTGATAACCTGAAATTTGGGGTATGGAAAAAACTAATTTCAGAGGTCATTTATTGTAAGACTGACAGCAGATATGATAATAAACACATGATATATTCAATTCTAAACCATAGTTCACCTAGCAGAGGCATAAACACAAGGGGTTTATTTTTACCCTTGTTCATCTGTAGTCACAATTTTAGTAAACATGGGAACCAGGATGCAGGCTTCTTTTAAAAGAGGGGACCAGACTACTAAAGTAGTCTAGTAGCAACATATTATTTATAGAATTGATTAATGCATTTTTAATTTTATGTAGATTTAATGGAAATAGCTGAATATACCATTCCTTTCTAGTGACTGCTGTGACTACTCTTTAACTTGTAAAACTATTGTCATTCACATATACTTGTCTAACACACACACACACATACACACACATACACACACATATGATCTGGTAAGACAGAGGCAGGAAGATAAAGTAAGAGTCTATGTCAATGAACACTCAACTAAAATTATACATATAGGCATATGTGACATATATTTAAAGATATATACATTTATATATATAATTCATTTTGGAACAATTGAAATCTGGTGTTCTCATGAAGAATGATGAGACTGTACTTTACAGAATTTATTCTTCAATAATTTTATACTGTGTTGTCTAATGATGTATAAATAAGTATATGTTTATTTTGTAAACTCTTTGTTGTGGCTGGAAAAAATGGGTCAGTGTTTAAATCGCTTGCAGCACAATCAGAAGACTAGATGTCAGACTCTCTGTCCCCATAAACATCCAGGTGGGTGTGCCAAGACCCCTGTAATACCAGAGCAGAAGGGAAACCCAGGGAAATCATGGAGAAGAGTGGATAAATAGACTAGCCAAATTGGTGAGCACTGGAGACAAGTGAGATACTTTTACTCTCTATATAAGGAAGAAAGCAATGAATGAAGAGAGTCTATCTTATCTTCAAGCCTCCACAAACATGCAAGCATAAAAACACCCAAACACACATGCATGTTTACCCTCCCGATGGGTATACTTCCATACAAATAATGCTTATGCATCTGCACACATTCTAAAACAATTTTTTCTTATTGAAAAAAATTACTTAAAATAACCATTCTTGCAAAGGCAATCTACAAATTCAATGCAGTTCTATTGAAATTCCAACACAATTATTCATAGGCCTTGAAACAGTTTTCACCTTCACATAGAAACATAAAACCCAAAATATGCACAACAATCATGAACAATAAAAGAACAGCTGAGGATCTCGCCATTCCTAATTTCAACTTTTATTACAAACCAATAGTTGTTATTACTACTACTACTATTGATACTACTGATACTAGTAGTAATAATAATAATAGAGCATGACATTGGCATAAAAACAGACATTCTATTTGAAAATCCTGAAATAAATCCAAACAATTATTGACAACTGATTCTTTAAAATGAAGCCAGAAAAACACACTGGGGAAAAGATAGTGTATTCAACAAATGGTGCTGTTCAAATTCTAGGTGTGCTGTAGAGAAGAATACAAATAGATCTATTCTTATCTACCTGCACAGAACTCAACTGAAAATGAATCAATAACCTCAACATAAGCCAAGCACACAAAATCTAAGAGAAAGGAAAGTGGGGAACAGTCTTGACGTTAGTGGCACAGGAGACTTCCTGAACAGAACACCAGTAGTGTAGGCACTATGATCAACAATTAATAAATGGAACCACATGAAACTTCAAAGCTTCTACACAGCAAAGGACACCAACATTTGGACAAGGTAGACACCTACCTAAAATATTTTTACCAATTCAACATCTGATAAAGGGCTTATTTGTATAATATATAAAGAACTCAAGACACTTACTTTAAAAAAAACTAAATAATCTGATTTAAAATTTGGATACCCATCCAAAGAGATAAGTCTTGTTAGAGAAAACTCAAGTGACTGAGACACACTTAATGCAATGTTCAACATCTGAAACGAGGGGATGCAAATCAAAGGCATTGTGAGATCTCATTTTACTCATCACTAAGATCATTAATACGGTTCAATGATGCTGGCAAGGATGTGCATTTTTCCATTGCTCATGGGTGTGTAAGCATGTATAGAAACAAAGCAATATGGCAATTCCTCGGAAGATGGGAATTTATCTACCTCAAGATCCAGCTACAGTTTTCTTGGACATATATACTCAGAAGATGTTCCATTCCACAACATGGACACTTGCTCAACCAAGTTCATTACAACCTATGCTATTTGAAGATAATAAGTAGCTCTCCACATACTGACAGCAAGGTCCCATTGATAAAGACAACATCCACACAACTCACTGAACATGGAGAGGTCAAATGGTACCTACAGTGAAACTTTACCTCCATGTTCTAGTGTCAATACACACAAAGGTAATCCACAGGCTAACAAAAGAGAAAAGTAAACACTAGGATAAAATCAAATGCTACAGATCAAAAACGAAAACAAAACAGTATCAATGAAATGGTTCCTAATGTTTTTCAGCTATACTTATAGATTGATGCCTTAAGTCATCATCAGAGAGGTTTTTCCTTTTGCAGCAGACAGGAACATATATAGAGGTACACAGACATACATTATGCAGAGTGAAAGACCTTGGAACACACAGCTCTAAAAGAGATGTCTCCATCAAATCCCTCTCCTCAGAGCCTAGAAAACCCTATGAAGCAGAGGCAGAGGAGTTAGGGAGACAGAAGGACACAGAACAATGGTAGAGTAAGGCCTTCTAAAACAACTGAGTAAAGCACATATGAACTCATAGAGAATGAAGCAGCAATCGGGGGTCTGGTTGAGTCTGCAGCAAGATTTCTGCATAGATGCTATTGCCTTCAGTTAGTATTTTTATGGGATCCCTGAATATGTAAACAGTGAGTCTCTGATTCTTGTGCTTGTTCTTGGGTTCTTTTACTTTTCTGTTGGCTTGTCTTATCCAACTTTGATATGATGTGTTTTGTTTCATCTTATATTTTATTTTGTTATGTTTTGTTGTAATCTGTTACAAGCCTGTTTTTTCCTAATGAGAGAAAGAAAGGGAGTGGATCCCCATGGTAAAGGGCGTACAGAGGAGCAGGGAGGGATAAAGGAGTGGAAACTGTATTCATATTATATTATATGAAGAAAGGATGTATGGTTAAAAAGTGATGAAAAAAGAAGAAAATACAAAACAAACAAAAAACAAAAGGCTAAGAGACAGGCAGAATGTTCTTCCAATATCTTATGAGGACAAACTACTCCAACAATTATTTATGTGGGGAAATTATAATCCACTGTTTATGATTAAGCTTTCTAGAATTATTGAAATTGAACTTATGTAGCAACCTGTACTCTTTTGTTTAATAGTGATACAAATTCTTTCTGATAGAAAAGATTACACCAAAGTCCAGGGGCAGCAGGGGTGTGTGTGTGTTTGCACGCGTGTGTGCGCGCACGCGTGTGTGTGTGTGTGTGTGTGTGTGCGTATGTGTGTGTGTGTGTGTGTGTGTGATTTTCATTTTGCTTGGCAAAACAAAAGAAAGAAAGAAAGAAAGAAAGAAAGAAAGAAAGAAAGAAAGAAGGAAGGAAGGAAGGAAGGAAGGAAGGAAGGAAGGAAGGAAGGAAGGAAAGAGAAAGAAACAAGAAAGAGAAGCAAACAAACAAACAAAATCCACCTGCCCTGATAAAACATTATGAGAAAGAATGTTCAAAGATTTCACTGACTTCATTTTGTGTTGGTTATCTACTGCTGGGTATGGGGCCTACACTTAAGAGTATTTTTTGTTTTTGTTTTTGTTTTTGTTTTTCCCCAGTATGACTCCCTTGGAGCAAACTATTTTTCATTTACAAGTGGTTATAAATTGGAGATAGCTTCTGAGTTAGGAAAGGGGCCTCATGTCTACTTCCTCTTTCAGCATTAAGACCGCACCTGGTGCATACATGTGCAGGCCCTGAGCATTTGCCTCAGTCTTTGTAAATTCATATGTGCCTAGGTCATGTTGTGCTTAGAAGACATTTAATTTCTTATTATTCTCCATCTCCTCTAGGTTTTATAGTCTTTGACCACCTCTTCTGCAACGTTCCCTAAGACGCAAGTCAGGGAATTTGATGAAGACATCCCGTGTAGG
This sequence comes from Uromys caudimaculatus, assembly GCA_028551405.1. Classification (NCBI taxonomy): domain Eukaryota; kingdom Metazoa; phylum Chordata; class Mammalia; order Rodentia; family Muridae; genus Uromys; species Uromys caudimaculatus. The sequence continues at coordinate 47,892,680 of CM052705.1, forward strand.
ACCAAATGTTCAGTTTTCTAGCTTTCTGCACATTATCCAACATTGGTTCTCTATATTTATTCCTATCCACTGTAGGGGGAAGCCCCTCTGGTGATGGCTAAGTAAAGCTCTGATCTATTAGTATAACAGAAATTGTTAGTAGCCACTTTATTGGGATGTTTGTTTATCACAGTGTGTTGTGACCATTGAAAAGCACAAATTTCCTATGGTTTTAGGAACTGAGACATGACTCCGTAGCAAAACTACAGTTGTGAAATAGTAATGAAAATAATTTTATAGTTGGGGCTCATCACAACATGAGAAACTATATTAAAGGGTTTGTAGTACTAGGAAGATTGAAAACCATTGGCTTAGCAGTACAATAATATTTTGTTTACCCTTAGATCCTATTAGTCAAAGTTTTTTGTTAACCTGAAAAGTTATGGGTCTAGAATCAATCTCCTGGAGTAGACCTTCAATCCAATCAGGTATTAGTTACTCCCACAAGTTTGTGTCACTATTGCACTAGCTTATCTTGTAGGAGGTCACCATTGGAAATTGAAGGACTTGTAGCTGGTGTGCACTCTTCTCTGGTAGAGTACAGAATATATACCAGTGCTATCAAGGCTCTATGTATGCATCAGACCAGCATCTCTAAGTTTAAGGAGTGATTTTGATGATGTTCTCATCAATTACATCTTACTGTCAGTTTGTGGAGAGCAACCTATAATCTTGGCAACAGCCCTGGATTGTTTGAGGGTTGCTATGGCATACCTTTGACTAACAACTCAGTTAAATATAACTCATCCCTAGTATTACAAACTTCATTTGGTGATAAGTGATGTCCAATTAGGATTCTGTTTCCCCCATTATTTGGCATGCACACACACACACACACACACACACACACACACACACACGAAATCTACCATATTAGATTTTCTAATATACATTATATTCTAACGTTACCTAAGAGAATACATTCTGGGTACAAGAACATCATTGACAGTAGAAAAGTTTTGAAGTCATGGTATGTTTTAAAATGCATGACCAAATGCTAGATACTGAGTTTTAAATGTAAAGAACATAGAATAATTATTGATAAAAAAGATTGAATCATATATGTATGTATCTAAAATGTGAATATGTTTGAGTTTACATTGAAGTCTGAATGTAATATAAAACTGTTAAAGGGTGTCAGAGTTTTCAAGATGGAACAACATAAAATTATTAGAAATTATACCCTTCTAGATACAATATTATAAGATTTTTATCATTTTGATTTTATGTGTTTGAAACTGACCCAAAGGATGTTTGAAATATCCACAAGACAACAAACCGAAAATTCCACATATAAGATCCAAATCATTACATTTCGCCATTATTCGATAGGAACTCCGAAACCAGGGTGGTAAATGTGTTTGCTTGTTTTCATTAAAGCAGAAGAGGCAATGAAATCACACACACACACACACACACACACAACCTGGTTCATGATATTACAGAAGCCTAAAGAGATGTGAGATTCATTTGTTATGTAGTAATTTTGAAGACCCTTATGCTCTTTTTTAAACACTTTAAGGCACATTTATTATCTCAAGCTCACGTCAGAGAAATGCAAAGATAATTTAGTTTCCTCAAAGGTTATGTGAAATTTAGAATATTTCAGAAGTGACTAATAATTTAAAGTTTATTACCAAAAAATAACTTCTTTAACTCTCATGAAATATCCATAGTTAGGCTTCACCAAGGCCACAGTGTAGGGCACAGTTCTGGGTGTGGAATCCATCTCATGGAGTAGACCTTCAATTCAATCAGCCTTGTGTCACTATTGCACTAGCATATCTTGTAGGCAGTTCACCACTGGAAACTGAAGAAATCTGTAGCTGGTGTGCATTCTCCTCTGGTAGATACTAAAGCAGATGCAAGGGAAACATTGGTGCTCACTGTCATTCTATAAGTTCCCTCTCCCCTAGACAAGAATAGTACTCCAGGAATTATTCCTACATGTTACAATCACAAGTTGTTGCCGTCCTTCACTTGTGAAGGGACTGAATATTTTTATGGTGAGTGTATATTCTGATCCCATATCCCAAAAATTAAAGAGATGCTTGAATCTGTATAATTGCTTGCCATTCGCCAATTTTCCTGGTCTCCAGAACTTCATCCCATTTCACGTATATATTAAATGGTTATTGATCTCCTAGCTCATAGCTGCTGCCTGGCTGGATGCTGGCTTGCATTCTTAGCATCCCTGACCCAGTATCTGGGACTCTGATGTTTGACATAGGGCTCTGGTGTCAGCTGCAATATGAGTGACATTATGTCTTAGAATCTTTTTCATTTATTTCCTTATGCTCTGCCTTGTCCTTGAGCTTCCTGAAGATAGCCTGTGAATCCATTCTCTCTCTCTGTTGATCTGATCTTTTGTGTCTTTGTTGTTATAGAAAACATAAGCTGAAGTGGGCATAAGCAGAAAGGACTACATATGGTGAATGCTCATGGTAAAAATAATTAGGAAAGCATCAAAATTAAGTAGCCTCACAATGTGATATTTATAATATGATATTTATAATAGGCAAATTGTACAGCCTATGGCAAAAAGAGTACAAGTATACATGTAAATAGTTAATTCAGTGGTTTTGTCTGAGAATTTTGCAATCTGGAGCAATTGTGATATGCCATAATAGGTCCTCGTCTGTAGAAGGCTCTGTGAAAAAGTTTAGTCTCAGTCTTAGAGAAACTGAGCTCAGGGACAAGAAAAGAACAAAATAATATGTAAGTCCCAAACTAGATAGGGGGGGGTCAAGATTGGGTCACAGGTGATCTTTATGCCAAGACTTTTATACTGGAGCTTTAAACTTTACAAAGGGTCAGGTTGGATAGGTGGCAAGTCATAAGAATATGAATTCCTTTCTTAAATTGCCAGGGAACAACAACACATTTCAGGATAGTTTGAGAAAACAAAATAACATATATTAAGAGTTCAGCTTTTAATATATCTCCCTATTAGCAATGACATAATGTAAAATCAGTGGCAAGTTAGTAAGGTACTACATGTATAATTTGAACAATGTTTGAAAATTCTCGTTGAATGTGTTATTTACTCCATTGTTAAAGAACCTATGATGTATTAGAGTACACGCCTTAATAAGCTCATCAGTACATGTGCATGTGTTAGAGAATATGTACAGTTGATTCTGTATCTTTCTTTATGAGCAAGAAGAAAAGGGGATTTACTAAGCAAGAATAACTCTGTATCATTTATGAAGGTAGAACTTCGAATAAGGAGATTTTCAAAACTGTATAATCTATTCTCTGTAGTAGTACATGTCTCCAGCAAGATACATGTGAAAGCAATCACTGTCACTTTTGTAATGTTAGGACCAAGGCCAAAGAAATTGACCCTTTTGTTGTTTTAAGAAGGCTATAGGGACTGGAAGTTAAGCTCATAGACACTAGTCAAGCCCTGCTCCATTATGAACCACGCTACACTCTCATTCTTGTGTTTATTTGATTTTATAACTTTCAGTTTATAATAAAACTAAAAGCTGTGGAAAAAAGGAAAACAAAGTTTCTAATAATTTATATAGCAGCTCCTGACAGAACAGAAATCAACTCTGATCACAGACATAAAATGCTGGTAAAATACTTGCTTAAAAGGAAAAAAAAAAAAACAAACTTTGGAAGATGTGCAGACCTCAACCAAGTAAACGCATACCCCATGTGGGGCAGTGATCCGTGACAGGCACCCGGTTGAGCACAGGCATAAAATCTGGGCAACCCAGTGGAATAATCCACAAGGGACTGGAAAACGTTATGCCAACGCTCCTGTGAGGCTTTTGGTTCCACTCAAGGTCCTGAACCACCCCTCCTCAGGTAGAGGCAAGGCCATATAGCTCCAAGCTGTTCTCATGTTAATGAGACACCTAGAGGCATAGCCATGCCCCTTCCCAGCTTCTATATCTGCCTCCCCTCTCCCAGAGGCCACGGGTTACAATTCCATCCAGGCTGCTCCACATGATGAAAATAAACATCTTAGAATTATGGACTGTCTCTTCATCTGGACCCGCTGTGGGAAGCAAGTGATCCAGCCCTCGATTAAGGAGCCATCTAATCTCTTGCCAAGGGCTTCCCAGTGCTCCCAGACAGTACCCATTCACCCAAGCCTAGCCCTGTGCCCCAAGCTGCCAAAACCCGGTCGGCACAAACCCCAGCTGTGCACCGCCTAGTCCGTCTGAGGCACCATGCAGCAACTGTGGTGCCCCACTAGATAACCCACAGAGATGGCTGCCACCCTGGCAGGGCCCACAAAGGCTTCCCACAGCCCCCACCTGCCTGTCAGACACTCGGCCACTTCCTGCGTGTCTCCTGTCCCAGAGCCGCAGTGCCCGGAACAGACACGTGGGGCTTCATCCCACTGTGCCAGGTTTGTTCCCAACATCTGGTGCCAACAACATGGGGCAAACCCAGCTTCAGGTGTACCCCCAGCTGGCAACCCACCTACATTGAAACTCCAGATTGCTCAAGGACTGTGAGTACAAAAATAGGGGCCTTCTTCTAATCTCTTTCTCTCTCTCTCTCTCCAAGTGTTTCTGGCCAGTCTCCCTCCCCTAGTCTCCACTGTGAGGGCTCCCATTTAGCTAATGGATCTGCTTTCCACAGCAGCTCAGGCTCTGAGTGCCTTGCTTCCTCCATCTGCAGCCTTTTTCCTGAGGCCTCTGCAGGCCAGGAGGCCAATTTCTTCCCCCAAGCCCCACCACAAGGGCTCCTGTTTAGCTCCAGCTCCGAGAGCCTTGCTCCTGCATCAGAGGCTTTATCTGCTGTTTTCTGAGGTCCCTGCAGGCCAAGAGACCAGTTTCTTTCCCCCAGTGCCATTGTGGTGGCTCCTGCCTGGTTACAACCCCGAGTTTCTCGATTTCTTCTCTGGCACTGGCTGTTCTATCAAGCCTCTATGTTTCTCCCTCTAAGTTTTTTCTTTCAAGGTTGGCCTTTCTTATGCTTTTACATTTAGGCTAAGAAAAACAAATGGGGACTACCCAGCCGCCACATGGCAGAGTGGCCTCTCCCCCCTCCCCTAGCCTGCCAAAAGCCTGCCAGGGCAAAGGAAAAACAACAACCACAACAACAAAAAACATGCTTTGTTTCTCCCTAACAGGAATACCTGAAACAGTGTTCTGTGCCCAACCGCATGCCAGATTGCCTGTCACAGATCACTGCCCCACTACCCCAGAGAATTTTAACATCAAAAATACAATTAACCCAGTTATAAGGTTCAAAAAACTTGAATAGGGATAGTCCTCTTATGAATATGTAAATAACCAAAGGCTCTGGAGATGACTCAGTTGGTAAAGAATCTACCTTGCACATATAAGAATCTGAGTTTAAGCCCAAGCCTTTGTACTAAGATCAAGTAGCAAAAAACAACAAAAAAATACAATAATGGGTAGTAGGAGACTACAGCGTCAGTACTAGGGAAGTAAAGAGAGTGTATTAGGGTTCCCTAGAGTCACAGCACTTATACGTAGTCTCTATATAGTAAAGGAATTTGTTGATGACTAACATTCTGTAGTCCAGCTCCCCGACAATGGGCAGCAGCAGCTGTGAATGAAAACCCGTGGATCTAGCAATCACTTAGTCCCACAAGGCACGCAGGTGAAGAAGGTTGAATCTTCCTCTTTCCAATGTCCTTATGTAGTTCTCCAGCAGCAGGTGCAGCCCAGATTAAAGATGTGCGTACCACCACACCTGAAACTTGTGCCTTCCAGAGTCAAGATGCAGATCACAGGTGGGCCTTCTAATTCTGGATTGTAGTTCACTCCAGATATAGTCAAGTTGGCAATCAGGAATAGCCACTACAGACAGGAAGATCTCTGTTCATGATGTTAGACTACCATGATTATCAGCTTCAGGCCAAATGAAGGAACTTGTCTCACAAATCAGGGTGAATGGCTCCTGTGGAATGACACATGTACCTGCCCATTTGTGCTTCTCTCTGCACACAAGCAGGCCCACATGTGCAAACATAAATACAGATGAAAAGAACAAAGATCACATGACAGCATGCTCATCATTCATTAGCACATGACTAAACAGATACATCACAAAATCATTGTCCAAGCACAGATGATTATGATAAAGATATTAGAAAACCACCATTGGACCTGAACAGGTGTTAAGAAATTATACCATTTACTTATTACTGTGTGATTATAAAATGGTACTGGTATTTGAAAATCCTTGTGGCAGTTCCTCAAATTGTCAGATGGAGTGGTCACATGACTGATGTATTCTTCTTTTATGAACATAACTGAAACATAGTTTCCCCAAAACTTACATGTTTCTGTGTTGCAATATTTTCCATATTATCTGAAGCAAAAAACAAGCCAAGTGTACATTTGATGATAAAAAAAAGTCAATATACAATGGAGTCAGGTATAGCAAGGAATGAAATGTTCTACACCTGAACAGAACTTGAAGATACTATGCTAAGAAAATGAAAACAGACACAAAGCAGTGTACGATGTGATGTCATTTCCCAAAATATGCTCTAGCATAGGAAAACCATCGGCAGAGGAAGCTGGTGGCCTGTGATGGGGCTGGAGAGAAGGAAAATGATGAAAGATGACTTAAAGGTTTCACTATTCCTGTTTCTGTCGGTGAAATGTTCTGACGTGAGAGGATGTGACAGTGGCAGCACGTACTGCGAAGTGTGGAAACTGTGAATGTGGCACACCACACACTCTGCACACCGTCTTCAGACACACAAGCTAACATGAAGTACGACATAAAGGGAAAAAAATGTACATTCCAGGTGAAATCAATGTTTTAAAATATATACACTATGATGCACTCTTGGCAGCTAACAGAATGTGTTGAAGCTTCACTGAAGGATCTGTCTTATGTATTTTAAGTAAAGATGTCTTATTGTTCATGATGACCAAGCCTCAGGAAAAACTGGGAAGAATTATATTCAAATGCTTGGGAAAAACTACTCATTTTCTTTTCCATAAACAAAGCTAAAAAATTCTATTTCCCACATTTCAAATTCACTATTTCCAATTTTTTGGTCTATTGAGATAGGGTTTTTCTGTGTACTCCTGACTTTCCTGGAACTCTGCACCAGGCTGGCCTTGAACTCAGAGATTCATCTGCCTCTGCCCTCCAAGTGTTAAGATTAAAGGCATGTACCAACACTGCCTGACTAAGTACTTGTTTATGAGACATTTCTTATGTGACAGTGAGACATTCATTCTCTCTCTCTCTCTCTCTCTCTCTCTCTCTCTCTCTCTCTCAACAGGGTCTTACTATATAGCTCTGGCTGTCTTAGACTCACTATTGTATAAACAAGATGGAACATTTATACAGTTTTTCAGTCTTCCATTATATTTCTTCAACTTAAGTAAATAATAGATTTGAAATGATTTTATCAGAAATCGTAATCTTAAAAGAGAATTATTTAGTTGCAATTTTAATGTATTAGTTATCAGCTTGAGATTATTTTTATACATCGATACTTATCACTACTTAATATGAAATGCTCCAATGGTTTTATTAGGTCACACAAAAGCTGATCCATCTGCATGCTCAAAGCAGCATTGTTTAGGTTAACCCAAACTCGGAAAAAATTCAAATGTAAATTTGCTGATGAAAATACAATATGGTTAGAGTGTAGTTATATGGTTATTAAAGAATGATGTACGCAAAAAATCTACAACAGTAATATGAATGTGAAAACAGCAGGCTGTAGTTTAACTATTTTAAATTCTCTTTTAATCTTTATAACTTACATTTATTGTATTCAGTTAGATTTTACACTATCAAAATACAGCAAGAAAATATTAAAATCTTTTCATTTTAAAACTTGACTTCTGTTTGTGATAATTTATATGATACATCTTTGTTTTTGAGATGAACTGCATAAACATATTAGGATTATATAAAGTTTTGTGTGTTTTCTTTCTCTTGTTGTTGTTGTTGTAGATTCTACAAAGAAATTAAAGGATGTTCTTGAAGAATTCCATGGTAATGGCGTGCTTGCAAAGTATAATCCTGAAGGGGTAAAGCTTCTTTTGTTCTTTATCAGTTTAATAATGTGCTTGCTAGATGAATTTTCTTCATGGAAAATTCAAGAAAAATGTATATGTGTGTTTATATAAATGCACACACATATACTTATACTTCCGCATATATATGTATATGTATACATATATACATATACATGTATATGTCTCACATACCATAAACCATTTATCACATTTCATACAATAAAGTTCATAACAAATAGGTACTCTGGAAGGCCACTAAATAGAGTATTTTTTATACTACCACTATTGATGAAAATTCTTCTAGAGTGTGTGTTCTTAAGAAAATGTATATCATTAAAATATATTGCTTGAGGTTTATTTCCTAGATGTTAGAAAACAGGATTAGATAGGAAAAAAAAAAGATAGAATTAATCCTCCCCCTAAATTCTGCAACTTTTAATCTACAATGGGCATGGGTAAGGGACAGGGATTAACACTTTTCAGGAAATGATTCCTTAAAGAAAACTTTTTAGGTGGGTATTAACATTGTATGTTAAAGAGGCACCAAAAAGACAATTAAATTCTCCTCTTATTATGTATCTTTTTGTTTATAAATAATTTGTCCGTTCCATAAATTCCTTTTGAATATGGTAGTTTACAGAGTTCATTTCCAATTTTTTTGCTAATTAATTTTCCATTTAATATCAACTGAGAGATGTTATATAATGTCTGCTCATAATTGCTGATAGTTCATTTGTAGCCTCATCAACTGATATTTGAATATATGAGAATAAAAAGAAACAGATGTCTGCAAAAATATGTTTAAATATGTCATCCAGATTTGTGTGTAGAATGAAATATGACTTTTTGTTTTTGCATATTTAATAATACTATTCCTACTCATCATTTCGTCTGCGGAATATGTAGTTCAATGTCTACGTTTTCAGAATTTTCTAATCCCCATCAGTATTTCTCACAGGTTTTTTGTTTTGTTTTTAAGATAAGACTTCACTTTGTAACTCAGGCTGGTCTCAAACTTGTAAACTCTTAGTACAGTTATCCAAGTGTGAAGAAGGAAGGCATGCACTACCACATCAGCTTTCATTTCATATTTTGTTTTCTCTACACTATGACTCACAATTATACATTTTAAGAGTAACCCATGTTTTACAATGTGACTTTAGTGATTGCTAATGATGGAGAATGTATCAGTCATTTTAATGATGTTATCCCTATTGGATGCCCAAAAAAGAGTCAGATACATGGCATGTGGTCCCTGCTATTTTGTGTTTATAGGTGTCACAATGTAAAAGAGTTAAATTAGTAGATGTTTATAAAACAGAAAATATTAAAGTCCAAGAGAATAGTTTGGGAGAAGAAGAGAAGAGAGCAATAGTGAATTGTTGTCAGACTACAAGTGTTGTTAATACTCATTGCCTCAGTGATACCTGAAAATACATATCTTTACGTATAAAGTTAAAATATTTATTCTTTCTAAACATAGCAGTTGATTGTCACTTCACTTAGAATTTGTATATAGCAATATTGTTTGCACTCTAGTCCATGTATAAAGAACTCCAAGACTCTCTTTATTATATTATCTGTTTCCTGATGACTATAATTCACGATAGGATTAGATGTAGAAATTAACAGATGTATTCATAAATAAAATATGTCAGCTCTACAGAAATGTGCTACCTCTCCATGGGTAATAAAAATTTATTGGAAGCATTAAGATGATACTGATTGAAAATCAGTGAAGTAGATCATGTTATAACCCAAGAGCAACTCTAAGAGTAAGAAGAATGAAACTATTTATACTAAATATTAATAAGAAAATTTCTTTAAGACAAAAATGGTTAATATGACTCTTTTAGTAGTAATTCTGCATATTATAAAAGCATTTAGAAAACAATTAGAAATACCTAAGGTTGATAGTGAAACAACCCAAGGTTATTTTTTCTAGAGACCTCATCTAGTTAATTAAAAATTAAACCAAGGTTGTGAAATAATCTTATGATCAAATCACACAAGAAGCTATTATTCTATTTTAACTGGTCAGATTGCTCCAGTCTTACTTGCATAATTTTATATAAGTAAGAATTTGTGTAAAAAGAAATTAAGACAATTTTAACCCAGTCTAGTTTTAGACGTAATAATTGATCCCTTACTTTAAAATAATTGTTATTACTCCTGAACTGTTTTTATAATCTGAAAGAGAAGCACACATCCTCTGTGCTTCACTTATATCTTAAATAAAGTTATCAAATACATTATTTTGATTTTAGTTGGTTAAAACAATATAAAATACTGTATGGAAAACTTTTATCAAAAAATGTGGTCTATTTAGAGCTGTTTTAATAATAAAGAATTATTAGACAAAAGATCTGAGCAGAATCAGTTATATTCAATTTTGTATTTAGAAATCATTTAATTCCACTTTCTACAAAAGGTTTGTAAGGGAAATCTAAATGACAGTTTTAAGTGATCTCTAAAATTTAATATCTTAAAACATCTGATGTTTCTACAATAATAAAGTTTAAAAATAAATTTATATTCAGAAGGATAAAATGATGGATCTCATAAAAATAGTAAACTTTGGTATATGAGAAAATCCAGCTTGTTTGTGCATGCTTCTCTTTTTCGTTGTTTTTGTCTTGGATGTTAAATTTGATTCCAAAATATTTCAGTCTTGGACTATTTGGTATCTTTCACTAATAAAAGGAAAAATATGTAAGAGAGGAAAAAACAAACTCTAATATATACTTTTATATATACATATTTTTATTAGACCCTCATGAATGCTGTAGTCATATGGTATTTTATTCCTTATATTTGATTCAAACCAATAGAAATTATTGGTGTATAGTCAAAAAATTGTGTAGTCAGTTGTCCTCAATTTTTGGTTTAAATCAGACTCATCAAAGTCTTTTTAAAGCATGGATTGTTGCTTGTCTCCTCCCTGTTCTAGATGCTCCTTGAATGTTTCTGGGGTTGGGCTCATGAATGTTTTCCCAACAGTTTCCTGTGTATGTATATGCTGTTGTCTTGCATCAGCATTTTAAGACCCCAGTTACACAGAGTACATTGTAAAATCAATCTATACTCTTTAAATTTTAGTGAAAATATCAGCAAAATGAGATATATGGGTACAAATTCTTTTACATTAACACATGTATTCTTTCTTTCCTTGCATGCACAGAAACAAGATATTCTTAACCAAGTAAGACATTTTCTTTTCTATTGACATCTACCTTCTGATTTGAACTATGAATTACTCACCCATACTACTAACTATACTTATACTAACTAGGCTAACTAGACTCCCATAGCATAAGAGATCACCTACAATACATAAAATTATAACAGAACAACAAAAAAGTCCCCAATTAGTATCATTTAGTAGAGATCTGATGTAGTAACCAGGTGAAAAAATGTCTAATCTGTGGACTTTTAAGTTAGAAACTCTGGAGTTAAACTTTCTATTTTTACCAAACATATCAGCTTCAGGTAAGTTAATTTATTTAAGGGAATTGACAATTAGTTCACAGTGTATTATTTGAAAACTGAACATAAAATAAAATTGTAAGGCTTTTTTATTTCATTTGTCTACAATTCTATGTTAACTCTGTGGAGGAAACCGAGCTAAAAGTCTCTGATATTTCACTCTTTGGAGAAGGGTAAGCAATCTATTGCTTCTGTCAACAAAAATCATTCCTGTGAACATAGCTCTTCTAGAAGTTCAGTCAAGGGTGTAGAATTTCCATATATTATTGGGTGCTGTAAATATTTCAAGCATAGTGGATGTACTATAGTCATGTTTTTATCAATTCAAGAATATTTTTGGAGCTGAAGAAAAGCCTCGATGGGTAATATGTTTGTTGTGTAAGTGTAAGTATAACCAGATTTTTGGCAAATAGCTCCTACATAAAAAGCCTGGCATGGAAGTGTTATACAGCAATTCCAATTCTAGAAGGCAAAGAGAGAAGGATCATGGAATCTTACTGGTCAGACAGTCTAAGCAATCAGTGAACTTTAGCTTCAGTGAGAAACCCTGACTCAGAAGGATGGAGAACAATAAAGAAACTGGCATGCAACTCTGACCTTCCTTTATGACCACAATCTCATTGCCACGCATGTATCCACCCATGCTCTCTCGCTATGCATATATATTCTTACTTACATTTCTAGAGCAGTGACAAACACTGTGATCATGATGTGGAGTGTAGCAGTGGACAGGCAGGCATGGTGCTCAATCACTAACTGAATATTTGCATCTTAAGAGCTCACAGTCAAAAGGCAGAAGGCGCACAGACCCTGGAAATTAGAGGAGTCTTTTAAAACTTCAAATCTTATCTTCAGTGTCACACCTCCTCCAAAAAGGCCACATCTCTCACTCTCTCCCAAATAGTTCCACCAACTGGGGACTAATATTCAATTATAGTAGCCTATCAGAGACATTCTTATATATATATATATATATATATATATATATATATATATATATATATATTCCCTATGATGAGGTTCTACTGAGATGTTAGTCACTGACCATAATAACAGAAACCATCCTTCATGGCAGAGAACAACCTTTCTTCACTTTGTCCCTCAATTTTGTAGAAACATTAGCTCCTCAAATGCAGGTTTCATGAGATTTAATGATACTTTAGAGGCAGTTGCACAGAATAAGTGGTTGTCTTCTATTCCAGCATGCTCAGCTCATCACCACTAAAGGGCATTGTTCAGCATCTTCACTCAACAAATACATCGGTTCATACCACCTGCATCACCACTTGGGGCTATTTAAATGTTGGTTTCAAAATTAGTTCTCACTTTTTCTTCAATCAGCAGAATGTTTCTATGTTCTTGTATATGGCACATCCTCCATTCTGTATGCTAACATACTTCCGTAGTTACCTGATCCGTTGTAGAACAGAAAGAGCAGTCAAAGTTGAGGAGAACCACATGGAGGGCAGGTGCTAAAACATTTAGTAGGATGCATATGTTGTTTCTGCTAGACAAGAGCAACATTGTCCCTGACTGGGATCTGGAATTCTCTATGCATTTTCTATCAGTGGTTGTACTTGGCTTAAGGCTCACACAAGGAGCTTTTACAGCTCCTATACCTTGTCTCAACTGTGGTACTCTGTTCTGTACTTTCTGATAAAATCTAGACCTTTCACATTCATACAAGTAAGATTCTGTGACTTTCTTTGAGAATCCTGTAAACACAAAACCTACAGTACATAAAGTTGACAACTGAAGTATATGTTAAATGCCTTTGGTAAGGACATTAATCCTGATATAATTAACAAAAATTAACACTCCTGTAAACTAAATTATAATTATTCCCCCACTCAGCCTTTTCTATCAAAGGTGGGGAAAGTATAAGACAGAAATGTGAGGTTTTTTAGAGACAAATCAGGCAAGTGGGAGAGCCTGGTATGTAGGGAAGAAAAACCAGAGGAAAGCTGAGAAGCTGAAGGAGAAGCCTTTTACATAGAGATCTGGAAAGGAGGACCATGTAGTAGTCCAGCGGAGCAAAGTGGGTGCAGGGGCTTTGTGCCAAAAAATTTCCAGCTAACTGCATCCAAGGTGGGTCAAGAGAAATGTTCATCATCTCCCTCAAGGAGCTCCTCTGAGAGCCATGACTAGCTGGGAAAAAAGGAAATTTTCCTCATGTAATTCTTCTTTTCCATTACTTAGAAGGACCAGGTCAATGTTAGATGGACTCTTGATGAGTACCTTGCATGGCGCAGTGGCTTATTGGATCAGGAAGGAAAGCTTTGTCAGGATCTGGACCATAGCAATAAAAAGGAGCAGAGATTGAACTGCATTTTCCATTACATAGAGTCAGTTCAGTCTTAGTGTAGCCCTTCATAATTATTTACCCAGCATATAGCAATGACTTTTCATCATGTTAAAGAGCATCACTTTGGATCCTCTGGAATGACATTGCATGAATGCTTTATTAAAATCTAAAGAGAGGAAACAAACAAACAAACAAAAAACAGCCAAAAATAAGAAAAACCCAGTGATACACAGGGGATAGACATATCCTCCAGTACATTCAGAAAATGTGTTTTAACTCATGAAGAATTTAAAAGTCCATGGGACCTGGCTACAAGGTCCTCCAGTTCAGACCACTAACCAAAGAATACACATCTATTGACCCATGATTTGAACTACATATGAGGCAGAAGAATCACCTCGATGGCCACCAGGGAGAAAGGAGAGGACTTTGGGCCTGAGGGTGCTAGGGGCACCAGTAAAAGGGAATGTCAAGGTGGGAATATGGGAATGGGTGGGCGGGTAGGTGGGAGGAGG
>CM052705.1:47907112-47935892 GCA_028551405.1 Uromys caudimaculatus
TAAAAAAAAAAAAAAAAGAAGAGACCTAGAAAGGGGGAAACCTTGGAAATGTAAATAAAGTATCAAAAATAAATAAATAAATCACAGCCTAGACTAAAAAAAAAAAAAAAAAAAAAAGAGAAAATACAAAGATATCCTGTTGAACTTCCCCTTCATTTTAATGTCATAAAAAAACATAAGGGGATAGATCATTAACGAGGTAAATTAAGAGCATCAGTGGACTCTAGCCACTCAAGACTCTAGCCACTCAAGAGAAAGGTCAACAGAAAAAAACCCAGAAAAGATCAAAGAAGCAGAAGACACACAGCAGGGCAAAGAGACAAATCTAGGTCCTCTTCTTTGTCTTCCCAGTTATCTTACTCCTACAAAGCAGAGGAGTATGCCAAAGAAGCATAGGAGAAGACGGAGTGCATCACAGGTTTTGATAAATCCAGATGGGGGGCCAAAGACTTTGTGACTTCATGGGTCCAAAAGAGGCAGCAGAGATCAGGGAACATTTCAAATACAAACAAGAGGGAGAGTTTGGGGCAGAAGAAACTATTCTGGTAGCAACAACAACAGCAATAGCAACAACAGCAACAATGATTTTCAAAAAAGGTATCGGGAAGAGGAATGTGATCCAGAATACACACCCAAAAGCAGGAAGTATTACTTGCGTGACAACCAGGAGGGCAAGGGCAGTGACAAACGGATGAGCAGTGGCTGTGGCAGGTAGGTTCATGTTCCAAAAATCTAGTACCAGCTCCAAGTGGACCCATGACAAGTTCACTGCGGACGAAGCAGAAATTGATGATAATAACAGTGGACAAAGATCAAAGAAGAGAAGGTCAGTTTACAGCTCACAGCTGATTACAGGCCACTCTTAATGGAGTCCTTGCCCAGGGGAGAAAAGTGCTTGGATAGGCTTGTGGAACTGAACAAGGAGCCTCAAAATGACTGAAAACCCCACTATACAACCTGTCAGCCATACAGAATCTGTGATAGCAGTGTGTGACTGATGCCATCCCACTATAAAGAGAATGCTGCCACAGAGCCCAGGATTAGGTTCATGTTTCCAGCAGACACACACACACACACACACACACACACACACACACACACACACACACACACACATCACCACCACCACCACCACCACTAACAACAACAAAAGCACCAAAATAACAAGAATTAACAACCATTGGTCATTAATATTCTCAACATTAATGGACTCAGTTCCCCAATAAAAAGAAAGAGGCTAATAGAATAGATGGGAAAAAGAATCCATCATCCTGCTGCATACAAGAAACACACTTTAGCAACTAAATAGACATTACCTGAGAGTAAAGGGCTACAAAAAAGTTTTTCAAGCAAACGGACAGAAGAAAGCTGGAGTAGCTTTTCTAATACCTAATAGTTTTGAAGCCAAAATTAATCAAAAGGAATGAGGACACTGCATAATTATCAAAGGGAAATCTACCAAGATGATTTCTCAATTCTGAATATACATGACAAAAATGCAAGGGCACCCACATTTATAAGAAACATCACTAAGCTTAAACTGCCCTTTGAACCCCACACATTGATAGCAGGAGACTTCATCGCCTCATTTTTACCAAAGGAGAGTTCATTGAGGAAGAAACTAAACAGCAAAATAATAAAACTAACAGCCATTATGAATCAAAAGGATCTGATAAATATCCACAGAACCTTTCAGCCAAATACAAAAGATTATACCTTCTTCTTAGCACAACATGGAATCTTCCCCAAATTGACCACATAGTCACAAAGCCTCAACAGATAAAAAATTTGAAATAACTCCTTGTATCTTATTAGACCAACATCGATTAAAACTGGACGTCGGCAACAACAGAAACATCAGAAAGCCTACGAACTCATAGAAACTTAGCAACTCTCTACTAAATGATCACTGGGTCAGGGAAGAAATGAAGAAAGAAAGAAAAGACATTCTAGAATTCAATGAACCCAAATTTATGGGACATGATGAAAGCAGTGCTCAGAGGAAAATTCATAGCACTAAGTGCCTTTGTAAAGAAATTAGAGAGTACTTGTACTAGCAATTTCAAAGTGCTCCTGAAAGCTCTAGAAAGAAGAAGGAGGCACAGGAGAAAGAAGGAGGAGGAGGAAGAGGAGGAGGAGGAGGAGGAGGAGGAGGAGGAGGAGGAGGAGGAGAGAAGGAGAAGAAGGAGAAGAACAAGAACAAGAACAGGAACAGGAACAGGAACAGGAACAGGAACAGGAACAGGAACAGGAACAGGAACAGGAACAGGAACAGGAACAAGAACAAGAACAAGAACAAGAACAAGAACAAGAACAAGAACAAGAACAAGAACAAGAACAAGAACAAGAACAAGAACAAGAACTGGCAGCAAGCATAGCCAAGAAGAATAGACAGCAGGAAATAATCAAACTTGGGGCTTAAATCAATCAATTAGAAACAAAGAGAATAAACAAAAATCAATAACACTAAGAGCTGGTTCTTTGAGAAAATCAACATGATAAACAAACTCTTAGTCAAACTAATTAGAGACAGTATCCAAATTAATAAAATCGGATACAAAAAGGGAGACATAACAACAGACACTAAGAAAATCCAAAGAATCATTAGGTCTTACTACAAAAGACTATACTCCAGGAAGGCTTGATAGATGCCTAATGTAGGGGAATTGAGGGCGGGTTGGTGGGACTAGGTGGGTGGGTGGAGGAACACTCTCATAGAAGCAGGGGGAGGAGGGATGGGATAGGAGGCTTCTGGGAGGAGGGTAAACCAGGAAAGGGGATAGCATTTAAATGTAAATAAAGAAAATATCATACATATACATATATATGTATATATACATATATATATATATATACATATACATATATACATATATATACATATATATATATATATATATATATATATATATATACACACACACACACACACACACACACACACACACACATATAAAAGGTATGTGCCACCAAAAAAAAAAAATCTAAATCAAATGGATGATTTTCTAGACAGATATCACTTACCAAATTTAAATCAAGATCACGTATACTATTTAAACAGTCCCATAATCACTAAGAAATAGAAGTAGCCATTAAAAATTTACCATCCCCCTTCCAAAAAGAAAAAAGAAAAAAAGAAAAAAAGCACCCAGGGCCAGATGGTTTTAGTGCAGAGTTTTATTAAACTTTCAAAGAAGAGATCAATCTCAAACTCATCCACAAAATAGAAACAAAAGAAACACTGCTAAATTCATTCTATAAGACCACAGCCACCTTGCTACATAAACCACACAAAAACCCAACAAAAGAGAACGTCAGTTCAATTTCCCTTATGAACAGTGATGGAAAAATACTCAATAAAATACTCACAAATCAAATCCCAGATCACACTAAAAAATCATCCCAGGGATGTAGGGATGGTTCTATACATGAAAGTCTGTCAATGTAATCTGCCATATAAATAAACTGAAAGACACAGCATGATAAGCTCATGAGATGCTTTTGAAAAGACTTTGATAAAACTCAACACCCCTTCATGTTGCAAATCTTGGAGAGATCAGAGATACAAGGAGTATGCCTAAACATAATAAAGGCAATATACAGCAAGCTCATAACCAACATTAAATTAAATAGAGAGAAATTTAAAGCAATCTCACTAAAATCAGAGAAAATATAAGGCTCACTCGCATTGTATCTATTCAATATAATTCTTAAAGTTCTAACTAGAGCAATAAGATAACGAAAGGTGATCAGTGGACTACAAATTGGAAAGAAAGAAGTCAAGGTATCACTATTGGCATAAGAGACCACAAAAAATTCTACCAAAGAACTCATACAGTTGATAAACACTTTCAGGAAAGTGACTGGGTACAAAATTAATTTTAAAAACTCAATAGCCCTCTTTATACAAACAACAAATGGACCAAAAAAGAAATTAGGGAAACAATACCCTTTGCAATATAAAATACTTTGGTGTAACTCTAACCAAGGAAGTGAAAGATCTGTATGACAACAAGAAGAAAAAAAACCAAAGACCTAAGAAGATGGAAAGATCTCCCATGCTAATGCATAGACAGGATTAACATAGTGAAAATGACCATCTTACCAAAAGTAATTTACAGATTCATTGCAATCCCCATCAAAATTCCAACACAATTCTTCACAGACCTTTAAAAAGCAATTTGCAACTTAATATGGAAAAACAAAAGACTGAGGAGAGTTAACAGTCCTGTACAGTAAAAGAACTTCTGGAAGTATCACCATCCCTGACGTCATGGTCATGTTGTACTAAAGACCAATAGTAATAAAAACTACATTGTGTTGGTATAGAAACAGACAACTTGATCAATGGAATATAGTTGAAGATTGTGAATAGAAAGCAATCACCAACAGACACTTGATTTTTGCCAAATAAACCAAAACCATAAAATCGAAAAAGAGTCTCCAACAAATGCTGCTGGTCTAAGTGTATGTCTGCTTGTAAAAAGATGCAAATAGATGTATATTTATTACCCTATACAAAACTCAAGTACTTGTGGATCAAAGACCTCAACATAAAACCAGATGCACTAAATGTAATAGAAGAGAAAGTGGGAAATAGCCTTGAATGTATGGGTACAGAAGACAACTTCCTGAATAGAACACCAATGGTTCAGGCTCTAAGATCAACAATTGACTTATGGAAGTTCGTGAAACTGAAAAGCCTTTCACAAACTCTACATGTGACTAAGGGTTAATGTCCAAAACATATAAAGAACTAAAAAGTTGGGCACCAACAAACCAAATACCCAATTAAAAATGGGTGCAGGTGTAAAAGAGAATTCTTAACAAATGCACCTCTAATTTCTGAGAAGCACCTAAAGAAATGTACAATTTCCTTAGTCATTAGGGAAATGCAAATCAAAAACAACCTTGAGATTCCAACTTATACTTGAACATCTGACATCTTACATCTGTCAGAATGGCTAAAGTCAAAAACTAAAGCAACAGCTCATGATGGGGAGGATGTCGAGCAAGGAGAACAATTGTCCACCACTTTGGAAATTAGTTTGGAGGTTTCTCAGAAAACTGGGAATAGTTTTACTTTAAGACACAGCTATACCACTCCTGGGCATATATCCCAAAAATGTACCTTAGTGTAACACATGGAAACTTGCTCAATTATGTTCATAGCAGCTTTATTCATAAGAAACTGGAAACAACCCAGAGGTCCTGAAGTGAAGAAATGTGGCACATGTACACAATGGAATACTATTCAGCTATTAAAAACAAAGACACCATGAATTTTTCAGGAAAATGAATGGAAATTGAAAATATCATTCTGAATGAGGTTTTGCAGAGACAAAAGACATGTATGGCATGTCCTTACTTATAAGTGGACATTAGCCATAAGGTTCAGGTTAACCATACTGCACTCCACAGACCCAAAGAAACCTGTTAATAAGAGAGTCCCCAGGGAGGATACGTGAATATCACTCAGAGGGGGCAACTGAATAATCATAGAAGGTGGATAGAAAGAGGGAGCTGGGTAGGAATGGGGTGAACAGGGGAACAGGGCTAGTGATCAGGCGTGGGGAATGGAGTAGTGGGAGAGGGCTGGACATGTGAATGCAAATTGGTGGGGTCATCTCTGGGATTACCTGGAGGTCTGGGATGGGTGAGGACACTGTGAGACAGCCTAGGTGAGATTCTTACCAGATGGAGATATAGCGCCTGAAGTGGCAACCTACTATGGCCAGACAGCCTCCCGCCTCCTATAGAGCGGGAAGGGAGACATCAACTCACCCACAAAACCTTCTACTCAAAATTTGTCTTTCCTACCAAATGTGCAGAGATAATAGTTAAATAGAGACTGAAGGAACAACCAACCAATGACTGTTTCAACCTGAGACCCATCTCATGCAAGAGAGCGAATCCCTGATACTATTAATGATACTCTGCCCTGCTTACAGACAAAGACCTAGCATAACCATCTTCTGAGAGGCTTCATCCAGTAGTGGATGGAGGCAGATGCAGAGACCCAGAGCCAAACATCAGGCAGAATTGAGGGAGTCTTGTGGAAGAGCTGAGGATAGAATTGAGCAAGCTGGATGACTCAAGGACACCAAAAGAAGATGCAGAGTCAATTAACCTGAGACCATGGGCTCAAAAGGACTGGGCCACCAACCAGGGAGCATGTAGGGACTGGACCTCAGCCCCTTACAAATTTGTAACGAATGTGAAGGTTTGTCTTCACGTGGGATCCCTAACAAGGGGAGCAGAGGCTATCTCAGTCTCTGTTTCCTGCCATTGAATGCCCTTCCCCTGACTGAACTGCTTGGTTGGGCCTCAGAGGGAGAGGATGTATTTAGTCGGCTGGGACTAGATGTCCCAGGGTGGTATTCAAGGGGCTCTTCTTTCTCTGAAGAGAAGGGGAGGGGGCAATGGGGGCAGGGATTTATAAGGGTGAGACTGGGAACAGAGAAGGTAAGGGAGCTGTTATCTGAATGTAAAGTGAATAAAAAATAAATTATTTGAGAAATTTTTTTATTTAATGATCTGAATTTTCCAAAATTGACACCTGTAGAATTCATATATAAATTTGAAAATTTCACATTATTCCTTATTATAAAATAAATGTGTAAATTAGGTATATCATGTATGTATGACCAAGGTCATGACTTAGGCAACATTATTTTAGGTTATCTTTGACATTGTTTTCCAGAATAAAAATAATATTCACTCAGGAAACTTTGGAAAATATTTTCTCATTTAAGTGACTTGGGAACACAGATAAATTCTGGCTGTAAGGATATTTCGGTTTCAAAACATTGTTCCATATGTAACCCAAGAAATGTAGTACAGAGATTTGACCCCAAGAATACAGTGAGAAATGTCAGGAAACAGCTTCACATATTCAATAAATATTTTAACTATAGGTCTTATGACATCTTCTTCTATATTCATTGAAGAACTAACAGAACACTCTATTCTTATATATGCAATGGTCCACCTTTTAGAAGTAAGATATTTTAAAAAGTTGTATACTCTGAAGTCAGCAGTTTGAGAATGTTGTCTGATTACAGAACAAAAAGAAAAGATGAAGTTTGATTTAGGAAGGGAATGAATTTTATCATTTTGAGTCAATAAAAAGACAAATTAAACATAAAATAACTAATATATTTCCCAGACATAATTACCTTTTATTGATTACTTTTATATATTTTTTATTTTATTATCAATATACCCAAGATTCTGAAAAGTACTTTATACTGATTTTTATTCACACAATTGTGAAATGTTGATATCACACATACATCAATTTTTAGGAAGAAACTACTAATTAGAAAGGTAATGGATTATTTTAATTTCTTGAAAGAATAGTCAATAAAAAACAATGATCTCTATCTCTCTATCTCTATCTCTATCTCTATCTCTATCTAATCCAGTGTTGGAAGGAGAGCATACCAAACGCACATTAAACCTGCTCTCCCAAAGTAAGACTTTTGCATGCTTCTATTCTTATGTCAATACTTCTTTATTGTATATAGATTAGTTTAATTCAACAGTTTTTTCTATAACCTGCTAACTCTCAGCAGTGTGTGTGTGTGTGTATATCACATATACACATATAAACATATGCACATATATGCATATTTAACATACATAGATAGATATACTGATACATAGATATAATTTAATCAGTTTATAACCCGTATTTTAAAATTTTATGTTTTCTACTGATATCTTAAAAAATATTGTTTATTTTAAGTTTGCTAAGTATGATAACATGACCTAAAATATGTTCATAATGAATAAAATATAGAGCATGTACATTCTCTCTCACTTTCCCCAAATAATATTAAACATAAAAGATAAGCATTTTTTCATTTAAAAGAGGTAATTTACAGAAATTTTTCTTATCTTTTCATCTCTCTAATAAAATAAGTAATATCAACTGCCTGTTTTCTCCTATTTCTTTAGTTTTATCTGAGTGAGCCTAATAACCTGGGTGAGGAAAGGTCCCTTCAGGGCTCTAGAGGTGAGGCAGAGCTTCCCATGCATACTGTTGCTCTTCAGAAACCAGCATTTTCTTTCTGGCTTGTCTGTCTTTGGCAAATCTTTCCTTGTTCAACAATTATACCTGTTTCCAGAAAATATCCCATTTTTTGTGGCCTTTCATTGATAATTTTACTAGTCAAGCTTGATGAATTTTATCTACATACCTTTGAGCCCAAAACACCCACAGTTGTCTCCATTTCTCAGCAAAAGTCATCTTACCTATTCTTTTCCTCTGCTGTGAGAAGTCAAGCTTTCTGGAGTCTCCTTAGCAGTCACATTAAGCTTGAAATGAGATTATAACTGCCTTCCGTAGCCTTTCAAGTAGCCTGGGACTCTTACCCTGACATGAATGCCTTCAAATGAGAACAGATTGAAGAAGGCTTAAAGACTGTATATGTTTTATTAGAATTCCCTATGTGAGGTTTGAAATGATTAATCAGTTAATGTTAGTTTTGATTTGACATTATTGTTGAACACTTTTTACAATTTTCAAAACAATCACCATTCATAGGAAGAAAAGAAGTGGAAATGTCAGCCATTCTGTGTGCCTGATATATAAATATATGACTCTACATCAGTTTGTCCACACTATATATCTGAGCTACCCAGCAGTACTCTGTGAGTTTAGAAATAGAATTTCTAACTGATGGAGGTGAAAGAAATTTTGAAATTTGAAAAGGTAAAATTTTATGTCATATGGTTGCCATGAAGATAGAAACATCTAACTAGAAATCATGTTATCTTTGTTCTACACTATGAAAGGTGAGACACATGCCTGTCATTGCCAACGATAGCTTAGAACCACTAAGCCTTGGCTTCATCTTTCTGTTGTAGACTAAGATATAAAAAAAGTCTTAGGTAATTTCTGAACATGATAAAATGTCTTGCTATTTCACTAGATCTGAAATTCTGTGCTTAAATATGTTTTTTTAGACCATAGATTTTGAAGGCTTCAAGCTGTTCATGAAGACGTTTCTGGAAGCTGAGCTCCCTGACGATTTCACTGCCCACCTTTTCATGTCATTCAGCAACAAATTCCCCCATTCCAGCCCAAATGTAAAAAGCAAGCCAGCTCTGCTTTCAGGTGGTGAGTATGTTTGCGTAGAAATGTACATATAATAAGCATTGTAAAAGAGATATGAGTATCACAACATTGGAACAAGGACATTTGACTGAAAATTATCTGTGTGTCAGCATGGAATTTATACTGGATACTGATTTTTAAAATGTCCCCAGTACAATAAGCAGTATAGAAAATAGGATTCATTATAACTTATAATTTGACATATAAGTTCACATTACCTAAATGACCTTAGGAGACATTTTCATTGAGATTGGAATATTTTTTTCAAAATTACTAGACAAATATAAATAACTATACATTGAAAATATAATAAAAAGAATGTATGCATAGGAAATTTATAATATCTAAAAATCAATGGTGGCATCTCATACATTTAAATTCATATCTGTGAACACTGAATATTTTTTATTTTTCTTAGTTACATTTTTGCACTATAGATATGGTCCAGTTAGGAAGACATATATTACACTGTATTTCCCCAAGAATATAAAACATGAATTTGGTTAGAAGGTAATGGAGGACTGAAAAAATAGACAGCAATAAAAATGAGACAGCTGGAAGTGGGCAGTCTGTATTATCCTTAGGTTGGAGGAGCCAAAAAACAGAGTCTGGGGCCTGGGACACAGTCTGAGATAAGAGCAGAGTCTGAGTGATTTGACTCTGTGTAGAACTTCCTTCTCAGCTTCCTCAGAGCAGAAGCTCCTTGTAGGGGCATTAACAGACTTGAATCTCAGACCTCTTATTAATGAGAACCAGGAGAGCTGTGCTTCACCAAATAGCAAGAGGATCATTGTGTCTCCTCGCAGTTAGTGCTAACTCAAGCTGGAGAAGAATCTCCTCTGCTACCCAAATCCTGTGTTGCAGGATGCATGCTAAGGGGATTGACCTTGTCTTTGCTCCCATATTCTTGTCTCTGACAGTGTGCCTCTTCAAACCTGACAGACAAGAGGTGTGGGTGCTGCAATGCAGTCTAAAAGTAACATTCTTCTGATTTGATCTCAGGGTTTTTTTCATTTGGAGAAAAATTTTATTTATGTGATATTTATTAATATATGCTTCATTAAAGATAAGACATTGGAGAAATACAGGCAATTGATCCATCACATGACAGCAAAATAACTTGTTTTAAAAATATTTACTATCTTTAAAGGCCAAACCTAATTGAGTTTTAAAGTACTGTAATTTATTTTCTACTATTGAAACTCCTTGTGTATTGTTTCCTAGAAGTCAGCTGGAAGCTCACATCTGCATCTGTTTATATTGTTTTGCTGTGTCATGGGCTCTCATCAACCTTTCAGTATACAATCCTGAGAGTGAGAAAAACATCGTTATGAAAATGATTCAAGCCTTACAAAGTCCTGAAAGCTCTGAGTACCCAAGACAGGCACTGATATGGAGTACAAACCGTAGTACCATGGACAGGGTGTAGAGAACAGGAGTGAGAGGAAAGTGTAATCCCTGCAATCTGATAATATAAGCTTAAAAATTCTATTAGAACTTGTGGGCTAATATCCGCTTATCAGTGAGTACATACTATGTTCGTTCTTTTGAGACTGAGTTACCTCGCTCAGGATGATATTGTTTCTAAAGAAAAGGGGAATCATCGGAAATGTAAATAAAATATCAAAAAATAAATAAAAAAAAAAAAAAAGAAAAAATTCTATTAGAAAATAAATGGTAAAGCCATTATCAAACCACAAGCTGAGGCAATCTAATAATGCTCCTGTATCATGACAACTTGCACTGCTTCCACACAAGCCAGTTTTCTTTGCATAAAAAATGTTAGGCATTATGTATAGTAACAAAGTTTGTGTATGGAAAGAAGCATGTGAATAGCAACGCTTTGTCACGGGTTGCCTAAGAACCTGCATGGCATTTTTTGAAATGGAGAAATTAATCTTGTGATGACTTCTACTGCCACCTGTTTCACATTACCTACTGATAATAATGTTTGCTTTGAATGTGTGGAGCTCCCAAGATGGTAAAATAGCTCTATCCTGCCACCTCTAGCTCAACAAAGTCTTAGGTACCTGATGTGCCACTCCAATAACCAACTTCTGATTTCTCTTCCATTCTATGAAAGTTACTGGATTGTAGACATTA
Source organism: Uromys caudimaculatus (assembly GCA_028551405.1). Classification (NCBI taxonomy): domain Eukaryota; kingdom Metazoa; phylum Chordata; class Mammalia; order Rodentia; family Muridae; genus Uromys; species Uromys caudimaculatus. The sequence continues at coordinate 47,918,340 of CM052705.1, forward strand.
CACTGTCCTTTCAAAAATTTTCAACACTTTAGAATTCCTCCTTTGCTAATGGTGACTCTCAGAAGCTGTACTATGCTAACCTCTCCATTTCAGTCACTGTGGCCTTAGTATGAAGAGAAATAAGAGAGAATTTTATAAATATGTGTACTGATACTACTTCAGACTTTACTGTCCAGGATTTGTATGGCTTAAGCACTTCTTTAGTTTTAAATGTATCTTCTGGAAAAATAGTTCACTACTAAGACAATCTCCTAATTGACTTTTAATGTTAAAATATTTTTAATTCTGAAAGTTTATGCAATTTTTACCCTCATTGTAAACATAATATGCCATTTTCCACACCATACAGAGAGTAGCCACTTAGAGTGGTGAGATGACTTGGCAGGTAAAAGCCAAAGCTGTAAAACCTGATGTCCTGAGTTCAAACATTAAGATGCACTTGTGAAAGGAGAGAATAGACTTAGAATGCTTTTCTCTGACTCCACATGTGTGCTGTAGCATGTACCTGTCTCCCATAAATAAATAAAAGTTAAAGCTTTGAAAAGTTAAAAGAAAAATAAATGCAAAAGCTTAAAACAATTAAAAGTTAGTGCTTTCAAACATTAAATGCCCCAAGGTCTCCTCATGGACTTTTTATTTAGTACATAAATCATGGATATGTACCATATGTCTAAGGAGCTTGTTTTCTGAATCTACCATAGAGTAACCTTCTTACAGTCTAAAGGCTGACTAAATTCTACCCAAATATGTCTCTATTTGTCTTGATGATTTGCATCTTCAAATTGTCCCTTTACAAACATTATAATATATTCTTCCTACCCGCAATTGCATTATGTTGAGTTAAACACAAAGTCCTCGCCAGCACTTGTTATTACCAGAAGTAACCAACCACTGACAAGATCATGGTTTCATTAATTATTGTCTGTGTCTTCTACAAATATCTCAACTTCCAATCTCTAAAATAATCTAATAGAAACCTGACCCTATTATTCTCTGACTTTCCAAGTTCAAGTTTCATTAGTGTACTTATGTCAAATTATTATTTTCTAGGCCAACTAAGATCCTTGACACCATAAACCTATGAAAGTCGAGTTTTATTTAGGAGCCAGTGTGTGCAACAAAGAAAGAACATATGAAATCCTGACCACTTCATACTTCTGAGAATCCCTATTCTGCTTAGTATACCTCATACCTTAGTATGAGTCTTTGACCCATGCAACATAATTAAGAAAATAATAATGCTACAGGCTCCCCATGCCTTCCTAATTCTCTGTATTTCTGCCCCATGTACTCCAAGCCTCTTTTTTAGTCAGCAATTTTTAATTACTGGATAATACCTGCTCTGCTCACTTGGAATCTTGTCATTTGTTTTATTTTAATGTAATTTCTTTAGGAATTCTTTGAGAATTTCATAAATGCATATAATGTACTCATACTCAATCACTGTCAATGGCCATTTGTAAATCCTCTGGAATTTACCTCCACACAGCCTTCTTAACCTCATGTCCCTGTCTGTCCTATTTATCATCCTCCTTCTCCTCCTCTTCATCACCATCCTCCTCATCACCATCAGCAATCAGCACTCACAGAGTCCAACTAGTGCTGTGATATATGCATAAGTATGCAGTCACTGGAATGTGATCAACGTGCTAGAGACCACATGCTTAAAATACTGGCCTTTGCCTCCCCACAGAGCTATCAGTTATCAATAGCTCTTCAGCTAGGAGCTAGGTCTCCTTTGTTCATCTTCCCCAATCTGTATAGAGATTCTAACTGTTTTAATTATGCATAGATCTTGTGCAGGATACTGTGAGTTCACGGTATTTTTTATTTTCTATTGATGATTGGGTCTCACTATGTAGACCAAGCTGTCCTCCAATATATAGAGATCTGCTTATCTCTGTCTGCTCAATGTTGAGAATAAAGGTATACGCCACCATGCCTGGCTTGCTGTGAGTTCATGGGTGTGATGGTCCTGTCATGTCTAAAAGATACTTTCACCCTAGTACTCCCCAACCTTTTACAAAATTTCTTTTACAATCTTTTTTACCCTATCTTCTAAAATGTTAAAATGTTCCATGAACTTGAGAGACATATATATATATATATATATATATATATATATATATATATATATATATATATAGAGAGAGAGAGAGAGAGAGAGAGAGAGAGAGAGAGAGATCCCACCATTTATTGATAAGCACCTAATAAACACTTATTTTCTATTCTTGAACACTTGGCAAATTGTGAGTCACTGTAATAGCCATCATCCACTGCACAAAGAAAATACTCATCTGAGGACAGGGAATTTAACTAATCTATAGGTATAGAGGTGCATGTTTAGGAGGCATGTTGTTACAATTCATTTAGCAAAATATTTGTAGTAATACCACAGCTGGAGCCTAAGAGTTCCCCAACCAGAAATTCTCAGAAATGGTTAACAGGAGGAGACACTTGTCTGATGTTGCAAAATGGCTTATATTGCAAAAAGAGTCTTATATGACTCTTCTTCTGCCTTTATTCTCCTAAATATCTCTGCCAAATATTCACTCTAATTGTCTGGCACACAGTGGGTTAAATACTAAAAAAGAAATAATCATTATGGTGTCACCACTCAATCTTGTCCTTGCGAAGCAAGTTGGCACCAATGCAGAGGACATTCCTCATTCCCCTCATAGCATTCCTGACTTTTAGCTTCATAATCTGTGCCAACTCCGTGCAGACACTAAAAATTACCTTCAAGTATTTTTTATTACAGACATCTGTTAATAGCAGTTAGAAGTAACTGCTATATTTTAAGTACTACAGAAATTAAAAGAAAACTTAATATAGATTACCAACTCATTTGGACACACAGTCTGCCTATTCTTATAAGGTCAACAATGTCTAAAATGTAGATTCCACAATGACGAATATATCATGGATAACTGTGAAAGTTTTGTTGTTTCTTCTTAGTCATTTTTTGCTGGAAAGACTAAAAGGTCTCCAACAGTTTTTAAGTATGATCATATAGTTAATTGAAAGTTTGTGCCATTTAAGTGCTCATGTTATCCCTTCATTAATGTATGCATTAAATCTTCATGCCAGGGGACACTTCAGGGAAGTCAAAGTCCCTTTAAAAAAAGGATAAAGGTAAGCAATATATGACCAATTGCACTGCAATCAATTCTGTGATCTAATTGCAACTTCACTATAAAGAAAGGGCAAAGAAGGATGCTCTTAACAAAGACCCCAGGCACAGAGCATACTAATGCCAGGACAATCTGAGATTGTTCTCTCCGTGTGTGTGTGTTGGGGATAGGGCAGTGGTCCCTGTAAATTTTCTTTCTCAGTTGCTTCCAACATTATTTTTCAAGTCAAAGTCCCCTACTGAACCAGGAAATAATTGATTCCACTAAACTACCTAGTAATACATGGTGAAATGGCTTGAGTGTGCTTGGCCCATGGGAGGTGGCACTATTAGGAACTGTGGCCTTGTTGAAATAGGTGTGGCCTTATTGGAGGAAGTATGTCACTGTGAGTGTAGGCTTTTGTCCATTTCTCAGGTTCTTCTCCAGCACCATGTCTGCTGGCATACTATCATGCTTCCTATGATGATGATAATGGACTGAACCTCTGAAACTGTAAGCCAGCCACAATTAAATGTCCTTTATAAGGTTTGACTTGTCCATGGTGTCCCTTCACATCAATAAAACCCTAACTAAAACTCCTGGTTAGCAAACTTTCTTTTTGAGGGTGCAGAGTACTGAATTAAGATTACAATGTCGGCCGGGCAGTGGTGGCGCACGCCTGGTCTACAGAGTGAGTTCCAGGACAGCCAGGGCTAAACAGAGAAACCCTGTCTCGAAAACCAAAAAAAAAAAAAAAAAAAAAAAGATTATTATAATTTTTGACTGAGTCATTCCCCATGCCCTGAAATTATGACTTTGGTTTTGTTGTTGATGTTGTTTGTTTTATAATTTTTTAAGTTTATAATTATACCATTTCTCTCTCCCCTCTTCCCCTCTATACACTCCCATATACTACCTTACTCTCTTTCCCATTTATGTCCTCTTATTCCATTAATTATTGCTGCAAGCATGTGTTTATGCATAACAAACATATATATATGTATATGTACATATATATTTCTAAGTATAAGCAGCTCAGGTTGTATGATGTTACTACTATGTATGTTCTCATGTCTAAACATTTGATTTTGGATAATTAATTACTGTGTTTTTCCCTGGAGACAGCTATCTCTCCCGTCCTCAGCATCCCTACATCATCCTGTAGTTCTTTGTATACAACAGAAAGCCATCATTGTCTAGCCGGGTACCCAGGAGTAGTAAACATCACTGTGAAAGGTTGAGCAAGAAATCTAAAAAGAGAAACTGAAGTACTCAAATGCATATTTTAGTTTGCTTTTAAGACACATATTATACAATTCTCCTAAAAAGAGCATTGCATATAGTTTAAGATATTCTTCATTTATTTTGTAATACTTAATAATGTCAAGCCTACCCCTTACTGTACAAGTTGCCCTAGCTACACTATGATCCACATAGCAGCCCTTTTCCAGTTCTTTACAATTTGCAGAAGTCAGTTTTCCAAAATGGTAACTAAATGTCCAAGGGAACTTGTAAGGAGGAAGGGCAATTTGACCCTTTAATTTTGTAAGTTAAAGACGAGGATTACTTGGCACACTGGCTTATTCTTGTTTAAGTGCCACCTTGTGGCAGCAGTGCACAGAGGAGCAAACCTATTCCCTCCAAGGTCAAGATGCTAAACTGAGAGAGAAAAGATGCTGGAGAAGAGAAAAAAGAGGAGTTGGGGGTGTTGTGGGCAGATAGAGTGGAAACTGTGGAGGTTGGGGAGGGGCAGAGTGGAAGCAAAGCCCAGGTGTAGAGCAGATTTGCTTGTCACGCTTAGTTATATCTCTTCTACATATGAAATTAGAGATCGTTACAAGATTTTAAGCCTGAAAGTAATCATGCTGACACTGATGTGAAAGATGTCATGAAGAATCAGTCAGAAGCAATAAAAGATACAGAGGATATTTCGTATTGAGAACAATAACACATACACACACGTCAATTTGAAAAAGTTAATGTACCTTTTCTTTTCTAAGTATTTCCATTGCTCTACTGACATGCAATACTTAATCAGGTTGAGTTTTTTGAATTATGTGCATCAGAATGTGTCAATGCCAAGAGTAAAATTTAGTTCATTTCATGTTTTCCATGAAGTCAGAGTTACACAATGCCTTTTATTGACTGAAAAGGAGAAAAAAAATCAAATTTTTAAGAAGGAAGCTAATAAAGTAAGAATAAAAAAGTATACAATGAGAATTACCTACATGTAGAAAAGCATATTTTAATAAATGGTCTTAGAAAAAACTAGACTTGTATTATTTTCTTGTTGTTTGTTGTGTGTGCATATGTGTGTGTGTTCGCGCATGCGCGTCTCTGTGTGTGTATGTGTTTTGCATTATGAATAAACTTGGTAGATCTTTTATGTTTAATGAACTACTTGAGTTTCTAGAAGTAAACCAACAGGAGACAGGGTCTCCTCACATTCAAACTGCACAGACATTCAGTTTGGTATGACATTGAACAAGACTTCTGGCATGTAGTCAGCATTTAAAATACAGTGTTGCAGATACTGATATTAATACAATTGCTCTTTATAATACAATAAGCTTTGAAACCTGTGCCCACATGCTCTAGGAAAAACATCTAAGGATTTGTAGTCATTAGGGAATTCCTTTAATTATATAAACCCTTGCATATCTCAAACTGCTTGAGTATCAGATCCACACGTGTAATTGCCCATAGTTGTCGTAGCTGTAATTTGAATTTAGTTCACTTCAACAAATATTTTATGCTGCAACCAATAAGCTGTACAATTTCCAGACCTTACACATGTCAGCTAAAGAAGAGTTCTCTTTTGTTGTTTTTAATAAGTTGATTCTTCATTTAAAAAATATAAATCTGCCTGAATTTTCTCCAGGTGTAAGTCTTCAAAATGTTAAACTTTTTTGTTACAAATTTAATCTTCCCAGAATAATGATTTAAAAAATATTTAAACCTTAAAATTGTATGTTAAATAGTAGCATTATCTTAATATTTTTCTACTTCCATGTTCAAAAATACTTGGAGAGCTTGTAATATTTTAGTGAAAGCAAATAACACAGCTCATGCTGCAGATGCTCAGATCTGTCTGCTCATCATCGAAAACAAGGAAACAAGGAAAGTTATGCAGCCTTATCTCCAGTAACTACAAAAAATTAATATAGTGGTAGCTTGCTTCTGCTTTCCCCCATGATGCTCTGCACTTTACGGAAGTGGGGAGTTGAAACTGGCAGTCAGCAATCCTTTATTGCCACTACTCAATAGTCACTTTGCAAAGTTTCATGTCAAATGCCCTGTGTATTAATACAGATTTGTGTTGTCAAGCAGCATGCAAGTTTTATATCTGACTTGAAAATATAGATAAGAAAAATCATTCATAACCCACTACAACCAACCTGGATAAAATTTTTGTAAATATATAAGCATGTGTATAATTATGTGTGCAAAAATTTATTTTTACACACATTCACAAATGATTAACATTGCATTGGCTGGTACAAGGCCCGACCAATGTGGAGGACGAAAGCTTAGGATGCTCTGCTGTTGCCACAGCTCTTTATTTTCCTCTAAATGCTTTTGAGACAATGTATCATGGGATATTTTTGAGGGTCAGGAGACAGAGTCAATTCTCTCTCTCTCTCTCTCAATCTCTCTCTCTCTCCACATAATATATTTCAAGTACAGAACTATATTTCTGAGTGTCATTTGAGTTGTACTCATATAATCTATTTATCTCTGTTTTCTTAAATGAGAAGAATGAATGTTTCTATTTTACTGGGCTCAAAGAGTATAAAAATGTATAGACATCTTCAAAATAAAAGTGAATACACTGTAAATACTCAATAAATGGCAGCCTATCATCACTATTTATTGAACAGACTATAGTCTAGCATTTTTGGTTGCACACATCATGATCAAATTTTTCTTTCATTTTATTTTTTTTATATAATGTCATTCTGAAAGAGGTACCATTAGTTTAAAGAATGTTATTGGAATTTATTTCAATGTACAGGTTATGGGCAAATTGAAATAATGTTCTTTAACAAGGATTTTAATTTCTAATATCCAGATAATAGGAAATAAGGAATCCAACTTATTTTGTCTTGTTATTTTTTTTCCTTTTGAGGGAGGTGTAGTCAGGGACTCACTTTCTATCTCAAGCTAACCTAGAACTCATGACCCCCTGCCACATAAGTTGATGATATTGCAGGTGGATGGCACTGTGGCTAGCTTTAGTCATCTTTCAGTTATCCATGTATACTACCAAGTCATAGATTAATAATCATTGGGGCTTGTTTGTCAAACAGTATCTGAATCTCCAAGCTCCAGTTTAGGTGAGAGAGTTTCTTTCTCAAAATGCACAACAGAGAATTTTGGAAAAACAATGGATGTTACCCTCTGCTTCCACATCCACACAGTGTGGAGTACTATATAATATGACAGTTATTGACTACTGGTAGGTACTCAAATTCAAATTAACTGAAGCAGAATTTACATTTTACTCACTAACTTGTATCTGGTCAAAAGCCCTATGTAGTTTATGCTAATGCACGGAAGAGTAGAGCGTAAGGACATTTCTATCATTGTAAAAGTCACATTTTGGTTAGTTTAGGACAGAGTCCCATGTGGCTCAGTGTTCAAACTTCCAGTGTTGCTAAAACTGATCTTGAAATCTTGGTCTTCTCCTTTCTAGCTCCCAAATGCCAGCTAGTACAGCTGGACAGTGGTAGTACAAATGGTATAGATTTTAGTACTTCTAAATTGAACCCAAAATTCAGAATTAGATGGTGTGTCTTTGATACTTGACTCCTATGCATTTTTGTGACTAGGCATTGACATTACCCACTGAATTTCAACCTTCCAATCACCCAAAAGAAACCATGGGTTCAAATACAACCACTCTGCAAAAAATGTTGGAACCAACAGACAGAGATATGTTAACACCATTCCTTCAAAGTGATCTCTGTGCTTTGACACAAACATGCCTACACTTCTTATTGTCTGCTCCTTACTTAAGGTTCTATTCTATTATTTGTATTGCTTTTCCATATTTATATAGATGAAAACAGAGGGATTTGTTTTGTCCTAGTCACTGGTACCAGACAGTTCCTCTGTCTATCCCCACATTATGAAAAATAACATTTTATATTTGTTTATTTTTGTGCCCCTTTTGCTGCTAGTTTTGTTAAGCAGTAAGAAATAAATATAGCTACACTATTATATTAGGTCAAGCATAGTTTGAAATTTAAGAGATTGAGTGTAAGAAGAATGAGATAAACCACAGTATTGTGTTAACTGTATTTATTTTTGTCTATTATTGTCAGTATTAGAAAGAGTATTGTACTCTTCAATAAATTGCTTTATAAGACTGATGAATTTCTGCATGTTAATAGAATAAAAAAAACCAGAAAACTTTAACTTCTAGTGTTATATTACCTTGTAGATTTAGAAATATAAGTAGTATTGCATATTTTCCCTGAAAAGCTAAAAAAAAAAAAAAAAGGAATAAAAATAATTGTGAATTTGTTGTTATCTGAAATAGAATTCCTTGAAAATAATGCAAACTAAAGTAAAGGCATTTATTTACTGTGCATTAAAAACCCATGTCTTATCTGAGCCTGCTGTTTGAGAGTGCTGTGTGAGAATGGAAGACCATCGGGCCAGTCTCAGTAATCCAGCAAGCTAGATGGTCACTGTCAGTCATCCAGCAACCTAGATGGCCATGCTGGGCTTCATACTATGCTGTTTTAAACAAAATAAAATGAAACAACAAAATACATAAAATAGGCAAATCAAGAAAAGCAAATAAAACTCATTTGTTAAACACTGAACCTTGAGAGGCTGAGGAAATGACTCAGGCTTTAAGCATGTGCCCACCAAGCATGGAGTTTGATCCACAGCCACCACATAAGTGATAGCTGTTGGTTTATCTGTAGCTTCAGAGGTGGAGAACCAGAGAGAGGAAGATCCTAGGAGCTTGCTAGCTAGCCAGTCTAGCTGAATCGGCAAACTCCAGGTGTACTGACAGTTTGTTTCTCAAAGGATATGCTGGGAATTATTGAGAAAGACAGCTCATGCCAATTGCTAGCCCAGACATGTATACACACACATACACACACACACACACACACTTTTGTGATAGGTGGTTAAGGGTAAGTGTTCACTAGCAAGTTGAGATTCTGGAATTTTTCCTCAGCAAGAGACAAAAGAAACAAGTTACAAAGAAAGATCATTTAAGCTTTTCCTTGAATGTCAATGTGTCTATGAGAGCACACTGAAAGCCATGTTGTTGAAGAATTGTAGTATAGGCATCATTTAAATTTACTTAAAATGTTGTTTTTTATAATTACAGCTCTTCTAAAACTTTTCATAAATATATACATATAAACATGTATACATGATGGTATTATCTGAGAAAAATACTCTTGAAGTTCAAATTATGTATTCCTGATCAAATAAATACACGATAGTTATAGTTTTACTTTTCTTTCTCTGATCCTTTTTGTGGTATTACAATAAACATATCTGCAATATAGTTTATAGGGATTTATGAATATACATACTATGCATTTGTACTTGCTTCAGTTTTCTGTATTTCAATTTATAAAATTATTTAAAGTCATAAAATCAAGACAAGTTAGAGAACCAGAAAATTGATATCACTCACACGATCTTCAGAGCTAAAAGCTAAATGCAACCACTCGAGGCAAAAGAAACTATGTTTGTTTTATGTGACCTTTATGTTCAGTTTCAAATATTTAAAAAAAAAAAAGCACTATTTATTGGGAGACATAAATGTCATTGTTAATGGAAAATAGATTTTGAGTGACTTTGTCAGAGCTTCCTGACATGTTGAAGTGCACTTAGTACCCAGTTCAGGATCCTTGGTCACAGATGCTGCCACACTGCTCTGTTGTCATGTGTCATCTCTCTGTTCATGAATGTTTAATGCAATATTTTAAAAGGACCTTAGAGAACTCTATCAAACAGAAGGAAATAAGTGATAGGAGATACCTCCAGCTAGATCTGGAGAAAGAGAATAAGGTTAATGTTTAAACTACAAACATGACCACTATGAAGAAAGATTGAAGCACAATGCCTGCTTTCAGGAAGTCAAAATAGGACAAAAGATTTTTTATTTGTAAGCAAGAGTGTATAGTGATCTTGGAAATAGGAATAAAACTGTTCAATTAATCACTTTCTGGGATTAATTACTTCAAGTTTATTCAGTTCTGTGGTGGATTAAAACATGTTACTCAATGCCAAAAAAAGAAAAAGCAACAAAAAACCCCAAACAAGTCACAAAAAGACATAGAGGAAACTAAATCACATGCTATTAAGTGAAATATGCTTTTAGAAAACCTAACTGCTATGTGATTCCTGCTGAATTTCAATACAAATAGTGAAAGTAATTGTAATAGGTTATGGAGGGAGGGAAATAGAATGCCCATGTAGGCCATTGTTTTAGTCAATGGCCAAAAAAGCAGGTTGGCGAGGAAAGTGTTTATTGGGTTTATATTTCCACACTGTAATCCATCATTGAAGGAAGCCATGGCAAGAACTTAAACAGGGCAAGAATCTGGAACCAGAAGCTGATGCAGAGGCCATGAAAGGGTGCTGCTTACTAACTTGCTCCTGTGACTTTCTCACTCTACTTTCCTATAGAAGCCTGAACCAACAGCCCAAGGATGAGAGCACCCACAACGGGCTACCTACCCCCCAGTCAATCACTGCTTAAAAAAAAACAAAACCCAAAGCTGAATAATATGAATACTTTTCTCAGTTGAGTTTTTCTCTTTTCAGATAACTCTAGTTTGTATGTCCAATTGACACAAGGCTAGCCAGCACAGTCATCAAATGTAGCAACTATACGGAGATGTTGATAATGAGGGTTTGTGCGTAATGAAGAGGGTATACAGGATTTAAACTGAGACCTTTGTTGCTCTATTACATTTTCAGTTTACACATACAAACATACACATTCATACACACACACACACACACACACACACACACACACACACACAAACTGTCTTCACAAATATAAATTTAGAACATTAATAATGTATACTTCTAAGCCGAGCAGTGGTGACGCACGCCTTTAATCCCAGTACTTGGGAGGCAGAGACAGGTGGATTTCTGAGTTCGAGGCCAGCCTGGGTCTACAGAGTGAGTTCCAGGACAGCCAGGGCTACACAGAGAAACCCTGTCTCGAAAAACCAAAAAAACAAAAACAAAAAACCAATAACGTATACTTCAATTTTTTTGTCAAAATTGTCTTTGAAGTTTAATTTTACTCAGATGAACCCTGTGAATAATTATAAAGAGTACATATTTTACCAGTCAAATTCATTTTAATTAGTCTTTAGTCTTTTGGAAACATTTCTTAGTTTTCCAATGTACAGGTTGCATACTTGACCATATTTGTTCACTTAAAACATTTAAAATATAATGATAATGACAAATGCACGTTCAAGCCCTTATTTATAAAATGTTGTCAGCATAAAGATAGAAATATTTCCTTTTTTCAAACAAACACAGTAATAACGTTTTTATTAAAAAACGAATGCTAAAAATCTGTGGAGACAGAAAGTAGATGACCAGCTTCCTGGTACTGAGTAGAGGAAGACAGAGTCGCTACCAGTGAATGCAGGTATCTGGACAGCAATAAAAGTCTAATGTTCATAGTGGCAACGGTTACCCAACTCTATGAAGAGGCTACAGACCACTGAGCTGCACACCTTAGATAGGGTAATTACAGGGAACATAAATTTTATATTCATAACAATACTGATATTTGCCAAAAAAAGGTGCTGTGACTGGAAATGTGGATGTTTATAGACTTCCCCACAATATACATTGTACATTGAAACAAAACAGAAATTGTATGGCCCTCATACTCTCCATTAAAATAGTATGATAAAAATTGATAGATAGACACCTTAACTCTTGAAGAAATATGTACAATTTAACTTTCTTTCAAATAAATTAGACAGTGTTTCTTCCTTTCTTGTTCTATTTGAAGATTTTGTGTTAGAGTTGAGTGGATTACATCATTTCAGGACCCTGGGCTGGGCATTTGGGAGAAGTGTTAGTTCCCCAGCTGGATGACTCATGTCATAGTTTATGACTGTAATTTACTGTTTTGTGCTCTAAATCTGGAATTACGGCCACTTCAAGGGTCAACACCACAATGCCTTCTATCATAAGTTAGAAGCCCTGATTTCTACAGCTGGCTAGGCTTTAGTTGGCCAGTTAAAATTATTTGGGAACTATTTAAAGCTCAGTATTATTTTTGATTTTTCTCCCTCTGAAGTAAAAAGAACTATAAGTTTGTGTTGTGCATGTGGTGCTCCTTGCATTATGAAGAAAATTAAATTTAAAAATATAGATATCACTGATAACTGTGAATGAAAAAAGAGTTGGTGTGTCATGACATGCCATGGTAGGAGGGAAGAGAGGAGGTGAAGAGTGTCCACGGGCGGGGGATTTTACAGTAGATTCCGGTGGAAGTTTTCCTGATGAAATTTTAAGAATGAAATGAGAAGTAATAGAACCAATGTAAGTTTTCATAGAAAATATTTGTGTTCCTAAAAACTCCATAAATTGTACTTGTGTGTGTCTAAGTTAAAGTATAAGTCCTTTTCCTTACATTTGGGTAGTGTCTATAAAGGATAATACTGCCTAGGTTGTCAGGCTTGAATGGGAAGGAAAAGATTTGTATGACTGGCAGTGAAACTCGGAGATGGCCATATTCATAAGCCTATTTCTCTTCAGTCAATTGATGATTATGTAGTCGACCTCACAAGGTTAACGTGAACATTCAGTGAAATGAGGTGTGAAAGGCCCTGTTAGTGCTTCTGGCCTGGAATTAGAAATGCTCTAAAAAAGACCTACTATTAGAGGCAACATCAGCAAGATCAAAATTGAAGACATTCTGTAAAGCCTTATAGTTGGTACTTGAGAATATTGAGATTGTGAGATGAGATAAGGAAGAAATACAGAAAAAGTCAGAGTTGCAAGCAGATCTGTCAGGGAGATTTGTGCCAAGGAAGGACAGCTGGTCAAACTGCATTTGTTCAAATTACTCTTCCTCAGCTGTTGTCAGACCAAGAATTCTCGAGACACTCGTTTCACTAGACACTCTGGTCAAATTATTCTTGTCAAAGGTACACCATGGTTACAATTGAGGTTTGCCTCAGGACTTTTCAGATGCTCATGATTTGGTTTCAAAGGCTTCTCTGTGAGATGAATCTTCTGTGTGAAAAAGCTCCTGTTACATGATCACATTGTGAACCCAGTGATTATTGTGAACACATATTTTATTTCTCTACAATGGTTCTAGAACAGGACAATTCATAAGATTCCAAGAATCAAAGGGTAATGAGATGACCCAGCAGCTAAAAATACTTTGATCTGAGTTTCATCTCTGGAACCTACATGATGGAGAGTTGAAAGCAACAGTGAAAATGATCCTATAATCTCAATATGTGTGCCATAACATGCATATGTGAATACACACACAGGCACACACACACAATAAATTAATAAATGAATAAATACATAAGCAATGTAGCAATTTTTTTAAATGTAATATGAAGATTTTTTAAAAAATTAGAAAGTCTAAATGTTTAGATCTGGCTAGATTATAATTCACTGGTCTGGCCTTGAACTATATACATCAAGTGAAGACCATATTGAAATCACAGTCATAAGCTCTGCCTTTTGCCAAAGTGCCTATCATGCTGATTCTGATTTCTCTTTATATTCTGCTTATTCATACTCATGGACAGTATGATGGCAGGTGGAATTTTTATTTATGGTGCTGGCAAATACTAGACAAAAATACGTATTTTATGCATGATTACTTAAACCTGATATATAAAGCATAGTATGACAGGCTCACATTGATTTTCAGTTTTTATGAAAGGGCAACTGATATTTTCAAGTTAACTTATATTTGTCACTGACTAATACAAAGAAAGGAAGATTAGCAATGGGTTCCTTGTGTGATATCTCTTTACATTTTCTCCACATCCGGGGATGCTAAGTTTACTCTCACATCCTTCAGTGATAGACCACTCAGCCCCTGCCCATGAACCCTGGAAATCTCCTTCCTATTTGCACCATTCACAGCATACATGGAAAGTTAATATACTGGTGTTCTAATGCATTTGATTATCTTATATTTAAGAAATACACACAGAGACACACACGCACACACACATACACCCATGTGTTCACAATATCTAGTGCCATTTCTTTTAGTAGTTTCATATTTGAGAGCACAGTGAATATTTTAAATATATGGATATAAATATATTTTCCAGGTCTGAGGATGAATAAGGGAGCCATCACCCCTCCGCGTTCTTCTCCAGCAAATACGTGCTCCCCAGACGTGATCCACCTCAAGGATATTGTCTGTTATCTGTCTCTTCTGGAAAGAGGAAGACCTGAGGATAAGCTTGAGTGTATGTTTTGGTAATTCAGTTTACTCACCAAGCTGGAGCTTGGAGGAGAGATTGATTGTGTATTGGTGTAATTATATTTGCCTAAATTGTTTGTTCATTTAAATTAAGTTGCTTAAAATTTAAAAAAACAAAATAAAAAAATCAAAAATCAGACAGCCTTTTGTCAGAATCAAACAATCAAAAAGTTATTATGAAATTTAACTAAAATTGCATCCAAATTATATAAATAGATTTTATTAAGAAATGTTGAAGTTTGGTTAGAGTGATGTGACATTCTATCCATGTTTATCTGTCTATCAAATGGCTCCCAAGTGTTTAATCCTCAGCTCTTTTGAGTTAACAAGAAGTAATTGGAAACTTTGAAATATTTGACAGAGCATTTATTCCCCTTTCTGAAGAAGACTTTCCAAATCTTTCAAGCAGGAAGTGAAAAATTCTCTCTACCCTCTTGTGTGCATAGGTACACACACCCCAACACACCCATGCATCCCAAATGGCCCAACACACACAATTTACACTCTTCTCCATGGCAACCTTCCTTCACCATCATGTTAATATTCTTTGACATAGTGCAATTGCTCAAATACCTGATATATAAGACTTGCTTCTGTGTACTATTAATAATCAAGCAATATCTTTGTTTCTTTTGCAATACTACAGGTAGGAAATTTAATGCTCTTTAAAAAACTGCAGTGCCTGAGCTCTCCCTGGTGGTAACATGTACACATTGCAATGAAAAAACATACTCTCAAATGACTATAACTGTAAAACTCATTATAACCACAGCAGGTGCTGTATATTCAGCAACTAAATTAATCAGATTATAGTAAAGATTAAAATGAATTAAAAATTTACTACCAAAACGATAGTAAAGATAATAAAACCAAACTTCCATATTGCTTAATAAAATTAAAATTTCTGTAATGTATTAGAATTGTAATTACAAAATGTTTTAGTTAAATTTAATTGTAACCCTTTGATAACACTTCTCACAAGAAAAGAATTTACAGTGATTATTTAGGAGTTACACCAGCTTAGGTTATGAATAAACCATATGAATATTATTTTTTAAATATGTATTTATTATTCATAAACACTGAGTGTTTGCATTTCAAGATTTATTTTGTATTCCTAAGAAAGTAGACAGATCTCTTTCATTCCAAAGTAAGCAGTGAATTTCTCTTGAAGTGACGGCCAAAGAGAAAGTTTGCTCAGGTGGTGCCATTGCTATGTCTGTGATGATGGTGACTCCCTGACTTGGTAGCCATCACTCTGACTGAACAGAAAATTATTCAGGAATTTGGGGTTTTAATTTTTCTTTTGAAATACTTGATATTTTCCTACATCAGGGAATCAAATCTACCCATCAACCAAGTTCTCAAGAATTTGTGGTTTTTAACCTGTTCTCATTTGTACATTTACAAATTCCCAGCATTCATTTACATTTTCAGTTTCTAGACTTATTCTTGGTAAGATGTACATTAATAGTGTCTGACGAACCTCATAGTTACTTTCAAGATGGTTATGCCATATTAAACATAAGATGTACGAGAACTAAAAAGAAGAAATGATGTGCAGAAGGAGCAGAAGTGGACGAGATGAGGAAACTAAAATAGTGACTAGTGAGGAAGAGAGTTGAATTTGGACCTTCCTTTGTGGTAGGTAACCAAAAAATGGTATATACACATCTTGGTTTAAATCAGACATCTCCACAGAGTCACCCACCAAAATTACTTGCCAGACCTCTACACATTGGTTACTGGGTACACCTCGATGTGGTATCTGATAATTGGCTGATTAAAACGAATGGGCATGAGCCACTAGTGCTTTTTTGCCTCAGAGCTCCATTTGGAGGAGGAATGGAGCATGCGATTTCTTCTCTATGGTGACATCTCACCACCACCGATTTACCTGATCAGACTGCTTACCTCAGCATTGGTATTTCTGATTCTTTTCTGTTGATGGTTAGATAGGGTGACTACCTTGTTTGTAACATCCACAAAAGGAAAGCATAGTCTACCAAAATGACGATTTTGATGATTTTCTCTTTCTTACCCATGTCCAATGTCCCCTTCGGCCTTTTTGTTTTCTTGGTCAGGTTTTTCTGCAATACTTGGCTCAAAGCCTATCCCATTATGAAGAAACAAATAGAAATACTGGAACCCAAACCATTTGTCTGCTGGCCTTTTCTTAACCCAGGCTTCATTTCATTTTGAACACCCGCACTATCCACCTGGAAAGTACACATCTATGTTGAGGTTGCAAGAGGATTCCTTTCCCTTTCCTGGTAGCTGTCTTTTAGCTGGACATGTGAGTCAGCTGTCCTATCACCAGACACACAGGCACATTCTTCCTGTGCTGCCATCTGTGCCGCACAGTCCCTCTGCCCTTCTTTCCCAGTATCTGACCTAGCCCACTGCCACTTGAGATCCATCTCAAATTATGAATCCTCTTTCCATCTCCTAATAGGACATCATATGTTGACCCTTACACCATGCATTAGAGACAAATGTTTAACTTAAGAGAAATCAACAGGAAAGCAATTGAGAAGTGGATAATTGTCATTAAGAACCTCCATGTTGTCACTGTGTGTAATATTAACCTGAGAAATTCTGAAATGTATTACCAATAGGCCCTAACCGCCATTCATCTGGTCAGATTTCTTACAGGTTATGAATAAAAGTGATGAAAGCCACTGATCCTCCCTAGTTCTTGAAGGTCCATAACTTCTTAGCTACCGCGTGATCACTTTGTATTTGGAAAAGTTGCTATTTATACTTTTCATTGTTATTTTTCTTATGGGAAATTTGAAGAGAATACGAATAATTACTATTATATTGGATTAAAAAATCTAGGCACTCAATTTTTAACTCTTATATTTATTTATTTATTTTTTCTTGATATTTTATTTACATTTCCGATGATTCCCCTTTTCTTTAGAAACCCCGTGTCCCCTCCCCCTCCCC
>CM052705.1:47936392-48053864 GCA_028551405.1 Uromys caudimaculatus
CTGATGAGGGACATCTGGGTTGTTTCCAGCTTCTGGCTATTATAAATATGGCTGCTATGAACATAGTGGAGCATGTATCTTTGTTACATGTTGGGGCATCTTCTGGGTATATACCCAGGAGAGGTATAGCTGGGTCCTCAGGTAGTATTATGTCCATTTTTCTGAGGGTCCGCCATACTGATTTCCAGAGTGGTTGTAACTCTTATATTTAAACTTTAATATTAATTGTTAAAAAGCAGGTAACCGAAATTTGTGTAAAGAGGAATTCCAAATATCATTAAAATATATACTTTGTTCTGCCTAATAATTTCTAGAAAAGTGCAAAGACTATATAATTTGTATTGTAATATTTGAAGCAACAAACAGACAGAATTTCTCAAAATTTTTGAAAGAGAAAAAGTTTTAGAAAAATATAAATTTCCTTATCTTACATAATGCGCCTTAATTCTGACCTTTTAGTTAAATTCAAGTGTGGGCACATAACTGTCTCTATGTAAGGTAAAATGACATGGTTATAAAAATAGAAAAAAAGTGGGCTAAGCTAGCACAAAGCTGCATTGCAAATCCCCACCTTTGAAACTTATCACATTGACAGAATAATCTGAATTCAGTCTTATTTGATTTTGGCATGGAAACATCTACAAACCTATATTGTTTTTTAAATTAAAACCTGAATTTTAATGACCTTCTTTACCTCAAGGCCCCTCTCTACTTTTGAATGTTAACAAAAAAGACTCTTACTTATATTTAAGGTTCAAAACTTACTTTCACCAATAATGTTTGGAAAGACGATTTTAAGAGGGAAAGTCTTCAATGACCTATCAAGTTGGGAGACTTTTACTTTTCCACAGAGCTAATGCCTGTCCCACCCTTATTTGATTGATTTCTCTCTGTATCTAGTAAATTTTCCAATTCTTAACTGTATATTTTATTTGAGCACTTTTGAGCACTTGTGATCTTTTGCATTTTAATTGATAACCTTTCCTCTACCCCTTAGGATACATGCTGCGTTCTCTGGAACCACGATTATAATGTTGCACTTTGAAGGCTGTTATATTCTTGTTTTCTCTCTCTCTCTCTCTCTCTCTCTCTCTCTCTCTCTCTCTCTCTCCCTCCCTCCCCTCCCCTCCCCTCCCCCCCTCTCTCTGTGTCTGTCTATCTGTCTGTCTCTCTCCCTCTCTCTCCCTCCCTCTCTCTCGTTCCAAATCTGGCATGTATTTTGCATCTTATGATTACCATTTTATCTAGTTTTTCTGATTCTTTTAATATTTGTATCCAGGAGTAATTTCTATGCACCTCTTCAAAATTCTTAGTTTGAATTTTTTCTTTTTTACTGGGTCTGCTTGGACTCAGCTGCCAGTGGTCACACAACTCCTACATGTTTGATTCATTTGAGTTGGGTTTCCAAGCATTTTCTCCAATAAAGACAGAGCTACCATGTCCCGACTTCTGAAAAAGAGTTGGGTTTATCTCTTGCCTCACCTTGTTCTTGGTATTGGACTCTTTTCTTGGTAGTCTGTGAATTCTTTCCACTTATGGGAATATTTTTAGTATTTCTGCTATTGTAGAAAATCTTGAGATGCTTAATGTCTACTTTGGAGGCTTTTTTCTTTTCTCTTTATCATTTTATTCTCATTTATTGAATATATAAGAGAGATTAACCACATGGTTAAATATCTCAAAATTTTAGCTAAGCATAACTTAATAAATATACATTTCCAGTTTTATATCTTTAATGTTTGTTTTTATATTGCAAAAGAATACAAAGCCATAGTTAACTTGATAATATTTGAAAAATTATACTGATACACAGACTAATATTGTATCTTGTATACATAATCATGTCTTAGTTGGTAGAATTCTATAACTATTAAATGCAAGAATAATTACAATGATCCATAGTATCTGAGTTGCCAATGCCTCTGCTAACATACAGAACTCAGACATAAGACCTTCCAGGAAATTATACAAAGTCAACATTAACCCTCACTTCCACTCTTCTGTTTTTACAGCTGTGTCATTCTCCTGTGTTTACCTTAAAGAGACACCTGTAGCTTCTTCCATGATCTCCTTACAGGCCTTGGACTTCTGCTTTTCTTAGCTCACTAACAGAGTCTGTGTTCTGAAAGGCCTTACTTGATTAGTTTAAAGATGAGGTGCCTAGTGAAGCCTGGCTAGAGATCCAACCCAAGACAAAAAAAAAAAAAAAAAAAAAAAAAAAAAAAAGTCATGCAAATACTGTGTGTTTAGGAGCTGAGGTTCGCCACAGAAAGAATCTTTTATAAACTCCTGTTTCCTCTCTCTCACATTGTTTGG
Organism: Uromys caudimaculatus; assembly: GCA_028551405.1. Taxonomy (NCBI): domain Eukaryota; kingdom Metazoa; phylum Chordata; class Mammalia; order Rodentia; family Muridae; genus Uromys; species Uromys caudimaculatus. Next base: position 47,938,709 of record CM052705.1, read on the forward strand.
GATGAGTCCTAATACGGGCTTGTGTTTATGTACAAGGCTGAAGCTTCTGGTATGCACCTGTGTGTCCCTTTTCACTTGACTTGCACAGCTAATGTGACCCAATAGCAGGGTGAATACTCTCATGTTTGAGATAAGAAAACAGTCCCATGAATTCTAAATTTTAACTGATTTATGAAATTCCCTATTGATTGTTTTTCTATGTCCACTCTGCCCTTTAATATCCAGTTGCTGAATATTCCAACTTCTCCATGTTTAAATTCATGACTAAGAATCAAAAGATCAAATCTAAGCAAATAAAGCTATTTAATTTTCTCTAAAGAGGAACAAAATTTTGTAAACTAAATATCTGAGATCCAGTATTTTTATTAACCAACTAATTCATTTTCAGTTTGTTTTTTTTAAAGGTGTTTAGCATTTGAGTTGATAGATTTCTCTTCAGCAGAAACTAAATTTAAAAAAAAAAATCTACCTTAAAGCATCATGACCTTTCTCATTTTTAAACTCCGTTTTTCCATATTTTATTCTAGTTATGTTTCGCCTTTATGACACCGATGGGAATGGCTTCCTGGACAGCTCGGTAATTCTTTTCTTCAAACCTTTTCTGAAAATTGCAAAATAGTTTCCTTTGAAAGAAGCAAGCATGAACTTATATTATCATCACAGAAGGCAGTCCCCATAGAACTTAAATCCACTTACACAGCATTTCTGTCAACTGAATAGACAGGATTGTGAGCATTCTATCCAATAGTTTTGCAAAAAAAATAAAAATAAAAAAAAATTGACAAAGAGGTTTCCCGACTTGTGAGGAAAACATGGACCTAAACCACAGCCTAGAAAAGCAGAAAACTATCGGTTAGATTTGCCTTTAAAAAGTATGGAGTAAGCATAAAGCATCCAAAGGAGTTTCCTCCTCTTAAAGTATTCTTACTCGTCAGTGCAGTAAAGAAAGGTAAATGTTTTTATAATTGATGTGAGAAATCTCTTTTGATGACATCACTAGTTTTCCTGTAGCTTTAAGGAGAGAGGATGATGGAAGGAAAATGGTATATCTGAATGATAACATGGAATGTGTAATTAAATGTTTATTTCATTTATAAAATGTGGGAATCGATGGCAGTTTTCTGAGAAGTAGAAAAGAGACACCCAGTACACACATCAGTACTGCGAGTTGTACTCAATTAACTATTCTATATTTGATAATATATGTTGCATCTCCAGGAAAAGTGCAGACAATAATATAAATATTAATGTCAGAGTTGATGCACGCACTTCCAAGTATGAGCATACATCAAATTTCATATTGTTGTTGCTGAGGGGTTCTGAGGATTGAACGCAGGGAAACACTGCATAACAAACACTGATAACTTTTACAATGTATTTAGCAGTGAGGGAAATGCACAGAAACAGATGATGCAGGTTAGCAGAGGGCCTTTCAGTTCATCTGACAAAACTTGCTGTAGCTCAAATAGAACTAAATTTTAAAAATTTATTTGCACATATGTTCATGTACAGCCATGCTTCGATCTAATGCGAATATGTGACATTCACAAGACAACTTGCAGGGTTTAGATCTTCCACCCTGTGAATCACAGGTTCGAGTTCAGGTAGTCAAGCTTAGTGGCAGAAGCACTTAACCTGCTAATCCACCTTGTTATATAGACTTTGACAAGGACATTAGTGAAGTTAGATATGTCTTTCTGTAGCACTGAGTAGAATAATTCTTGCATGCTAGCTTCTCCAGAGAGAAGGAAAATGCTGTAATCCCTAATCCAGGGAGCAAGCACCACCATGAACTGATGCTGAGATGGACAGACTTCTGAGATTCAAACCTTAGTGTTTCCTTGTTAATCTTCTCTGTGTACTAATCTTCACTTAGGAACACTGAAACCTGGGGTGAATTAACTCATTTTCCCAGGGTCAATCATGTCTACAGCGGTGAAAGTTACATTTTTATATATCTAATGCAGATTTGTTTCTTGTAATGCTTCTTTTATATTTTAAATTAAAATAATATGTCTTAACTAGGTTTTTAGCCATGGGTTGGCAACTGATTTGAAAATTCAGTTAAGTGCTTTTTTTCTCTCTTTCTTGGATTCTGTCCATTTCTAAGGAAACATATGTAATCAGTTGCTGCAAACAGTTATAATTAGATGCCCAATTTCAAACATTGATTTGAGAATAAATGGATTTATTCATGATTAAATTTTTATTCGTCTTTTCTTTGCCTTCTTTTTAAAATTAAATGGCAAGGTTTAATCCCCAGCTGGAATGTTTTTTTTCTGACACCGTCTATTAAGTTCAGTATATCTTGTTGAATATCGGTTTTAAATTTTGTCTTCTAAAATAATTTACATTGCTATTTTAAAAATGTAACAGTTCTACTTTTAGAAGCACAAGAGAAAAACCATCATTGACTTCAATGCTGACTGTGTCTCACCCAACTTAGTAATGTTTAGTGATTACTTCCAACCCTGTGGTGACATGAAACACGTATTTCATATAATAACACATATTCTTTCTGGAGGTCTTTGTAGTGATCATGAACTTGATCAGGTTAGGATGTCTATTTACCTCGCAAGGATGAAGTCTAAGAAAGGCTAAATGATTTATCTAGATAATGGGCCTTGGACTTAGTCCATGAACTAAGCTTTCTTATTCCTTCTATTCAAAAGGTTTAACTTCTCCGAATTATTGAGCAAAGATGAATGGATGAGGGATTAGCAATCGCCACTGAGTTGTTAGCAGGCATTGAAGTTAATCAGTTACTAATAAGTTTACTCGTTGTCTTAGCCAGGGTTTCTATTCCTGCACAAATATCATAACCAAGATGCAAGTTGGGGAGGGAAGGGTATATTCGGCTTACACTTCCACGCTGCTGTTCACCACAAAATGAAGTCAGGACTGGAACTCAAGCAGGTCAGGAAGCAGGAGCTGATGCAGAGGCCATAGAGGGATGTTCCTTACAGGCTTGCTTGCTTCCCCTGGCTTGCTCAGCCTGCTTTCTTATAGAACCCAAGACTACCAGCCCACAGATGGTACCACCCACAAGGGACCCTCCCCCGTTGATCACTAATTGAGAAAATGCCTTACCCCTGGATCTCATGGAGGCATTTTCTCAACTGAAACTCCTTTCTCTGTGATAACTTCAGCTTGTGTCAAGGTGACACACAAAACTAGCCAGTACACTCATTTTGTATTTTCTGTGGCAACAGTTCTAACTTGACATATTTCTTAGTTATATTTCTTCTGGGAGGAGTGTAGCTCTCATTTGTTTCTCAGACGATCTCTTGGATCGCCACAACTTAACCTCTTCTTGCCATATTGCTATCTTTATTCACATAAACTGTGACCACATATGATAGGAAGTACAGTAGAAAATCTTTGATTTGGTATACTTTCAAACCTTATCTTTACATAAAACAAGTGCTAACCACTGATAAAAAATATGATTTCTACATTATAAAGAAAAATATTAAGAAATATTTATTTTCTGGAGATATAAGAAGGAAACTAAGTTTCATATTATTACATTTTTAAAAATTAAGATGCATTTAATCAAGTCATGTGTATTTACTAGCACTTCTTCAACGAGTTGAGATTAGGAAGCTATGAAAATTTAAGCTAAAATTTGAGTGTCTTAGCAAATAAACTCTACATATGCTTAGCCTGCAAACCTTGACCTCCAAACCCCATTCTAATGTTGTACCCAGAGAAGGGGTTACACAGTCAATATATGTTCTCAGTGAATGAAAATAAAAACAAACCTCTCAGTTGTCTGCCTGGGCTTCCTTCCATCCCACAGGACTTTCAGTGTCTTGAAAAAAAAACACACATACTGTGAAAATACACATGTGCTCCTACTTTCAAAAAGGCATGGCTAGAAGAAAGCTGTACTTGGTATTGTGGCGCCCTCTCCTGGTAAAGGTTTCCCCTAAAGAACATGGTGGATTTCTTTAGTTTGGCTATACTTTTAATCACATCAGTTATAAGGATCTATGATAGTTAATAAAATTTATGTATATATATTCTTTTCCATGCTGTTAAAAGCTATCTCCACTAGTTTCTGTGTATGTATATGATTTTAGAAATTGGTCACATAGCCATTTAATAACTATTTTATTTAATCTTTTATTTATTTATTTATTTATTCATTCATTCATTCATTCATTCATTCATTCATTCATTCTTGTATACACTGGAACACGATGTTCTAAAATGCTAGACTAACAAATCCTTTTCTCTCTCTGTCTCTCCCGCACCCCCTCACATCCTCTATTCTCACTCCCACCTATTCCAGGAATTAGAAAATATCATTGGTCAGATGATGCATGTTGCAGAGTACCTTGAATGGGATGTCACTGAACTTAATCCGGTAGGCATATGGATGAGGGAAGTGTTGACTAACTTACAGATGGTCTCATTCTTTTTTGTTTTATTGGGGAGGGGGAGGCTAAATATACAATGATTTGTTTTTAATTTTTTGTGATTCAGTTGTTATGGTTAACCAGAGGTCAAGTTGATTTTGAATGGGATGATAGTGTTCGTGTGGTGTTTTGACCTCGGCTTTCTCCCTAGTGTTATACTTGGATCAGTGAGGTCACACACATGGGGGTAAGTGAATACTGCTGATGGACACTGCTAAGTACATTTCATGCTATTGAAGACGCTGATGTTTTTGTATCCGGGGTGTATTGCACTACTCCTGTTCGTGAATCACTTAGTGCCTGTAACTCTTGGGGGCACTATTTTATTTATTCTTTAGATGGGTGCACTAAGACCCAAATATGTTGAAATTTCTTGCTCACAACTCTACAGTTAGATACAAACACAGCCAGTAAATTTTAGGCAATTTGCTTAAAGTTTTTTTAAATGTTTCTAAGAAAATAAAGATGCCTTATTATGTATGAATTTATACAAACTTGCAGCATCATTAAAATGTATTGAAACACTTCTCTTTAGGCAATTTAACTTTAGATATAAATAATAATTTGGGTAAAATTGATAGGAGACAGTTGTTTTATTTTTGAAGCCAATTAAGTTTCTGAAGTGTCTTTGAAAAAAGTAATTCCGTTTTATTTAAAGGTCTGCATGCCATATAAATTCGAGCTTTTTTGTAAGTTAGCACTCACGTTTAGATTGTGTCTATCATGATAAAAACAGGACTCTGAGGCAAGAGCTCAGTCTGCCTTCCTCTTCTGTCTCAAATCAAAGTCTGGTCAGTCCTGATCCTGCACAAAATGGTGACACCATTCTTAACTCAATTAAGATTTCTTCCAATTCTAACTCAATAGTATTTCAGTTTCCTTTGCTTTGTTGTGGAAATTTGCCTGCTGTGCTCACAAGTGACACCTTTCATTAGCAGTTTTGTTTAAGAAATTCTAGGAATTGGCAACTGTTTATAATTTATGGAAGAATACATCTTAATTTTCTACTGCAGTCATGTGATTTACTAGAAGCTCTGTTACTCCTTTACATCAGAAAAAACAAAAAACAAAAAACAAAAAAATCTAAAATAGTATTTCCCCACCCTGTTCAACTTTCTGTCGTGACAATTGTTCATCTGCCAGGAACATCTGCTCATTATCATGGCAATCAGTGAAGGAGGCCTTGTTTCCTATCAATCAGTTTTCATAGCAAAACTAGATACCTCAAACTTCTCAGAAAACAGTATTTGGTGCCCTGTGCTGCACCAAATTAATATAGAGCTATTCCAAAGGAAGCAGCACTTTTGTTTGGCCCAGTTGACTATGATGGTTATCTACTAGAGATTGCAAATAACAACCATGACCTCATTTGTCCTGGGCAATCCTGATATAATGGCCATCCATCTGGACAGTCCAAACAGTGGAGAGTTAGAAAAACAAGGTTACTATGGATATTATGTTTGCTGTCATAGCTCACCACGTTATCTAGCCTACAGCCTCAACAGCTCTTTCCCTTTTAACTTTTATAGATGCTTTTTAGGTCTGCACAAATAGAGAAAAGTGAACACTTGAGGTTGGTAGAAATGCATAGGAAGACCTTGGAATGATACTTTGCTATTGAATCTGGGCTCTATCAGTGGATTTGCTAAGCATACAGATTAAAGTAAGAGGCTCAGTGTGGTGGTACTTATTTGCTGTCCCATGACTCTGGTGCTAAAGAAGGTTCATCCTTCAGCCAACCTGAGCTAATTAGAGAGACCCTGCATTTCAAAGCCAGAAAACAAACATGGGGTTTGAGAGACAAGTTTCACCATACCCTGTTCTTACCTTGTTCTTTGCTTTGACAGGATCTTACTATTTAATCTAGTCTGTCCTCAGAAACTAAGAAACAGTTTCTCATTTCTCAGAAACTACGCTCATTTTCTTATTTCTCCATTCTACTAAATCACTGACAAATCTCCAAGAGGCATAACACTTTAGTCAGATCTTATGCCCTTTTATCACATTCTAAATCTTTCGTTTTAAGAATAATTAAATAATGATGTTGGTGTGCCCTGCTCCGCAAAGTATTCTCTGAGTTACTATGAAGAAAAACTATCTGACAAAAGACAGGAAACAGAAAGCTAGGACAATACTACTTACACTTCCAATTCAAAGACCACATTTTTAGCATCTTCTTACATCTTTATTCTCATGCGGTCGAACACATTTTTTAAACTGATTAAAATGTTCATATTGTTTAAAGACAATGTGTTTGTTCTATTTTAGAGTTTCTATCATATTTACCTTCCTGATTTAACTTGATGGGAAGTTTGTTGACCTTTCCAGCAACCAAGAATAACATAGTTGGGACTTGTATATAATTTATGTAATATACATTCCTGTACACGCCAGGGGTCTTTAACTTATAATAAATTATCTAATTACATCCTTGCCGCCCTTTGATATAAGAATTCACATTATCACCACACAAAAAAGAAGCAACTTTATCACAATCACACATTGTTGAACATTACTTGCAAGCTATCTTCAAAGAAGTTCAGTCAAATATGATCAAGTCATTAAGTTTGGGCTCTGTTAAATTGTTATAGGCAATTAAAATGAACTTAATTCCCTCACTCATTACTACATAGCAAAGAATAATTTGAGCTCTTTGCCCTGATGCTAATTTTTCTAGACACTTTCTGGCATATATATGAACTAAAAAATGATCCTGAAGAAGTAATTAGAAATTACTTTTACCCTTAAATTAAAAGTAACTTTTAATTTTTTCTGTGCTACATTTCCTTGGGGGGAAGTGTTTAAAAGTTGGGCACCTGTTTCTAAAACTTGATCAGCACAGAAAGCAAGGTTCTAGAGTACCAGATTAATAGATTTAAAGACATTTTTCTCCACTCTCAATCAGTTTCTAGTCACTGTGTGGTATAACCAGTTAGGCAAAATGTTTTGTTGAATGATAAGGATTTTAAAAATCAGTTCCTTGACTATTTTTGTCATCTCCCTTTTCTAGATCCTTCATGAAATGATGGAAGAAATTGACTATGACCGGGATGGCACTGTGTCTCTGGAGGAGTGGATTCAAGGAGGAATGACCACTATCCCACTTCTTGTCCTGCTGGGCTTGGAAAATGTAAGTCTATGGACTGAGAAGGGCATGCAACTGGGTCAGTCGGACGCTTTTTGGCGTTACTTGGTGATCAGATGCCCAGGTCATTTTCTACCATTGCGCAACTTCAATAATCCCATGGTTCAATTTTGTGAAGCACAAATAGATATGAACTATGTTGTGCCTGTGCCTGTGGGCACAGAATAGACAACTGGAATTAGGGATTAGGAGTGGTTTCAACTTTAGGAATACACAAACTGGATTAAGTAGATTAGCGTTCATCTTGATTCCCCAATTCTTTTGCTGTCTCTCTTATCTTGTTCTTCAGAAGACCAATGGGATTTCGGCATGGTCAGAGAGAGAAAAATTGAAATACATAGTAGAATTTTCCTTAAAACAATGGAATAAAATGTTAAACATAAATGGTATCATTCATCATTCTGCTTTTCTACATATTTGTTCATTTTGAGAGGTCAGGAATTAGCTCGATGGTAAAGCTTGTCTGGTAAGAACAGAGCTCCAGGCCTTGCTCCTGCATGGTCAAAAGGGGCAAAAGTCACAGACAGATTAAAAGGGAAAAAGAAAAGAAAAAAGAAAAACACACACAAGGGAACCAGCACATTCGTCTACCTTGGAAATTAATGAAACAGTATGCCTTTAACTTTTTATGCTGTGTGGAATCTCTAACATTTATGATAGCTTGTCATATGTCACATATTCGTTTATAAGCATTATGAGGAAAGCAGGCTAGCAAAGAGAAACAAAAGGAGAGCAATCACATGCTAATGTTTAAGGTTTATGGCAGGAAAGGGCTTATTTCTCTTAGGACCTTGTAAAACTACTGCCTTCCAGATATTAACCTCATAATTTCAAAGCTAAAATTTGTATATTCTAAGTGGGATAAGTGGACCATATAAGAGAAGGCAGGAACCTGAGAGAAGCGTATGGAAGGTTTGGTTTTCTGGAGCAGATGCTGTCCCACAGTGGATCAGCACCTGCCTAGTGTCTTAGACCACAAGCTCCATGTCTAGCTCCACAAAACTAAAACTGGCAGAAGCAAGGAACTTGCTAGCCTGAAACAAGGTGACAAAGCCACCAAAGGGGAAGAGATTTTGTTATTTGTATTTTAAAGCAAAACTTTTTTGTCAAGGTATTTTTGTTTCAAGGTAATTGTCTAACAATTCTTCAAATGTTATTTTATAGAAATGCTTGGTAAAACTATAAAACCATAGCATTTTTTAACTAAAGAGGTATACGAATTTAAATCAGGGTATTTTAAAGAAATAGAACAGTTCATTTTAGTGTGAGTAGATGATAATATTTAATTTTAATATTGTAGCAATTAGCTGTATGTAGTTTATGCTATAACTGTATTTTAAATACTTTGTGTTTTGAGTGTAAAAAGACTATTCAGGTTAACAGAGATCAGTGTGGGGTGTTTCCTTTGAAATTGGGACTGTGTTCCCAATTATAGCCACTAGATGGCAGGGCTATATTGCTTAATACAAAGAGGGCTATTTTTAAATATGGGATTGGAGAATTTCCTCCCTATAAAGAACAATTGAAAAAAGAAATTTCACTTCTTTTCCTTCTGTTATAAACATATACTACAAAACTTTAAAATTCCCTCCCTTATCAGGATTTAGGTCACTGAATAATGTGGGTTTTTGTGTTCATTTGCTTTGTTTTCTATTTGTTTGTTTCTTTTCAGGGTTTCACTTTTGCTCAAATCCTATATGACTCAGATTTATAAAAAACAATACCACCAAAAAACTGAATGAAAATTGTATATTCCAAGGACATTGCTATACAAGGTTTGCTTGAAATGGTTAATTAATAATAATAATAATAATAATCCATTCTAAAATGCTAATCTCTACTATCATAAAGTCAAATAGGCCACAGATGTGCAGAGACAGCAGTCTGTCTTCTATTTCAGTATTCAATATAATCTATCCAAGGGGGAAAAAAACAACAACAAATAATATGCTTCATCTTCACCTTTTTTTCCATCTTGAAGCTTAGAAAACAAAGCTCTCTTTAGAACATTCAGAAGAAGAGAGCCTAGCTTCAGTCTGCCATTTCTGAAGGCCAAGTTGTCTGTGCAGGTCTTAAAGCTTTGAGCTCTGTACACAAGCTTCCACAAGGATGGAGACACACTGAACACTGGCCTGAGGATTCTACCTGGACCTTAAACTTGACTCTGACAGTACTCAGTGGCTGGTGCTATTGATTCCCAGCAAGCCTTACTCCCCCTGTCCACTTTCCTGAGAGCCCTACAAGTGCTGTATGTGGCTTTATCCCCACAAGGCCTGGAAGTTTACTTAACGCACTTAAAGAATCATCCATGAATACAAGAGTGGCCCACACTTGCAGGGAGCTCTCCGGTCTCTGACAGAAACTTAAGACTATGTCTAATCCTTTTGAAAGTATCAGTGAATAAAATGGCTACTCTTTGTTAATAGCCACTGCTTCTTTAGAGGCTTTTGTATTAATTAATACAAAAGCAAAACAAACAAAAATTTATTTATTGAGAATTTCATATGTTTATACAACAAAAGATGATCAGATTCACTCCCCATTTCACCTCCAGTTCTACTCAGAGCAATTGTCATATACATGGGTATAAGTCCAGGCATTATAGCAGGGGTAATCCACTCCACCATTGGCCACGGTCCAAAAGAATGATTCTCCTGCATTCGTTGAGAGGTTCTCAACCTGGGGGTTGTAACCCTTTTGTGTGGCTGAACATCTCTTTCACAGAAATCATCTTTAAGACCATCAAAAATCATATTTACATTACAGCTGATAACAGTAACAAAATTACAGTTGTGAAGGAACAATAAAGATAATTTTATGGTTGGGGACACAACAAGATGATGAACTGTATTCAACGGTTGCAGCATTATGAAGGCTGAGAACCACTGCTTTAGCAGGTCTCAGCTGCCAATAGCATCGCAGTTAAGACTGAGATCTCATGAGTGATCCATATCCGAATATTGGCTGCCTTGATATTTGTGGGTCTTGTGCAGATTCACACATATGCTATGGGGTCAGGAGTGCAATAGCCATGCCGTGTCCAGACGACAGCATTTCATAGCACTTCCTCATACCTCAGCTCATTTACTGTTTCCCTCTTCTCTTCTTAATTCATGTTCCTTGAGCCTTGCCATGGCAAGGATAAAGGTGTCCCCTTAGGACTCAGCACTCACAGTCATGTACTTTTAACACTTTTACTAGCTGTTTGAATTGACTACTGCCTGCTGCAATAAGAGGTGTCTTTGACAACAGTTCAAAGATGTCCTTGAGTACTTATCTAAACATAACTATTTTTGAAGACAGTCTGGACCCTTTAGCAAAACAGCACTAGCAGGGGGAACCTCAATGTCATGATTGTACCTGGATGTGGCCACATTTAGCCTGAGCTGCATGTGAATGGGAGTTTTTTCATCTAATTACATGGTTTCAAAGAACTATGATAATTAGTCATTATATGTAATATATACTATGTGTTTGATTAAGTACATGGCATAGTTTTCTTCTTACTTTTGCTTGAATTAATGACAAAGAAGGAATGCGTTCCCTGATTAGATTCACAGGTGACAGGCAGTGATGGGCTTTGACTAACCTAATCCTACTGGAGCACTGACATTCCACATTCCAATAAAGTTAAAAAGTATAATTTGGTTAGGAAGTTTTCCCCTACTCTCCATACATGGATCAATCTATTAAGAAGTTACAAAACCAGACAAGATCCAGAAGTCCATTATGAGTTATTGAATGAAACATAGTATATATAATATTCTGTAGTACAACATGGTGGGCATGTTGATTGCAGCCCTGGGGATGGCAGGGGCCTTTTCTGGGTACAGAAAGTACAGTCCGGGAATTATCAACTGACTGTGACTGGGCCTAAAGGTCAGTACATCTCTCTGAGTTTTTTCCCCAGACTTAATATAGCCAACTTTATTGCCAAAGAGAACAGTTCCCTTTACAGTGATGATATAATGTTTCAGAGATAATTGGACAAAATATACACGACAACATCGTGCACGTTATCTAATGACAGAAGTAACGTGCAACATTCACTCTTCAATGTGTTCAAGGAACCCAAAGAGATGTGAGGTTTGGCCTGGGATGTCAGTAATAGAGCTCTTTAAAAATCTTAGAAAATAAATATCATTTAGAGCAGCCTCGGTTCAATATTTTGGGAAATAATGCCAAAAATGAAACCTTGAAAAACTTTAGAATAAACAAACAAGAAAATAACAAACCAAAAGGCATTTTTTGAGCATCTGTCTGGCTTTTAGAAAGCTAAAACTTGAGGAAGTGTACAGCTAGTTCTTCCTAATCGTGGACTTTTCCAGGCATCACTGAAGAGTCTCCCCTGTAGTCACAGAATAGTGTTATATCTTGTATATAGAAGGAGGAAAAACGGCAACTTATGAAATAAAATTACAGTGGAACTAGACACATCATCTTACTTCTCTAGGCTGCAACTTTTGGATGTTATACATTTCAACGCAACCCCTGATGGTGATAATATTTGCTGTTTATATAACACCATTCTTCCAGGAGCTAAATTAACTTCACAGGTGTTGCGTAATGAAACCTCACACTATGGCCTCAGAAAGTGAATGCCTTTATTTTCTCAGATAGTAAGTAGGAGGAAGAGTGAGACAGCGTCTTCACATTTGCACAGTAGCCCTGATCCAGGCCTTTCCAGTTCTCTGCTCATTCCCTTTAAAAAAAAAAAAAAACACATTCCTTTCTTTCTAATACATATTTTTGCTATAAAAATATTAATAGGAATATGTTCTGCTGATAGAATGAGACTGACTCTTTCTCTTCTACCAAGTTTACAATCTCAATAAGACAAGACAAGACATGAAAATCTAGAAAACCAGGGTGCAATTTGCACTACTAAGAAGCAGTTGGCGCTTGGTTTCCATTTCTTCTCTGAAAGAGGCCACATACATATTTCATCTCTGGCATATTTGGGCAGTGTATTGGACTAAGAGCTATAAAGCAATTTAATTTTTTTTTTTTTGGTAAAGCATTTTATGCCCGGTAATGGATTTGTATATCACTTGCAGCCTGTAACATGGCTAAGTGTTCTGATTGACAGAACACCCACGTTCAGACTTGTTTATTTTTTGATAAGAAAATGCCAGCTGACTTTGTCCATATGTGCTCTCCAACAGGATGAGGCCTATCCACATGGAATGGACAATCACTTGAGATGAAATGACAAGAAGTACAAAAACAGCAATAAATGTGAAAATTCGAATGTTTCTCCTTTGACTCGAAAATCTTTTAAGGCAGTACACTGCTACTTTCAAAGAATATTAAAAAACCAACAGTGTCATATTAATATTTTTATATCAAGATATTTAATTTTTAATATGATGGCAATAAAAATATAGATTATAAAATATAGCAACATTAAACATGTATTATCCTGTTTAGACTGTAGAGCTATTAAAATTACTATGATTCATCCAAACCAGAACCAGAATAAGAAATAACTGTGAACCTTATATTTTTAAATTGTGGATGAAAATGTTTAAAACCCTGCCTCTCAACATGGTCACCACGAGAATTATCTCCATTTATTCAGCTGCTTTTGTTGAAATCTTCTCACTCTTTTATCCAAAAGTCAAATTTGAATATTGCTAAGAAATGAAGAAAAGTCTGAGATTAACCTAAGGTTGAAGGTAAGGGGTCAGCTCACTGCAGCTCCCTCAGTACCAGAGAACCCGTGACCAGAGAGAGTTGGCATACACTCACAGCAAAGCAAGAGAGAGGCATTCCACAGCTCAACTAGGTTGCCTTTCTCTCTTAGTCTAAGGAGATGAAAGAGTGTGAGCCAACTAAATGCAGCCTGGTGACAATGGCGTAGAAAATCATGCCTCTCTGTAGAACAGAAGTCTGTGTAGCCTGTTTTCATTAGCATGGGTACCATATAAGCCTATCCTCTCATCTGGAGAGAGCTACATCTCTATAGTGCAAGGTCTTCAGTAAGTAATCAATTGTGTTTGAAATGCCTGCTTAGGACAGAAAACAGGGCAGTGTTTCTGCCTTCAAAACATACTAACCTTCAAGGGGCCATTGACAAGTACCTCCCAGGAAGTGTGTTCATCAATGTTTCATCTTATGATGCAAATTTGACATTTCTAATTCTAACGTGAGAAGTAGTTACTATGGATATTATAAATCAGTGAGCTGGCTCTCACTGTGGTAAGAGAGAGGGGTTAGAAGCATTAGTATCAATATTTTATTATTAATAAAAATATGATGATCTGAGCTGTGTTATCTTTCTACAGTGTCTCAACACATAATACATACTCAGATATTACTTGGTGAATACAGTGTAAGAATATGTATTATTGCTAACTCGAAAAATTATGCTTCATTTCAATTTTGATAGAATATCAATTAAGAATTCTGAAATTTGATTTCACGAAAATTGGCAAATAATATGTAATAATATACAAAATGAGGGTACCAAAAGTAATGATATATGATAACTTTATGTAATGTTTTTGATCATTTAATAATGATTTAAACATAGAGTAATATCCTCTAAATTCATGTTATTTTGATCTTAAACAATGCAGATGCGAAAAATATCCTTAGAGAACTTGTTAAAAAAATCATGTATATTTACTTTGCATGCACTTTTTTTATTAAACTGTAAATATAAACCCAAGTTTTTACAGTGAATGTGACTACGGTGAGAATTATAAACACGATAATGCAGTTTTTATATTTTATTATCTATAATTATGGATAAAATCATTTTTATAAGACAGCTAAACCAAAGGTGATATAATTATAATTTGGTCCTCTCGATCAAAATTAGTATTTAATACAGAATATATTGTTAGCGATCATATTCGGGCTCTGCAGGTGAAGTCCACAGACCACCATGTCTGAATTCCAAGCGTTGCTGTACAATTACACCACATTCTTCTGTCTTACAAAACCTAGCTTCATTCTAAATTTTGTTTTTGCCAATGCAAATCCACGATTACGAGCCTTCACAAGTTTTGCTTTCTCAGTCTTCCACCTAAGAAGGCCTGCCCTTGTGTTAGTGGAGAGATCTGTTTGGCAAGTCATCGTGGAGGTTGGTGGATATGCTGTTGAGCTGTTGACATTAGACAAGATTTCCTGGGTCACTACAGCCTCTCAGATTCATTTCAGCATCTCACCAGGCAAGAACACTCGGGTTTTTCTGAAGTCTCTGTGGTGCTCTTGTACTGTAGAGAGCCAAGATGAAGGAACAGATAGTCTTCACACACATCAGTCCAGCCTGAGCTTTATTGGCACTTACGGAGTCCACTGTTTATTTCATTAAAGTGAAATCTGTTTCTTTCACGTCCTGTGCAGAATGTGAAGGATGATGGACAGCATGTGTGGCGACTCAAGCACTTTAACAAGCCTGCCTACTGCAATCTCTGCCTGAACATGCTGATTGGAGTGGGGAAGCAGGGCCTCTGCTGCTCCTGTGAGTTCACTGGCTCTGCCTGATGTCATCACCTTGCTTGAGGGAAAACTGAGCTTCTGCAGCCATCCTGTTTATGTAACATACCTCAGGCCCTGATGCTTATGGTGCATATTCCCTGTAACTTCTCAATGCTCAAGTAGCTGGCCAACTTCCCTTCAAAGGGAATAAATGACATGTTCCAGTTCCTTACATATTACTTTGCATTGTAGTTTAATTTTTAATCTATTTGTGTTTCTCACTTCTCCTTGGAGTTTAAATATGTTTCACTGTTTTCCCACACTTATATCTTATTTATATTTTATATTCCCCTCATAAGTGAACCACTTTATTTCTAATCAGCTTTTCAAGGTAAGTCAAGTCCTTCAAATCTTAAAAATAAAGACTTAGATCAGTTGACTCAAAAACAGATTTTCACTCAAATTAAAAAATTTACAACTCTAGGTCTTATATATTTATTGAGTACACAAATGTGTGTGTGTTTGTGTGTATGGGTGTGTGAGGGTAGGTGTGTGGGTGGGGGTATATTCCCATGTCTGTAATTGTGCAGGAATGTGTGTTCATGTGGAGATCTAAGCTTAATATCTAGTGACTTCCTCCATTGCTCCCAGCTTACAAACTGACCCAGATTTTCTTATTGACCTATCTCAAGTATGTGGCTAGTCATATTGCACCTGAGAGGCTCTCTCTACTTCCAGTACTCTGAGGAACTCACAGATGGTCAGTTTTTAAATGAGTTCTTGAGATCTGAACTATAGTCATTGTGTAGCAAGTGCTTTACCTGCTGAACCATCTCCCCAACCCCTCTGGTATATTATTTTACAAAAGGCAAATTGTCATATTATTATAGATATTGGAATATAAGGCATTATAAGACATCTTCATTTTAATAATTTAAGTTTCTTTGACTCACAAGATTTATTTTATTCTAATAAATCTATATTACCAGTTAGAGATTTGCTAAGAGAATGTATGTAAATGTGTGTTAGTTAATTTATAGAATCATCTAGTATTGATTTCATTTACATTTTTACCTAAAATAAAGTTTATATTCTCTGAGATAAGGATAAGTTTTCCAATGATGCAACAATTCAGCCATAGCAATTTCTGCTATGTAATATGCTTAAAGATTTTGTTTCTCTAGGTGTATTATTTATCATTAAGAACTGCACTTAGGGCTGGAAAGATGGCTCAGCGGTTAAGAGCACCAACTGCTCTTCCAGAGGTCCTGAGTTTAATTCCCAGCAACCACGTGGTGGCTCACAATCATCTGTAACGGGATCTGATATCCTCTTCTGGTGTGTCTGAAGAGAGCAATGGTGTACTCATATACATAAAAATAAATAAATAATGTTTTTTAAAAAAAGAACTACTTTAATGTCATAAATGTATACAATTTGTGAATGAATAGTATCTTTTTAAGGTTATATAACATTTGTCAAATATCACATTAGAGGAACATTCCTGATGGCCATGCTGGAAGATCCAGATACACTAGAATATTCTCCATATCAAAACAAAATAAAGCAAAACAAAACATTTGTCAGAACTTATATAACTTTTTAAGGTAGTGAAGATTTTAGGGCATATTTAATTGACTGAAACAAAGCAACATTCAAAGAAGGGAAGTGTTATAATAGAAACAGACAGGATTTTGCTGTTTACAAAATTGTCATTAGTGAAACACTAATAACAGGAGAAATACTATAAAATAATAGAAAAAATATGTACTCTTCCTGGCTGTTGTCAGAACTCATAGACAGGATATTTTAGAGTCTTATTATTAAACACCATGACAATTATATACATGTCATTCATATTTCAAGAAGTGGATTTTTTAGTTGTTGATCTCTTTACTTTTTAAAAATTCTTCTACATCTTTATAAACCCTGAGGCATTAGTGTGGAATAATCTTATACAACATTTTCATGTGATCCTACTAATATTTAGAGTGAAACCAGGAGAGGTAGAGATGTGTTCCCAAATGTGTTTGTGTTTTGTGGCATAGATTACATACATAGTCATATATATATATATATATTTGCTGGTATAAATGTGGTTTTTTCATATATATATATACACACATACACACACACACACACACACACACACACACACATATATATATATATATATATATATATATATATATATATATATATATATATATATATATATATATATATATATATTTGCTTCCTGGCACCATATGTTGCCTAAAGAAGGTGGTTGTTTGAAGGAACACTATCATGATGGAACCTGAAGGATGAACTTCTTCAAAAGCCTGGCATGAGTGATGGAATCTATTTTCCTGCAATAGACAAATCTACCATGTAAAGTTTAGATAAGTCAATAAGCACGGCAGTCTAAGCACACAGACATTTACTGCCATGCCTTCCAGCTGTCCTCATGCCTATACTTTGTGAAATACAGACTTCTTCCTTCTAGCAAATGACATAAAGCCATTTGGCAGCCATCAATTTGTCTTTAATATTTTTGTCATCTGGGAATTATTGTGAAAAATCTGAGCAAGGACTGATTTAATTAAGCATTTCCTGTTCCTGCTATGCCATGATAGAGGAGCCATGGTTTCTCATATGCATACTATTTCCTGTACTAATTGGCCTTTTGCATTCCATGATAAAAACAGCCGACTTGGACTTTTTTTCCTTGATGCGGCTGATTGGATTGATTAGAGAACAGTGGAAGCGAAATGAGCATCTGTTAATACCACTCTTCCCTTGTAAAGTTGTAATCAGGACCAGGGTCAGCTCTGAATCTGTGTACCTGTTTCCTTTCAGTCTGCAAGTACACTGTTCATGAGCGCTGTGTGGCCAGAGCACCTCCCTCCTGCATCAAGACCTATGTGAAGTCCAAGAAGAACACGGATGTAAGTCTGGCAACACAAGCTTTCTACATGTGTCAACATGGAGAGTGCCTCTTACCATCCCGTTTTTCTTCTGTTCTAGGTCATGCACCACTATTGGGTCGAAGGCAATTGCCCCACCAAGTGTGATAAATGTCACAAAACAGTGAAATGTTACCAGGGCTTGACGGGGCTGCATTGTGTTTGGTGTCAAACCACAGTGAGTACCATGACAGGACTGTACCGGAAGGGCTTCAAAGTTGGAATAAATCACCTAAAACCTTGGAAGATGGTGGTGGTGGTGGGGTTCTGATTTCATCTGTCTGAGAATCAAATTTGTCCTGATAGAACTCAGGATTTTAGAGATGATGCCTTCACATGGTTTTCACACAAAGGCCCATGGAGTGGATTCTAGCAGTTCCCAGGAAAGCAATCAGAAAACACGGATGAAAGTTGGCAAACAGAAGAGGGTCATTACTATTTGTGTCATTACCATTGCTTCTCAGGACACACCCAACCATTCTCTTGTGCATGATCCTTACCTCCAGGTACTCTGTGAACTGAGTCACAAGAGGTTTTGATGTAGTAATAATTAGTGAAAAAACACAATGCCCAAAGCTTTAGGATAGCACCAGGTTGACTGTCAAACTGCTTCAAAGAATGTTGGGATAAACACAGTTATTAGATGGTACTACTATAACTGTTTAATTTCTGAAATTAACATAAACAAACATTTTTGAGTGTTTATTAGCCCACGGGGGTGTTTTTGCTTCTTTCTCACAGAATAGCTTCTTAATCCTTAATTCTTTGCAGTGTTTTGTCAGAACAGAAACAGCAGAGGGCACTGTAATAGTTCACAAATCAGTTTTTTGATAGCGCTACAAGGTTCTGTCCAAACCTGAAGGTTAAACAGCGTTCTTAAACATGTCACATCTCACACACACACACACACACACACACACACACACACACACACACACACACACACACTGAGAATAACAAGAAAAACAATTTGACTTACATTTCAAACTGCTAGTAAGTGTTTGAAGAGTTTGGTTATTCTAATAAAATGTCGAGCAATTGCAAGAACATATCACTGCTTAGTTTTAAAAATACTATAATAATTTTATTTTAAAAAAACAATTATATATATTAAAAGTGTATTTGGGAAACTAAACAATTACAAGACTATGTAACTTTTCTTCCATATCTTGTAGAAGCTTAGTCCCAGCCCCACAACCTTTGACTCGGAATATCTTAATTTTAGCATAGGCTAAGAATAGAAAATATCATTATTTACTTTTTTACTATTATCAAATTTAAAAACAATTTCTGGACTATGTTGCTGTTGTTATTATTGTTAAAATTCTTATTACTACTACAACTACGACTACGACTACGACTACCACTACTACTACTACTACTAGTTCCTCTATTTCTTAAAAGATAATATTTATGTGTGACTATTCAGCTTGAAAGATAGGGATTAATCTGCTAGTTCTGTAGTCCTGAGATCTCTGGGTGGTTGGAAGTTTGCTATTCAGTTTTTTTCATCTTCCTACTTTGTCTCCATGAGTCTTTCTCTGAGTACTCTCAGAATTCTAATTTACAGCAACAGTAGAGAGACCTTTATTCATTTATCAATGGTGTAGCTAGTATCAGAATATATTCACCTGAAAATATTTATATACTTAGTATTATTCACAGCTTTCTTGAGCTATTTTATGAGAACATTAGCCTAAGATGGATCCCTCAATTAATGCTGTGACTGCTGTGACAGATCTTAAAGAATTAAATGTCATCTTCACACTGGATGACAGGAGAGTCAGGATGACTGGGAGTCAGGAGAGTGCAGGAATGTGGTGCTGCCTGTAATGGGCTTTTTAAGGGGCCGCCTGAGTGGATCCCATGAGGACTGCTTCAACAGAAGATCAGAGCATGAGGCATAGCTGCACTCCAATCTTTCTTCAAAAGTTACTACTTAACTTTGTATGACTTGAAATCATAACCTGAGAAAGGCAGAGTATTAAAATGACCTGAGTCACTTACAGACTGTGTCACTGTATCCATGGATTGCCTCAGTTTGGGAAAATATTCTACATTGTAAACTGGATTTGATAATACCTACTTTATAGGATTGTTGTAAGGATTAAATGGGTTAAAAGTCAGTGTAGATATGTTTTAAAAATGGAGAACATATTTAGTAAATGCTTAAGGACTATACTATAAACTCATGGGCAATAGGAATAATCAGACGTGGTACCTAGTGTGAACTCTGGTTCCCAAGGGGCATGCCATGAGTAATATTCAGGGTATTGCCATCTCATCTTTGGAAGGATTTATAAATGGAAATTTCCCAGGCCTAGACAGAATAACACTTGCAACCTTATAGAGCTTAGGAAATTGGGTGGCTTCAAGTGTCACTAACTTTTAAGTCAAGTTCCAAAGACCTGCGTTCTCAAGAGCAATTCCTCAACTTTTACCCTGCTATTTACAAGAGCTGATCCTAAAATGACGTTTCCAGTTACTATGAGAGTTAGAAGTCAGGTTTTTCTTTTCTTTCACATTTATCTCCTTCATAAAGCCTAGTGCTAAGCCCTTACATTTCTTGCTTAAAATATCTCTCCCAGATCTGAGATTTTGACTTCATGTTCCCAACCTTAGTATGCTCTTAGCACCCCCTCCCCACTACATTAGAGTAAAAATCTCTTGGCTTATTTCCCTGACAGAAGGTACTTCTCCTATATGTAGACTGCCATACCACCACCAGAAAAATCTTTTGAAAATCCTAATTTGTTATAACATGTCCTCTATAATAATTCCATGATAATAAATGCAGCCTCTCCACCACTTACCTCATTTTGATTTTAAGTTCCACAAAGACAGATTTAGGAAGCACAAGTCCTTGCATCCTCCTTAGACGCTGACCTCCCAGTTAGAACTGGGTATCCGCCAAGGAACGCCTGCGGACGCAATGATTAATCTTCACCTTTTATTTAAAAAGTCCCATTCCTTGGATTGTACTAGTCTTAAGTACTGACTAGGAACCAAGTGCAGTTCTTTATTTCCCTTGATATTTTCTTTGATGCTAATATTTTCTTCTTCAATTTTTATTTTATTTTACTTCATTTCTAAAAGAAAGACTGAGCTGTTCTCCAGTGACTTCATTTCTGCGTGCCCTTGGTTTTACACTTCTATTTGGCTGCATTGCTACAAGTTGAGAGCATGCATTCTTTCCATAGCCATCTGATGATCTTAAAGGAGTGTCAGGTTATGAGGAAGTCCTGAGATTTATTATAAGGAATAACATGCTAATCTGCATGTTAAATGTTGAATCTCAAATGCACTTCTTTAAATCTTATCTCAAAATAGCTTGAAATAACTTGTAATGCTCAAATTTCATTAGACTGGTTAATAAATCTTAAAATGTAAATGATAAATGTCCATTTCCACACTTTTAAGCCAGTGAAATGTTTTGATATACTATAGCAGCCAGTCATCTTGTAGAACTAAAGCTAAGTTCTAAGAAGGACATTGTATCTCTTTTGTAAAGCTTTCTACCTAACTTGGAAAATTGATATACACCCAGTAAAAGAGTAGGGAAAAGCTGTATCTCCTACTTAAGGAACTATTTTCTGTGCTTTCAACTTCATTCCTTTGAGCCAAATTTTCATCTTGGTTTTCATTTCATTTTCTTGCCTATGTCCTGCCACCATTGAGACCATACTTCCAGGCCTAATTCACATCTGCTGAGTGTGCCCTTGATATGATGTTTACTCTGGGTATTGAGCTGCTCCTAGTCAAGAAAAGATAACTCCTTTTCAGGCAGGAATCACTAGGATGTGAGGTTAATACAACTATTTACAATTAATAAGAGAACACATATCTTATACATCTGAATTACTAAGTTGTTATCATTTCAGAATATACTTTTAATGAAAATAATGTTTCTGACAACAACATTTAAGTTTTATAAGCCACAGACAGTTTATTACTTAACAAATATCTTCATTAAGGAAGTATCCTGAATTTGTAAAAT
This sequence comes from Uromys caudimaculatus, assembly GCA_028551405.1. Taxonomy (NCBI): domain Eukaryota; kingdom Metazoa; phylum Chordata; class Mammalia; order Rodentia; family Muridae; genus Uromys; species Uromys caudimaculatus. The sequence goes on from CM052705.1 coordinate 47,960,651, forward strand.
ATTGATTTATGTGAAAGTGTCAACAAACAAATATATTTCTTTAAGTCAGGTCATTGAACTTTTATTTGTAAAAAAGACTAATTTCTTTTTGTTTATGAATCTCTAGATTCTAACAAATACTTTTCCTATTTTTTTCTCTTTCTACTATTCATTTCTACCATTAACTCAACACCTCTCCATAACACACACACACACACACACACACACACACACACACACACACACACACACACACACATTCGCATACTCTTTTTCTTCCAAACTTGAGACAGATTTTACTAATAAACATAGAGCTGGCTCTAAATTAGGTGCTAGTGTGAGCTGTCAAATTCTGAAATTATTTCCAAGTGTTTAATTCAAGTCCAAGAAAAGCTGGTTCATATTATATGACTTTACTAGATATATGCCTATATCTGTTACCCTGAAAGAGAGTTTCCGGGTATCTTAAAAATAAGCTTTACTTTTCTACATGCCATCTTTTTAAAATATACAAAGATAGCTGTGGACAGGATTTTCAAAATGACTTTTGAAAGGTGGGAATTACTCTTTTTGGAAATTCAGCTCAAGAGACAGGATGCGTCTGTGATCTAGATCATTTATAACCTTGAGGAAGACTTCTGTGTGTCTTTGCTTACTTTGGGCCTTAAGGACAGTCAACAATCCTGGGCATCTTGCCAACTCTGTCTTTTTCATACATCCCAATGCATGGGATGACATGGAAACAAGTTGTCCTAACATGATTGGTTTACTATCACACAAACTAGGGAGTTTTTAATAACAAGGGATGTGCTGCTTACACTCTGGAGGTTGAGGACTTTCAGGTCAGCAGGAATGTCTTATTAAACTTTTTTTTAGAGTCATAACTTGGCAGATGACATTATATGTCAAGACAAAAATAAATATTTGTCTTCTGGCCTACTCATAATTTGATTGTAGGGTTGCTAATTCTCTCGGGGACCCCTCTCATACCTCCATCTGACTTAAATTAGCTCCATAAGGCTCCATCTCCAAATACTGCCCACATTTGAATTTAGGGATTGCTCTACATAGACTGTTGAAAAGACACATACACAGACTCTCAAAACACACAACGTCATCATTAACATGAAGAAAACCAATTCGTTTGTTTTAATTCTATTATGTAATTTCTATTTAGTTGATACCTGTATTTTTAATAGACTTTTTTCTTTAGAGCATTTTCAGTTGATAACAAAGATAACACAATCATGTATGACTGATGGTCTTGATTTCCAGCTTTTTTTTTTTTTTTTTTTTTTACTTGTTTTGTTTCTTTGGCCAGTTGGTTGGTTGGTTTTTAGTTTCTGTCTTGTTGTCAGGTACATTTCTGGGCAATGTGAGGCATCAGTGACAGCTGCTTCACAATTAGTCTCACAGCTTGTAAAAATGGTCAGTTCTTTAACCATGTTGCCCACAGCTTTGACTTTTCCCTCTATAAACAATGTCCTGGACTGGATAGCCACTAGAATATACTTTCATGTTTGATTACAGTTTTCACAAAAATAAGATATTCCATTACATTATTAGTTAATATAAATCTGTTAAGACATATTTTGTTTGATATGTGTTCCTGTTATACTGATAGGCAAGATGCTTAGTCATATTATAGACCCTGCTACACGCTGATATTTCTTTAAGATTGAACAGAAAAACTCAGAGATATAGTACGTTGTGGTAGTTAAACTTAAAATAATTTACTGGACTCAGGTCTATAAAGGCAGCATTCCATGAGATATATTGAGTTATATCCTCACTTACTCTGGTCTCCTGGACAATTGAATATTTCTAAGTCCTTACTCTTTCCATATGGGACTAAGTGATAAAATCTGTTACTAATTTTACTTACTATTTATATTGCAAATACATGAGATGGAGGGGCACATGAAGTTGAGACTCAGATGCTGTCTGTGAGCTATGCTGGTCTGAGGCTGTGTGTTCCGTCCTTACCTGCATTTTATGCAATGTGTCATTTTAGGATGTCCCACGAAGTATGAATTCAAGACAGTCTCACTATGCACACACAAAGATTGCCTTATCAGAATGTTTTGGCCTCTTCTGCCTCAGTTTTTAGGTAGTTGCTTGATATCAAAGAGTAAAAACTCAATCTCTGTGATAAGCCAAAATCCAGAGGAGACTTGAGACACAGAGTCTACCTTGGGTTTTCATTGTGTCAATGGACTTATTTTCTATCCTCTAACAAAATGCCATAAGCTAAGTGGTTTAAGAGAAAATAAATTTATCCTCTTACATCCTGGGAGAGAAGAAGCTTAACATAACAATGTCGGCAAGGCCATGAGCCCTCTGAAGAATTTAGGGATGAACCTTTGCCTTTTACTAGATTCTGGTAGTTTTTAGAAATCCTTGGTGTTGCTTGTATTGTAAAGACAACATTAATATCTCAGCCTGGCTTGTCTCATGCGGCCTTTCCTTTGTATCAGTATTTTCTGTCCAGATTTCCTTCTCATTATAAAGCTTCCAGTCAAGGACCAGACACATTCAGCATGAGTTTGTTCTAGCTTGAGTTTATTAACATAGGCTCTATTTGCAAAAAAAGGTTCATATTCACTCATATCAGGAGTTAAGATTTTGATCTTTACATATTATTTAGATGGGACCATTTTCACCTCACCCCTTGACAGCTTACCTATGCATCTATATATCCAGGATCATATTAATTTTATGAGAATGATTTCAATAAACCAACAATACATTTTAGAGTTATTTTAAGGAAGTTGCATTTTTATTACCCTGGCAGAATGTAGGTTTATTTAGTTCTATTATATACAAGGATTCAGCTGCTTCTTTGTCTTTAATGCCTTTTATCTTTCAGCAAAGATTAGCAGTGCCTAGGAGAAATCATGACCCACGTTTATATAAAGAAGTTTATGGGCTACTGTGAGAAGGAAATGCTAATTGTAGGTAGATGTGTAAAAATACTACTATTTCATACAATGCAGCCTAATGGGCACGAATTATAGTACAAATACTTGAACTCTAAAGCGGAGCCTCTGTGTGACAAATGATGGAGAGTACAGGAGAGCACAAATCCTCCTTCAATGCAGTTCCATCATCGCCATTAAATCAACAATGAGCCTAAGCTCAGTGGCTAATTAACTGCTTATACAGAGGAGTTAATATTACTAAGGCTTAAATGGAGTGACCTTCTGAAAGGAGTGGATAAACTGAAAAATAGTGTGGTATTAATTTTTTAACAACACACTTGACTGACATATGACTATTTTATACTAAATCGATATCAAGTAGTGAAGGGGGAAATTTCTGAATATTTTTGAGTGAGAATTATTTTCATCAAATCTTTGATAAAGACCACCTCTTTGATTTCAAAACATCACTACTTTATCATTTGGTTATACTTACATTTTAATTTAAACTAGTGATCAAGGTTGATAAAAATATCAGCTAAGGTTCATACACATTGTAAAATAAATATCACATTATATGATTACATGTTAACCTAATATCGGGCTGATAAACACAATATAAAGATCCACTTTTATAATCATAATCATCTTCTTTTATTTATATCCTGCTCCTACTGAGATGAATCTCAGGTTACATTTACATATTGAATTACAAAGTTAAAACTAATGATGGGATCAATTATGCCCCATACTGAGCTGTGCACTTTGGAATGACTTTGAGAAAACATGAGGGTCAAAAAGAAAAAAAGAAGCATCAACTGTGCACAGTGGCTTCAAGATTATATTGAAGGATAAGCAAGGAAACACTGTAGTTGGCAATAAATTGTGTTGGTAAAAGAAAGCAGGGTTGTTTAGTATAAAATTTTCAGTGTGTGAGCCTATTTGTTCTTATAATTCTTCTAATATATTTTTAATGCATTATTGTATCTAATCTGCAATTCACTCTTCCCTGAATGCTACTGTCATGTAGATTTGATAATATCCCTATCCCCTTTTCTAGCTGCATAACAAATGTGCTTCTCATCTGAAGCCTGAATGTGACTGTGGACCTTTGAAGGACCATATTTTGCCACCCACCACAATCTGTCCAGTTGTATTGGTGAGTTCGTCTTTATCATTCGGGTTTCACTCGTGCATATTGTGAGAAATTGGAACACTATATCAATGAATATTTCTGTAAATAAATGTTCATTAGTTAAGAGACAACTCTGTCAGCCTAACCCACACCATAACTCCAGAGAAGAAACCTCTGCTCACGGCATTCTCTTCTTCCTTGTGTACATACATAGTGGGGTAAGGGATGCTCAAATTGAAGCAGACTTGGGTGTTGTCTCTTAATCATGCTGTACTTATCAGAAATTGATGGGCAGAATGCATCTACATTTTACATATTTTATAGATGTAGCTTCCAGAAAATGAGGTTACTCTTGTGGGCATTTTTGCTAGGAATGCACAGCACATTCTAAGTCTAAAGTTTTGAGATCTCACTTTTAGGTCAGAGGCTACTTTGAAGTGATGACACAGGTCTTGAAATACTTTATGTATTCCTACTAGCTGTTTTTTCTTTTAAATTACTACACAATAAATTTTATTGCCTGCATGTTAATTACTTATTAAATAAATATAAAAATGAAAAATGGAGTGGGGGAGTAATTATGAAGACCTTTAATAAGAATGGAAACAAGTATTCAGAGACAATGTTCATTTTCAGAATGCTAATTGTTACTGAATGAAAAGTTATTTTGCAAAACAAACTACATTGTATCTGTAACACATATCATTCTCTTCAAAAACAACCTGGGAATAAATGGCTAGAACTTTGATTTTATGTAATAAAACTACAACAACTAAGAAATATTACACAAATACTTTTGTAAAGGTCAACTGAGAAATTAATCAAATTACTCAATTTTCACCCACTTATGATTCATTTTTGTGATTATCTGCAAAATACTGATGGCTTTTTAAAATACTTTTATATACAAAATTATTATAAACTCTTTATTGTGTTGAATTACTAAAAGAAAGAAAGAAATATCTTCAGTTGCTAAGAATGTAATTAATTTTAATATTTTCCCAGTGTAATACTTGCTAAACATACATAATAAATGAGATTAATTATAAATATTGAGAGTCATAAAATACTTTAGACTTTAAATTAATTTCTTGCTATTCTTATGCATTTAGAATCATGAAAATATTTTAATTTTTAACATTTTCTTTCAACAAAAAATATTGTAATTTTGAGAATTTAGCTGCATCTTTGAGATCAGGTTTTAATTCCCACAAAAGTCTGATTTGTTTTTGTACCATCAAGATTTGGGTGAGATACTCTGCTCAATGAGAACCATTCACATTCAGGCCAGGCTGTGTCACATAATGTTAACCATGAGGTACAGCTTTTCTGTCATTCCTTTCTCGGGCAGTTGAAGGCTTGATGGCATGTGGTACATGGATATTCCTGCCTTCCCACAATCTAGGCAAAAATCCTATTCCTGCATTTGGATATTTTTGATTCTGAAAAGTTATTTTTAATCATCAAATATTTATGTCGTGTTTATCATGATTTATATTTCAACTTTTGTTATTGAATCATTAGAATATGGTTTACTCTGAAATATATTACTGTCTGAGGCAAATCTCTATCTACATTTAAATCACTGTTATTATGACTCACTCACTGGGTCCTGGCTGTTTTTTGAGAAGCTTCCTTCAGAATCTTTGAAGGGGTTACAATGTGACCTTGATGGCTACTGCTGTATCACTTGGGTCTTGCTTCTAGTGTCACAGTTTTAACGCTTCGACTATTCTTCCTAATAAGATGTCATGGTTCTGGTTGACCTCATGCCTCTTAGATAATTTTTTCCTCCTGAGATTGTCTTTCCCAGTGGTATTCTTACGGTCCTGCTTCTTTTCCATACATCTTAAGATGCTTGCTGGATCTACATTCTAAAAGGCAAATATTAAATCTCTCTTTCATGTATAAAATAATTGCTACAATACCTTATTTGAATTCCAAACAGTCTTCTATAAAGTAAAGAAAATTCTTAACTTCCATCTTTTGAAAAACACATAAGACACTGGAAATCAAGGATAATTGAACTGCTTGTAATTCTTAAAGTACACCTGTCTTCTCAAGCCTCAGCAGTCTTGTGTATATTAATAAAGTCAGTGAAATGACTTAATCTTAGGATTTCTCCTGCCATGTAAGTCAAGAGTGAAAGGCCATTTTTGTATAATAGAATGAATACATTGAATAATACACCCACTAATGATTTAAAGGCTCATCTTTTAAACAAAATAATGTTCAGCCTAGGAAATTGGGTAAACAGTTCACACTGGTGGCAATTGGGCCTTTCTAACCTGTGAACCTTCATGACCATTGCAAAAGGATTTTACACTGTTATCTGCTATAAAATTTTAGTGTTTATTTAAAGAAAACTAGTCAGTCTTAAATAAAATAAAAGTTAGCTATATTGGTTTTTTATTGTTTCTTCCTTTCATTGGACAATTCACCCATTTTAAATGTCTATGCCTTAGATTTTTGAGATAGTATCCTTCATTGAATCCAGAAGTGTTTAGCTTAGATATCATGAAATGTTCACTGACGTCATCTCTATCCCACCATACAAAATGTCAAAGAAGAAGTAAAAATGGCTGCTTATATGTCATTATGCTTGTATTCTTTAGTGTTTTTTGTTGAATACAATTTTATTGAAATTAGATGCACAGGCCACAGCATTTACCCTCTTAAAAGACACATTTCAGTATTGCTCAGAGAACTTGGAGTTGTGCGACCACCAGTCCCTCATCTTCTGACAATGAATATGCCTGTTTGGAGCCTATGCCTTCATTTCTCTTCGGTACAACACCTTAAGTGCAGAAGTTCAATTACCAAAGAGATGGTGTTTGTTCAGAGTTACTATTTCTCAGATCAGAAATAGCATTTCATAACCTTACCATCATATGAAACTGTCAGTGTTTTCTACTGCAGTTGTTCTGGTGGCTAAAAGGATTCCCATTACAGTTAATACCCCTATGTTTTAGCTCCCCACTGCAGAAGTGGGGCATGAGAATGAAAGATACAGTTACCTTGTCAATAAAAAGTTAAGTTCATTTAATATAAATAGTTGATTCATGATTAGCTTTGTTTTGTAAAATGAGAAGTTGTTATCTGTGTGACATATAAGTTTAAGCATTGAGAAGAGATATCTGATACGGGATTGTGACATGCATGGTCAGAAGATACCTACAACATGACAAAATAAGGATAACTTGAAGAATGTTATAGCAGAGAACAGAAGTTTGGAATTAATTTTATGTTAGATTGGTTCAGATGAAAGACATCTTCAGTCACGGGTCTGGGTGTGTCTGGTGTTCACTACATATTTAAAAGTTAAGATACACTGAGAATGGTTTATTGGAGGCTGCTCCTGACACTACTCATAATAACTGCAAGAACTTTTTCCAGTGATGACTGTCCGTCAGTGATGGATGAGGGGAGGTGGGTATGTGGGCCTCAGTACTGGTACTAGAAGAAAATTTTTACCTGGAAGCCAAGAGTCTTCTGTAATGGAACGATTACTCATTGTAATGGCTGAAAATGTGGGTAACCTTTATTTGGGAGTGTTACAAGCAAACTTATTATAAAAGAAGAATGTACCTAGTTCATCAGTCACAGATCACTCTGTGAAACATTTAGAAAAAAAGATACATGGAAGATGGAATGGAAAGAAAGTAGCATGGGATAATGGTTTACAGAATGTTTAACAAGACGCTGGCATTTAAATGTGATGTTATAGAATCCTATTTCTTTTAAGATGTTCAGAATGACTGAAATATATAGATATAGATATATAGATAGATAATATTATGTATATAATATAAAAATAATCAATAAGCAAACCATTCATTTCCAAAGAACAAGAGACCAAAACAATCATTTAAAATAAATATATATATGGATTATCTATAAATATTTGTACATAGGCATAGTATAATCATTTATCAGAAAAAATACATGATACAAATTATAGACCTTAATACCATATACACATCTGAAATGTAAGATGAGTTAAAGGCCTAAATTTCCTCTAAGCAAGTGACCCCTCCTCTGCTGCAGATGGAATAACTGGATAGGCAAATCTAGACCACACACAGTGAGTCTATTGCATATAGGTCCTGACATTTATTACCTTATTTTATTAGCTGAGTTAATCACATCTCTCCGAATTTCTGTTTGGAAAATGGAGCATGATATGTTAGTTCAGAAAAACTTCTATAAAATATACCCAGCATTATAAAATGATTATATCATCTGCTTCTATTAAGATTGCACTGGCACTTAAAAATTAAACTTTAAGCTTTAATTGTAAAAATAAATAGATATTCATAAAATCTAAAAAGACATACATTTTAATCTTTTAATTCAGTAATATAAAAGTACCTTATAATAAATAACCTCTACGTAGACATTTTTCTTATGTTTCTGCAACTAAACTAAATATGTCATGTGACATGCTGCATTAATACTGAAATATATATATATATATATATAATTAAATATACTTCTATATATTATGAATTTCTATTAGAAAAGGCCACATAATTTCTCTAAAAGAGAATATTTAATGTAAGTACTGTTTGTGACTACCAATTTGCCCCTCCCTTATTTTGTTAGGAGTAACCCTTTAGTACAACACTTCAAAAAGGCCAGTCTCTCCTAACGTCTACCCAACAGTACAAGATATCACTGTCACATGATACTTTGTTCTAGAAACATTTCTCTTTTATGGTGTTTCTGTTTTTTTTCTGTATTGCGTGCCCATCTGCAACACAGGACCACAATAGATGAGATATTTGTGAAATAGACACCACATATTGACAGATGTAATTAATTTTTAATTCTAAATTAGCTTCAAATGATTAGCTCATCTCCCTTTAAACTCAAACACATCACTGTGATGCATAGCCAAAGCAGTATCCATTAACAAGAAGAGATTGTATGTTAAAGAATTGATCTATTTAGTATTTTCTCTCCTTTTGGACAACTGAGGCAACCCTGTGGAATAATTTTTCATAGATATAGTATATTACAAACTTTTAGTAAAGAAGTTTATATAAATGCCAACCTGATAAATGTGATGCTTCTTAGATCATATAAAGTGAAAGCAAATTATTTGAGTGATTTAAGATCTAAGAATATTCCTTAGCTTTGAGTCAAATGGTTCCGATCCTACCTCTCTTTCTCCTTCACTGTTAACTCTGTAATGTGGCCAATTATGGTGTTACTGCAGCAGCCATCTACGTAGTCCTACGTATAACACCCTCAGAGAACCATATGCCATATTAACTTCTCCTCTTCCGATCTCTCTTGCTCTTCCACAATTTTAAGCATTCTAAATTATACATTGTAAATATGGTGATTACATCTTAAATAGCATAGGGTATGTGAAGTCTTCCTTAGAGCATGTGTTAAACTAAGTCACTACTCCACAGAATGTCAGAAGGTCTGTTAGGGAGTGAATATGGTGTGCGAGTCTTCTTCACAGCTCGGTTATTATGGGATCTTTTTGCGTCTACCTATCACTTACCTCACGCAAGTGAGAATTAATAATAACAACCCCAATGGTGAACATCAGCCAGTGTTACAAGAAGGGGTACATCTGAATTCTCTACAATTCTCACACTTGCGAACAGTCTGTAACTTCCTTACGCCAGTTCTTGAGCTTCCATAGATGAAGTGTGTGGTGGGGAGGTGTGAACACTTGGTTGAGGCTGGAGCTTGATGCTCTGAGCTTCATATTCTTCTTTTATACTGTTTCAGCTTCTCTGCTCTTCTTTTCAACTTACCTCTTCCACCTTCGGCTACTCATGTGTCTCCTTGAAATTTTCTGCATAACTTACCTATGACTTGATGATTTGCACCCATGCAGTTTTCTTCCTTTTTTTTTTTTCCTTTGTCAAAAGAATGGGGATAAAGTACATTGTCAGTTCTCAATAAATGTTTCATCAGTGTCATTACTTAATATTCATTTAATTAATATTCATTATAGGTCAATTCATAATTGTCATCATGGTAATGATAGGCAAAAGGGATCTCATTTTTTCTATATTTTGAAACTCTAAAAGATTCAGTTTCATGGTATTATTCACAAAGGAAAGTTGCTTTGTATTTATTTCATTTTTAAGATGGGCAGAATTAAATAGTAGCATTCAAATCCCAGTGAGGATACTAACAGTTGGATCATAAGAAAGAGGACAACACAAACTGACATTATGTGAGTCTCACAAATGTCTATACCTGTGAGTTGGACCAAATTTCATTACATTGTCCTGGCTAGCATAATTCCCTACACTACACACATAAACACACACACACACACACACACACACACACACACACACACACACACACACACGGTCATTTCTTAAGAAAAGGGTCATTATCTATGTCCACCTATATTTGTTTCTACCTAAAATAATAGATTCTGATTTTGTTTTTATATTTAATAGGACTATAACAATATTTCTATAAGTTTGGATGATAGTTTCTACTTGAAATTTAATTGTACACAGAGCCAGTTATAACTCTTTTAAAGGAAACAAATTTGTGCCATAGTAAGTTTATCCAACTTCATAGAAAAGCCAAAACACAGTGCCAATAAAATATAATTTGGAAGTTTGATGAAGATAAAAATCAAATGGAAATCAAAAATATGCACCCATACATAAACATATCAAAAGGGGATTTAAAACCATAACAAGATAAAAATCTTAAAGTAAATGCAAATGAAATTAAAAAAATTCACATGTGCCTGTGATTTACAAACAAGGATGTGAGATTATCTACTAATGAATGGTTTAGGCTCTTCTAAAAGTAATTTCCAACAACGGTTAAGGCAGGACAAATTAAAATACAGTGGATACCAAGAACTGAGTAAATTCATACCAAAGTTAAGTTAGAACTAAAAAATTATGTTACTAAATGTTACAAATGTGACAGTGGTAGTTTTTATTTTTCCACCCGTAAATTTCAGTAGCTTTAAAAGGAAATGAAAGATCCAAGCTTGATAGGGTTTACCTAGAGAAACACTTTGGAGTTTTGCTTGTATATAAACTCCCAGATCAAAGCACAGCAGGGGAGGCATTGCCGCGTCCCAGAAGCAGTCAGGGCGCTGTGGAATCCTTGTTTCATTTTTTGCTGCATTTTTATAACAATAATTAATAGGGATGTAGGGTGATGGCTTATGGGTAAAGCTCATTTGGTATTGCCAAAAGTAGTAATAATTCTGTGACTATAGAACAAGGATTTAGTATATCCCATAAATGTTAGATAGATTGCATGCTTGAACTTTCATTGCATAGAATGAAGGAAATAGCAGTTGCAATTGTTTTTATTGATAAAGGACAATAAGCAAAACATCTACTCCAAATTGTCACAGTTGAAGCATATGACTAGAAGGTTGAAAGATAAAGAGGGAAAATAGGAGAGAGAAGATAAGCCAAAACACGCCAGCATCAGACACCCCAGCATCAGACACGCCAGCATCAGACACGCCAGCATCAGACACGCCAGCATCAGAGTCATGCAGAGTAAACGTCCAGGGCAGCTGACCGTTCACTGATGCATAGCAGGATTAATAAAGTTTCCCAGATTCCTAGAGAATATCTTTCAAGGGGAAGGACACAATGCTATTCCTAGACTAGAAAACAAAACTAACAAGGTTTCTTAATTTTAGGTATACTGAGAAAAAAATCAAACTGAATGAAAAGAATCTGTGTCTTCAGTTTTATTTCCTTCATGCAATTTCTATACAGCTCTTTTTGCCTCATAGCATTATTCCAAGGTTCCATGGGAAGGAAAATGTGTTTGAGAACATAATATTGGAAAAAATAATGAGGAAAACCTGGTCTAAGAGCCCGTAGCAATATTTTTGCCTTATTAAAGGTGCTCTGATTTGCCCGGCAGTGGTGGCGCACGCCTGTAATCCCAGCACTTGGGAGGCAGAGGCAGGTGGATTTCTGAGTTCAAGGCCAGCCTGGTCTACAGAATGAGTTCCGGGACAGCCAGGGCTATACAGAGAAACCCTGTCTTGAAAAACCAAAAAAAAAAAAAAAAAAAAAAAAAGTGCCCTGATTAAATAATGTTACATGGCACTAGATACTAGGGACAGATGGAAAGTCTCAAGACACATGGAATTACATGTAATAATGAAATAGATGTAATCTCATGTCACACTTGCTAGAACATCAGCTGTGTTGGGATTGTATGATTTCATGGGGGCACTTACAAGAAAGTTAATTGTCTATCCTCACATAATCCACATGAATTAAATATTAATTTCTTGATGAGATCCTTATTAAAGGCTTTTTCCCCTAAAAGGAAAATGTAAAATGTTGGACAACTGATAAAAGAAAAAGGTTATAATGATAAATAGTATAATTTTCCAATCAGAATAAAAGCTTACTACGGTACACCGTAACAGAAAAGTCATCTTTTATAAACTCATGCAATGTCTAAATCTGTCTATTGTTAGCTAGTATGTATGAAAATGCTGATCTAGTTAAACACTGACAAGGTAAACCTGCCCCAAACCATGTCATAAAGGTGTCCGAGAATGTGACCTTCGCTATTATGCTTGTCTCCTTCCTAGGCTGCTTGTGGTAGACAGGACAGACATCAGATCTAATGCCATTAAAGATAATGCTTTGTCACCGTCACCTCCTAAGTTTAAAATGTTGAATGCAACCCAAAACCAGAACTCCCGAAAGCCCTTAGACATGTGAAGATACGCCTTGCAAATGGACTCTGTAGATTTAGTGATTCTTACTGAGAGGGACGACGATCATAAAGGACGCATGTCTGAGCCTTCTTCCGCTTTCATATTCGTATCAGTTTTTCAGTTTCATTTTTTCTTCAAATATACGAACAAATGAACTTATCTGTAAGTTGTTCCAGAGACTTCCTTCTCTTTCGTATTTCATATTCTTCACTCATATTTTCATTGCCTACGTCAACCTGTGTGTCTGTTTGCCCACGGATTGCAATAATTCTGTTGAAGCCTCTAAGCCCTCTCCTTGTTGTCAAATCTAGATGGTAAGACTTGTCACTTAAAGATACACCCTACCACACACTCTTTCCTGGTTAGTTGAGTTTTTGTTTGTTTGGCTTGTTTTTTCCACTTGACAAAAACTAGAGGCTTTTGCGAAGAGAGAACCTCAAATGAGCTGCCCCACAAGTCTGTCCTGTGGAGTATTTTCTTAATTAGGGATCGATATGTGAGAGCCCTGCCCACACAGGTGGTTCTTAGCTGTATAAGAAAGCAGGCTTAGCCAAGTCAGGAGGAACAAGGCAACAAGAAGCTCTCTTCTGTGACTTCCTTTTCAGTTCCTGATTCCAGAAATTTAGGCCTTGAATTCCTGCTTTGGATTTACTAAGTAATGGAAGGTTCCATGAGAGTTGTAAGCTGAAATAAACCTTTTCCCCAAGGTTGCGTTTGAGCAGGGTTTATCACAGCAAGATAGTCTCTCAAGGGTCATGGTATTTCTAGCTTCATTTGAATAAGCTACACAAATCTGTAAGGAATGCCACTCTGGAACATGAATCATGTACCCCTTTTCTATTCTATTCTTACTCTATACAATCCATAAGAGCTTTTTAAATTGTTTCTTCTGATTATTGTTTCGTCTATACCAGCATATGTTACTGTCCATATCTCTCCCTTTTTTCTTATTTTTTATTAATTATTTTATTTATTTACATTTCAAATGTCGTTCCGCTTCCCGGTCCCCCTCTACGAGCACCCCACCCCATCCCCCCCTACCCATTGCCCTCAAGAGGGTGTTCCCCCACCCACCCATTCACTGAGACAGATGCAGATACATACATCCAATCATTGGACTGAGCCCTGGTACCTCTATGGAAGAGTTAGGGGAAGGATTAAAGGGGCTGAAGGGGATTGCAACCCCATAGGAAGAACAACAGTGTCAACTAACTGGACTGCTCAGAGCTCCTAGGCTAAGTCACCAATTGTAGAACACATGGGCTGGTCCTTGGCTCCAGCTACACATGTAGCAGAGGACTTCCTTGTCTGGCTTCAGTGGGATGGGATGCACTTGGTCCCGTGGAGGCTTGATGCTCCATTTTCATTCTAGTACTATCTGTCTTCTGGAAGAATCGTTTCCTGTGAACAGTTTCTTCAAAAATCAGGCCTGGAAGCCCTCTGTAGCTTCTATACTATGTGTGGGTGCCACTGGGCTACCAACAGGCAATTTTAGAAATCCGTTTCTGATCCTCTATGGTGTTTGACATGATTAGAAATACACCTCCTCCGTGCTATGTATGATCTATTCATCATATTTCTTAATTTTTTATTTTTATTCTTTAAGAATGCTATGAGAAAATATGGATGCATATGCATGTCATTATTGAAATAGTAAAACAAAACAAAACCAAAAAAAACCTTTCATGTTAAAAAAGAACCCAACTGTGTGAGAGAGTCCACTTTTTGTCTATGGAGTTATTACATTATTCATTTCCAACAGATATGTATAATATCTGGGAATAATATTATGTTAGAATATAAGAAAAACGTGGATTTATAACATACATATGCATACACACATGTATAATATGGAATAAATACTCTTGAAAAATTAAATGATTACTTACAAACTGATTGAAGTGTACTCCTAAAGAGCATATGGAAAATACCAACTTAACCTAGTGTTGATCCAAAATTTCCACTGAAAAGCAGTGTAGGCATGATTTTTAGAATGAATGTCAAATTCTAATAACAGAACTAAGTTTTGTAAAAATCTATTTCTAAATCCATTTATAAGATATAATTTTTTAAAAAACTGAATAATAATTTATTGCACAGAGATCTTTGAAATTATTTTCTATTTATGGCATTGTGCTTTTAAAATTTGGAATATTCATATAATGATTGATTATTTATTTGATACAATTTTATTTAAATGAAACATAACCCATGTATTAGGAAAATATGAGTAAATAGATTATAGGTAGATTTTTTTCATATGAATTCATACTTTTTGTGAAAAGTATCACATGTCCCCAAGATTTCTTATGCATTTACTATTTTTACCATGTTTTATATAATCTGAATGTGTGGTACAATATAATATGCATCGTTTAAAAAAGAATATATTCTTAGGTGCATACATATGTTCATCTTAAAGAAAATATAGTATTAAAATAGCTTAAGCTGGGTTAAGGGGTTTGGGTGTTTTATTAAAATACAAAAATAGTTGATACTTTTATAAGTCTGAGCATTTTCAATCATTATATCATAAATTTTACAGTATTTATTTTAATATCCTAATTTATAATATAGTGGTAAAACATAGTTGCCTAGACACTTTAAAATTAAAATGATTTTGCATACCAAATACATTTAAGCTCATGATAACATCTTTTTGGACTTTTCAGACATCAATGTGGTATCTAAAAGCTTACCCAAACCTTTAATATATTTTTAGGCACTGTATATTAAATGTTTTTCAAAACCAAAGATACACACTGATTTGTTTAGTCAGATTTCAGAGTATAATGCTTGTACCCTCACACTACACATCAAAGTTCCAACTCATACTAAATGGATTTGAACACAATTTGTGCATGCAGATCTCAAGTGGTAGTCTCTTAATAGATGCCAGCCACTCTTTATTGCTACCCTCTTTTATTTCAGTAACATTTTAATTAATTCACACTGATTGAATAAATGTACATTGAGACTTATTTCCTAATGAGGGCGCATTTAGAGGAAAGGTTCTGCATCATCCTGATATCCTGTGGGTAATTATATTCTAATTATATGGTCAGGGGGAAAGAGGCTATAACTCAGTACTGATATTGTTCGCTGGGCCCAATTAATTACAAGCACATAATGAAAGTTCATGATAAGGTTGACTGGCAGTCAGTGTAAATTTTGACTCAATTGAATTGTACCTAAAGTGAATACAGAGCTGGACTTTAACCTGGTTAGAGAATGCTTTGGCATGAGATCAGTGGGTATTCAGATGGACAAAAGATCAGAATGAATTCTGTTATATGCTCTGTCTTCAAGGGTTTTTTCAAAGGACGATGAAAGGAAAGCTAAGCTCTGACCGTAAATATTATCATCCATACTCTCTCCTTACCTGTGCTGATCCTGGAAAGCAGGAGTACACTGAGTCCATGTTGATAGAACTCTAGAATTGGCTTATGTTTTATAAAGAGGAGCAACAAGCATAACAGACAGGATAAGAAATATATTATGGATATGAAATGTGTGGGTATCAATCTGGTTCATTAGCTTTTGGAAAGTGGATTCTTTTCTCTCTCTCTTGATCAAGCATCTTTCTTTCTCTCCCACTAGATTCAAGTGATACAGATGAAGATGTTTTCCTCAAAAATAAAACTTATATGCTTATTCATGGGAGACAAAACGTGTATGTCTGTTCACATTGTGTGTGCAGGGGCATACGTATTTTTGAGACCCCTTTATTTCAAAATCTCATCAGGATATTTAAATATAGTTGATGAGAACATAGTACAATAAATGACATTGAGATGAAAATGAAAGGAAACTCAATAAAACTAAAATATGAAAAAATTTTATTTAATTGTTTTTAAATTGAGGCTCTATCATTTCCTCATTCCCTTCCCTCCCTTAAATCCCTCTTAATATCCCCCTGCTCGCCTTCAAATTCATGGCCTATCTTTCTTTAATTGTTATTGTATGTAAATATGTGCATGCATATCAAAATATTTTCCTAATTACAACCTGTACAGTTCATATAATTTTACTTCTTTCCTGCTGATATCATATAATGTTGCTTTTATATTTGCTTTCAGGGAAAAATTATTTTTAAGGCAAGGTGTTTCACGTGCCAGGAGATTGCCAAGTTTGCTAGGCTGTGTGGATGGTTAGCCCTAGGGATCGGCCTGTCTCCACCTTCCTGGAGCTGAGATTAAAATCACATGTCACTGTGCCAGCCATTTGATGTGGGATGTGGGGCTGGAGTTTAGGATCGTAATTTCCATGTACCAAGTATTTTACTAGCTGATATCCCCAGCACAAGTAAAATGTTGTTGCCGTTAACTTTCTGTAAATACGAGCTTTAAATTTAACTTTTGTCAAATTTAAAATAGAAGTGATTAGGCAAGAGACAGTCTTCCCAAGTGGAGAGGAACTGGGAAGAGGGGGAGGAGGAAGAGGAGGGGGAGGAGAAGGAGGAAGACGAGGAGGAAGAGAGGTAACTATAATAAGAATATAGTGTATGAGAAAATTTTTCAAAAATATCCTCTACTATATATGGCTAATAAATTTTTATTTTTTAAAAGATGTATTTATTTATTTTATGTATATGAGTACACCATTGCTCTCTTCAGACACACCAGAGGAAGGCATCAGATCCTATTACAGATAGTTTTTTTGAGCCACCATGTGGTTTCTGGGAATTGAACTCAGGACCTCTGGAAGAGAAGTAGGTGCTCTTAACCACTGAGCCATCTCTCCAGTCCATAAATTTTTATTTTTGATATTTAGATTTAGATATTTAGATTTCAATTTGACATAACATTATTTATAGAAAAATATAATTTACAGTTCTTTGAGCTGACACAATGCACTAAGCTACACTTTACTAATGGCAGTAGTAATGGTAGAACTATATTGTTTAAAATTTTGTATTATTTCTTATGTGTCTGAGTCTGCACATGTGACAGTCCATAACATATAAAGCTGATATTATGAAAATGGCATATGAAAAGACAGTTCTTGAAAAACAAAATATATTTGTTTTCCATTCCTTAGATATGCTACAATATACTTTATTCTCATGTTTGACAAAAAACTAACTTCAACCCTCTACCTAAGACTATATACCCCTTTATAAGCATTTTCCCATTATTTTGATTTTTCTCTCTCCTTTTTATATTTATTTTTTCTTTCCTTGAAAATACTCTTTAGCTTTGATCTTTTAATACCAGAGATACACGTTCATATATAAAAGAGAGAGAGCAGTTTAAAATACTTTTGTGTACTTTCAGAATACTTCTGCAGTAAAAGGTCTCTTGAATTCATCCGGATTGACCTTTAACAGTCCTTTGCTTTCTTTATATTTTCTGTGCATTATAAATTCTTCATTAACATTTAAAGATAAAAATGGAAAGTTATTTATAGAAGTAGTTCTCTCTTTGTCTCTCTGTGTCTCTGTCTTTGTCTATCTCTGTCTTCTTTGTCTCTGTCTCTCTGTTTCTCTTTCTCTGTCTCTGTCTCTCTCTCTGTCTCTATCTCTCTCTGTCTCTGTCTCTCTGTCTCTGTCTTCTGTCTCTGTCTCTCTCTCGCTCATGTATGAGTGTTTGTATGAGTGTGTTGTACTGAAAATCAAACCTAGACCTCTGGATAATAGACAATTTCATGACCAATTATCTACATCTACAGTTGCCAACAACAACAACAAATCTTTTCCATTATTTAAATAATGAGCGCATTGGGAAGCAGACAACTTTCTGTGTCTAACTCTAATTTTGTGTGCTAATTGTTTAATTAATTAAGTCTTACTTCCTGATCTTAAAAAAAAAAAAAAAAAAAAGAATGGATTAGTTTGGTTCGGTAGGAGAGTTAGATGAGATTTTTAAAGGTAAAAGCAATATCCTAAGGATAAGAACTTTCATATGTAAGTGTAAGGCCTAATTTTGTTAATTTCACATTAGTCTTAAAATAACAGATGACTGTTGTAATGCGAATACTTTGTGTCTATAATATTTTTACTAACTAAAACGTCCAATAGTCTCCACCAAAGATTTTTCTTTGTCCTGTGACAATCTGGATTAAATTGTCACTTTAAAATGATTACATATTAGAAAATACAAAGGCAAAAAATATCCTAATGCATACTTAAGAGTAATAGGATTTTAAGATTTCTTTGATATTAAATTGAACTTAATAAGTGCCCTGAAGGCAAATGCATCTTTTAAACTAATTTTCTGTTCTGTGTATTCTATTTAATATTAAAAAGATACTGATTAAATAAAATCAATCACATTCTTCTGTAGTCACATCTCTCGTTGATTAAATAAAAATATACAGCTCCTATATTAATTCTAATTAAAAATATATTACACTGAAAATTATATACTCCAGATAATTTTCAAAACTAAAACATTTATTCATTTCATCCTCAATATTTAAAAATATGTACAGAAGAGTGGAAAAGCAGTAATATGATATCTGAATTTATATCCTGAGAAAGAGCAATTAACTGTTTCTGCATGAGGCCTTAATGTAACCTAAGAAGATGCAGGCTGCAGGCAGGTTCATTAATAGGCAACCTCCACCTACCCATTCTGATTGTAGGAAGTGAGGGAACATCTCCATCACTTTCATTCCAGGACACAGGGTCCTATCCGGAAAAGTTCTCAGGGCTGGTACCATTATTAGGTGGCCTTCTGTTTTGCTTGCTTTTCTTTCTCATCCTTAGTTACTATATTTCAATGCTCAGAGAACTTCAGCCTACTCCCTGACCTTTTTCATCTCCAGACCTCTCTGCCAAGCCTATCTGCTCTAAGTTCATTACAGTGACTAGCTACTGCTTGAAGGAAGAGGAGTTTCTACATTAGTATCCATAAGCTACTAATTCAAGGCAAATGGTAACAGAGTGACAGAGAGATTTCGAGTTCATTCTACAATAATTGTTATTGTTTGCTTTTATACTGCAACTATTGGGCTTTGCCAGTGTAGCATATGACTTTGGCTTTTTGACATCAGATATTAGAACTTTTTCTTTCACTTTTATTACCCTGTAGTCCCTGTGGGTTCTCACATTGCAATTCTTGTGAGGTTAACTACATACCTGTGTCTTAACCATCAGACCTTAGCATTACATCAGCACAATGGAAAACCTGCAATATCTGCTTACGTAGCATCCACCTCATTTACTGTTCATGGTGACTAGTTCCTTGGGTATCATTCATTGCTAAGACTCTCACCTCCAGCTCTCTCTGCTTTTCTTTTCCCTTAGCCTACTACATTATATTTGTTCATTATTGGGAATAGAAGTCTAAGTCATCATGCAAACAATGTAATTATTTCTGTCCCATCTATATACACCCATGCCTTTCCTTCAAACATTCACTGATTTTACTAGAATAAAGTACATATTTTTATTTTAATTTCATTAAGGAAATATATTAATACATTTAAAAATATATAATAAAAAAGTAACATAACTTATTATCTCTCAACTTTATAATGCTTATCAAACACATTACAGTGAATCCTAGGAAATATCGAACTTGTAATCAATAATTGCTATTATTTTGTCATGTATTTATTTTTGTGCTTTTGTTAATTTATTTTTTACACTCCAAATTTTATTCCACCTGTCCACCCTCCAACTGTTTCATATCCCATACCTCCTCGCCAAACCTCTGTTTCCACGAGGATGTCCCCAACCCCCAACCTCCACCCCACCTGACTTCTAAACTAGCTAGGGCCTCCAGTCTCTTGAGGGTTAGCTGCATCATCTGATTGAACCCAGACCCAGCAGCCCTCTACTGTATATGTGTTGGGGCCCTCATATCCGCTGGTGTATGCTGCCAGTTTGGTGGTCCAGTGTTTGAGAGATCTCAGGGGTCCAGGTTAATTGAGACTGCTGCTCCTTCTGCAGGGTCGCCCTCCGCCCTCCTCCTCAGCTTCTTCCAGCCTTTCCCTAATTCAACCACAGAGGTCAGCAGCTTCTGTCCATTGGTTGGGTAAAAATATCTGTATCTGGCTCTTTCAGCTGCTTGTTGGGTCTTCCGGAATGCAGTGATGCTAGGTCCCTTTTTGTGAGCACTCCATAGCCTCAGTAATAGTGTCAGGCATCAGGACCTCCCCTTGAGCAGGATCCCACTGTGGGCCTGTCTCTTGACAGGCTCCTCTCCATTTCCAATCCTGTAGTTTTGTGATTGCCTTCTTCTCCCTCCCAACTCTTCTGGTTTTGTTTTTTATGGGATTCCGGAGTGTGGAAATGAGTCGGTCTCTTTTGACTATATCTGTTCCTTATGCTTTTTCGTGGGCTATTTTCCTTCTGTTTGTTTGCTATGTCCTGTTCTGATGCATTTGTTTTTGTTTTGTTTTATTTTATTCTTATTTCTCAGAAACCTGTTAGCTCCTAAGGAGAGAAAGAAAGAAGATGTATCTGGATAGGAGGGGTGGTAGTGAGACAGTGAGAAGAGTTGAGGAGTAAAAACTGTAATCAGGATATAGAATACAAGAAATATACTTCAACAGAAAGATTCTTAATGAATAAGCTAATAACTACATAGAGATGAATAACATTACCATTGTAAAACAAAAGTATAATGCACAAAGGAAATGGATTTTTGTGTTCTTGACAGGGGTGGTAGTCAGTGTAGGCTACTTAGCTGAAGTCATG
Organism: Uromys caudimaculatus; assembly: GCA_028551405.1. Classification (NCBI taxonomy): domain Eukaryota; kingdom Metazoa; phylum Chordata; class Mammalia; order Rodentia; family Muridae; genus Uromys; species Uromys caudimaculatus. The sequence continues at coordinate 47,982,043 of CM052705.1, forward strand.
CTTTGGTAAGTTATTTCACAATCTTGCATACTCTGCTTTGAGCATCCCTTATTTGATAGAAAGATGCCCTTTTACTTAATCCAGGGAAACAAAAAGCATATGAAAAATCTGTAGTTCCAATTCATGTATCTCACAGATACATGGTGTTATGGTAACAGGCACTGATATTTTATTTTCAGCTTTGTTTTTTCTGCTTTTTTCATAAACTTCTCTTTTTCTGCAGACTATGCCCACTGCAGGAGCCTCAGTTCCTGAGGTATGTATGAAAAAATGTTTTATCTGTTACAACTGAAAGTCATGATCATCTTATATTGATATAAGAGATAGTTTCATGATTCCAGATCATACATGATATTACCATTTAAAATAAATAAAATAATCTTAATTTTATTGCCAATATTTTTATATTGAAAGTAAAATGCTTTGCATTTTCAATGATGGAATAGTTTTGAAGAATTTTTCATTTATATTTGTCAAAAATTAAGAATATCAAAAATTATGTGTCACAAACTATATAGAGAAAAATCAAAAGTTCTTTTGCAAAGAGTATGGCTGCTATGTGTTTTATTTGCTATGAAATTCTCAATAACAATGGTAAAAAACTGCCAAAAATCCCAATCACTTCAACAATTTAAGACCGTCAGCATGTAGTATTTCATAACAATGTGCTGAGAAACTTTGGATCACTAGAGTTAAATAACTATCATATAGCATATGGCATCATATACAACTTCATCAGAATAATATATAATCAAAGTAAATGACTTTTGCTTACAAATAAATATAATTATTGACACAGCATTTAGGTAATTTTAATGGAAACTTTCTCATAATTTATTTATCTATTCACATTACATCCTAATTGCAACTCGCAGCTACTTCTCACTCCTCTCCTCCCGTTCCCACCCTTGAAAATTCCTTCCTCCATCGCTTCCTCCCCTTCTCTGAGGAGAAATAGAAGCCCCATCCTTAGGTACCACCCTACTCTGGAACATCTAGTCCCAGTAGGAATAAACATCTCCTTTCTCACTGAGTCCCAACCAGGAAGTCTAGGTAGGGAAAGGAGATCCAACAGCAAAGAACAGAGTCAAAGTCAGTCCCTACTCCAATTGTGAGGGAACCCACATGAAGGCCAAGCTCACAGCTGTGACAAATGTTGGGGGTGGGCTAGGTCCAGCCCCTGCATGCCCTTTGGTTTGTAGTTCAATCTCTATGATCCCCTTGGACCTAGATTAGTTGATGCTGTAGGTCTTCTTGTGGTGTTCTTGACCCCTCTAGCTCACGCAGTTCTATTCCTCACTCTTCCACAAGGCTCCCCAAGGTCTACCTGATGTTTGGCTCTGGGTCTCTGCACCTGTTTCCATCTGCTGCTGGATGAAGCCTTTCAGGAGACAGTTATACTAGGTTTCTGTCTACAAACATAACAGAATATCATTAATAATGTCAGGGGTTGGTTCTTTCTCGTGGGGTGGGTCTCAAGTGGGGCCAGTCGTTGGTTCCCTCGACTCTGCTCCATTTTTATCCCTACACATTTTGTAGGCAGGAGAATTTTTGGTTTAAAGGTTTTGTGAGTTAGTTGATGTCCCCCTCCTTCCACTGGAAGTCCTGCCTTACTCCAGGAGGTGGCCATATCAGTCTCTATATCCCCCACTTGTAGCAATCTCAGCTATAGCAACCTCCATAGACTCTCCATATCCACCCCCAAGACTTCATCTGGTCACCGAGATGTCCTCCACTGATATCAACTATTCCTCCCAGCTCTCTCCCATTCCCACTTCTTCCACACTTGATTTCCAGCCCCATGTCCCTCTTTAGTTCTCTATCCCACTAAGTTCCCTATCTCCATCTACCTCTGACAAATATTTTGTTTCCCCTTCTGAGTTAGATTCACACATCTTTCCTTGGGACCTCCTTATTACTGAGATTTTTGAGGTCTGTTGATTTTAGCATGGTTATTCCTTGCTATACTAATGTTCAAATAAAAGTGAGTGTATACCATATGTATTTTTCTGGCTTTGGGCTACCTCACTCAGGATGATAGTCTCAATTTCCACTCATTTGCCTGCAAAATTCACGATGTCTTTGTTTTTAACAGCTAAATAGTATTCCATTGTATAGATGTGCCATATTTTCTTTTTCCATTCTTCAGTAAAAGGGCATCTCGGTTGTTTCCAGTTTCTGACTATTATGAATAAAGCTGCTATGAAAATAGTTGAGAAAATGTCTCTGTGGTATGGTGAGGGGTCTTTTGGTTATATGTCCAGGGTGGTATATCTGGGTCTTGAGGTAGAGCGCTTCCCAGTTTTCTGAGAAACCACCAAATTGTATATCCAAAGTGGATGCACAATTTGTATGCCCACCAGCAGTGGTGGAGCGTTCCCCTTGATCCCATTCTGGCCAGCATAGGCTGTCACTAGTGGTTTCATCTTAGCCATTCTGATAGCTATAAGATGGAATCTTGTTTTGATTTGCATCAAATTTGATTTGTCCTGATAAGTAAAGACATTGAACGTTTCTTTAAGAGATTCTTGACTATTCGAGATTCCTTTGCTGAGGATTCTCATTTTAGCACTGTGCCCCATTTCTTAATTAGGTTATTTGGTTTGTTGATGTCTAATGCCTTTACTTCTTTGTATATTCTTGATACTAATATTCTGTTGCATATGGGGTTGGTGAAAATCTTTTCTCATTCTGTAGTCCACTGTTTGTCCTATTGATGGCATGCATAGCCTTGCAAAAGCTTTTCAGTTTCATGAAATCCCATTTATTAGTAACTGAGCTATTGGTGTTCTGTTTATAAAGTTGTCTTCTATACCAATGATTTCAGGATTATTTTCCACTTTTTTCTTCTATTAGATTTAGAGTCTTGTTTTATATTGAGGTCTTTGATGCACTTTGACTTGAGTTTTGTGCAGGGTAGATATGGATCTATTTGCATTCTTTTATTGCAGGCATTCAATTATATCAGGACAATTTTTGATAATACTTACATTTATCTATTGTATGGGTTTGGTGTCTTTGTCAAATATCAAGTGTGTGTAAGTTTCATATGTGTATACGTTTATTTCTGGGTCTTTAATTCTATTGCATTGATCAACCTGTCTGTTTCTATACTAATACCATGCAGGATTTTTCACTATTGTTCTGGAATACAGCTTGAAGTCAGGGATGATGATACAGTCAGAAGTTCTTTTATTATACAGGATTGTTTTAGCTAACTTGAATTCATAAAATTCTTAGGCAAATGGATGGAACTAGAAAATATCATCCTGAGTGAGGTAACCCAGTTACAAAAGAACACACATGGTAGTACTCACTGATAAGTGGATATTAGCCCAAAAGCTCAGAATACCCAAGATACAATTCACAGATCGCATGAAGCTCAAGAAAAAGGAAGACCAAAGTGTAGGTGCTTAGGTCCTTCTTGGAAAGGAGAACAAAATACTCATGGGAGCAAATATGGAGACAATGTGTAGAGCAGAGACTGAAGGAAACGCCATCCAGAGACTGCCCCACCTGGGGATCCATCCAATATATAGTCACCAAAGCAAGACACTATTGTTTTTTCCATATAAAGTGGAGAATTGCTCTTTCAAGGTCTGTAAAGAATTATGTTGTAATTTTAATGAGAATTGTACTGAATATGTAGATAGTCATTCTAACTTCGCTAATTCTACTGATCCATGAAGTTGGGACAAGTTTACATCTTCTGCTATCTTCATCAATTTCTTTCTTTGGAGACTGACCTTCCTGCCATATAAGTCTTATACTTGCTTGGGTCGAGATCCAGAAATATATTTAATAATATTTATAGCAATTATAAAGGATGTTTTGTTTCCTCAATTTCTTTCTCAACCCATGTATTTTTTGTGTAAAGGAGGGCCACTGATTTTTCTAAGTTGATTTTCTATCCAGCCACTTTGCCGAAGGTGTTTATCAGTTGTAGGAGTTCTCTGACAGAATTTTTTTGGGTCATTTATCTGTACACTTATGTGTACAGATGTGTTCATATCTGTGAATAGTGATACTTTTTCTTCTCCCCTTCAATTTGTGCCCACTGGCCTCCTTAGGGTGTCTTATTATTCTAACTATAATTTATATGTTGAATAGATTAGTAGAGAGTGGGAAGCCTTTTCTTCTCCCTGATTTTAGTGAGATTACTTTAATTAATGTTGAGTTGCTGTATATTGATTTTATTATGTTTACGTATGCACCTTGTATCCTTGACTTCTCCAAGACATTTAATGTGAAGTGGTGTTGGATTTTATCAAAGGATTTTTCATATGAAATGAGATGATTATGTGATTTTTTCTCAGTTTCTTGTTGTCTTTGTTTTGGTTTTGTTTGGGAGACATTTAATGACTATCCTAGAGCAGCAATTATACCAAGTTAAGAGGACACAGTAAGCAATGAAAGTAAGAAAGTCCTTCTTCACACCACACTTCACTGTAGTGTATACCCTCAGCAACAACTATGTGATGAGATTAATGAAACATGTCAGAAGGCTTCACTCAGTTGTTCAAGTTCCTGCTATCATTGAATTGCTATTTTATACTGGTACCAGTGTGTCCATTTTCTCTGTTTATCTTTGCATAAATCTTCTCACATTAAGGTGAAATAAATAGTGACTTTCAATCAGAAATGACCTGCAGAATAATAAGCAACAAGTCATGGATATGGCACTAAACCCATACACATACCTTTGTCGAGAGTCACTTTTATTTAAATATATTTTTATTTAAATTGAGAAATGAGGGCTGGGAAGACAGTTGTTTAATAGCATTTGTTCATCTTGCAGAAGGTTCTGGTTTCATTCCCATTGTCCACATGGCAGCCCACAACTGTCTATATCAGTAGTTCGAGGGTATCCTAGTACCCTGTTCTGACACCCTTCTCTGACCTTCACAGGTATACAAGCAGTACATGTTATGTATATAGGCAAATCACTCAAAAACATAAAATTAAATAAATAAATCTAAAAGTTAATTCTTAAACCAAGAAATGGATATCATTAGACTCTATGCCATTCATTTTATTTGTGCTTAACCTTTATACACAAATTTAATTAACTATTCTGGTCATCAACTAAGGTTTAATATAGCTTGTCAGTATTCCCATAGATTTACACAATTTGGCTTTTTTTTATTTGAGGTAAATTTGGCCAGTAAAATATTCAAACTGCAGTAGGTCTCTAGCAACCACAGATTCAGCTGTGTAACTGTTACTATATTTCTGTCTAGAAGCTATTAAATTTGAGATCCTGGAAGTCTTGAAAGGACTCTTTAAATACCATAAACAAGAACATGACATGGTGTGTTAATTTCTCAGCCTTTCTGGGTGATTTCTGTGGTCTCGCTCCATTCTCAGAAAGGGTGATAATCCCATGCATACTACTGGTGTAGTGTCTGAGAAGGCAAGTTGTGGGATCCAAGCAATGCTGCAGTTAATGGCAGAGCACTTTTTCTTGTGGTTTTTTATGAAGCCAAGTGCTCTGTGGTTGTGGATTTCTCATGCTGTGATTGCACAGAAAGGAGAAACTCCTGTACTGGAGGTAATCATCTCTCGCTGCTGTAGTTGTCAAGTGATCAATAGCAGCCAGCTTAAGCATTGTTATGAACATCTCTTTTGAGAGAGCTGTTGTCACCAATGTGCAAACACTCCACCTCTTAAAATCAGTATGGTACAGAAAAGCTTGTTTGTAGAGCAAGTATTTAAAGAGAGGTGTTTTTTTTTTTTTTTTTTTCCATCATTTATTCTGTCTTTCTGTTTTCTGTGAATGGTGCCTGGCTTTTCTGCTCTGTTTATTATGATGATTATTCTCCAGGAATTCAAACACAATGCATTCCCCTGTTAAGATCTGTTGCGTGACTCCTGAAGCCTGAGAATAAAAAAACATTGAATTTTGTGTTTAAAATGTCTGCATAGCAAACACAAACGTTTTCAAATATCAATAACTGCATTTTTTTATTCTGTAGTTATATGTCCTATATTCTCGTGGTCTTTTAGAGCAGTTCTTTTCAATGTTTGAATAATTTCTCTTGACTAAAGGAATAATTTTCCCACTCATTTTACCTAGGATAATTTATCTAGCAGAAGGGAATTTATCTTAAATTGTGGTTTAGAGCTCAAAACGCTGAAAAATGAAACTGCAGATTAAAAGGCAAACCCGGCTCACTATTGTTCTCAAAAGATTTTTCTGTGTGAAGTTGGGGGAAAAAAGATTGGAATCTCTTCCTGAAACAAAATAGTTTTAACATTGATAATTTGTTCTCCTAATATCATAATGGCAAGATTAAAACACTCTTAGACTGGCAGGTGAAGCCATCTGGACAGCATTTTTTAAGAATGTAAATGTTTCTTCTCCTTGGTCCTCATAGGACAGAGTGTAAGGGTTTTCTAGGTAGATATCAGAAATTGTATCTAATTACACTCTTTGTTAACTTATGTTGTGCATATAATGAGTCATAAATATCTTAGAGAACTTCTAGACAGGTTGGAAACAATTATGAAACAAATGAATACAATAAGAAGCAAACTCTGGGGGCAAGGGGAATAGATCATTGGTTCCTTCTGCCTTTTTAACTTTGACTCTTGATTATTTCTCTAAACTCAGCCAACTAACATATCTTCCCAAAGTAAGAAATAGCTTTGTTTTCTTAATATATGTGTTTTTAAAGTGAATGTTTACCACTTTAGTATTAGGCAAATTAAACACAGAGATACATAGTAAACAATATATATCTTTATTTGTATGCAGTAGTGCAGGCTGTGAGAGTCTAGGCAAATGTTCTAACATGGTGTCATCCCCTCCTTCTCTACTGAAGATTTTAGAAATTGCTCTATAGATCTTGTTTTTCCTTCCTTTGTCATTCTAGATTTTAAAAATAGAATCTCATCAGCTGAAAAATCAATTTTGAGTTTTAAAAGAATTTTTTAATGTTTCGTAATTTTCTCCTCTGCAGCATTTATTTAGTGCCCTCCCCGATTGTCCAGAGAATGATTCCTTTACTCACTTCTCTTGATGATGTCTGAAGAATCTTACCACAATAGCCAATTATAATAATAACTAAATGGATGCTACAGGAGCTCAATATAGACCAGTGTTTCTTCTCATAAATTTTCCGTGTTGTACGATAATTTGTTATAAAATCACAGTTATAAAGATCACGAGTTTTCTTTGCTTCTTATCTTGGCATTTAAAAATGTTAATGCTAAATAACAATTAATGCAATATACAGTAGAAACATTGCTTTAAACTATTTTACACACACACTTTTGACCTCCTGCCTTATAGAAATGCATCAAATAAACCTGAAGTAAACTATTTCATTTCCATCTACCATAGTGTTATGGTTTTGAACTGACCCAGTTGAGCACTTTCAAGTACAAATGCTTGCCTTGGTGATTTAAAAGTGCATTGTAGAAGCATTAGCTTTTTCATCACCATGAATTTGAAACTAAGAATCTCTTTTCAATAGCAAGATTAATGAGCCCCTGCAGAATTTTCCCTTTATTCATTTTACATTATTTGTACTTTGCATTTACTGTGCACATATTCTAATCAGGTACAATACTAAAGAATTTATTGTTTTTTTTTTTTTGTACAAAATCTCAACAACTCTTTGAAGCAGGTGAAACCATCATTGCTTTGCATAGGAGCTTCAGATTATGTAATACCTTAACAGCAGAGATGTGCTTCATCCCAGATTTCCTAATTTCAGGTCTCGTCCTATGATAAAACCTTCTTTCGCATTGTACTGATAAACTATCTGTTATATGTAAAACTCTGTTATGCATAAAAATATTTTTCTCTCTTAAAGCTACATAAGAATATATTTCCACATTTCAGCAATTAAAATAGGACATTAACAACTATCTAGAAAAAATATGACATGTCTGTGAATGATAGGAAGTACATGGACACTAAACCACTAACGTGCCCATGGGCAGACTTTCCTAATCTATTAGCAGATTGTTGCTTAGTAAACCTAGATATTCCCCAAGATTTCTAAGTGCAATATTTTATGAATTTTAGAAATGTTAGTGTCTAAATTTTAGTTATTACACAATTATTATGCAGTGATAAAAGTATGCTCTGTATCAGTAGGACAACATTCTCTCGTATATGAGCCTCTGTTTAATATTCTCAGGAGTATAAAATTGCTATTGAAATAAAGAATAATTAACTAGGGAAGCTGCTCTACCATCCAGCCAGAGGTCTGAATGTCAAGACCATGTTGTCAAAATATTAAGAGCCAGTTTTCCACAGAATGCAGAACAGTTGCCGATGTCCTTAATGAGAATGCTAGTTGCTGTCATCATTGTAGCTGGATAGAGCGAACTGGGATGTGTCAGATTGTAGAATACTGACTGTGAGAAAACAAAGATAAAAAGATGTTGGTCCACTTGGTGATGCTTTCTATAATCTAGAAAAAGTAGTGTTATTATTCTTGTTTAAGCCATTGATGGAGCAATCAAAGAGTTGTTAAAGGAGTGCTAAATATTTTAAACACATAGGAGAGAGTGAAAGGGCATTTGTATACAGAAGCTAAGTTTCAGGATTGAAATTGTGTATTTAAACACCTTTATAAATTTGAAATGGAAAATGTTGCAATAAAATGGTACAAGGAAAGCAAGTGTATGTTTTCAAGATGATTGGGCCAAATAGGAACCCCAATAGAATAAAAGAATAAGCAGAGGAGACTGAGACCACACATGGTGAAATATGAAGACAGCCGCTAGGAGGAGCAGTATCCTTGAGGCGGAGTAAGGTATGAGCTCAAGAAGTAAGAAGACTGATTCTGATACCAACTGTGGTTTAGGTAGAGAAGAAGACCATTCAGTGTATTGACAAGAAGCTTATTGATGATTTGAATAGAAGATGACTAGTGGTGATAATTCTTAATTGATTTGAAAAGATTAAGGATAGATAAAGAAGAGGAAAGAAGAGAGAAATTATTATATATACATATTCACACATACAAACACACACATGTGTATGTATTTAGTTTTTCACCTATTTAATTTCATTATGGGAACAAAAGAATTCCAAGGACCAGAAACTAACTTTCTCAATACATAAAATATCTAATATACAGAGTAGCTTCAAAATTCATTTTAGTTAGAAATCATTTTCAATTCTAAATGCATTGAAATATAAATACTATTTTTAGTACTAATTGAAATCTTTCAATAAAATCTTTCTATTTTATTGCTTATGTAAGCAATAAATTTTAATAGTCCTTACAGACTTTGGATATGTTGGTGCTTCTGGATCACTAAATTTTGATTTCTTCCATACTGTTTCTTTAATTGGTATAATATTTTGGTCCTGTTGTCATGAAATATATTGATTCAGTTAAAAGGAAAAAGTTTTTGTATTTTTTTAGAACACATTCCAGATTAGTTAATTGGGCCAAAGTTAATATTCATAGAGATATTTTAAAAGACTGCCTCTGACAACCATGTCTGCCTCTTAAATTTAACTCAATTTATTATATATATTATATTTTTTTCTTTTGTCACAGGAAAGGCAGTCAACAGCTAAAAAGGAAAAGAGCAACTCCCAGCAGCCAAATAAAGTGACAGATAAGAACAAAATGCAAAGAGCTAACTCCGTTACTATGGATGGACAAGGTTTGCAGGTAATGGTTTCAAAAGTCCAAATTATAGTAGCATAAAAATTTACTTTCATACTCTGAAAAGCACATATGTTCAGTTATCAACACATTCTTTCATCATTTATATTATTTCAGTAGACTTCTTCACAAAGATCATTATTAATTTATCAAAATGTCAGTCTTATATTTGATTGACAGAATGACATTCTGGATAGATTAATGATTTATAACGTTATCTCCATTTAAAATAAAATTGGCAAAAAACTGATGTGAATCTGAAAGTAAAAACTAATATGTAACTTTATTATTTACACATATGCTATTTACGTCTATTATCTATCTCTATCCAGTTATAATCACACATACAAACACATGTGCATACACGCATATGTTCACTCACATACCTGCACACACCTTGTATGGCTGTAATTTTGAGGAGTTAATTTAATTGTTAACATATACCTTTAGGAAAAAATGCTATCTGTGTGAATAATTTTTTAAAACAAAATAACAAAATGAGGTATTCAATAAAACATTAATATTTTTATATTTTAAATTGAACTCAAATATCATACATAATTATGGTTTAGACAAAGAAGTGGCTGATATTTTTTTATAAATCTATGAACTATCACTTTGACTTCTGATATAAAACACATTCAATCCTTTTACATTATAAAATGTTTTATATGATAAATATATTTAGCTAATTTGCTGATGTTATTAAAAAATGAGCACTTTTTAAAGTAAACAACATCATTATAATGTTTAGAAATGTGTGATTACTTCACAATTTAATGTTTTCAGTTGTATGGCTCTCTGAATTGTATTTTCTTCTTAATGCATTTAAAGTGTCAGTCTTTGCATCAACTGCTTATCACATGGATGACTGTGGAATACATTGCATACAACATGTGAGATTCTAATACATATTAATTTTAATCATATTTAATTAATGATTTTATATTCAATAATTATTAAATTATTTGTGATACTATGTATCACATACTTCATATTCCTTAATCAGTAGCACAATTAAGAGTAAACAGAATATGTCTAATAATTACTTAATTAGAATTTTGAAAAGTTCACTGAAACTTAAATAATAATTGCTTACCAATTGATAATGAGGTAATTTTTGTAATCTAATTAAATATACTGCAAATGGAAAATATTTCCTGAGTAATTAAACTTAAATGCAAAAAGAAATTTCAAACAAATGATATTACATTCCTATATATAAAATCCTACCTTGAAAGAATATGTCTTGGTGTCACTTTTGGAAATCATATCCATGTATTTAATAATCTCATATATGGCCAGGCAGTGGTGGCACACACCTTTAATCCCAGCACTTGGGAGGCAGAGGCAGGTGGATTTCTGAGTTCGAGGCCAGCCTGGTATACAGAGTGAGTTCCAGGACAGCCAGGGCTACACAGAGAAACCCTGTCTCGGAAAAAAAAAAAAAAAAAAAAAAAAAACCAACCAACCAAACAAAAAATCTCATATATGATTCATCTCAAATTTCAAATCTGACTACAATTTTGATAGCAAAAATTTTACTGTGTGATTCCATCCATTTTTCCAAGCACAATAAACACTGAAATTTAATATAAAATTATAAACACTAATTTATTTACATTATTAGTAATTCTGGGTTACTTCCTAAAAGCACAATTTGTAAATTTAAGTGCATTTAACATGTGCTTAGGTGCATATTCCTTATATGGAAAAAGAAGCTTGGAACATTTGCAAATGTTTCAAAACAAACATTCTGACACTATTTTATGTATATTTGGTATAGTTTGTATTGTTGTGATAATTCTCTCAACATAATCTCAGTGTTAGTATACTTACTTATTATTACCATATTTAAAACAATTGTTTTGATGGTCAGAATTTAGAAAATACCCCATATGCCTGACAATAGTCAGGGTAGAGCAACAGTCTGACTAAGGACTATGTGTTTTACTCCTATAATATCTTGTACCTTATTCAACAAATACAAATATGTATGCAAGGTTAGAATTTGTAAATACTGTGCTCACTTATGAATCATTGTGTTGTTTGAAGGTCTAAGACAAAATAATTTATGCACTCTATTTCCTAAGCTTTAAGTAGTCAAATTTGATATTTCCTAGTTTAAAGCAAGAACTAAATGGTGCATTCAGAGTATCATAAAGATTTTATAGTTATGTAGTAATATAAGTTTTATTTTAATATTTATCTGTGAAGCTGAAATATTTATCCTTCTATGGATAAGGATAGACATGTTAAATTGCATATGATCAACAATAATAACTCTTCATAAAATACTGGTATATGAAATTATCAGCTAAAAGTTTTAGCTGGGAAATGAAGATAAATTCAGACAAAACAGTATTAAATTAATAGAAGTGTAATTGTCAATAATTTCTCATTGTGTATTATCCTGTACATAATTGTGCTTCATCTTGGATGTAGGACCTCACATAGTTTTGATCAGAATGAAAAATGGGGAAAAGAATCCCTTAACAATTATTTTATTCCAAATAGAAAATATTTTATGATTGCTTATCACTTTTGAAATAGTTAAATCATTGTTTCTTGAATTAATGTAAAACTATATACCAGAAAATTAAATATCTGTGAGCTTTATAAAATATATGTTCTCGAAAAGTGTGGAGGTGCAGCCCAGTTTGCATATAACTCATTGACAGGAGAGGTCTACACTGCTATAAGAAGATTAATCATAGTTAGGCACATTCATCTTCTTCCTTTCCAACTAACCAGTATAATGATCAGGATTATTATTTCTAATTAGAGGAAGTAATAGATCATGCATAACCCTAGGATGAATCTCATTAATTAACCCAAGTCTTAGGGGACTTCAAATAGCAGTGGTTTGGCACTCTGTCTTTGTCATTGCTCACACCATAGGTTTACACTTCAAACATAGTATCAAATGTAATGGAAATGTCAGTTTTTAACAAAAGAGAACTCTAATGTGAACAAATAAGGAAAAACAGTAATCAGCTAAACTATTATGAGATATTTACCTTTATCCTAAATATTATATAAAATTTCTTAGTAAAACCACCACTGGATAATGAAAAAATACAGTTTGTATTCAAATCTATGGAAAAGGAATCTTAATTCTTAATATCATAATTCGAACTGGTGTGTTTATTCACACACTTTCTTTATCCTGTTGCCTTTCTGACTTTATGTTTTGAAATCACAACTGAATTAAAGATAAACACATATACTATGACAACTGTTAATTATGTATGCATTTCAATTCATTTCTTTAGTCAGTGTGTATAATGCCCTAATCTTATTGACTCTTTTTTGATCATTTTTTTATAGTCACTCTAACCCCTGTTTATATGTTGAGTTTTTGGTTTACAGTTTTAAGAGGTACAACCTTTCAGCCACGTGATGGTGGCACATGTCCTTAATCCCTGCACTTGGGATTCAGAGACAGACAGATCTCTGAGTTTAAGGTCTACAGAGTGAGTTTCAGGAGAATCTGGGTTACATGGAAAAAATCTACCTCAAAACAAAACAAAACAAACCAACCAAGCCAAACAAAACAACAATAATTCAAAACAAAACAAACTACCACCAACAACGTAAAGCAGCTAACTACAACTTTTCAACTGAATTCACCTCTATATACTGTGTTAGGTGCTAAACAATACACAATACACAGTGCTGAGTAAGGCAAATATCAAGGCCAAAATTTGGAATATAATTAAGGAAGATAGGCCAGAAGGACATATATGGATAACTAATTCAAATTGGGAAAATCGTTAGCTATTTGGGTTTATGAGAAATAGACAATTCTAACTAACATCAATAATATGCCTCCTAAGCTTTATGAACAACAAGAATATTATTCCTAGAGTGAAAATCAACAAAGAAAATTGTAGAGTAGTGTAGAGAAGTAATGAGTAGTAGATATTCCAAGTCCTGGAAAGCTTTCATGAGCACTTTGACTTTTGATTTAAGTGTAATAAAGAAAAACTTTGGAAAAGGTTATACAGAAAAAATCATGACAATGTGTCTTAAAAGGCTCACTCTAGTTAAAATTAGTTTATTAGAGAATCGATTAAACATTGCATAACTACCATGAGTAACTAAAGGTTATAGTATCAAAGGCTCACCATGGAGTTTTGTAGGTAGAGAAATGTTTTGAGAGAAGAATCCAACTGGAAAATAATGAATACACGAATAGTTTGGATGAAACTGTTGGGTCTGAAATGGCAAAGTTGACATCAACTGAGATGCTGAAGGGTTTGGGTGATTATAGTTTGAGAAGAAATTCAGTGCCAAAGAATAGAACACAATTAGTCAGACCAACATGTAAATATGTAAGTTATGAGAAAGAATGAATATGAATTTGAGGTAGACAAATGCTGATGGTACTAAGAATGATAAAATAAGATGAGATTGCCGAAGGCATGAGCCAATGTAGGGGGGTGTTGAACTGGGCACATAATCAGCTTAACTCCAGAGTCACACTCTAAATTTACTCTATTAGACTTACGATGATGAAATCTTTGCAGGATGGAGGAGAAAGCAGTATTAACAGTCTCTTTCTATTAATAATTCTTCACTACTTTGAGAAAATATAGGGTGCCTCAGAGACATTTCAAGCACAGAGGTTGTGTAATGAGAGACCGAGAGAATATTCCAAGATGCTTTTCATCTCTATTTCATACTGTTCTATTCTACACTGATCTCATATGCCATATGAATATGTACCTTCAAGTGTGCATTGTTTTAGGCTGGAAGGATTATTTATCGATGGTTATTTCTTTTGCTTTTTCACTTCAAGAAAAGGTACAAAATATTTTAGCATAGCAGTGCTTGTGCTTTTTGATATCATACTTTTTGACTTCATTTCAAAATGTTTTTATAATGACGAATTTTAACTCTAATTGGCTGAAGACCCACTGAACTTGAGGGAAGTTATTTCTGGTACTGAAAAACTAGCCAACTACACATTGATGGACCTTAAAAGAGAACTCCCAATTTACTAAACTAGCATAATTCCTAATAATAATCTAAGCACTGTCCTCATACAGGCAGATATGTGTAACCCTCAGAACTCAGCCAGGTAAGACAAACTTCTTTTGCAATAAGTAGTGCAGAGAAACACATCCGATAAAAAACTAGAGTCATGATCCCAGTCCTGATGACGCATATATTTGCAAAACACTTCCACACCTCTGGTTCAGAGGCCATTGCTGAAGAAGGGGTGAAAAGATTTGAAAAGGAAGATGACGGGGGGGGGAGGAATTGCTGTAAGATTGTGTTGCTTCCTAATGTCAAAAGCTACACCTATAAACTCTCACCAACATGGCAGCATAAATAAGAGCTGAACAAGGACAATAACAACAGGCATGCCAAAGTGGAAACAGAAAACTTACAAAGCCTCAACCCTACACAAAGAACTTCAGGCAGCTAAAGAGTTCAAACAATGGGAGAAATAGTCTTCCTTAGGGAAGAACACACCGATTGCCTATTCAATGGTCAGCCCTGAAAATGTGTGTATGTGTAACATTCAATAGATTCAGTAGGTTATATTTAGGAATGAATATGTATACACATATTCAACTATGCTTGTAATAACAGTTAATTAAAAAGAAGCTATGAAGAATGAAAGTGGGGGTACATGACAGGGTTTAAAGGAATGAAGAAGAAGGGTGAAATTATGTAATTATAACTAAATAAAGTTCTTGGTAAACGTTATGTTTAGAGGTAAGAAACTAAATGTCATTATAACATTGATGTATGTCTGTGATGTGATCCTCAGGTCTTCTTATTTTACCAATTGTCTTAATATATATATTTTTAATTTTAAAAAAAATTTTATTGGTTATTTTGTTTATTTACATTTCAGATGTTATCCCCCTTCCTGATTTTCTCTCCCCGAAAACTCCCCATCCCGTCATCCACCCCCGTGTCTCCATGAGAGTGCTCCCCCCACCCATCAGCCCACTCCTGCCCCAGCACCCTAACATTCCCCTACACTGGGGCATCAAGCTTTTATAGGACTAAGGGCCTCCTCTCCCTTTGATGTCAGACAGGCAGGGATTCCCCAATGGAGGAATTAGAGAAAGGACTGAAGGAGCTGAAGGGGTTTGCAACACATAGAAAGAACAGCAACATCAACCAACCAGAACCCCCAGAGCTCCCAGGGACTAAACCACCAGCCAAAGAATACACATGGAGGGACCCAGTGCTCCAGTGCATATGCAGCAGAGGATAGTATTGCCTGATATGTGATTTACATTACAATACGAATCTGTTGTTTTGGACTGAGTGCTGTGAGGAGAAGTACTTAATTTCACTACACTGATTTCTAGAAATCAGGATGAAGAATTTGAATGAATTAAGTAAATGAGGCAACATATCTAATGATACCTTCACATTCCTTTATCTGAGACAGTTTAAATTATGAAGCAGACTGATATTGAGTATGCCCATAATTTTAATTGACAATGGCACAATATAAGATAAAATAGACTATCTTTTACAGTTTTGCCATCAATTTTTAATTGCTTCTTCTGAAAGAGTATGTTTATTAGTAACTTTGATAAACAATGAAGCATTTCACTATGCCTGACTCCATATGTATCCTGTTCTGAACTCCCATGGGTCATCCACATCCACCACAATTAGGTTATACAGCATGCAAGAGAATGAAAAACAAGTCAGTAACAGCCAAGATCACCATTAGTGTTTTTATCTCACTTAAGCAGAGTGCCTAGGTAGGTTATAGGGACACCTCTACATTTTCATCAGAAGTAGTGCTCAGTCTGTGATCTCTTCAAAGCCACCTCGAGGAGCTCCTCTTAATTTACATGCACTACTCTGGATAGGAAGGAGAGGGATAGACACTCTTCTTTCTTTGGAGACCACCTGATTCAGCCATTCTGTATTTGGGTCCTGGGTCTTTGACAGCAAAATGCCACAGGACAGTTATGGCTTACACCTGAGACATATTCTTTATCACAGAGCTGGAGGGAGAGATGTCTAAGAGCATGGCACAGATGAACTTGTTGATTATGGGCTTGTGTCTTTGGGTTTGGAGGCAGCATGCAGTTTACTGTGTGCTCACATGTCTTTTCTGTGTGCTGGAATGAGGACAGTGGGAGGAAATCATAGCAACTGCCAGTATACTTCACCAGATGAGACACAAGCATGCTTTTTTACTTATTATTTATCCTCTCACCTGACAAGACATTGGAAACTCAATATCTCAAACACTCATCTATATTTGTACACATATGCATATGTATACACTCGTGTTCTGCAAACATCAAAAGCCACTGAGATGAAAATATAATAGGAAAGATTTCTCAACTCTACTGCCCCTTTTCTTAGACCAAAAGCATTTCAACCTGTCAAACTTGACAAAGACTAAATAGCACTGCAGGTCTTTGGCTCTCAAATCTAAAACTTCTGTCTGCTTAGCATCCACATTTACTCAAGCAGCTAGGCCTTCTTTTTATAGAAGCAAAGGTTAACACAGTTTTAAAGCTTTTTCCCTGAGCATAGAAAAATATGCCGGATTTGCCTGGAATAAAATTTCTGCTCTGACAAACATTATGTGTTCCCTTAACACCTGAGCCTCATAGCTAGTGCTTTGTCTATGACAGCACAAAATGGAGAGAAAATGAGTATTAACTGGGTTAGTTAGGCATTATCAAAGGAGCACCGAGCCACAGTAACTGATGACACACACAAATGCCTTCGATATTATCTTATTTTGTAACCACAGTGATACAGAAGGAAAGGGGCAACTGACCTTTCTACTTCTATATTCCCATCCTGAGCATTTGAATTTCTCACATGGGAAACATCATTACAAATTTTTCAGGTTATATGTAGGGAATTTGTAACCTATTTCAACAATATTTATTATAATATAGAATGATGTCTTTCATTATTTCAATTCTTTTCTCAGAAAAGGATTTTGAAATAGTTCAAAAGAATTCTGACCAAGTGTGAATTTTAAATATAACCTAATATAGTGATTAGCCACGTAAGAAGTGAGGAAAGAAAAACAGGCATTCTTGTGAGTGTTTGTATTTTTATAACTTTGCTCAAATCCTTATTTATGAGCTGGAGAGAAGGCTTGGTCAGGAAAGTACTTGCAACACAAAAGTGACAACCCGAGTTCAAGTCCCCAGTACCCATGTAGAACAGCCAATATCAGCAACAGCACAGTACCCTTCCAAATCGAACACTTCAAAGACAGGAAGAACCCAGATTGTTTTGTTTGTTTGTTTGTTTTTCTTTTTCTTTTTTTAAAAATATTTTTGATTAGATATTTACTTTATTTACATTTCAAATGTTTTCCCCTTTCCAGGTCTCCCCTTTGGAAACCCTCTATCCCCTCCCCCTCCCCCTTCCTCTATGTGGGTGCTCCACCACTCACCCACCCACTCCTGTCTTCCCTCCCTGGCATTCCCCTACATTGGAGCATCTAACACCCTCAGGCCCAAGGGCCTCTCCTCCCATTGACATCCAACAGGGCCATCCTCTGCCACATATGCGGCTAGCACCATGGGTCCCTCCACGCGTATTCTTTGGTTGGTGGTCTAGTCTCTGGGAGCTCCGGGGTGGTCTGGCCAGTTGACACTGTGGCTCCCTCAGTGGGGCTGCAAACCCCTTCAGCTTCTTCAGCCCCTTCTCCAACTCCTCCATCCAGGACCCTACGCTCAGTCCAGTGGTTGACTGAGAACATCTGCCTCTGTATTTGTCAGACTCTGCCTGAGCTTCTCAGGAGACAGCTTATCATGCTTCCATCAGCAAGCAATTCCCAGCATCCACAATAATGTCCGGTGTTTTTTTTTTTTTTTTTTTTTTTTTCATCCCAATCACTGCTCCCCATTTCCCCTCTCACAGAGTCAGAAACCCCATCTTTCCTCTCCTCCTCTGCGCCCATTCCTCCCATCCAGACTTATTAGGTCTCTTTAGGGTTAGATGCATCCTCTCCCATTGAGACCAGACAAAGCAGCCCTGTTTGGGAACATACTCCAAAGACAGGCAGCAGTTTAGCGACAGCCCCTGCTCTAGGTGTTGGTGGACCCATATGGAGACTGACCTGCAAATTTGCTATATATGTGCTGGGGTCCTCAGTCCATCCTGTCTATGCTCTCGTTTGTGGTCCAGTCTCTAAGAGCTCCCAAGAGTCCAAGTTAGTTGACTCTGTCTATATTCCTGTGGAGTTCGTATCCCCTTCGGGGCCTTCAATCCTCTTCCAAATCTTCCATCAGTGTCCCTGACCCAGGATGTTAACAGTCAACTAACTACAGACACTGAGAGATTTAGTCTCAAACATAAAGTAAGGAAGGGTTTGAAGAAGATATGTAACTCATGTGAAGAAGATATAACTCACACACATACACATATGCATATATATACATATATACATATACATCATATATATATACACATATACACATACACACATATAAGTATACACAGGTATGTATACATACACACAGACATTCACATACATATGCTGACCTACTTATAAACAGATATGCATACATATATATGTATACAAACACATACACAAATTTATTTTGAGATTCTTATGTCTGAAACAAATGAATAGCAATTTAAATTAAGCTTAAAAATAAATAATATAAAAAATAAAATAAAATGTACATGTTATCACATTTATTTTGCAGAGGATAAATTTAGAAGTTCCAGTTTTGCAATACAAGAAATGTAAAGGAATTTTATGTTAATTCTAAGATAAAGGTGTATTTGATATTACCTCATTTTAGATTCTGATAGGGAAAATGGACAGCTATTTCATGTCATCAGTACCAAAGTTATAGGAGAGTGTACACTTTATTCACATCAACTGAGCTCATTTGTTAAAGGAAGGAACAGGAAGTAACTACAGACCCTACAGCTCTCCTGGCCTTAAGGAGCTAGAGGAGAATTAGGATAGAAGAACCATCATTTGCTTTATTAGGAAAAGTAAAACAAACACAGATACAGTTACAGATTTTGGAATTAGTTTGGTTACAGTAGCAAAATGAAGACTATCTCAATAATCTTTCTCATTTAGCTACTGTGAAGATTTTAACTTTTCTTCCTTGCACACACTCATTAGAAAGATGCTGTTCAGTAAAGATTTGGGGGAAAGAAAATCTAAAAAGATACCATTAAAGCAGACGGTAAGAAACGGCATGCTGTAGTGAAATGATTGCTTTCAATTGTCACATTAAATATTTAAGAATCCTTTCTATGGGAGAAATAACACCATATAAAGATTAATTTGAATTTGCTTTCCATCTTAGTATTTAACTGGTCCTATTGGTTTCATAATTATTTGTTAAAATAGTTTTAATTTGTATTCTAAGCTCTATTTTAGCATATCAATATTCTTTGAATAATGATGTTCTTACTCAGTATACATTTATTGATTGAAAATCAATCAGATACAAGATTTCATTGCTACCCTACCGAAAACAATAATCTCATGTTATCAGTGTACCAGCATAATACCTGTATTGTTTTTCTTCCTATTCCATTTCTCTAGAGTCCAAATTTGTCTGTGTGCTTGTGGAGTGAGTGTGTACTTATTACTAAATTACAATTCCACCAGGAAGGCATTTTGTCTTCTCAATCTTCCTCCAAATGGATAGTGATGAAGATAGACCACACGGAGATCAGGAGCACTCTCCACTCAATTTCCACAGGGAGTGCAGTGAGACCATTAGTCAGTGAACTTCTGCTAGCAAATAGGCACAGTTCACTGTGACTCTGCTTTCAAAAGAAGAAAAAGAAATTCTGATGCAAGAAGGAGTGAACTGGAACACTAGGTCTGAGAGTGACCCACAAAAGGAGATGGATTTAGTAAAGCACATGCAATAAGCTATATAAGGAGAACTCTGTGAAAAGAAATTTCTTTATATGCAACATGTTTCTTTGTTTCTCTGAAACTGATTTATTGTCACTAGTTTACAGAATGTTCCAAAACTGTAGCTTTTCCTTCTTTTTGTTGTTATTGTTTGTTCCTTTGTATTTCTTTTTTCATCTCTTGCCTGTTATTTGTTATTGTTTTTCCTGGTAGCCACAGATACACTTTAAAAAAGGCTCACTTGTGAATGATGAGAACTAGCAGGTGACATATTCCCCATCCTAATAATTTCTCCATATTTCCTTCTAGATCACTCCTGTTCCTGGCACACATCCGCTTCTAGTTTTTGTCAACCCCAAAAGTGGTGGGAAGCAAGGAGAACGGTATGCTTTTAAAAGTCATGTCCTTTTGTAAAACCTTGATTAAAGGTCTATAGACAACACAAAACATAAAATGGCTTCCCATACTCATTGGTTGGGACAATCAATGCTTGCACAATGTAAAAATCTAATTGTATCTATAGACTCAATGTAATCCCAATGAAAATACCAAGGGTATTCTTAATAGAATGGGGGAAAGTTCCTAATATTTATATTGTTTCACATCAAGAAACTAAGAGAACGAGAAAGAGATGTGAGTACAACAAAATATCTAAGACAAAACCCAGAGAAATGATGTAGTCTGTACTTGCCTGGACATACATAACATGATGGAACAGAATAAACAGTTTAGAAGTAAATTTCTTCCTGGACACCCAGCTCTTTCACAGAGATGCAAGAATTGCATTGCAGAACAGATAGCCTTTCCTATAAGCTGTCACAGGAAAATTCAGCATCCATATGCTGAAGGCTCAAACCAGCCCATACCTCCTCCCCATCCCCCTCTGTCTCCACAGAGGATGTCTCCACCCCCTAACCCCACCCCACCAGATCTCTAACCTCCCTGGGGCCTCCAGTCTCTTGAGAGTTAGGTGCATCCTCTTTGACTAAACCCAGGCCGGGCAGTCCTCCACTGCATATATGCTGGGGGCCCCACATCAGCTGGCATATACTGCCTGGTCAGTGTTCCAGTATCTGAGAGTTCTCCAGGGTCCTTATTAATTGAGAGTGCTGGTCCCCTCACAGGGCTACCCTCCTCCCCACCCTCTTCAAGCTTTCCCCTAATTCAACCACAAGGGTGAGCTACTTCTGTCCATTCATTATTTACAAATATCTGCATCTGACTCTTGCATCAGCTTGTTGGGTCTTTTGGAGGGCAGTCATGGTAATCCTTTTTATAAGTGCTCCATAGACTCAGTAAGTGTCAGGCCTTGGGCCTCCCTTTGAGCTGGATCCCACTTTGGACCTGTTGCTGTACCTTCTTTTCCTCAGGTGCCTCTCCATTTCCATCCTTGCAGTTCTTTCAGACAGGAACAATTATGGGTCAGAGTTTTGACTGTGGGATGGCAACCCCATCCCTCACTTGATGCCCTGTCTTTCTGCTGGAGGTGGGCTCTACAAGTTCCCCCTCCCAAGTGTAGAACATTTCATCTAAGGTCCTTCTCTTTGAGTCCTGAGAGTCTCTTACCTATAATATAAACCATTTAGAGTGACCATTAGCTAAATAGTGTGCTTCCAATTGTTAAATATATACTTTACTAAAAAGCAAAGTCACATAGAAGTACTTTGAAGTCATAAGAATGTGGTGAGGACCAAGATGCTTTGAGTGATCTTATGAATATATTTGTGTCTTTCTTATTTATAAAGTTGACCTTGGCTATTAAAAGTCAAAGGAGCTTGAGAGATGGCTTGGTGATGCTAATGGGGAGTAGAGTTACTACAATAGCCTTAACTGGAAGACCACACTTCTTCTGCCAGACTTACTTCTCACACTGTGAGCACAGTCTAAGTAGGAGAGAATATGCAGTGGTAAGAGAAGAAAGGACACCTTCCTCATGAGCCAAATCAGCTGAGTTAGACCCAGTAAGCAATGGGGATATGCCTTAAACATGTGGAAGAGTGATGTTGTCTTCTGAACATGGCACAGCTTTTCATTCATGAACTCAAAAGTAGCTGTGCTTATCTCTAGGGGACCTGACAAGATCAAGGCATCCAAAATTTCCACATCGATGATGGAGGAACTCATGAGACCTACTCCTAACTGAGTACCTATGGTTAGCTGATAGTTGCTATGCAGAGGCCATCATTCTTTTGAGGCTGTGATACTTGGTAGGTTGCCCATAATTCAGTGCATTGTCCCATGGACAGACACAGAAGTGTAGTACAAAATGGAGTTAGTGGGTCTGTTTACAATAGGAGAAGAGGACCCAATGGAGGAGGAGGATGCACAGTCCAGAGATCATCTTATTGACCACAAGGGCTGATTCATCTGATCTGGCTGATTGGGAGGTATGCTCTATCCCCATTACCACTGCAAGCTCAATCCTTCTGAGGCCGTGCTCACAGCTGAGAGGAAACCCTGACGGGACCAAGGAGAACTGGTCTTGAGTCAAAAACACACAGTGACTAACTAAGCAACTCTGTTAGAAACTCCAAACAAGCTCTCACAGTTACTTAAATTTACTTTTAATGGTCATGGACAACATATAAATGACAAAGAGAAATGAATATTAACAGGTGTGTGGGTAAGCATGACTATGTTTCATTAAACACATGTGTAAAACTTCCAAACAATAGACAATTTGTCAAATAAAATAAAATGATGTGTTGAAAGAGATCTGGTCGGAATATGAAGTTTCCTCTGAGTGGTTTCTTTCACAGTAGGATTCTATACAGACATTTACTCTTTTTTATTGTTGTTGTTATTGGTGGTTTTGCATTTTTCAACTTTGATATGTTGAATAAATTGCAAAATGGCACAGTATTATGTATGCACACAAAGTTTCCTGTAACAATCAACAGTGCTCCTACTGGGCATGTCCAAACTCCACTAGTACCATTACCACTAGGCTAAATGACATAAGAGTTAATGATGGGGGTGGGGACATGTCAACACACATTTTGAAAAGCCACATGAAGAATGTTAACATAGAAAGACTTAAAATATAGTTACTATGAAGGTTCCAAGGAGGAAATATATGTGAAAAATGTGAAGTCTCAAAAAAGCACTCTTGTATTGGGTGTGACATAAATAGACGCTCTCCAGAGGAATGAAGAAGAAAGTAGATTTATGAAAGGTCATGTTGTCAGCCTCGAGCACCTCACCAAGGATGCAGTCTAAGGAGAAAGTTCCGAAATGGGCTGTAGGTTCACAGTGGAGATGGCTGCCTTTCTATTCATAGAATAAGAAAGAAAAGTAACAGAGAATGTCTCTAAAATCTTTCTTTAGACACTTTATAATATAACAATTTAAGGTAAAAAGAATGGAGAGTTTGCAGATTTAGGGATGAGGTAATGGATTGATTTCTTTCAGGAAGTAAAATATTTAAAACTGACCTATTGGAACAATTTAGCAGTTTTGTGTGCAGAAAATGTTCATGTACAAATATCTACTTTCTTTACTTATACAAATGTACACTATAATATACATAATCCTACTTCACATGTGGGATAATTTTATGTTTATTAGTTATGTCCAATAACAATATTGATATCTGTGGAGAGAACATATACTCATAGCTATCTATTAAGAGAAAATATTTAAGAATTTTATACTGAAATACATTTAAATATTTAAATTATATTTTATTAAATAATGTTTATGGAGGGCTAGAAGTTGCTGCGTTATGGCAATATAAGCATCATTTCTGACTTCTAAACTGTATTATCTTTACAATGTGTGTGTCCTTTCTTTAGAGGGCCATTAGTTCTTTGAGCACTTATAAATATGATATTAGTAAGGATGAATTTATAAAATATCTTTAAGTACAAAACTGTACACTTGTGACATTGAGGTATGTAATGTTTTGAAATTATTGTTCTTTTTTTTTTTACTAAATTCTCTGCATGCCATATTTATCCTATTTATAGAATTTACAGAAAATTCCAGTATCTACTAAATCCTCGTCAAGTTTACAGTCTTTCTGGAAATGGACCAATGCCAGGGTAAGTAACAATGAGGATTACTTCATTACCATTGACTGCTTAATAGTTACTAATCAAGTAACAAGTGTGATGTGTCCAGAAAAGTCATGTAACTTCTGCAGAGATAAATATGTGAAAAAATAATGACAACTATATAAAAGGGACAGATATACATGATGTTCTTCAAAATATCTAGCAATGTACTTCAGGTTGGTATTTGTTCTAAATATTGTAAGCAGTACTAAAAATAAGAAACACACTCACAGACACACAGTCATACATGAAAACACATAAACTCACACAGTCACACTCACACACACATTCACTGACACACATACATACACAAACACTCAAACATTCACACACACACACAATCTCACATACACATATTCATATTCACTGACACATACACTCTCACACACACATTCATACACATATTCACACAAAGACACACTCAGACTCACACACATGTATATACACACACAGCAGAACAGGAAGGAAAGCAACTAAGCCTTGTTAGAAGAACTGCTGTCTTTTACTTGTTTCATATTAAGTACAGATTTGTTGAAGACTGAAAAAAGAAACTAATTAAAAAAGACTAGAAATCATAATATAATTTTCTCGTTTAGTATCTGTAGAATCTAATGAATACCACTCTCTTATAACCTAGTTTATTATTAATAGGTAAGGCATAAAGGAATAAAATTATATTTTCAACATGAAACATGTAGTTTTGATTTCATAAATATAGACTGAACTAAATTATCATTAATTTGGCCTCATTAAGTTATTAATGTCATTCTCTTACAGTGACCTCTTTTCTCTCTAGCAGCATGGCAGTAAGCATTAGACTACATAAGCAGAGAGAAGCTGAATAAGCTTTTGTGCACCCTGTTAAATCAAAGAAAAAAAAATAGAGAATGAAATAAGTCCTCTTAGTTTTTCCCCAAGAAGCAGGAACAAAGTATTCAAATAGATTTTTCCTCTTAAAAATGAATACACTTTATACCATGATAATATATGCGAAATCATGTTAATAAAACATAATTAGCATAATCTTCTAGGACTGTAGTTGTCTAGAGATCTGCTTGTCATCCAGGACAGGTTTCCAAACACTGAGATGTTTCTTGTTGCTTTTGGTGGTAGGCTTTCTCTAAGATTTATATTACATTGTGTTATTTCCTGTCTTCTGTGAATAAAGCAGCAATAAACATGGTTGTGCAAGTTTCCTGGTGGTGGAATATGGAGTTCTTGGGCTATATGCTTAGGAGTGGAATGCATACACATACACACACATATACACACACAGACATGCATATAAATCTCAATAGAACTGTGTAGTTATATACAGTTGTATGGATAGTTATGCACAACTGTATGTTTTATATATATATATATATATATATATAAAACTATCCATATAACTCTATATATAATTACCTATATAATACATATTAAGTAATATATATTATACATATAGCATATCATATTATATAATGATAATGATATATTAATATATATAACATAAAATATATAATATAAATAACTATAGATATAATATATAATAATTATTTATATTCAGATGACCTTTTCTCATGTAGAATAACCTTTTCTGTGCTTATATATAACATAGATTCTTTCCTTTTCTCAATTATCTTTTCTAATCTTAATGTTTATTTAAATATCCCATCTCATAAATATTAATATACTTGTTAAGAATTATTCAAATTTGTTCTTTGTGATTTCAGTTTACAGTTTTTCTCTTTTTTCAGTGTACAAATTTATTTTTAAATAACTAATCCTATGCTGAACGGATCCTCAATATTTTATTACTTGTAGAACTTTCTTATCTCTAAGACTGGGTCATTAAAATATTCTTACTTTACTACTTATACATTGTGAAAATGTTCATACTATATTAGTTATGCATAATTATAGGCTTCATGATGACACTGTCACAATTCTATGTCACGTACATTGATAACATCAATCTCCCTCATCACCACACCCTGTGTCTCTAATGGCCACTTTCTCTGCTTTTATACACGCTTAATTTTGATATGTGATCTTTTTCAAAAACTGTGTTGATCTTTACATAGAGGTTCTTCAGAAAATAGGTGAGGCAGGAAGTAAACATATCTTTTCTTGGTATAAATCAAATACATTCTCCAAAAGCTGTTCATTAGTTCGCTGCCTCACCAGGATGTTTTATGAGTTAAAATATTCATAAGCATGTCCACATTATGTCTCAGGTGCAGGCCTGAACTTACATGGGAAACTGTCCCTCTGCTTTAATCCAAAGAAAGCTCTGAGTGAGCTGTGCTGTCGGCCCTCTCTGTCCCGCTCCACAGCTAACGTGTGTCTCCTTGCACCCCTGCTTCTACCGCCCCTCTCCCTGGTCCTAAGTCAGTCCCTTTGTCGCTTTCCTTGTTCAGCGCGTTGTTCAATCCAATCCACAGAATATCTATATTAATTGAACATCCTTTGTGATTTATGAATTTCATCGGAATCACCTTTCTGGTCTGCTTTGTTCCTAGTACTATGAGACATTTACATCATATATGTATGAGTGTGTGTAGCATCTCCTTCCAAGAATTTTTTCTCTCATTCTGATTATCATTTTTGAGGCCTGTGATGTTTGAGTGTTTTATACAAGTGGACTCTTTCCTGATGGTGAATATAATTAGCTCAAGAGAAGATTATTACAAAAAATAGTTCGCTTCATTTAAAAAGATAGTTTATATGATGAATGTACCTCTCTAGTCTTTTTAGAATAATGTGATATTTCTACCACATAATTAAAATAAATATTTATGACACTTCTTATACACTTTCCAATTGCTACTTTTATGTCAACGAAATATATCTCAATTTTTTGTATAAATGTAAAGTAGGTTTTGTTATTTTTAATTCAAATTACAAAAAGGCATTGGTAGTTTATTATCAGATCGCCAATACATTTTTAATTAAAATGTATTTAAGGAATTTAAATAAAATATAAAATTTTTAAAATAGGAAAATGTTTTTATAATGCTCATCCTAAGTAAGTATATGATTTATTATGAGTAATATACTTTGCAGATTTTTTAAATTTATACACTAGGACTAAATATAAGACAGATACTGTTTTAAAATATAACACCACTTAGTCTATACACTCACATTATCACATGTAAGACATGCTTCTGTAAGTTAATCCTTGAGACATTTTCCTACTACCAACTTGGAATTTATGTAACAGATCCCACATATTTTGCTGTTTTCTCAATTTAAAATACCATTTTATGTAGCAAACTTCCTACCATATTTTTATTTAAAGAAAACCCCTCTTTCATCAGAGATTATGACTCTTACACATGTCTCTTGCTGCAGCATCATGTCAGAGGTGATGTTGTTATATCATAAATGCCTCACGAAACTCACAAAGTGTGTACTGAAATTCAACTCAACTTAACTACAACTGTCCAGGAAATAAAAAAGCTGTTATTTCTCAATGTAAATGTAATATATTCACCCTACTCTACATCTTCACATGAGTAACTATAAAGTACACTGCAGGAGGAGTTGCAGCTGGTCTACAATCAGACATATAGATAGGCACATCTGGCTTTGCCTTGGATACTGGAGGAGCTCTACTTCCTTTCAAAATTTTTAGATCCAACTTAAAGATTTATAGATCAATAAAACTAAGAAACATGGAATAGATTACTGTAGTGAATAGCACCATCTTATTTGCCTCATACATGAGTTTCCTCAACTGAAGTCTACCAGATTTCGGTACTTATCAAGACACAAAAAACGTTGAAAACACTGAACTTTTATTATTATTTTTTTGAAACAAAAGTCCTTTTATGAAGCAATAATGCTAGCCAAATATAATGAATAAAATCTCACAGAATTTATACATACAAAGAAGAATATAAATTTTAATTGAAAATATCTTTATTTAACTTTAGTTAATTGTGTAAAAAGTTAATTGACATATACTTCAAGAAATAGTTAGTAGAGGGGACAGTGAATGTTTACCACAGAGAAGGTGCATCATCATTTAGAATGATGGCTGTGACTGTGTCCCTGAGCTGGCCATTCATCACACAGTGCATAGATGTATGAAAATATCACACAGTGCCCCACAAATATGCATAATAATTATGTGTCTTAAACATTAAACTGCCTGAAGAATATAAATAATGTACACTTCTAAAATGTTGTGAACTTTTATTATTTAGACAGTTTAACCATTGGAATAGCAGTTAGAAAGCTATGCATCATTATTTATAGATTGTTATTTATCTATATGTCAAAACACTCTAACAATAAAGAAAATATTCTAACAGACATATCTACCCAAGTAAACATTAATACGGGACACATACATGCATACATACATACATATACACACACAAGACACAATAACAAACATACATCACTAATTCTATTCATTGTTTTTCATTCTTATGATAAAATATTACAACCCAGGCAAATCCAAGAAAGAGACATCTGTGCTTAAGTTTTCAGAGGGAAAGTCTTATTCTGCAGAGAGCAAAGTAACTTGAAGCTGAGAGATTAAACAGATTACAGAGGCAAAGTATTGAGGAGTTTACTCAAGACTATGTCTCCTGGTCACCTCAGAAGTCACATCCATAGAATATCACCATCATGTTTGCCTAGACATGAGCTAAGCTAAGACATGCTGAAGTGGTTGGGAGAAAAATTGGCCAGCTTCCACTCTTCATACAGTTAACTAAGGAAAGCCGAAAATGAGAGAGGTACATCTTCCAGAGGAGAGATTACAATACTAAACAGTCAGGTATGAAAACACACAAGTGACATCGTACAGGCTGAACAGGCCACACGTACAAATGTGTGTGTGGGTGTGTGTGTGTGTATTTAAAAGAGAATGGTCAGGTATATATGGGACGCTTTAGAGGGAGGAAAAAGAGGGGAGAAATTTTATTATTATAGCATAATCTCAAAACAAAATGAAGAAAGGCCCTTTTTATATTATTCTATGAATGAACTTTTCCTGTAGGTCAAATATGGCTTTTCACTTCAAGTTTTTTTTCCCGTGGTTTTAGTGGAGTGCTGATGGGCTGGGAATAGGTTGAAGCCAATGAACAATGACAGAAGATTTTCAAAAAAGTTCAAGCAATGACAGTTTCTATTGAATGAAAGAAATTCTTACTATCTAATGATTTGAATTTATTATCAACAATGTCTGGAAATCCATCTACATGTAGGTAAATGACTGGGTATTTATAGTGTTATATCATAAATTCAGTAAAAGCTTTTTTCATTAATGATACCATTCGTTTCTATGTTGAGAAATTAAAATCAGATTTTGGAAGAGCAGGTCATCTTGGCAAAACCATTATTCTTATTAAAGTGAGGATTGTGTAGATTTAAAAGTACAGTGAATTTGTTGGAGTGTCTACAAAGGTGACACCCATATAAAACCAAGCACTTAGTCATTGATTAATTCAAATAAGGGAGAATTTATTAGGTTGTGTGCACCATTGAGCATACAGATGCACAAAGAATTCAGTCATTTTCTGATCATGTAGTCATCAGTATTTCAGCATTTCTAGACTTTCACTCAATTAATCTGAGTAACTTTACTTACCCTTGTTCCTTGTTAATGCATATTTTATTTCTTAACCATAAACTCGTTGTCTTATATATAACCTGTTAAACATTTTACCTCATAGTTCCTAAACTTCAACACTCAATTCTGATATGTCTACTTCCAGTAAGACATCTTTCATCTCTACATAATGTACCTTAACTATTCTCAAAAAGATCTCAATTCTTTGGAAATTTTGTCTGCCTTTAGTAAATCCAATAAAATATTTGAAGGCAAGAATTGTATTTTTCCAGCATACAGTTATAATCCAGAGATATATGTTTAAGTGGATGGGTGCAGATGTTTAAGTTTTTAGAGTCATTTCCTAAGGAAAATGTATAGATTCCTTATATATTTATCAACCAATGATGTTTATATAGCCATTAGTACCTTCAAGTACTGGGACTTCTATAATACAATCATAATCTTAGTTGTATAGTTACAGCACTAAACATGGTATTGAAAACTTGGTATGGCTCTCCCCTGAGAGGCTGTGCCAAAGTTTGACCAATAGAGATGTGGATACTCACAGCCAACCATCAAACTGAGCAGGGAGACCGCATTGGAGGAGTTCGGGGAAAGACTGAAGGAACTGAAGGGGTTAGCAACCCCACAGGAAGAACAATAACAATGAATCAGAACCCCCAGAGCTCCCAGGAACTAAACCACCAACCAAAGAGTATACATGGAGGGACCCATAGCTCCAACTGCTTATGTAGCAGAGGATGGCCTTATCTGGCATCAATAAAAGGGGAGGCCCCTTGGTCCTGTGGAGACTCCATGCCCCAATAGGGGAATGCTAGGATGGTGAGGCGTGAGTGGTTGAGTTGGCAGGTGAGCTCCCTCAGGGAGGTGGGGGTGGGGGGGATGAGAAGGATGGGATAGGATTTGTGAAGGAAGGGGGATAACATTTGAAATGTAAATAAATAAAATAACCAGGACTGGAGAGATGGCTCAGTGGTTACGAGCATGGACTCCTCTTCCAGAGGTCCTGAGTTCAATTCCAGCATCTTCATGGTGGCTCACAACCATCTGTAATGGGATCTGCTGCCCTCTTCTGGTGTGTCTGAAGAGAGCAATGGAGTATTCATATACATAAATTAAATAAAAAAATTACAAAAATATTAAGAAATAAAATAAAATAACTATTAAAAATAAGAATGAAAAAAGAAGAAAACCAATAATAAGTTTAATTAACTTTCTTTTTAGGAAATTTATATTCAGTTTTTTATTAATTGACCCCAGTGAAGTAAGTTTATATCTTTGTCTATGAAAGTCTAAATTTATTTCCTTTCAAAATCTGATAGCTACAGAATAAAACCTTGACATATTTATTAATCGTAAAAACTTTAGTATGAAACTATGAATTTGTGCAGACCTACCAAACTGACCTGAATGGAATAATCCCTCTTTTGTTACTGATTAGGATTAGAAATTTTTAACTTTGAAATCTATGTATTTTAATTGAATAATTTAAATGAATTCTTCTAAGGTCATTTATTGAAAGGTCTGAAAAAATTGTTTTGTGTTTCTTTTAGAATTTTTTCCTTTGGCATTTATTTTTTATTATATTGTAATCACAAAAGAACATGCTCTTAGGCAAATTACCAAAGCAAAAATTATCTTTCTACAGATATCATTGGACCAAACTAATTAAGAACAAGCAGATGGCACAGGACTGCATGTCTACAGCCATTTCTGCAACTTCCTACTGCCCTTGAAATTGACCTGCTCCTCCTTTCCCCTAAGTCATTGTGTATACGTGAAGAAAGCAGGATTGTTTTCCTCGTCTTCTTGAAATCGGCCCCCCTCTCATGTGATGTGCATATGTGTGCCCCTTCCATTATACTTCACACCAGAAGTTGACCATGTCAGTCATGTTGGATACTTGTTGACACAGTTTTCAGTAGCTTTCTAAAATGGCTTTGTGGTCACTGGCCTGTTTTAATAAATATTTCTCCTGTGACTCAGTGTCTGAATTGCCCACAGTCTATTAAATTATGTAATAGGTCTCAGATATGTCCAGTATCATTGTACAGCTTAACTAATTATCAATAATTAAAATTCTTTAGAACTTTCTAAATATCATTTGTACATTTAGCTTCAATTTTTTATTATATATTTATTATAATTGTTCCAACGTACCTCATATTCTTTTTTTAATTTTTTTAAAAAATATTTTATATAATTTATTTTTATTGGATATTTTCTTTATTTACATTTCAAATATTTTCCATTTTCCAGGTCTCCCTTTCAGAAACCCCCTATCCCATCCCTCCTCCACCTGCCTCTATTTGGGTGCTCCCCCACCCACCCACCCAGTCCTATCTTCCAGCTTTCGCATTCCCCTACACTGGGGCATGAACACCCTCAGGCCTAAGGGCCTCTCCTCCCACTGATGTTCAACAAGGCCATCCTCTGTCACATATGTTCTTTAGTAAAGTTTCAGAAGAAAAATATAGACACAGACTGAAGAAAATCTGTTGAGTTTCCTTTCCTACCTCTTTCGTCTAATTTTGTCTGTCTGTGTGTCTGTCTGTCTTCTGACTCTGGCTTTTTGTCTGTTCCTATTCTGCCTCTGTCTCTGTCTCTACTCTCTTAACACAAACAAAGAAACATATTTTCTTTCGAAATCTGCATTTGCCTTAAACCAAATTTTAAAGCAAAGCATGTCTCTGCTTGAAAAATGAATGTTCCCTTGGGTAGCTCTGTTCTCTCGGTGCCCCGGCAATATCCAAGAACCTCCATTACCAGAGATAGGTTATAACCTGGAAGCAGATGGAAAACGCTGGTGAGGGAACAAACCCTTGTGAAAGTACCAAGCTACCAATCCATTGCCAGCCTCACAGGCAAACTCCTTGTCAACACAATAAGACTCAAGGCCTTTGCTAATTCTTCTGTGAGTGACTCTCAGGTTTTCCTATGAGAGGGCTTACATCCTACCTCTTTGCTTTGATATTTGGCTGTTTCCAGCTTATAGAAGGAAACCCCTTGAGGTCCACAAGAAACACTGTCCTCCTCCACCCCAAGTAAAAAGACCAGGCTGCTGAATATTCAGAAATGGAGAAATGAAGAGAGGAGGATCTGCCCTTTCAGGTGCACATACACTATATGACTGAAATATCACAGATGCCCTTATCTATCTGGCTCAGTTACTTTGCATCCTTCTCTTGTATAATTCTGTGTATCTGAATTGCCCAGCTTTATTTTCTGAAAGCAAAACAAAACAAAAACAAATCCTAATTCATTACAAATTTGAATGCAGCATAATCCAAACAATTATTTAGAATTTTTATTTACTATCAGATACTCAAGTTCTTAATATTATAACTATTTAAGATATCTTTTGAAAGTGAATATTTTTAGGATGGGGGATGGCTCAATAAGTAAAGTCCTTGTGGTACCACGGAGAGAGCTTGAGTTCAGATTCCTTATACTAGGGGACCAGGGTCAGAGAAAGGGTCCCTGGGGCTCACTGACAACCCAGACAGCCAATCAGTGAAATGGAGTTTTAAAGTGAGACCCTATATCCTATGGGCCTAGAGTGAAGGCTCAGGTATTGCATACTGACTGCTTTTTCTGAGAACCTGAGTTTATTCCTAGCAACTACACCAGATGTACAACTGTGTACAACTGTAGTTCTGGCTTCCACAGGTACTAGGCATGCATATGGCACACATACACAAACTCGTGAATATTTCCCAGCTAGTATAAAAAATTATGATTTTCCTTGAGTCTCTGCTCCACACTTTGTCTCAATAATTCCCCCTGTGAGTATTTTGTCCACCCTTCTAAGAATCACTGAAGCATCCACATTTTGGTCTTCCTCCTTCTTAGGCTTCATAGAGGCAGGGGGAGGGGGAATGGAATAGGCTTTTCCAAAGGGGAAAACATTTGAAATTTATGTAAAGTAAATATCCAAAAAATTATGTTTTAACAAAAGTTGCTTCTGAAGGTCTTTTTATATACTAATGAACTTTTGAATAGTTTTATATAAGATAAAATGTTTTACCTAAACAGGACTTTTTGTTAATCACTAAAAATGACTTGAGGAAATTTCATACCACTTTAAGAACATTTCCATGCATCGTGCACAGCTTTCAATAAGACCATTTAAAATAAATAATTGTTTACTGGCTACTTTTTATGATGAGACTAATATTTAATGAGATAGCATCAGAGGTTCACAGGAGTGAATGTTCTCATGCACTTCTCATTTTCTCCTTTATCCTTCTCTCTGTCTTTCTGCTCAACTTTTAAAACTCACATTTGTATAAAAGTGTTTTTCACATACCGAGGAATAATGAACTTAATGTCTAAATGAAATGTTTAAATTAATAACCTCTCCTGTAACCCCACTTTGTTGCATAAGTTATAGAATGTTGATACAGGGGACTGGAATACTTCTTACATCTACTTTGTAAATACACTGAACCTTAATAATGATATCAATGAGAGGAGGGTGTTTGTAGATGCCACATGGATGTAAGTAAATAAAGCTGATGCTATTTAAAATTGTTATTATTATTATTATTATTATTATTATTATTATTGCCTAGGGTATTGACTGATAACTATATGTACAGTACTTGGAGGCTTAAACCAGATGTTCCTCACAAATTCAATTCTAGCCTAGTCTATATATAGTGAGTTTCAGATCAGTCACAGCTAGAGCAGGATCCTACATAAAAACTGACATTCATTTTTGTGCATTATAAGTACACTTGCAAAACAAGAATAATATCAGAAAATAGAAATCCACTCTACGCTTGAAGCAGCTATGAAGCTATGTAATATCATGATTTTAAGAAAAAATATAAAATTGTAGACATTCAATTGTTAATATAATATTGAAAACAATAATAAAGAAGTATG
Organism: Uromys caudimaculatus; assembly: GCA_028551405.1. Classification (NCBI taxonomy): domain Eukaryota; kingdom Metazoa; phylum Chordata; class Mammalia; order Rodentia; family Muridae; genus Uromys; species Uromys caudimaculatus. Next base: position 48,017,062 of record CM052705.1, read on the forward strand.
CTACTTACAATGTGAAGTGCTAAAGTTGGAACTGATAATTTTCCTGAGGCAAATATCTGAAGTTTCTCTATTTTCTAAAGAGAAGAAAATAAAACAAGACATCTGGTGATGTGATAATGCTATTTTTAATCCTCCAGTCTCATAGTTCTTTAATGTAAAGAAGTAAACATATGTAATAAAATAACCATTAGGGCTGTCAAAGTATTTGATTCCCTCTTAGTATACAAAAGCATTATTTTATAATGTCTAATACACTGCTTAATAGCATACACATATTTGTTCTGTATGGTCAGTGTCTTTCTGACTAATACATGCACATCAGATATAAACACCAATGCCCAATGAAATAATAAATTTAAACCTAAATCAAAATAAATCTTAAGAAATCTGATTATCATGCACTTCTACAATTATAGTGCAGTGACTGAAAATCTTTTTCTTTCTTAAGATATTTCCCAGGTGTATATTTAAAATAATGTTGTACAGAAATGAGAACTTTCTTATTTTTCTATCTATTCCATGTCAGAACTAAATTAAAAAGAGTGTGAGTTTCTGAGAATCAGGGTCACCATCCCCCCAGATACTGTCTGTTGAGTACAGAAGACGTGAATGATCTCTATTTCCAGGGATGGTTTAAACTACTATACTGTGTTGGTAACTATAGAAAGATGGTTGTACAAGGAATCTCTAGAAAGCAGTCCTCTTAAATAACTGGGACTTCAGGGCTTGCTCTTGAAGCAACTGAAGAGCATCAGGAATGGGGCTACTGAACTTGCTTATTACCTTAAAGTAATGCATATGTGATGATCGTAGACAGGTTTTCTGGGGGAAACAGTGATATTGTGGGCTACTTGAAATCTAATAATAATTAAATAATTATTATAATAGCAATAATAATTAAATAATGACTAAAATTTCTATTTGACTTATAACTTTAAAAAAAAATGCACAAAATAGCCTAAACAAATTCAGGTAAAAAACAAGACAATTTCCTTGTTAGTTGATTATACTTGTTGATACTCAAGATAAAATAGATATAAATGAAAATAGATGGAAAGTATGGCACAGACCCCTAAACTTTCCAGAGAGACATTCCTCTAGAACCTCCTTATTCCCTCATCCGTCATTCCTGAAAGGAGGAATAGGAAGCAGGCACTCACGGCTGCTGTACTGGGTGAAAGAAGTAATGTGAGACTTTGCCTTTGGGGTCTGGCCAAGTTCATGGATTTATGCAATATCATAGCTGCACCTTCTGTTCTGATTGGTCAAAGCATGCTTCCCAATTGTCCACTGGACACTGTTTGCAACTTCGTGCAGAATTCTCTGCTCAGTTGAACTTCACATTTTAGGAAATTGTCTTTGTGATTCCTTTGCCTCAACATGGTGGGTAAGAGAGTTGGAGAAATACAGAAGTATTTCCTGACCTAAAAATGCACACATACACACACGTACACACACATAAACTGAGAGAGAGAGAGAGAGAGAGATAGATAGATAGAGAGAGAGAGACAGAGACAGAAGAGACAGAGAGAGACAGAGAGACAGAGACAGAGACAGAGACAGAGATGGAATCCGTTGGTAGTATAATGTATATATTTTTAATTTATGTGCATGTAAAGAGCCCAGGAACACAGTCACTATCCCACATTTATGAGAAACAGAAGGAGGCTCACATTAATAATAATTAAAGGATTTTTCTAGCCTCCCATTCAGTGATTAAGTGGAATGAGGAATAAATGAATCCTGAACGAAAATTGCATGGGTTGAGTGGATTACTAAATTTAGTTAAAGGCCAAGTTTTCAATCCATTTAGTATCCATTTACAGAGGGTAAGCTGGCCTGACAGTTACATGAGATTTGTGTTTAGGGGTAGGACAGTGCTGAAGAACCCATGGTGACAATTTTAAGAGACCTGAACTACAGACAGCACAACACCATGGAGTAGAAGAACAGTGGTGAGTTTGGTTGGTTAGATATCACTGCAGGGCATACCTGCTTATGCTGGCATGCTTTGAAAGCCTTTCAGCCTCTAAAGTGGAAATATAGATGAGAGCCATGACCTGCTACAGAACTGTAACTGGAAAAAGCTGAGTTACGAACAATTACAAAGCACAATTTTTCAATAGTTAATTTTATTGGTTTTATTTATTTATATTTCATATGGTATCCCCCTTCCCATTTAAACCCCCTACCACCTCCCCGTTCCTCCAGCTCTACGAGGGTGATCCCCCACCCATCTGCCCACCCACTCCTGCCTCACTGCCCTAGCATCCCCCTATGCTGGGTCATCAAGCTGCCACAGGACAAAGGGGCTCCCCTCTTATATGCAGCTACAGCCATGGGTCCCTTCATGTGTTTTCTTTGGTTGGTGGTTTAGTCCCTGGGAGCTTTGGGGTGCCTGGTTGGTTGATATTGTTCTTCCTATGGGGTTGCTAACTCCTTTAGCTTCTTCAGTCCTTCCCCTAACTCCTCCATTGGGCTCCCCTCTCTTAGTTGATGGGTGACTGAAAGCATCTGCATCTGTATTGGTCAGACTCTTGCACAGCGTCTCAGTGGAAAGCTATACCAGATTCCTGTCAACAAGGACTTCTTGGCATCAGCAATAGTATCTGAGTTTGGTGTCTGCAGATAGGATGAATTCCTAGGTGGGGCAGTCTCTGGGTGGCCTTTCCTTCGGTCTCTATTCCGTTCTTTGTCCCTGCATTTCCTTTAGACAGGAGTAATTCTGGATTAATATTTTTGTGATGGGTGGGTGACCCTATCCTTCAACAGGACATGGTCTCTACAGATTCTCTCTCCCCTTTATTGGGTATTTATTGGGTAGTGTCATCCCTGTGGGGTCCTGGAAACCTCTTGGGTCCCTGGCATCTGTGACTTTCTAGTGGCTACCCCTAGTTGCCCCATCCCACACTGCTACAAACCTCTGTTCAATTTCCAGACCCTCTGTACTTCTCTCTCTGTCTCCTCCCACACCTGCTCCTGCTTCCCTTTCCCCTCCCCCTCTCTTTCTCTCTCCCAGATCTCTCCCTCCCTCTTCCTCCCTTGAGTGATTATTTTCTTCCCTCATCTGAGTAGGACTGAAGCATCCATACTTTAGTCTTCCTTTTTCTTGGGTTTCATATGGTCAGTGAGTTGTATTATGGGTATTCCAAGCTATTTTTGGCTAATATTCATATCAATTATTATTTTAATAAAGAAGAATCTTCAATTCATAAAATATTTCTGAAAACTAAATAACTAAAATCAAGACAAATTAAAAATTTTTATCAATCCACAAGAATCAAATGCTTGTAATATCAGAAAACACATATAAAGGCATCCTTATAACATGAATCAACCAGCCCAGTGCCTGTTGGAATGGATTTGAAAAACATATTCACATAATTGAGAATTGATTCATCAATAGAAATAAAAAGTAAGAATTGCACATAGAAAGTTCTGGAGCAACAGCATTGCTGGGGAGGACATGGTGCAGAATCGGGATTGAAACATACACAGGGCATCCCAGCATAGACAGGGCATCCCAGTATACACAGGGCATCCCAGCACACACCAGGCACCCCAGCACACACAGGGCATCCCAGTATACAAAAGGCATCCCTGTACTCAAATGTGCCAACTGTGTGAGTGAGGAGGAACTATTAGAGGGGGAAAAGCACAGGAGAATATGCAGGTTGTCAGAGATGTTCTGCTGAGATGTGAGATTGGTACCTAGGCATTTCTCTCACTGTACATAACACAAGTATATCAAATGGTGTAAGAATGGAAGAAAAATATTAGCAACATATATAATAGAGGGTAAATATATACATCATGACACCAGAGTAAATGAATGAAAGTTACACTAAATATTCATGGATTTTATTAACAAATTGTGGGTTCAGTTAAATTTTATATCTTTACTAATATAATTATATATTGTTTACATAGCTTTAAAAATTATCATTTAAAGTAATTTAACTTGAATGAAAATATCACTCATAATATGTAAAATTATTATTAAATATCATTAACACTCAGTTGAAGAAATTTCAAGGTTTGGATTATACTATTCATGAAGAAGGTCACATGTCACCAAAAAAACCCTATGGAAATATTCAACTATGTTCTAAACAGAGACATTAGATTACATAAAAACACACACATATACACACTCATAATCAAACTTTTGTTTATGCTCTTGAAGCCATTATGTAATATTCAAATGTACTTATTGTTCAAGGGGTTCACTCTTAATGATTCTGGGAATTGACCCATTAAAAGCAATAAAGTAAATGTACAAAGTAGAGTACACATGTAGATTTTCACACAAATGTGATTCAGATAGTAACCAGAATAGTAATATTTTAATAGTAAACTACTTGGGTTTTGTAATTCATGTTACTGAGGACCAAACTCAGCACCTCACACATGCCAAGGAAGCAATGTCTCCACTGAGCCACTTCTCTACCCTGTAATGATGAAATACCTGACATAGTATAAGAGTTCATAAAAGCAAATTATTTAATGTTGGAGTCCATTCATTCATATCTAATGTGACATCCGCCATGCAGTATCATTTCACATAGACTCCATAAAGATTTTCATAAATAAGTTCATAAAGAACCCTATGCACCTGAAGGTAGTGAGAATACAACATATCTTTCAGAAATTTCAGAAACTGAGTTAAAGGATTTAAAATAAATTTAATAAAACCTTTAGTTTCGTTAAAATAAATTTAACAAAAAAAACCCTCGTTTTTAAAATGAACTTAGTAGGGATGAAGAGAAGGCTCAGTGATTTAAGGGTACCTGCTGCCCTTTTAGGGGAACAGAGTTTGGTTCTCAGCATCCATATTATTCTGTTCATACTGTGTCTAATAGTACCCTTAGCTTTTCTAGCCTCCTCTGCCATCAATCCATCAATACAATATAGTCTCTCTGTCTCTTTATGGCTCTTCCTATCTGCCTCCTCTTGCTCTCCCCGTCTTTCCCTTTCTCATTAAATTAAAATTCTAAAGTAAATTACATATATATATATATATATATATATATATATATATATATATATATATATATATATATGAATGATACATAATGGAGCTTTCTAGATGGATATTTGTATGTGAATATCAATGTAACTATATAGAGAAAAATGGCTGGATGGTTCCATGTCATATTGTTCCCAATACTGATGTGTGGGCAAAGAGGGGGTGCACTAGCTTCTGCTCTGAGACTGTGTAGCTGGATACATTAGTTGCCTCTGTGACTTCCTAGAGTTAGGTTGTGTTAATGAGTACACTGCATGCAGTGGCAGCAGGAACAGTGGGCATTTAGCACATCTGACCCAGCAATTAAGCTTGAGCACTCATGGGTAATAAACACTGTTCAGCAGGTCAAATCACAAGGTGAAGTTTGGCTTCTGTATTGGCAGATTGAAAGTCATAAGGAAATTCTGAAAGCTAGAATTCTAACTGCAGGCTGTGCAATTTTTCTGTGCAGTGGAGAATGAAAAGTGTTGAACACATTATAATGACTGACATGGTAATCATATCTAAAAAATTCTTTTCCAAACTATGGCTGATTGACAATACCTGTTAAAAAATTATATAGCCTATGCTAGTGTGTATTATGTGTGTTTCATTACATCTGGGAGGATGTCAAAATGAATGTTATAATTTAATATTATGTATTTTTAATTTGGCTGTTTATAAAAATCATATTCTTTATAGAACCTGGAATATATAAATTTAAATATATATATATATATATTCACAAAAATATATTTTGATGATATGTAAGATATCTAAGAAAATTTAATACAAACATTTCATAAGTTAAATATACAATTTATTAGGGAATAGGCTAAAAATAAAAAATGAGGAAGTTCTCCTAAATGTAAAACATGTGCCATAAAATACTTATTTTTCAGGTTACACTTTTTTCGTGATGTCCCTGACTTCAGAGTGTTAGCATGCGGTGGAGATGGGACTGTGGGCTGGATTTTGGATTGCATAGGTAACAAAGACCTGTGTTTAATGTGGCTTGCATGAAAATAGTAACCTTATCTTCTGCTCTTGTTCTGTCATTTTTTCCATCTATCAAGTATCTAAACATTGATGAATATTTTGTGTTTTTCTTTTCAGATCTACCTCTTGTTGGAACTTATTAATAGTTTAAAAATATAATGAATTGTTATTTAGGAACTGGTACATTTTAAACAAATATTTACTTTAAAAAAATTTTAGTCTCTGAATTGAGTAATTTCTGTTTGATAGAGGTTCTTTCAAAATAAGTATTAATTCAAACAAATTGACAGAATTTCTTTCTTTTTTTCTTTTAAAGAAATGAAGATCAGAACATTCTGTCTTGTTAGTACCGAAAAACATTTCAAATTGAAAATGTCATGGTGGGAGTGGCAGGCACTAGTCCCAGCCTGGGCTTGCCTCCCCAGTTGCCTATGTGCTGTTAGTCAAACAAAGTACATGTTCTCATCAACACTTTTTTTATTAATCTAATAATGTTAGTCTAATAGTAGTTTATGAAAATGGTCATTGAAAATTCTGATATTGGCATCCTAATAAAAGATATAAAATATTTATAAATGATTCCTATGAAAAACCTAAAATTCAAGAATTATAAAAATCACCGAGCAAATATATAAGTGGTGAAACATGTATAAGGATTTTAAAGTGAAGACTGGCAATTTTTGGCTTGTTGTATGTCTCAAGTTTAGTGGTATTGTACTGGTATCCATAAGTAATCTCATCAACTGATTCATACATGTACAAAATCACACACACGCACACACACACACACACAGACACACACACACACATGGACACAGACACAAACATACATATACCCACACACTGATATTATGAGCTTAGGAAAGAAAATGAAAAATGTGTATTTTGAGATTCCTTCAAGATATGTGATGATTCAAATAAGAACATATGGAACTTTGGTGACAGATCTATACTATTTGAAATCTAACGAACTTTATGATATAAAGGTAAAGCTAAATAAATAATAAGCAAACAAACCTGATTTTCTCAGGTCATCCAACTGGAATGCTTTGTTCATTTGCTTTGAAATATTGAAATCCTATAGATAGGAACACTGAAACAGTATTACTCTGAATCATTCACTTTCAGAATTCAACTGTTCTCAAATATGTTAAACTGTCTATGGGGTTGATGTTGCAAAAGAAATTTATATAGGAACCTACTTATTTACCCAATGATATGTCTTCCTATGGTTCATGTACCTTCCTCCATCAGGATTTGAATAAGGATAAAACAGAAGCAAACATACACACCACAGACACACACACACACACACACACACACACACACACACACACACGTACGACACACACACACACACACACACACACACACACACACACAACCATTAATGAACATATATAAAAGGCATGATTTTGGGTTAACTCAAGATATTTAAAAAATTTTCCTGATGTATGAATTATGAAGAGCCTGTTACTGCTTGAAGAATGATATATATTTACCTAATATATCAGTTAGCACAACATAAAAACACTGTCATTTGTGATTGTGTTTATAAAATTCAACTTATGGATGTTTAAATGTACTTTGTGAAATTATTTAACATTAAGTTTGTTTGTTTGCTTGTTAGTATTGATGTGTTTGGATTAAAATATTGTTTTCATTGTCTCATTTCACAGAAAAGGCCAATGTAGTCAAGCACCCTCCAGTTGCTATCCTGCCTCTTGGGACTGGCAATGACCTAGCAAGATGCCTGCGGTGGGGTGGAGGTAAGCCTGCTGCAATAGAATTCATCTGAAAAGCAGGAGACTGCCTTTATTGCATAATGGCTATCATGTGGTTATAGCAATGTAAGAGGCATTTTATGCTTACTAAGTGTCTTAAAAATAATCAAAAACTTTGAAGGGATAGATGGGTTAAGAAGTATAGTCTGGGTGATAGGCTTTAATTAAATATCAATTGCAGATCTGGTCTTGGGGGGAGAAGTTTTCAAAACATCTCCAGTTAGGTCTTTTCTTGCTTAAAAAAATAAGATACATATTTAGAACTCTAACGCAATATTCATATTATTAATTTGCTATTATTTTCTAGTGTAAAAAGTAGATAGAAGTTTTTGCAAAATGAAGCATGTTCAAGGGTTATGAGTAGACATTGGACAAAAACTATTATTTCCTACACTGAAATTATGACCAATGTTATAAAATTTAAAAAAAACTAAAACTGAAAAAATAAATATTGATGAGTTACTTTCCCAAGAATGAATACACTAAGTAGTGTTATTTGGAGTTTATATTATTATAACCATTGTGCTCTATAAGAGTGAAAAAGGAAGGACAAGTAATAGGAATTCTAGTTATATACAAAGTCAGGTGCAACACGTATGACTTCCTAATAACAAGCAAATTGATCCCAGTAAGAAAAGCCATCACTCACTTGGAGTAGAACACAAATGGTCACATCATCCTGGTGTAGAGTTCATAAGCAGAGGGAATGTGGTTCGGTGTCTAAGGATGCAAAAGTGGTAAGGAACTTGTCTAATGTAACTTAGACTAGGATGGTGGATTGAGCAGAGTGCACATGGAGACAATAATTCAGGGTAGACTCTAAAATGCTTTGCTGATTCATTATAGCTACCTAACGATTGCCAGACAACTGTAGATTGTTCTAAAGAAACAATCATTATATTCTAAATATTTTTGTGTCTAAACACACCTTGGGATATTTGAAACAGTCTTCAAAGACATTGTGAATCAGAAGGCCTTAGGGAGCTTGTTAAAATAAAATGGTTGACTCTAACTTCAATCTGCTGAACGGAAATCCCTTGGGATGGAACTCAGGCAGACAATAGGTCATTTGGAAAAAAAATAAAAATAAATTAAAACCTCCCAAGTAACTGTAATGTAGAAAAATGTTGAGAACTTTGTTGCATATATGTCTATTCATCTGTTGTACTTTAATATAAACAGAATTGGAAGCTAAATTAAAAATACCACATATTTTATTTGGCATTTTCAAATGTATATTAGAGTAAAAGGATATAATAATCAGTAAAATACCATGTGACTGTCAGTGATAAAGATATGGCCATTACAAGATGCCTCTGTTAACCAGTTTTCACACATGTGTACTGATTAAAGAGAAGGAAGTTATCGGTGTGACATAGTATGACTATAGTCATACATCGTCTGTGGTATACATTTGATGTTTTAAAAAATTCTTTTGGTCTTTGAAAATTTAATTTATTATCTTTTGTTTTAAAATTATCAAGTGAATTATATCTCAAATTAAATTAAAAAGTCCATATTTATTTAGGTTAGATTCATATAAAACCACATAAATGATATAATTGAAGGATTAAATAGTGGTTGCATCATAAGTCAAAGATCAGATTAGAGATGAATTCTCAAAGTACTTTCTATATTCTGGCCCAGTAGAGAGGAAATAAATTAGTGGCTCTTATCCTTTTAGAGACTAAATCTTCTTTAAATCATGTGGGCTGTAAATTTGTGGAGAATTATATACACATACATTCAACAAAGCTTGGTGCTATGGAAGAATGAATTATGCAAAAGTGCTACCATTAGCTAGATGGTCAACAAGACCTTCCTATGGAGTTCTCATTTTACCAGGTGATTGGCTGTGAGGAAGGAGACAGTTTATAGTGTTGAAATGGCTAAAAGAGTTAGGGAAAGGGATGAAGGTGATTGCAACCCCATAGGAAGAACAACAATATCAACTAACTGGACCCGCCCCCAGAGTTCCCAGGGACTAAACTACCAACCAAAGAGCGCACATGGAGGGACCCATGGCCCAAGTTACAAATGTAGTATAGGATGGCCTTATCTGGTATCAATGAGAGGGGAGGCCCTTGGTCCTGTAGAGGTTCGATGCACCAGTGCAGGGGAATGCTAGGTCAGTGAGGCGGGAGTGGGTGCATGTGGAAGCACCCTCATAGAGGCAAAGGGGAGGGGGAGGGGAGGGGGTTTGTGGAGTGAAAACAGGGAAGGGGGTCAACACTTGAAATGAAAATAAATAAAATAACCGATAAAAAATAAAGTGTACCTTAAATGTTTAAAAGAATGATAATAATAAGCCTGAGGGAATTGTGCAAGTGCTCAGCTCTTCGGAGATGGATGTTAGGCTTGGAAAGCATGGATTATACTTACATAATGCCTCTTACATAATATTTGACTTTAAACTTTTCTATGATTTGCTAGTGACTCACTATAAGCATATTATTAATTTTATACTTTAAATTTATATATTTCACAATATATTTTAAGATAATACTCAGTAGTTCCCATGTAACTACTATTCACTCTAATTACTTCATCTATTTAATAGTGCTTAGTTTTACAATCTAGCATGAGAGTTATGATGGGCTCCAGCATTGGAATTCATAGTGTTGGTCAATCTTAAATACAATGCATTCTCCTTTAGCAATCTCTGGGAGGATGCCTTTGCCTTTTAACCTAGTGAGTTCTGCAATAATACATATGCTATCAGATGTAACCACTACTCACAGTTTCTGGCACTTCCTTGTTAAACAAATTTTTACGTTAGAGGTCAAAAGTTGGAGACAGAAACTATCCAAAATGTTTCAACTCAAGCTATCATTTTTGGAACATATAACATACACGCGTGTGTGAGTGTGGTTATGTATGCAATCAAGCAAGTCAGAGATATAGGGGTTATTTTACATACAAATGTTTATATTTTTAAAAAGATTTATTTGCTTATTTTATGTATACAAGTACACTGTAGACGTTTTAAGAAACACCAGAAGAGGGCAACCAATCCCATTACAGATGGTTGTGAGCCAACATGTGGTTACTGGGAATTGAACCCGGATATCTGCAAGAGCAGTCAGGACTCAAATTGGCTGAGCCATCTCTCCAGCCTCAATTTTAAAAAGAGTGCTATCTGCTCCTTGAGAATTAATATAACTACTTTGATCATATCCACTCCCACTGCTGTCTTTCAGTGCTTCCTGAAGTCATTCCCTAACAATGTCCCCTTTCACCTTTATATACTTTTTGTAGTCCATTGACTCAATTAGCACTGCTAGTCTGTGCATAGATATGCTAACCATCCAGTAGAGAATAGACCACATATCAGTGGCCCCTCTCCCAAAGAAAATGACTGTCTATGGTCCAACTGCCATCGTTGACAAAAGCTCTTGGCATACCTGCCTTCTGAGCAGCTCTCCCCATCTAAGATGCTTGTTTGAATGGCTCATTCTGCAAGGGATGACAACTAGTGGAGGTCCAGGAGTCACTGTATGCAGAGGATATCTCACAACACTATGCTTTCCAGTTCTTTCTTTCCTTCTCTCATGATATTTCCTGTACCCTGAGTGAGGGAAAAGTGAATATTAATATTTCGTTGTTGCACTCTTAGTCACCTGTTCTCAGTGCTCTGACCAAGCACGATTCTCTACTTAACCAGAGCCCACTGCAAAACGAAGCCTTGTTGACCAAGGTGAGGGTAGGACCAAACTATGGGTTTACATGTAAATGCTTTGAAGACTATTTGCCATGTCTGTTTAGTGAAACAAGAGTAATAAGTGTTTTGGGCCATGACCTTTCCAGTTACAGACTTTTGTTGTGTCTACCATATTAAGTATGAATTCCCTCCTATAAAACAAGCCTCTAATTTAATCAGAGAGCAGTTTGTTGCCTCCATAACCTATGGCTGCATCAGTGAGTATATCATGCCAGGCAGGTCAGTATTTAGCACAGAGGGACCATGGCTGAGTCAGATCATTGATTCCTTTCCTTTGTTCCATCTGTCTTGCACAGAACCCTCTGGCATTATAACAATGATCCAGAAGAGATGACATTTTCTGTCAGTTCAAATTTTATTTCTTTATGTTTAGTAATCCAACATGTGTTGTTTTCAACAATGTGTCCATATCATAAGTTTATTAATTATGTCAGGCAACTGACAACAATTATCAATAGTGTATGCTGTTTTGGGAACATCTGAGACTTGCCTGAATAGTAACTGTGAGGAGATATCCCACTTCCAAAACTGAGATTTTCATTTTATAAGTCATTGGGAGTAGCATTGTATATCAGTGCAAGAATTTCCATTCAAGCTCCATTTATTTATTTATTTATTTATTTATTTATTTATTTATTTATTTATTTATTTTACTAAATGATATTTTAATTTACATAAAAACCAGTAGATTTCCAAGTGTTATTTTATATATCCCTAGCTTTGCATAATTTACCCTGTATCCTTCCCTTCTCTGTCTTATTTATCCCAATCCCTACTGAAACCCCTAATGTGATCTCCTCTCTTCTTTCAAGTGACACCTGTTCAACTATCTCTCTAATTTTGTATTTCAAATGAAATTGTAAAAGTGCATGTTTCTGTATGGAAACATTCTTCATACACCATCATTTTTGTTAACTCACTTCTTAGTTTCTACATTTCTTCCTTCCCATAATATCTCACTGCCAAAACATTTTTCCCCTCAGTGTTCTGTTTTGAAGGCAATGTTCCATGTCTCTTTATCAAAACAAGAGAAATAGGTTTCCTGGGACATAACCTTCCAAATTATGGACTTATGCTGTGTCTATATTAAACATGTAGTTCTTCTTATACAAAAAGCCTCAGATTTACTTTACTTTTATTATTTCATCTTATTTTCTTGGCTAGCTCTATTATCATGTATTTTGTTGAGTTTTATTTTACTTTTCTCTGACTCTGTCTATTTTTCTGAGTCTCTAAGTTCTCTGCCTCTTCCCCTTCGTGTATATGTGTACGTATGTGTGTGCATGTGTATATGTGTGCTCGTTAGAATTTTCATGATTATTTCAATATCATTACTATTTATAGATCTCTTCAGATTATTTATCATGGTTTAAGTTTGGTTTGTCATATGCATCAGGCAATTCATCCGCATCTTTACATTATTCATTTTAGAAAAGTAAATTTTTTAAGGCTTTGCTTTAGAGTCTTCCAATGATCACTGGTATCTTTGGTATCATTTTTATTTTCCCTTCTAATTTCATTATTTGTAACTTTTCTTGTCACCAATTTTAGTAGGATTTTATCAACTTTTCATCTTTTCAGTTAATTATTACTAGATGTAAAGCCACAAATTAGTAGATGGTTTCGTTGGGTTTGATTCTAATTCTTAGAAGTTTTGTTATATCAGAACTTGGGGAAAACATTCTATTCCTTCTGTCTTTAAAATTTCTATTGCTTAATTAGTTATTACTCTATGGAACTACATTAAAAAGTGGCTTACACTTACTCTTTGCAGCTTTTAAAATACCTTTTCTTGATAGCTTTTTCTTCAGTGTTTTTAGTGTTTTAATATAAAATGTTATGGGTAGTTTCTCTTCTTGTCCTATTTTATCTTCTATATGCCTCTTGAACCTCTGTGGAAATCTATTCCTCTACGTTTGGAAAATGTTCTTCTATTACTTAAAATATTGTCTATGCCTTTGACATAGTATTACTTTTGCCATTCTATGTTATAATCCAAAGGTTTGGACTTTCCCTTTTTCAAAACTCTTGCATAGTCTGTTCATTTTTTTAAAATTAGTCAATGACCTATCTTAAATTAATTCTTATATCCTATTTTCATTCTCCAGTACTTTTTTCCCTACACAGTTTCTGTGCTTGTCCACCCTGTCATGGGCAGCTCTGGAACAATTTGAGCCTGCCACTACTGTTGAAGTATGTGTTCCTCAGCTTCTAACTAACGATCATGACCAGACTCTTCCCTATAACATAGTTTCCACAATATATTGTGGGAGCTATGTGCCAAGTACCTTTCCTTGTGTCAACACCAGGTCCTTTCTTAGGTCCACATCTTCTCTTGTGTTAAAAGTGTGAGCTTGAGTGGTTTACCTTGGGACAACTCTGCTGTCCATCCTCAATCTGCTGTTTCCACTGCATGTTGTTGAACTCCTTGTACTTTGGACACCTAAACTTCTCCACTTTTATAGATGCTGTTACATATATTGTTACCTGTCTTCCTGTTAAACCTAATGTATGTTTCTGCCAATTCCTTGATCACCTGATTCTGAATGTGAAATCCCATAACCTGGGGACCTTAGCTTGGTTTACTTCAGCTTCTCCCCTATATTGTATCACTGCCCGCATGTGTATGTATTGCTTTTGTCTGCTCAAAAATGTAATTTTTACCAAGATCACTAATATTATGTTGTTAAGAATGTTCTATTCTATATGTTTAAGATTCATATATTAAGAATTTCTTATGCATTATCTTATTTACTCCTCAGAACAAATCTGGTATTGGGGAGATGAGTAAGCTAATATGGAGGGAAATTAAGAAACACACACAATAACATCTCCCAGGTTAGTCTACAGTCCTCACTGGATGGATGGCATACACGCACAGATAAATGTAAGAGAATATAGCATCAAATCAACTTTGGGGGAATGGAAATTGACCATCCAGAGCTAAATCATTAACTCATGGATTTAGCACTTTAGCAAGGGAAGCCTTAGTAATAAGAACACACACACACACACACACACACACACACACACACACACACACACACACAAACAAACAAACATACAAATAGAAAATGCATTTTACTCATTCTAAGGAATAGCAGTTCTGAGCACAGGGGTTGAAGGCTGCAAAAGTCAGGTTTCTGATGCTTTATGTTGAAAAGTAGATTCCAAAAGAAATGTACCCACATTTTCTCAATAGCTGGTTGTTAAGTTTTCAACATGGTTACAACTCAAAGAGTAGATAAATTATGAAATAGAATGAAATATGCCAATAATGAACAGCTTATTTTCTTAATGTTTCTCTTTGTCACTAGAAGAAAACATGAAGAGGCACAGATGGAAAATCTAACATGACATCTCAGTTGCGACTTGAGCAATAAAGTGGAATGTGGCATTCTTTTATAAAAGAGTGCTTCAAAAGTACAGAATTTCAAATTAAAATTAATCACATTTCAATGTATTTATACAAACGTGTGAAAAGATATGAGGTAGAAATGTTTTTGACCGTTGGGTAAACTGAGGATCAAAAAAGAAATATTTGTTGTAAATGAAAACTAAGCACAACATCTTTGTATAAGTATAAACTTATAGTAGATTCTTAGTTTACCTTAAACATGCATTAAAATGATCTAATTGGCTCCAGAAGAATTCATCTAAAAAGCAAACACATATTAGTGTAGCTACCTTTGTAATTGGTTTATATGCTATTTTCCTATAACATTTTTTATTAGGTTATGAAGGTGAAAATCTTATGAAGATCCTAAAAGACATTGAAAGCAGCACAGAAATCATGCTGGACAGGTGGAAGTTTGAAGTCACACCCAATGACAAAGATGAGAAAGGAGACCCCGTGCCTTACAGCATCATCAATAACTACTTTTCCATTGGCGTGGTAAGATTTGCCTCTAAATCCTTTTTTTTTTTTTTTTTTTTTGGCTTGTCTTAAATATTCAATGAAATGTCCTAATCTATGAAATTTTACTGATTATAAATATTTTATGTTAACATTTTGTTAGGAAATACTTTTTTCCTTTCAAAATTTACTTACTTATATTTATGTTCAAGGGGGTTCTCCATACCTGTGTATCTGTGTACCACTTGTGTGCCTGGTACCCATGGAGGGCAGAAGTTATTGTATCCCTGGGATGCACTACATTTACAAATGCTTGGGAGAAAATGATGAGGTGCTACAAATTAAACCCATGTCCTCTAGAAGAGCATCCAGTGCTCTTAAATGCTGACCCATCTCTCTGACCCTAGAAATGCATGTTCAAAAGCATAACATGGCTTAAAAATTCACTTAAAGGGAGACTATCAGTAACTGATAAATTTCATGAGTTAAACAAAGGAAATCCATCACATCTGGCTTGACTGTTTCTGTTACAAAATGGAGCTTAGAATGATTGATTGCATATGTATACACTACTGAGTATAAGAAGCATTCATGAAAATATGTAAAATTTATCTTATAAAAGCAAAAGCAAAAAAACCAGATTGCACACATCCAACATCTCAGGATATATATCATCATTCCAAAACTTCAGAGTGAGGAAATACTGGACCAAAGCAAGACCAAAATCAAGATGGGCAAATTACAAATTCAGCATCTCTATGTCTGATGTCCTTCCAGATTTCTAATTCCTTTCATCGTTGTTGCCCAAAACACAATTCTTTCTCTTTGAAAGGTTCCACTCACTCTTCGTAGCTTTCCTGGGCAGGTATCTGATGGGTTTGGCATCTCTAATATCTTTGGGTATCCAAGGCACCTTCAACTTTAGTTTCTTATTCCAGTGTATGGATCCACTCATGATCTTTTGGGCTCCTCCAAAGGGCTTGGGTCATTTCTCCAGCTCTGCCCTTTGTAGCACTCTATGCTCTGGTTAACTCCACTCCAGTGCTGCTGCACTATTGGTGATCATTGCGCATAACTGGCATCCCCAATCCACTGGAGTCTTCCACTGCAAATAGGCTTTACCAACAGCCTTTCATAGGATACCTCATAACACCAAGCCTAGACTTATTTGCATGACCCTTTAAGTCCTTGGCTGTCAACTGCAAAAGATGTTGCACTTTCACCAGTAGCCTTACCTGGCCTCTCACAGTGCCAAGCCTCAGTTGCTCTCCATGACCCTTTCTTGCCTTTAAAACCAGTGTCATCCTGGGTGATTCTTCCACATTACCAAGTCCAGATGCATGAGGTACAATGTTGCTTATCTCTGAAACACAGCTTCTTTGTGCTCTCAGAAACACTTCTCAGAAGATTTCACTTCAGTGATGCTGATCTCTTTGTAATCTCTGATAATTTCTTAGCTCTAACTAACCAGTATGAATTGACCCAGTAGTCTCTTTTATTCTTGACTCTAAGACCAGAGCCACATAGCTAAAACTGCACTGCAGAGTTCTGCAGGTTACTGGAGCTGAAACATGGTTCTATTACATTCTTGTTCTACTACACCTTCATTGCCTGGGCTTGACTGTCCTGAAACTTGCTCTGTAGATTGACCTTGAACTCAAAGATCAGCATGGCTGTGTATCCTGAATGCCGGGATTAAATCCATGTACCACCATACCTGGACTTATACTTTTCTTCATGTAGAACTAGCTTTGGTCTCAGGCTAGGCTCGAACTCAGAGATCTGCTTGCCTTTGTCTTCTGGGATTAAAGGTGTGTATCACCACGCTTGGGCCAAAGCTTTTCATGACCACTATTCCTCAAGATCAGGATGAAAAGTCTGTTTCTTCTAGCCTCAAGATATGGATCACAAATGTGCCCTCCATTTCTGCATTGTAGTTCTTTCCAGATTAAAAGTCCAAACAAAAACAATAACCATGTAATATAATGCCTAACATGACATATCTATTACTTGTTTAACTGCACACACAACAATAAGCTTATCTGGGTGGGAACTTGCCTGGAGATCTTAATCTCTTTTTCTTCTTGAATACAGGATTCAGCTCTATTTCACTTGGTGCCCCTTTATTACGTGAACCATACATACATTTTGTAATTTTCCTCTCAAGGCTTGCTATGCTTAATCAACATGTTCTTTATGAGGGTAAACCAGAAGACAAAGTCTGTGCTGGGCTTTTCTGAAACTTCCTTTCTCTATTTTTAAAATAGTTTTATTTATTTATATTCCAAATGTTGCCCACTTCCTGGTCCTCCCTTCAAGATTTCTTCACCCCATCCCCCATCTCCTTTGTTTCTGACAGGCGGCTCTCCCCATCCTCCTCCCTCACCTCCACTCCCACCTCACTCTCCCACATTCCCTTTGATTTTATAAGGGATTGCAACTAAGTGACTGGATGAATCTGAAAAGAAACTTTGGAACTTTGGACTTTAAACATTGTAAAGACTGTTATAAACTATGGGACTTTTGAAGTTGTACTAAATGTATTTTGCATTATGCTATGGCTAGGTATGGCCCACTAGAATCATATGCTTGAACAAGCCTATGGGGGCCAGGGAGTGAAATATGGTGGATTGAATATGCTTGGCTCAAGGAGTGGCACTTGTTGGCGTAGATGCTGAAGGAAGTGTATCACTGTTGGAGTGGACTTTCAGACCCTCTTACTAGCTGCCTGGGCAATGGTCTGCCCTTGGCATCTTTTGGATTAAGATGTAGAACACCATGTCTGCCTGCACATTTCCATGCTTCCAGCCATGATGATAATGGACTGAACCTCTGAAACTATAAGCCAGACCCAATGGAATGTTGTCCTTCATAAGAAAAAATGAATCCTATTTTTACATCTATGATACAAATATTATAATGTCCAACCAAGAATCTGTGAAATAGCTGCTACTATTATCAAGTTCTTAATAAATTAAATGAGTAATTTCATTTCTCTTACAATCCTATGCATACAGAAAATTAGTGTTTGTCAAAAATTATATGAAATAGAATCCTTAAAATGTTCACATTTTATACATCTATAGCCAATATCAAAATACATTATTGATAGTATCATATTTCATTTATTTAATTCTAATCTATGTAAATAAATATTTTTCTGGTATATGCACTAATACTTTATAAAAAGCATTGGTTTATTCTTTTTTGGGGGGGGGTTAGTTTTTTTTTGAGACAGGGTTTCTCTGTGTAGCCCTGGCTATCCCGGAACTCACTCTGTAGACCAGGCTGACCTCCAACTCAGAAATCCACCTTCCTCTGCCTCCCAAATGCTGGGATTAAAGGCATGTGCCACCACTGCCCGGTGGTTTATTCTCATATATTAATAGTCAAACTCCTATGAAATATAACTTGATTAAATGTCTCATCAGAATGTCTATTAGTTTACCTTTATACTGCTGTTTCTATTGCATAAATAAATTATATAAATTATTACATATATGAAACTTGAGAAATTGACATTAGTAAATCCCAAATTTTAAATGCTAGTAACACTATGGTCATTGTTATTATTTGAAAGAAAAATATAGTATTGTTTGATCCTATTTTGAAGTCACACTATGTGCATTCATGTGAGAAATGCAAAGTACACAACTTTTTGCATTAATAATTCATATATAACTTAACTCAATCCTTTGACAAACATTAAATCACTTAATGATTTAATGAGATTTTCCCTGAGTCTATCATATTTTACCAACTACCTAAGAACTCTGGTACCTAGCTAAGGATTCCTTTCCAAGCACAAAGCTATAATATATCCTTTCCTGCCTCTAATAGTTATGTTTCACCAACATTTTAAGAGAAAGCCATTATGAGTTACATGGTCTTCCACATGGGAATTCATCATTTAGCCTGATTTTGAAGCTAAATACATCTACCTTAAGTTATATTAATGTACTTTTCCTTTCTATTGCTAGGTAGTCTGGTAAAAGAATATATAGCATTTTACTGGTTCCTCAAGTCAACTAGTATACATTTTGAATGTTTCTAGTCTTAAGATTATGAATAATGGCAGCTATTAGGTATGTATATGACTTGAAACCCACTGGGATATGTCATTGTACACAGTGTAGTGTTATTTTTCATAAAGATATTGGCATTCTCATGGTATGTACTTTGACTCCACATGCCCCTCTACCCTGCTTTCCTTTCCTGCTTATCTTCTTCCTCCCCATATTTTCACTTCTATTTCCCTTGCATATGGAATTTTATATATCTATGAAAATTCTATGAATCATGCTTTACAGACATGAGAGAAGGTGGGTAATACTTGTCTTCTAGAGTCCGAGTCACTTACTCAGTATGATAATACCCAGTTGTTTCCATGATTTCAAATTCTTTATGGCCGACTAAAATATCCTTTTATAAACACACCACATTCCCTTTATCCATTAATCAGCTAATGGACTCCTAAGTTTATAAAACAGGCAACTGTGAAGAGTATAGGATTTTTCAAAGAATCCTCATCTATAGTTATATGTCTTATTTGTCTTTGACAAAACTGTCTGAAGAAAAGTTACTTCAGGGAGAAGGGGCTTTTTGCATTTCAATGCACAATCTAATATAGCAAGTCACTGTATCAGGAATTGATATTCCTTGCCATATTCCATACATAGTTTGGAAACAGAAAGCCATGGGACCTCAGCCCATGAAATAATGATGCCCACATCATGGACAAGCCTTATCACTTCAGTTAATCCAATCTTCATATGCCTGCACAAGCATTCCCAGAGGGAAACCTAATAAAGAAAATCCCACTCAAGCATGTCAAGAGTTCCTAAGTGATTTTAGATTCCATCAAGTTTATGAAAAAGACTTAACCATCAAAACTTCATACCTTGTCATCTCGACATATGAAGTTATCTCTTTGAATCATCCACTTCCCCTACCTTGCTTCCGCAGGCTCTCCATCGCCTCCCAATATAGAATGCTTTCAGAACAACATCAAGTCACTTTACTCTTTAGCAGTCCCAAAAATATTTAAAGTCCATTTCTGAGACTCATTGCAATTTATTAACTGTGATCTCCTAGATTTAAAAATAATTACATAGTTCACATAAACAGTGGTACAGGATACATGATCCCATCAGAAAAAGTGATAGTAGACTTATAGCAAGGAAAGATCAGATCAGAGTAAGAATGATAACCAGCTGTGCAAACATCAAATACTGCTCACAGTGTCTGTTATCTAACTTACGATATCATATATGCTCCAAAGTGCAAGGTAGACCAACCACTCCAGCTCTGCTTCCTGAGGCACTTGTAGCATAGCTCTTTGGCTGGCTCCTTTCCATAATGGCAGCTTTTCTCAGTATGACTCCTATAATCCTGGCATCTCTAATATTTTAGGGTCTCTGTTAAACTTAAATTTAATCTTCACAGCTTCAGATAGTAGTCCCTTTGGCCTCCTTTCAAGGAACCCAATCATGTCTGGAATCATCATCTCCTTGAAACAGTGGAATAAGACTGTCATATCCTCAATCCTGCATCATTCATGCATGCAATACTGGCTCCTTGTGGACATGGCTGACATGCTCTGCTTCCAACTTGAAAAAAGCCTGCCCCAATCTAGTCTAGTCTTAGACTAGAGCTGTAGGATTTTGCATGTCTTGGTGGCTCAAGCTGCAAAAATCATCTTCCTAGACATTCATATTCAGCAGGGAGCCTCTTTGTGATATTTTCAATTCAAGCTATCTGCTACCACATAAATGTGAGTTTTCACAGGTTGGAATTTAATTGGGTAGGTTTTCCCCTCTGGTAACTTTCCTGTTGGCCCAGTGTAAGGAATGAGGTTGGTTTTCATAACTACAGATGCTTTGTTTTCTGTACTATTATTCTTGCTAAAATAATGTCACTCACAAAATTTTCATCAAGAAATCTCTTATTTTGCATAGCTTTTTTTTCTTTCTCCTGCTATCTCTCTTGTCTACTACTGATTTGAATAAGAGGACAGAGTAACAACCATGTCATAGCCTGGTTTTAAAGCTTCTGGAAATTTCTTTCACTAAAGAAGTAGGAATCTGTTAATTCTGTTTTTGCTCTATTTCTCAGGACATTAGTCAAATGAAGCCATATTCTTGACCAGAGTAAAATATGAATGGCCCCAAGGTCAAGTCTCCATAGAGTATTTACTCTACTCTTAAACCACTTAAGCAATGCATTCACTGTGTGTTTTTGCCAGCACTTTCATCTTTCAAGTTCCTGGCCATCTGGTCCATTGATTTCTGGTTGCAGTACTTTAGGGCTTTTGTAGCAAGCAGCTGAAATGTCTCACATTCCTCCCACAAAGCAGTTACACAGGCCTAAGAATTCCATGGTCACATTTATCACAACAGTAATTTTGGAACCAGTTCTCTGTATAGCTACTTGTTTTCATGTGAAAAAGTGGGGCAAGAAATCCAACTTTAGAAAAGGTTTACCTTGGCTCACAGTTTGGAGGTATAGGCTCTCATGGCAGAAAACTCCTGAAGGAAAGAGTAACTCTAAATAAGAAAAAGAATGAAAGTTTAGCACACACAGATGAGATTGCATCCATAGGCAGGAAAAACAGATATAAAAACTAAGCTCACATTCTGCATTTTATTCAGTATGGTTCCCAGCACATGATGAGGCACCATGCCAGGGGTCAAACAGTTCCAACCATGCATCTTATCAGATGACTTGTATATTTACTTCTGTGTCTAATTTTTCCCTAAATGTGTAACACACTTTCTAATTCTCTCAATATTTTTCTCAAAATCTAAAAATCGTGTATGCCATATCTTGATAACTCTGCATTGCCTTTCTTCCACATGCTCAAAGTTGTGTCTTTTCATTGGTTTGTTTAGTGGCTCGCTTGTGAACATTTCCTCCCTTTCGGAGATAGCCAGTGCTAACGTTGTTGAGCAGAGGTTATACTCAGAGCTTTATTCTTCTCTTTCTTTTTATTATTACATGGGTCCATATGGCTTTGTGTGTGTCTCTGTGTGTTTCTGTTTCTGTGTGTGTCTGTGTGTGTGTCTTTGTATATGGGTCTGTGTGTGTGTCTGTGTGTGTGTCTATGTCTGTGTGTGTCTGTGTCTTTGTCTGTTTCTGTGTATCTGGGTGAAATTAAAAGACAATAATGTCAACTTTGGATTTATATTCTGATTTCCTTTGAATCCCCCATTCATGTACAAATTCATGTATAAATAAATGGTATAAAATAGTCAGGGACCTTATAATATGTAAGTGACCCAGAGGTCAGGTCGAGCCCACAGGCAGCTAGGGATATGTAATAGTTTATTATATTCCAATGTAAGTATCTCATTCCTGAGGTTACCTGTTATTCTAATTTCTAGCTAGATTGTGTTTGCTTGCCCCTCATCAGCGTCGTAAAATAAGGTTAGCTGTAGTACTCCCATTCCTCATTCCTTTGTCTTACAAATCATTGCTGCTTCCCATAAATCTTAGGCAATAATACTTTCTGGCTTCCATTCATTTCACTAAAGAAATTTCTTTTAGAGTAAACAGATCATTTTATCACTTGCCACACATTGGTGGTAGTACAGCAGTCATGAAACTGAGTGTATGGAAGCAGACCCAGTACTAGTGCTGTCATCCAGTTTTTCCTGGATAAACATGTCACTATTGGCTATAGGGATTCCCAGTAAAATTTGAATCGCTTTCAATGCAGTAAAATTTCTTCTGCTTCTGGAGACATGCAAGACTCTTATGAGTGAGAAAAGTAGTGAGGGGCCACAGTGTAGGTCAGATACATTGGCATCTCGACTGATGTCATTTTCAGGTTTATATTAGGCAACCATACTTTTGAGACCTCCTAGGCATGACTTCACTGTCATTTCTAGAAGACACAATCACACAGAAAACTTCCTGATCATTTGAATGTCTCAAGCTCCATTTTTTATTTTATCTATTTGTTTGTTTGCTTTAAACTCCAGATTTTATTCCCTGTCTGATCCACCCTCTGACTGTCCTACATCTCATACCTTCTCCACATCCACCTGTCTCCACGAGGATGTTCCCACCCACCATCACCCACCCCATCAGACCTCTAAACTCCCCGGGGCCTCCAGTCTCTTGAGGGTTAGGTGCATTTTCTCTGACTAAACCCAGACCAGCAGTCCTCTGCTGTATATGTGGTGGAGGCCTCATATCAGCTAGTGTATGCTGCCTGGTTGGTGGTCCAGTGTTTGAGAGACCTTGGGGCTCCAGATTAATTGAGACAGCTGTTCCTCCCACAGGGTCGCCCTTCTCCTCAGCTTCTTCCAGCTTTTCCCTAATTCAACCAAAAGGGTCAGCAGGTTCTGTCCATTGATTGGGTACAAATATCTGCATCTGACTCTTTCAGCTCCTTGTTGTATCTTTCAGAGTATAATCAGGCTAAGTCCCTTTTTGTGAGTGCTCCATAGCCTCAGTAATAGTATCAGGTCTTGGGACCTCTCCTTGAACTGGATTCTATGTTGGGCCTGTTGTTGAACCTTTTTTTCCTCCACTCCTCTCCATTTCCATCTCTCCAGCTCTTTCAGACAGGAACAATTATGGGTCAGAGTTTTGACTGTGGGATGGCAACCCATCCGTCATTTGATGCCCTGATTTTCGGCAGGACGGGGGCTCTACAAGTACCCTCTCCCCACTGTAGGGCATCTCATCTAAGGTCCCTACTTTTGATTCCTAAGAGTTTCTTACCTCCCAGGTCTCTGGTACATTCTGGAGGGTACCCCCAATCTCTTAACTCTTGAGGTTTCCTGTTTCCATTCTTTCTGCAGGTCCTCAGGGCTTCAGTCCTTTCCCCCCGCCAATACCACATGATGTCCCCCTCTCACCCCACCCCCATCCACTTTCCCTCCCAGGTCCCCCCATCCACACTTGTGATTGCTTTCTTCTCCCACCCAAGTAGGAACTGAGGTGTCATCACTTGGGCCCTTTAGGTTGTTGACCTTTTTGAGTTCTGTGGACTGTATCTTTGGTATTCTCTACTTTTATTTTTTTTGGCTAATATCCACTTCTTAGTGAGTATATACCATGCATGTCTTTCTGAGTCTGTGTTATCTCATTCAGGATGATATTTTCTAGTTCCATCCATTTGCCTGCAAAACTCAAGATATCCTCATTCCTAATAGCTGAGTAGTATTCCATTGTGTAAATGAACCACATTTTTTGTATCCATTCTTCTGTCGTGGGACATCTGGGTTGTTTTCAGCTTCTGGCTATCACAAATTAGGACACTATGAACATAATGGAACATGTGTCCTTGTGGCATGGTGGGGCATCTTTTGGGTTTATTCCCAAGAGTGGTGTTGCTGGGTCTTCAGGTAGATCTATTTCCAATTTTCTGAGGAGCCTCCAGATTGATTTCCAGAGTGATTACCACTTTAAAATCCCACCAGCAATGGAGGAGTGTTCCTCTTTCTATACATCCTTACCAGCATATACTGTAGTCTGAGGTTTTGATCTTAGCCATTCTGATTGGTGTACGGTGGAATCTCAGTGTCCTTTTGATTTGCAGTTCTCTGATCACTAAGGACTTTGAACATTTCTTTAGGTGCTTCTCAGCAATTCGAAATTCCCCTGTTGTGAATTTCGGTTTAGTTCTATACCCTATTTTTTGATTGGGTTGTTTGGTATTTTGGTGATTAACTTCTTGAGTTCTTTATATATTTTGGATATTAGCCCTTTATCAGATGTAAACTTATTGAAGATATTTTCCTAATCTGTAGGTTGCTGATTTGTCATATTGGCTATGTCCTTTGCCTTACAGAAGCTTTCCAGTTTCATGAGGTCCCATTTATCTATTCTTGATCTTAGAGCATGCACTATTGGAGTTCTGTTTAGAATTTCCCCCTGTGCCAATGAGTTCAAGGCTCTTTCCAACTTTCTCTTCTATTAGATTCAGTGTATCTAGTTTCATATTGATCCACTTAGACTTGAGCTTTATGTAAGGTGACAAATATAATTCTATTTTTATTTCTCTACATACTGACAGCTAGTTAGACCAGCCATTTGTTGAAGATGCTTTCTTTTTTCCATTGTATATATTTGGCTTCTTTGTCAAAGATCAAGTGCTTGTAAATGTGTGATTTTATTTCTGTTTCTTCAGTTCTATTCTATTGATCAACATGTCTGGCTCTGTACCAATACCACACAGTTTTTAATCACTTTAAGGTCAGGGATGGAGACTTTTCCAGCCATTCTTTTATTGTTAAGAATTGTGTTAGGTATTCTTGGTTTTTTTTTTTTTTTTTTTTTTTTTTTTTTTTTGGGTTTTTTTTTTGGGGGGGTTTTTTTTTTTTCCATTCCAGATGAATTTGAGAATTGTTCTTTCCATGTCTTTGATGAATTTTGTTGGGATTTTGATTGACATTACACTGAATTTGTAGATTGCCTTTGGTAGGATAGCCAGTTTTACTATGTTATTTCTGCCAATACGACTTAAGTATTGTGCAGTTGTGTGTGCAGGCATGTATACAAGTGAATAAACATATATAAACACTGGTTTAATTATAAAGAGTTGCATAATGCACAAGAAAGATAAAGTATATTCAATAGTGGAAATACTTGAAAAAACAAATTCTAATTACATACAAACCCAGTTTTATTCTCCCCCTAATAAATGGAATATATGAACAACTGGCATATATATTCCTTAGAAGAGAGGGAGCGAGGGGACATAACAAGTAGGAAGACACTATAGAAACTAATGATTTTCAAATGTGGCACTTGTGTTTTATCAGTCATTCTGAGAAATGGAACATTTTTCAGTTCCATTCAGTTCAGATCTGAAATATCTGAAACTTTATGAGGAGGAGGGAAGTTTTTCTGTGCCTATCTTCAAGGAGGAGACAGAAAACTGAGATATTTTCAAATTCTGAGTTACTGTTTCCAGCACTCGCAGATATCCTCACAATGGGTACCAGGGGATTCCAATACTTCTCAGGTCTAAGATGTTCCTGGTTGATTCTAGTATCTGCTTATCTGCTATCATGTTTTAAATAACCATTGATCTCAACCTCAGCCTCCCATTTCTCTCTGTGCTCAATGTGAAAAGGGCCAAATATCCAGGATTACCCAGAACCTACTCAGAGTTCAAAGTAGCAACTTCTAATTAGGTTAGATACACACACACACACACACACACACACACACACACACACACACACACACATACACCAAAAAACAAATAAAGCAAAAAATGTCACCACAAATGAACCACTGATCTTAGTATATAGCTGAAGTGTGTGCGTAGTTACTAGAATTGGGGATAATTTTCTTATTCATACTTTGATGATAAATTCTTACAATTTTAAGATATTTAAGAAAGAAAGTTAATATGGGGAGTTCCATACTTTATATTGATAGATACCAAAATTTACCATCTGAAATAAAATTACATCCAAAGGAAACTTACCTATGGATGTAAATGCCAAAGTTACAAATAAATAAATCAGCAAAGCTAGTAATCCAAGGCCCTAGGATCAGTTCTCTGTCAACCCAGGGGAGAAGCATTGAGGCCACAGCATGACTATTGATGCTTTGTTTTGTTATCATGATAATGATCCAGAAACTTCATAGTTATTTAATTTAAAAAGAAGTGAGATTTGTTAAATTTTATTATTAAAAATTATTGGTGGTGCTGGAGAGATGGCTCAGCAGTTAAGTGCACTGATGGGTCTTCCTAAAGTCCTGAGTTCAATTCCTAGCAACCACATGGTAGACCACAGTCATCTGTAATTCAGTCCTATGCCCTTTTGTGGTATGCCTGAAACTAGGAACAGAATACTCATATAAATACAATATATTGGCATAAATGCATGTGAGACATATTACATCATTGGAGAATTATAGCAGCATTCCAAATATAATTTCAAAGGGGTGAAATTGTTATTCACCATTAGTATTTTAGTCAACACTGTTAGAAAGTGA
The DNA here is from genome assembly GCA_028551405.1 of Uromys caudimaculatus. Lineage (NCBI taxonomy): Eukaryota > Metazoa > Chordata > Mammalia > Rodentia > Muridae > Uromys > Uromys caudimaculatus. The sequence goes on from CM052705.1 coordinate 48,044,394, forward strand.
ATTAAGTGATAAACAAAGTAAATACTGCATATATATATATACACACACACACACATATATATATATATATACACACACATATATAGACAGAGAGAGACAGAAAAGAAAAGGACATGTTTGTTGTTATTTTAAGGTGATATGTAGTTATAATAAATGTATATTGATTAAAAAGAAATACAGAAAACAAGATATGTTAATGACTATTGGATAGGTACTTTTATTTAGAAATGATAATTTTTATATTAATGTTTATATTATTTTTATATAAATAAAAGCTAATCTATAAAATATTATGTTTTACTTTAATAAGAATGTTAATCTAGGTGAATGAAAAAAATTGGATAAAGTTATAAAATAAGACAATAATAATAATAATAATAATAATAATAATAGTTTATCTTATTTCATGAAAAGATTTAATGTTATCACAAAATTCAGTGTTCCAGCAAAATTAATTTCCACATTTGGATCACTGCTACTGAGAATTATAATGGGATTAGTGGTCCTTTTAATTAACTGTAGTTTGTAATTGGATGAATGCCATAATAATTTTCTGTAATCATGTACCTACAATGCTAAATGTTTTTCTCAAATGCTAAATACTGCTAAGTAACTGTAGCTCTTAAACTGTGGTAAAAATTGATAATAGAGCTGAGTAAAATGTGAAAGTAAATAAAGGAGCTAACAAATGCAGATCCAATATGATATTTAGCGTATGCTAAAATTCCAGATGACTAGATAAGATCTAAGGAAACAATGTTGTGACAGAACTACTTATTCATTTGAATCTAAATAAATTTATATTTTATCTTCCTGTTCATGTGTGATTTGCTTCATGTATGTAGCTGTCATTTATGTAGAAGAAATTTGTCTTAGGCAAGCAGAAATTCTCATATGTTTAAAGGTGAAGTAAATTATATTTTTCATGATTTTCCTCATTTAAAAAGTATTTATTAACACACTAATAAGTAAATGCCTCAAAAATATTTCTAGCCATTAGTAAACATGACATTAATAAACTAGAACACACAGTGGTATGTTATCAGAAAATGAGAGTTTCTGGAGAGATGGCTCTTTGGTTGAGGGTACATATTGCTCCTACATGGGACCTGAGTTCAGTTCCAAGCACCTATATGGTAGCTCATAGCCCTCTCTAACTCCATTTCCAAGGTATTATCACCCTCCTCTGTCAGAGTCCTCCTCAAGTAGGGTTCTGGAAACTGAAACAGATGTGTGGTGTCCTCAGCAAAAGGGAAGACAGTGACCTCCTGTTGATAGTCAAACAAGTGTGGTGTCTTCAGCAAAAGGGAAGACAGTGACCTCCTGTTGATAGTCAAACAAGTGGCCTGGAACATCTCCAACTTTCTTTATTTATACACAGTCCTGCTTACCTGAACAGTGACATCATTTGGTCATTTTATTAAAAGAAATTATAACATCAGAATTATAAAAGTCCCATTATTACAAAAAGGTCCCAATAGTTTCTTTTCCTACCCCCCTTTCACTGTGTCAATCACCCCCTAACCTTACTTTGTACTACAAAGCACAATTTCAGCAAGCTAAATGTAAATGTCTAGCCAGGCACGTTCTCTTAACATGAACACATACCCAACTGGTAACAAATGTGCTTACACAGTTGTACAAGGTGACACACAGGTTAAACATTTGTAGGTATAAGTCCATTCATCAAATAGTACCCTCTGTCATAAAACTTTAATTGTAGGCAGAGACATGCTCATTGTATCAAACAATTCTTCCTGATATGCACCTAGCAATTCCTGAAACCATCTTTCCATGAACCATTTCTAAGTCTGTATTGATCAGACATAGTTTCCCTATTTTCTTAGTCTCTGTTGACCAGACATGTCTTCCTCATTTTAAGTCTTCTTTGATCAGACATATCTTCCACACTTGAAGTATCTGTTGATCAGACATATCTTCTTCGGAACATTTATGTAAGAAGAGCCCACTGTCCTCTACACTGCTACAGGCTTCCTCAGCAGGACTGCAGCTGCTTCTCTAGGGACATGATTATATGTCCCAAAACACCCAGGATTAATGGTCAGATATGGCAGGTAGATAGAGGCAGGGAGAACAGAAGAGGGTTTTACCCCTGGAAAGAGTATTGAAAGAAACATAGAATCATTCCCAAGGCTTTCAGCTTGCATGATCCCAGCCTTGCTCATGACCACAAATCCAAACTAAATATTGCTATGAGTATAAGCAACATAGCAAAAGCAAGAAGAACTTGTAGCACACACGATCAAAGCAATAAGCATAGAGGACACAAAATTCACCACAGGTCCTTGACAAGGGGGAATGGGATTCTATAAGCCTTTCCACAGTAGAATCTAAGGGCCTCTCCATGATGCTCGCCACTATAGATTTCAAGAAGTGAAGTACTCATATATTGTTGCCTGCAGATGATACATGGCCACGGCAACTCTTCAAAGCTCTTTGCATGTACGTGATGCACATACATACATGCAGTGAGGACAGTCATATACATAGTGTAAACTGGAATAAATAAATCTTTTAAAAGTAACCCCCTCAAATGAAACTCAAAATATCAGATGTTTTGACATGAACCTGTTATCCCAGTACTAAGGGTAATGATATGAAATGAGGAAAAGTTCCTGGCCAGGCTACACAACAGATTCCTGTATTGATGGAAATTATAAAAGCAAAATGATAACTAGATAAAGGATCTAAGGCAGCAGTTTGGAATCTGTGGTTCGAGACTCCTTTGGGGGTCAAAAAACCCTTTCACAGGAGTCACATATCAGACCCTGAACAACAAATATTTATATTATATTCATAACAGTAACAAAATTAAGAGTTAGGAAGTGGCAACAAAATAATTTTATACTCGGAGGTCACCACAAAATTAAGAACTTTAATGAAGGGTCACAGCATTAGGAAGTTTGAGAACCACATTGAAATATAGGTCATAATTGGTAAAATGGAAAGTAGTCATAATGAACAGATGAGAACAATGAAATACAATGCTATCATATTTTGCCTTTTAAATTTTAAAAATTACAAAGTTTAATCATATATAATTTCTATGATTAAAAGTGTCTACCTTTATATTGTGTGATAAGCCTATAAATTAAAAGAACTTTCTGGAAAATAATTTGATAATATCTGTTAGAACTTAAAATTTTGAATATTATATATGACATTATTCTTTTTTTTTCATTTTTGATACTTTATTTACATTTCCAATATTTCCCCTTTTCTGGGTCTCCTCTTTGGAAACCCCCTATCCCCTCCCCATCCCCGCCTTTATGAGGGAATTCCACCTCCCACCCACCCGCCCACCCATTCCCATATTCCTGCCTTGACATTCCCCTTTACTGGGGCCTCTAACATCCTCAGGCCCAAGGGCCTCTTCTCTCTCCCTGATGGCCATCTAGGTCATCCTCTGCCACATATGTGGTCCGAACCATGGGTCCATAGATGTGTATTCTTTGGTTGGTGGTCCAAACTCCAGGACGACCGGGGGAGGGGGTCAGGCCCATTGACGCTCTTGCTCCCTCCATGGGGCTGCAAATTCCCTCAGCTCCTTCAGACCTTCCTCCATGTAATAAAGACACATGCTCCACTATGTCCATAGCCGCCATATTTATAATAGCCAGAAGCTGGAAACAACCCAGATGTCCCTCAGCAGAGGAATGGATACAGAAAATGTGGTACATCTACACAATGGAGTACTCCTCAGCTATTAAAAACAATGACTTAATGAAATTTGCAGGCAAATGGATGGAACTTGAAAATATCATCCTGAGCGAGGTAACTCAGTCACAAAAGAACGAACATGGTATGTACTCACTGATAAGCGGATATGACATTATTCTTATATCTCAAAATCTGAACTGCAGAAAAAAAGACCACAAACTGGGGGTTCCAGTTATATTTATTTTTATTTTATTTTTTTTATTTTTTTTTGGGGGGGGAGGGCTCATACCAGCTAGTGTATGCTGCCTGGTTGGTGGCTTGGTGTCTGAGATGTCTCTGGGGTTCAGGTTAGTTGAGACTGCTGGTCCTTCTACAGGCCGCCCTCCTCCTCAGCTTCTTCCAGCTTTTCCCTAATTCAACCACCAGGGGGCAGCTGCTTCTGTCCATTGATTGGGTGTAAATATCTGCATCTGACTCTTTCAACTGCTTGTTGGGCTTTTCGGAGAGCCATCATGATAGGCTCCTGTCTGTAAGCACACCATAGCGTCAGTGTTAGTGTCAGACCTTGGGGCCTCCCCTTGAGTTGGATCACAATTTGGGCTGTCATTGGACCTTCTTTTCCTCAGGCTCCTCTCCATTTTTGTCCCTGCTGTTCTTTCAGACAGGAACTTGTAGAGTCCACCTCCAGGAAAAAGACAGGGCATCAAGTAGAGGAATGGGGTTGCCACGCCACAGTCAAAAATAACTGTTTATAATGGCACTATTTCCTATATTTATTGACATATCAATGTGACCAAGATAAATGCTTCTGAATGTAAAAGTTTTATCACCTAGAGAAGTTACAGAAACAAATTTAAATGAGAAAATCAAGTTGTTCATGGGTAAACACACCTTCTTCTCTTAAGAATGAGTGCATTTCAGAAACTACTTGAAGACCATAGTAAGGATTAAATAAGTGAGCATGCCTCAAGCTCCTAATGAAAATGGTCACACAGAGAAATTAGTGACAATCAAATTCCCATAATTTTACATACCTTTGTGTCTCTAATACCATGCTTTAAAGCCCCAAAATGTAGTAAGGTGTTAACGAGGGTTTCATCCACTACACGGGAATATAGAGATAAATGAATGTTTGTTTCTTACAATTAGTGTGATTTAACACTGTGGTGATATGATATTTTCACAATATGATTCAAATATGCTTAAATGCTCTTAAGCCCATATCACAATACTTATATTCTCAGTGACATACTAACCTTTAACTCTAGTATCTTTATTCTTGCCTGCTGCTAACATACTTCTGTATTTGAAATTTGATGCTCTTTTAGTTGCCTAGAGTTCTTTCATTCACACACACATGTCTGTTTTGTTTGTTGAGGTGAGTGGATTTATTCAGCAAGTTACTTTAAAGACTGGAAAGAAAATAATAGAGAGTGACCCAGATATATGAGTAATCCAGTTCCGATCATTGTAGAACTTCTGGTGAGCAAACAGTAAGCAAGTATGTTTCAATTGAGCAGAGTGCTCAATTCAAAGGTACAAGTTACTGTGAAAGAAAATAACCAAGACAGGTGCATGTTTCATCCAGCTGTTATTCTACTGCTCCATCGTATCTTGTATTGTATTTTTGATGCATTTCCCACAGTGAGTTCACCTATCACAGGCTGTCTGGAGTCATTAATAGCTAATTCTTCTATTTCAATTGTTTCTTCTTTCAACTTGTGTCTTAAGATTCATTTTTCCTCACTTATTTTCCCTCAGGGATTAGACATTAGGTGCCACTAAGGTGTCAAATCCACTGGCTCATTACTTTCAGTTTCCTATACTCTAGTTCTGTTGAGAGTTGTGGATTCTCTGGGCCACAACAAAGTGGAACCAGCTTTGTCTTGTCATCTTTGTACTCTTGTGGCTTTGGATAAATTGGTTTCAAAAAATCAAAAAACAAAAAAAGAAAGAAAGAAAGAAAGAAAGAAAGAAAGAAAGAAAGAAAGAAAGAAAGAAAGAAAGAAAGAAAGAAGGAGGGAGGGAGGGAGGGGAGGGGAGGGGAGGGGAGGGAAGGGAAGGGAATGGAAGGGATGAGAAATGAAAAGAAAAGAAAAGAAAAGAAAAAAGAAAAGAAAAGAAAAGAAAAGAAAAGAAAAGAAAAGAAAGCCTATGGATGTAGGAGCTTTAAAATCCATATTCCATCTTAGTTGCCTGTAGAGATGCATTCATTTTTCTTAACTACAGAAAAAAAAGAAAATGAGTTTCCTTACTTTCTGTAGCATATAAAAGGTGAAAACAAATGAATGGGAGATACTTCATCAAAAAATTAAGTAACTTGAATTTATTATGTTCTGTAAAATGATTTTAGCCAAGCTATACATATAATAGTGTAATCGATTCTTGTACATATTATGGAGAGAAATATGTGTGCTCAAAATGATTTTCAGAGTTGGGTACCGTTAGCCAGATTGACTTGATATTCGTCCCTGGATCATTCCTTTGGATCTGTAAATGGAACTATGTGATAGGCACTTAACTTTGTATACTCAACATAGTGTTATAAAAAATATAATTATGTGACTTTGTAAGATTCTAATATTTTAGTTCTTGTTAGTATTTAATTATTGACATAATTTACTAATTCTTTCCGTGAAAGTGTTTAAATATTCAGCTATTATTACAGTGTCTTAAAGCTTAGCCTTGGATAGTTTAATTCAAAACTATTAATTATCTCATATCTCCTATATCTCTGAAGCCAAGTAAAACAAAGCCCATAAATCATATCTATGAAGATTTTTGAATAAGATAATATAAATTATCTTGGCTTACTGAGATAAATAGATGCTCAGTCACAAACAGTGTTCATGAAGACTATGCTAGTACAATTCTGTTTCCTCCTCACTGATTATTGATTTATTTTAGCATCTGTTAATCATACTAGAAAGTTTCACCTTGGACCCCTAGGAAATAGAAGTCAGCACAGTGGGCAGAGACAGCAAGGGAGCAAGGTTCAGGACTTCTGCAATGGCCTTCTTGTTTTGTAGAACATTTTTAGAGTGCATTTTTATCATACATACTAAAACAATGAATGGGTATAGAAACCAAACATTAAAAGGATACTTTTATCCACATTAGTCCTCTTGAAGTCACTGTGGTAGTATTCTCCAGGACTAAGAGAAATCTGACAAAGACAAGTGGACTTTTTGATGTGTTCTTGGATTCGATTTGTGAGAATTTTATTGACTATTTTTGCATCGATATTCATAAGGGAAATTGGTCTGAAGTTTTCTTTCTTTGTTGGGTCTTTGTGAGGTTTTGGTATCAGTGTAACTGTGGCCTCATAGAAGGAATTGGGTAGTGTTCCTTCTGTTTCTATTTTGTGGAATAGATTGAAGAGTATTGGTATTAGGTCTTCTTTGAAGGTCTGACAGAATTCTGTAGTGAACCCATCTGGTCCTGGGCTTTTTTGGTTAGGAGACTATAAATGACTGATTCGATTCCTTTAGGCATTATAGGACTGTTTAGATGGTTTATCTGATCCTGACTTAACTTTGGTATTTGGTATCTGTCTAGAAAATTGTCCATTTCATCTAGATTTTGCAGTTTTATTGAGTATAGGCTTTTGTAGTAGGATCTGATGATTTTTTTAATTTCCTCAGAATCTGTTGTTATGTCTCCCTTTTCATTTCAAATTTTGTTAATTTGGATCCTGTCTCTGTGCCCTCTGATTAATCTGGTTAAGGGTTTTTCTATATTGTTGATTTTCTCAAAGAACCAAACCTTGGTTTTGTTGAACCTTTGTATAGTTCTTTTTGTTTCTAATTGATTGATTTCAGCCCTGAGTTTGATTATTTCCTGCCTTCTACTCCTCTTGGGTGTATTAGATTCTTTTTGTTCTAGAGCATTCAAATGTGCTTTTAAGGTGCTAGTGTATGCTCTCTCCAGTTTCTTTTTGGAGGCCGTCAAAGCTATGAGTTTTCCTCTTAACACTGCTTTCATTGTGTCCCATAAGTTTGGGTATGTTGTATTTTCATTTTCATTAAATTCTAGGAAGTCTTTAATTTCTTTCTTTATTTCTTCCTTGACCAAGTTGTCATAGAGTAGAGCATTGTTCAGCTTCCATGTGTATGTGGTTTTTCTGTTGTCATTGTTGCCATTGAAGACCAGCCTTAATCTGTATTGATCTGATAGGAGGTATGGGATTATTTCAATCTTCTTTTATCTGTTGAGGTTTGTTTTGTGACCAATTATATGGTCAATTTTGGAGAAGGTCCCATGAGGTGCTGAGAAGAAGGTATATCCTTTTGTTTTAGGATGAAATGTTCTATAGATATCTGTTAAATCCATTTGGTTCATAACATCTGTTAGTTTTACTGTGTCTCTGTTTAGTTTGTGTTTCCAAGATCTGTCCGTTGATGATAATGGGATGTTGAAGTCGCCTACTATTATTGTGTCAGGCGCAATGTGTGCTTTGAGCTTTAGTAATGTTTCTTTTATGAACGTGGGTGCCCTTGCATTTGGAGCATAGATGTTCAGGATTGAGAGTTCTTCTTGGTAGATTTTTCCTTTGATGAGTATGAAATGTCCTTCCTTAACTTTTTTGATGACTTTTGGGTGAAAGTCGATTTTATCGGATACTAGAATGGCTACTCCAGCCTGTTTCTTAGGACCATTTGCCTGGAAAATTGTTTTCCAGCCCTTTACTCTGAAGTACTGTCTGTCTTTATCATGGAGATGTGTTTCTTGAATGCAGCAAAATGCTGGAAACTCTTTCTGGATCTATTCTGTCAGTCTATGTTTTTTATTTGGTAATTGAGTCCATTGATGTTAAGAGATATTAAGGAATAGTGATTGTTGCTTCCTGTTATTTTCGATGTTATTTTTACTTTTATGTGGCTATCTTCTTTTGAGTTTGTGGAAAGATTAATTTCTTGCTTTTTCTAGGGTGTAGTTTCCCTCTTTGAGTAGACGTTTACCATCCATTATCCTTTGTAGGGCTGGGTTTGTGGAAACATTGTGTAAATTTGGTTTTGTCATAGAATATTTTGGTTTCACCATCTATGGTAATTGAGAGTTTTGCTGGGTATAGCAGCCTGGGTAGGCAGTTGTGTTCTCTTAGGGTCTGTAAGAGTTCTGCCCAGGATCTTCTAGCTTTCATAGTCTCTGGGGAGAAGTCAGGTATAATTCTGATAGGTCTGCCTTTATATGTTACTTGACCTTTTTCCCTTATTGCTCTTAATATTCTTTCCTTGTTTTGTGTATTTGATGTTTTCACTATAATGTGACGGGACGAATTTCTTTTCTGATCCAATCTGTTTGGAGCTCTGTAAGCTCCTTGTATATTTATGTTCATTTCTTTCTTTAGGTTAGGGAAGTTTTCTTTTATAATTTTGTTGAAGATATTTACTGGTCCTTTAAGTTGGGAATCTTCACTCTCTTCTATACCTATTATCCTTCGGTTCTGTCTTCTCATTGTGTCCTGGATTTCATGGATGTTTTGGGTTAGAATCTTTTTGCATTTTGCATTTTCTTTTACTGTTGTGTCGATGTTATCTATGGTATCTTCTGCTCCTGAGATTCACTCTTCTATTTCTTGTATTCTGTTGGTGATGCTTGCATCTATGACTCCTGATCTCTTTCCTAGGTTTTCTAACTCCAGGGCTGTCTCCCTTTGTGATTTCTTTATTGTTTCTATTTCTATTTTTAGCTCCTGGATAGTTTTGTGCATTTCCTTTGTCTGTTTGTTTGTGTTTTCTTGCACTTCTGCCTGTTTGATTGAGTTTTCCTGTAATTCTTTAATGGATT
>CM052705.1:48053964-48067384 GCA_028551405.1 Uromys caudimaculatus
AATTTCTTTCTTAAAGTCTTCTATTATCAACATGAAAAATGATTTTAAATCTTTGTCTTGCTTTTCTGGTGTGTTGGGGTATCCAGGGCTTGCTGTGGTGGGAGAGCTGGGTTCTGATGATGTCAAGTAGACTGGTTTCTGTTCCTTATGTTCTTACCCTTGCCTTTTGCCATCTTGTTAACTCTGATGTTAGCTGGTCTTTCTCTGTCTGGCTGTGGCTTGCCCCTCCTGCAGGCCTCTATGTCAATACTCCTTGAAGACCAGCTCTCTATGAGAGGTCCTTGGGCCTGGACAACCGTGGCACACTGTCAGCTCTGGGGTGCAGACACAAACCAGAAGGATCCTGTCCCCAGCTGTCCCTTGGCTCCTATGTCCTGATGGCTCTGCAAGGGTCCCTCTTGATCCTGTCACCTTGAACAGAAGCGATGGCCCTGCCTGTGCTCAAAGGTGTCAGCACTCCTGGGATACCAGCTCTCCCCTGGTGCCCCGCAGCCCAGGCTGAGGTCTCCACCCACAGATGGAAACCGGAAGGTTCAGAGGTTTCCTGTTCCTGAGTTTTCCTCAGGCCCCGTATCCTGCTGATTCCAGGCAGGTCTTGGTGAGCAGTGGTGCTTGCCCTAACTCCACTCGTGGCTTTTCCACACTCCTGGGAAGGTAGCCTTCTCCTGGCGTTCCTTGGCTATGGACCCCTGGTGGCCCAGGCAGAGGTCTCCACCAACAAGTGGACTTTTACTGCATCATGTATATTACCACCTGAATGTCCTATCAAATAGATATTTTCATAGCTATGATATAATGTTCTGCTGCCTTAGTCAGTCACTAAGAGCCTCTTATTCTGCCAGTGTAAGAAAAAATATGACTACATAATTGTCACAGACATAAATTCCAAGTTAGTGGAGCCTTTAATGATCTGAGTGTCTTCAATTTCTATGTCTTTCTTATACTACACAGTATTCCTGACAATTGAATGGAAATATCTTTCTGTAGAAATTTAGTACTGGTCACTGACACATTTAGAATGTGAAAAAAACACTTGGTTTGGTTTGAAGGCCAATAGAATTGTACTCTAAACATGATCACTTTTTAATCTAATTGTTTTGTCTGCTCATCTCCTCTGTGCCATTATTGTGAATACAGAGTAGGCTCCTTGGAAAAGCACTTGTCTAAACTGTGCAAGGTCTCATGTTTGATCACCACCACTGAAGAACAGATAAAAACACAAATATTTATTAAATTGTTCCTAACTTGTATCACTTAAATTTATTTTTTGATCAAATTCTTTGTGTATAAAGATGATTTTAATCATCTGATGGCAATTTGACAATCATTTTAGTAATAATTTAAAATTAGTACACTATTTTATTTTGTGTTTATGTTTGCATGTGTGCCATTGAAACAGGTGGAAGTCAGAGGACAACTTAAAGGTGTCCTTTCTATCCTCCTATCATGTAGGTCTAAGGATCTAACTTAGATCACTAGGTTCCACAGCACGTTTCTTTACCTGAGGAAACATATTTTCAGCCTTTAATGATAATTTTATATAGATCACAAATAAATTTATACTTTGCCTTTGAGAAACTGAAACACTACGACTCATAATACTAATGAAACAAAAATTGTAAGATTATGTCTGTCTATAATTTTTGTTACAATATTCTAAATCCCATTTTATGGTGAAAAGAAAACTTTGTAGGGCTATGAAAAAATGTTACTCTCTTGGGAAAATCAACTCCCTATTTGTATTGGAAGATTTTAGTAGGACTTTGTCTTATAAAACAGGGTCTTTGTCTTGTAAAAAAAATATATTTAACTTAGAAAATTGTTAATTACAAAAATTCACCTTAATATCAAGTACTTGGTGATTATATATCAATTGATTTATTTTACCTATAACTTTTTGCAAGTTCAATTTGAAATATTTTCAGATATTTCATACTGTTTTAATAATTTAGTATATTGAGTAAAATTTATAAGTATGTCATCTTCTAGTAAGCTGCAGAAAACGTATGCACTAAAGAAAAGTATAAACTAATATTCCTTTTGGAAGAATACAAGCAATAATAGATAATTTGACTTGGTCTCCCAAATTAAAATAGTCTTCATTAACAAACTGATTTAAAAATGCCATTTCATTAACCAATGTATCAGTAATTTTCAAATTTCTTTCTTTCCACTAGAAAAATACTATATCTTAATATATATTTATATATGTGTGTGTATGTGTGTGTGCATATATATATATGCTTGTGAACATTATTTGGCTTTTGTTTCTTCAAGACAGGGTCTCACTCTGTAGCTCTGTCTCTCCTACAACACACTATATAGATTCGGTTGGTCTTGAGCTCACAGATCTGCCTTCCTATGCCTTGAGATTGTTAGGGTTAAAGGCATGTGCACCTTAGTTTTTGATCTTAGTCATTCTGACTGGTATGAGGTAGAATCTCAGGGTTGTTTTGATTGCATTTCCTTGATGACTAAGGATGTTAAACATTTCTTTAGGAGCGTCTCAGCCATTCAGTATTCCTCAGTTGAGAATTCTTTGTTTAGCTCTGTACCCCATTTTTAATAGGGTTATTTGGGTCTCTGGAGTCAAACTTCTTGAGTCCTTTGTATATATTGGATATTAGCCCTCTATTGGATGGAGGATTGGGAAAGATCTTTTCCCATTCTGTTGGTTGCCATTTTGTCCTATTGACAGTGCCCTTTGCCTTACAGAAGCTTTACAATGTTATGAGGTCACATTTGTCAACTGTTGATCTTAGAGCATAAGTCATTGGTGTTCTGTTTAGAAAAATTTCCCCTGTGCACATGTGTTTGAAGCTCTTCACCACTTTTTCTTCTATTAGTTTCAGTGTATCTGGTTTTATGTGGTGGTTTTTGATCCACTTGGAGTAGAGCTGTGTAAAAAGAGATAAGAATTGATAGATTTGCATTATTCTACATGTTGACCTCAAGTTGAAAATGCTGTCTTTTTTCCACTGAATGGTTTTAGCTCCTTTGTCTAAGATCAAGTAACCATAGGTGGGTGGATTCATTTCTGGGTCTTGAATTCTATTCCATTGATCTACCTGCCTATCTCTATACCAATACTATGAAGTTTTTATCACTATGCTGGCAAGAATGTGGAGAAAGAAGCATATTCCTTCATTGCTGGTGGGATTACAATCTGGTACAACCACTGTGAAAATCATTCTGGTGGTTCCTCAGAAAATTAGACATAGTACTACCTGAGGACCCAGCTATACCACTCCTGAGCATATACCCAAAAGATGCTCCAACATATAACAAAGACACATGCTCCACTATGTTCATAGCAGTCATATTTATAATAGCCAGAAGCTGGAAAGAACTCTGGTGTCCTTCTACAGAGGAATGAATAAAGAAAATGTGGTACATTTACACAATGGAGTATTACTCAGCTATCAAACCAATGAATTAAAGAAATTCTTAGACAAATGGATGGAATTAGAAACTATCATCATGAATGAGGTAACACAGTCACAAAAGAACACACATGGTATGTACTCACTGATAAGTGGATATTTAGCTCCCAGGAACTAAGCCACCAACCAAAGAGTACACATGGAGGGACCCATTGCTCTAGCTGCATATGTAGCAGAGGATGCCCTTGTTGGACAAGGGAGGTGATGCCCTTGTTCCTGGCAAGGCTTGATGCCCCAGTGTAGAGGAATTTGAGAGTGGAGAGGCAAGAGTGAGTGGGTGGGTGAAGGAGCACAGTCATAGAAGCAGGGGGAGGGAGGATGGGTCAAGGGATTTCCAGATGGGAAACCGGGAAAGGGGATAACGTTTGAAATGTAAATAAATAAAATATCCAATGAAATAAAAAAATAAAGGCATGTGCACTATACCTGGTTTACATTAAATCTATTTTAAGAGTTATATTTACATGCATTTTTGTCACTCAAAGTTTGTCACTTATTTTTATTATTGAAAAGAGTTGCTGTCCTCTGAGAACATAAAATGTCCTGCAGACTACATTTGAAGTATTTGAACAATATGAAATGCAAGTTTCGATATAAATCGAATGAAAAAGAAGAAATGGGCACCATTTCTAAGAAAGAATTCTTAATTTCTAGCTAATTTCTGCATCTAAAATAGTGAAATCTCTCCTCACATCACCAATGTCCTGAGGCACTGATGCCAAGCAGCTTCTGCCTCCCTCTGCTTCCTCCATTCCAGGCCACGTTTTTAGATTTTCATTTGTTTGTTTGCTTTCTTGCTTGCTTGCTTGATTTTGTTTTGTATACTTTGTTTTGTTTCTGACTGCTTTTTTTTTGTTTTTACAATTGCAATTTTACCTTTTTCATATTTTTATTTTTGCGATTATTATTACAAGATTATATGTTTATTATTTCAGCATTTCTTCCTTCCCCCCAAACTCCGCCATATAAAGCTCCCTGCTCTCCTTCAAATTTATAGCCTGTTTATTTTGTTATTGCATGCATATATGTATACATATATGTGCATATATGTGTGTATATACATATGCATATATATACATATGTATAAATGATGTATATACAAATATATATTTGTAAATGCAATACTCTCAGTCCATATGATGTTGCTTATACATATTTTCAGGTCTTACCATTGGCATTGACAAGCAATTGGTGTGTTCTTCCCCCAGGTCTCCCATTCTGTTTTCTTCAGATGCATATATAGCTCTTTGTCTCACGGTCTGGAATCTCACTTTGGTTTTTTCATTGGGATGACCCCTTTTCAGCTCATGTTTGGGCAGTCATGTTAGTGAGGTTTTATGAGTATATCTTCTGGTATTACTATGAGACATAATCTCACAGCAATCTCCCTGATTTTTGGTTCTTTACTGTCATTAATCTGCTCTTCTGCAATGTTTCTTCAGTTTTAAGTATAAGAATATTTCGCAGATGTATTCATTGAGACTGGGCTCCATAACTCTGTGCTTTAATTGATTGCTGTTTTCTATCTTCATCATCTCTGTCTGTTACAAAGACAATTCTTGTTGATGAGGCACGAAGACTACACGTATCTGTGTATATAAGGATGAATATTTATATATTATTAGGGATTATGCTGGTTTAGCAAATTAGTGGTTGTAGATTCTACTCCAATAACAGTGACTTCACTAGCACTGAGAAGTCAGCTAGATGTCCAGATTTCCAGTACCAGTCCTGGTTTTGCTTTTGTTGAGTGAACCTTAAGTATAATTAGAGAGTTGTTTGTTACAGTGAAGGTATGTGTGTCACTACTGCACTCTTAGGGTTATCATGCATTTTGGTCTTTGATATAATTGATAGATATAATAGCTTAATAGAAATTTATATTGGTGAGCCAAATTCTTCAAATATGTTTGACATCAGATGAGCAGCTCCAGTGCTAGCTCCATATGGACCAATCAGTGATACTAAATGCTTTGCAACACATAACCTTGATTTTCTGTCACTTTTCTTTCTTTTGATTCCCTATCTCACCAAGAGTATATCACCTTCAAATGTTTTTGAATAAGAAATGTCTTTGCTCTTTAATTGCTGATGCTCATAGCAAATGCATTTTAGTTTTAAGCATTTTTTTCTCTACATATGTCTAATTTGTTTTAATTCTTCAGGATTCAGAAGCCATTTGAAAAAAGATGTCAGTGTTCTTCACTCATCTAAATCTCTGTTTGACATTTTACTATTAGCCAAGAAACAGGATGAATATTGTCTTGGCCTCTTTCCTAAATGTTTCATTTATAGTTATCTAAATGCCAAAAAGCAAGATTCACCTCGGTCTTCATTTTTGTTATCCATATGCCTCTCTGAGATGTACCTTTGTTTTCCTTCTTTATTCTCAGGTTCAGGTTGTTGTTGGCCTCCCAGGTCCACTGGTTTATACTAATAAATTCTAGGTTTTGTATGAAGCAAGGCCTTGGTTTTGCTTCAGTTTCACATCTACCAACTCCTGTGGTTTCTGAGACCCATGCCTTGATTCTATCCCTTTGAATAGGTCACTGCCACTGGGCAGTTCACCACTCCACTGCCATTGAATATTCTCATTTTTCTCATCTACAGGTTCTATTCCATACCCTTGCACATTTCTGAATAATACGTTTAGGCCTCACTTTTTTCAAAATGCCTTTTCCATACCAATATCATTGTTTATACGTTTTAATCTCATACTAACCCCATCTTACATATTGCTTTAAGTAATCTGCTAGGATATATTCCCTATAAACCTTAGGTTCTTAAGATAAACAACAACATTATTGCATTTGTGTATGTGTGTGTGTGTGCGCGCGCGCACATGTGTGTGAATGTGTATGTGTATGTGTGTGTCTATGTGTGTGTGTTTGTGTGTGTGTGAAATGTGGGAGATTGCATATGCCAAGGCATACATGTGAAAATTAGATGACAACTTTCAGGTACAGTTCTCTCCTCTACCATGTGGATTCTGAGGAATCAAACTTAGGTTGGTAGTCCTGTCAGAAAGTGTCTTTATCTGATGATAAAAGTTGTGTTTCAACCTGAGGCTCAAGGATTTTTGGTTATGCAAGAGTGCCTAATCTGATGGGATTCTGATGTATCTCATGGCTAGAGAGCTTATATTGGAAGCCTAGAGCTCTTGGATTAATATCTAGTATATGAAAAATCAAAATTATATCTAATCTTTACATGCATTTTAACATATAGTGTTTAAAAAACATGTGTTATCATTCTACTTTATTTGAAGCTACTTATTTCATTAGTTTATGATATATACACATTATACTCTATGTGTATGCTATAAACTATGCTATACTTTTCAATATTTCTAATATTAAAAGGGACCTAACATATGCTCAAGAATTCATAATGTGCTGTAGAATCCCCTGAATGCATTTCACAGCAGGAAATCTTCCCCCCAAAATGCCATGAAATCCAGTAACAGCTTCAAACTGACTTAAATGATTGCATTAAAGTCTTTTATTTTCATCTCTTCATTTGATTTCTGAGACATAAGCTTTTCTAATGTTCCATAGCTAATTTATTCTTACCTTGTATTAGCTGTCATATGCTTTTAATGACCAAATTTACAAAGTGTTTCACACTATGGATCTTTTAACATTGGACATGTCCCTGTCCTCCTGAGAAGAGCTATAGTGCTGCAAGAGACAGTGATAAATGAGGGTGTTCTCCTGAAGATGTAATTAGTCTGCAACAGGGTCAGAACATCTCCTTAGGTAAATGAAACTAAATCAGCTGTGTAGTCTATAATTAACTTACAAGGTATTAGCTCAAGTGTAATGTTATTCATTATATATGTACATTATTATTTTCTCCATATGAAAGTTGTAATTTGCTAAGTAATGATTAAAAATTCAGTTTAAAATGCTAGTCATATCACCAGAATGTAATTGTCATACATTTTCATTTTATTCCATTTACCCTTTTTATCTGAAATGCAGAAGTAAGTGTGCCTCTTTTACCTTGTATATACAGAAATGAAGAATTCAAAAATTAAGTGCAGATAGCCTATGATTTGATTAGTTCCTACTGGCATAAGTAAAGTACAACAGGCTTTTCATGTGTGGATTCATTGAAGACTTGGAGGTTAGTATAAAAAATGTTGAGTCAAAACTAGATGTGTAACATTCAATCTCCAGTGAGGATTTGTGAACAGGTTATTTTGGTCACTTCTCATCCATTTACATACTTTTATTTTATATTGATCCTTCTATATCATAATTTTCTCCCCCCTTTCCCATCAACGGCCCCTTTATAATACCAAGGATTCTATATGTACTCCAAATTAAACATGCATATTTCAAGATTCAATTCTAAGATGTAAACATGAGTGAGAACGTGTGATTTTGTTTTTCTAGATCTGAGCTACCATACTCAGGACAAGTCTTACCAGCTGAATCCATTTACCTGCAAATTTCATTTATTTACAACTAAGTACAATTAAATTGCATAAAGATACAACTTATTCATTGTCTTTCTATCAATTAATTGGGGTAAAAATGTCTGTTTTGAAATACTATTTCCTTTCCTCTTACTACTATTTTCTCCTTTATGTCACCACCCTCTTCAATCTGCCAACACTTGTCCACTGTTTTGTCAGACATTTTTTAATGAAAAGATACTTTGGTGTGGACAAAAGCATCTGAAAGTAAAATATGTGTGGAATGAACTGAGAAGGAAAACTGATATGTGGAAGAAAACCTGGAAAGCATAGAACGAGGAAGAGACTCTCAGGGACAATGCAGCGTGGTGGGGTGGAGAGCATAGATCAGTTAGAACAAAAGGAAAGAACCTTAGTCAGGGATGTCACATGTCGTCCCAGAGAGGTCCCTGCCCTACTGCAGAGGCAGAATAGTATTACTATAAATGCTATACAAACCACCAAATTTTCTACCATTTGTAAGTGACTTATAGTAATTCTTTCTTGATAAATGTATCTTCCAGGCTGATAAACACTGTAGCTGCTATAGTAGCATCTGCAGACAGCAAAGGATAGGAATCATTGCAACATAATTCTTGCTACATTAATTTAAGCCAGCAAACGTTCTTACTAACCATCCTTATTTCATCTCATAGACCTAATCAGAGAAAAATATTTTTTATTTTGTTTTATTGTAACAAGAGCCATCTCTCATAAGCTTTATACTAGTATTCTGTTGAAGTTTCCTATATGTGACATGTACTATCTAACTATTCTTAAACTGTTAAGAAAATAATTTAATTCCCTCAAGTTTGTTGACTACTCAGGATTAATGATTAAGTTCTAGAGATATGAATGGTGTGCTAAGGAAAAGAACAATGTTTAATTATACATGCAAATAAACTCTTTTTCTTATTCACTTTACATCCTGACCCAGCACCACCCTCTTCCTAGGCTCCTCCTTCAGTGTAAGGCCATTTGTTTTTTTCTGTTTTGTTTCATTTTTGTTAGTCTCAGACACATGAAGTATCATAACTCTCCTGAACTCTCTGCCTCATAAATAGTGTGCATAATGGGCTTTAATTTCTTTATTTAATAATTTTAGTTTTGAAAACTACATATATGATCAATCCGTCTCCATCACCCTCACTCTCCAATATCTTTTCCTTTTGCTTTACTGTCCTGGGAATCCTATGATGAAGGCAGGAAGGAATTTGTAAAGCCTCCATTCTGGGGAGCAGTAGTAAAATTCCTGATTTTGAAGCTCGTAACAAATAATTTGGCATTTATTGAATAAACCATGACTTCTTCTATTGTTTTACAATGATCTTCTAAATTAACTCTAATTAATCTTCTTTAAACTGATATGTTCTTTTACCTAATATAGTTTTAATAAGATGGATATTTGCTCATCTTGTGTGTCTGAAAAGTTATTTTGTGTTAGCAATCATGAGACAATGAGGATGATAAGTAAAGTGTTACCATTTTGCATGGAAAAGTAACTGATACACAAAATATATTTTGATCTTCATGTCTTTAAATGGCCTAAATGGGCCTATTATTTCAGCATGCCTCACAGAAAATGGGCTGGGTTGCATCCAGAGAATTTTAAAGAACAGGGGGAATTTATGGTTTTAAAAATAGGGCGCTTTCTTCTTATACCAATAGATGCAATTCATTGAAGTCTTCTGGATGCACTTAGTACACAAGATGACAGTTCACATCCCAGGAAGATGCCTTCATCATAATGCTTCCCAGCAGAGAACCTGGGTTATGTGCACACACCACTGGCAGGCAAAATCGTGATCTCCAAATTTGAGTGTTAGACTCATTAACCTTTGCAGAGAGAAGCAGCTACGGTTGATTCAGGCAGCCAGGCAGAATCATAAAATGCAACACTAGAAAAATTACACAGAAAATCTGTGGTATAAGAGTGCAGATCTTAATTAAGAAAATAAAGTTGGTAAAAGTGCAAAACCTTTCTGGAAAGAGTGACAGCTCAGACTTCCAGAGGGTCTATTTGGAGAGATGACTGTGACAGAGCAGAGGAAATGCAATAGGAGCTTCTGGAAAGAGTGCCTACAGAGGCTAGAACTGTCGGAGCCTCAAAATACATGGGTAATGGGCCCCAAACACTGTCCTCTGCTAGAGCTCCTTGAGTGCTCTTAACCTGTGTGCCATTTCTCCAGCCCCACAAATAATATTCTTTTTGTTTGTTTTTGTTTTTTTCACACTTTATTTAAATTTTGAATGTTTCCCCCTTTCCAGATCTCCCCTTTAGAACCCTCCTCCCCTCCCTCTCCCCCTCCCCCTGTCTCTATGAGGGTATTCACCCACCCACATACCCACCCACCCACTCTAGCCTTCCCTCCTTGGCATTCCTCTATACTGAGGCATCTAACACCCTCAGGCCCAAGGGCTTCTCCTCCCCCTGATGGCTAACAAGGCCCTCCTCTGCCACATATGTGGCCAGCACCATGGGTCCCTCCATGTGTATTCTTTGGTTGGTAGTCCAGTCTCCAGGAGAACCAGAGGGTCAGGCCATTTGACACTGTTGCTCTCTCCATGGGGTGGTAAACTCCCTCAGCTCCTTCAGTCCCTTCTCCAACTCCTCTATCGGGGACCTCACTCTCAGTCCAATGGTTTCTGTGAAGTGAATCTTGGTATTCCGATCTTTTGGACTAATAAGCAAAGGACACAAATAATATTCTTAATGCAGCGTTTCTCAAGAGAAAATCCCTGGACAACTTGTGACACTGCTATCTCTAGAATACTCACGAGCTGTTCTGTGGATTCAGATGAAAACACAATGAAGCTGCTTTGGTCATATATGTCATGTCAATTTTTAAATTTTCTTACCACTTTCATAGTCCCTTATCCACTAAGCCCTGCACTGGAAGGTTTTACTAGTGCTGAATGATAACATTATTCACCATGGCAGGCTAAGTTTCTCTCCAAAAAGTGTTTTGTAGTTAGCATTGTTACTATTGTTTGGTTTTATGCACAATCCATTAAAAAATGAGATAGAGCTTGAAATAAGTCAGTAGAGTAGAAAATTATGAACAAACCACTCATCAATTAGCACCTGAAACAGTGAGTCAACCAACCTACATTACAAAACTGTAAAAGGTAAATCTGTATATTATCATATCAGCAAACTGTCAACTGTGATGAAATTGCACAGACAAAACAAACGTAAGAGTATGATGGGAATTACGAAGACAAAAATCTTTTGAAATGAAATTTTATTGTATTGATGACTTTTGTAACTTCCCCTAGAGCCTTTTACGTTAGATATCTTTACTAATTTGGGTCATGAACTTTTGCAAAATTTTCTGACAATGTGCAGTCGCATCTCTTCTAACCCAATTGAGTTATTTCAGGACAATTGCCATACAATGTTTGCAAAATAAATTACTATTGTTTTTGCCAAAGGCAAGGATGGGACCGGCCCATCTAAGCTACCATTAAAATTTCATTTTCATAGCAAAGTCCATAGAGTGGGGCCTAAAGCAGCAGAGCTGCAATAGCCAGGCTAACACCCAGTATTCTATTAAAAACAAGAAACAAAAGAAAAAACAAACAAACAAAAAAAAATGGATGTAAGGAAAAATTCACTGATTAAGTGTTGCTATTGACTCTGTCACAAAAAAAAAACAAATGTAGGGAATTGCTGAATATGTTTCACTTCTGTGAAATCCGCAAGTGGGTCACAGAAGAGAGATACACATTCAGAATCATCTGTACGCTTCTTTAACATTTATATTATAAACAATTAGCAATAACAATTTTACACATTTTATTGAAAATACAATGGCATATTGTGATCATTAATAAATATAGGCTGTATTATGTGCTGTAAATCTTCACGTTCTGATCTTAGTGAAGCATTGCAGCAAATTACTAGTATAGAGGTGAGTGAAGAACATGTAGTAAGTACAAAGCTTTTTGGTGCACTGTAAGAGGAGTTGTGTAGCAGTTTGCAGCCAGGCTCCTACATTGCTGAACTACTGCTGCTGACAAGAAGACTATTTGTTATATGAGTTTCACAATTATAAATTGAATAGTTTTCAAAACCCTCCAGACAAAGGTGGCAAGTAACCTGCTCAAATTTCTGTCTCAGCTATATTTTTTAAAACAGGCTTTGGAAATATAATTTACATACACTATAATCAGGCTTTATAAAAACATAGTTCAATGACTTTTAGTGATTGTACCCATATCACAAAGTTGCAAATTTTTGCCGTATTTGATAAGGAATTTTAATGACTATAAATACTTTCTACATCCTATTTAATGCCAAAGACCAAGGAAAACACTGCAGTGTCAAGTTTGACTCCTTCTCTCTTACCTTTATTGAGATATAATTGGTATACAAAATGAAATTATATAATATTAATTTCTTATAATTTGGTGAGCATGGATTTGTATACATATTCTGATATTGATCTCTTCTGGAAGTTTCTATACAAGATTGACCATCTTTTTCTTTTTTTTACTATCTTATTTTCTCTTTATTTATTTATTTTTTTTATTTTTATTTTTTGATACTTTATTTACATTTCCAATGTTTCCCCCTTTCTAGGAATCCCCTATCCCCTCCTCCTCCCCCGCCTCTATGAGGGAATTCCACCTCCCACCCACCGGCCCGCCCACTCTCATCTTCCCACCTTGACATTCCCGTTTACTGGGGCCTCTCCTCCCCCTGATAGCCAACAAGGCCCTCCTCTGCCACATATGTGGTCCGAACCATTGGTCCCTCCATGTGTAGTCTTTGGTTGGTGGTCCAGCCTCCAGGAGGACCTGGGAGGTCAGGCCAGTTGACATTGTTGCTCCCTCCATGGGGCTACAGACTCTCTCAGCTCCTTCAGTCCCTTCTCCAACTCCTCCATCTGGGACCTCACTCTGAGTCCAGCAGTTACTGTAAAGTGAAAGTTGGGCATTCTAAACGTTTCAGCTAATATTCACTTATCAGTGAGTACATACCATGTTCATTGTTTTGTGACTGAGTTACCTCGCTCAGGATGATATTTTCAAGTTCCATCCATTTGCCTGCAAATTTCATTAAATCATTGGTTTTAATAACTGAGTAGTACTCCATTGTGTAAATGTACCACATTTTCTGTATCCATTCCTCTGCTGAGGGACATCTGGGTTGTTTCCAGCTTCTGGCTAATATCACTCTTTGCAGATGATATGATTATATACTTAAGTGACCCAAAAACCTCCACCAGAGAACTGCTGCAGCTGATAAACAACTTCAGCAAAGTGGCCGGATATAAAATTAACTCAAACAAATCAGTAGCCTTCCTATAGTCGAAGGATAAACAGGCTGAGAAAGAAATTAGGGAAATGACACCCTTCACAATTGTCACAAACAATATAAAGTATCTTGGTGTGACTCTAACCAAGCAAGTGAAAGATCTGTATGACAAGAACTTCAAGTCTCTGAAGAAAGAAATCGAAGAAGACCTCAGAAGGTGGAAAGATCTGCCATGCTCATGGATTGGAAGGA
>CM052705.1:48067884-48100394 GCA_028551405.1 Uromys caudimaculatus
AAACAGGCTGAGAAAGAAATTAGGGAAATGACACCCTTCACAATTGTCACAAACAATATAAAGTATCTTGGTGTGACTCTAACCAAGCAAGTGAAAGATCTGTATGACAAGAACTTCAAGTCTCTGAAGAAAGAAATCGAAGAAGACCTCAGAAGGTGGAAAGATCTGCCATGCTCATGGATTGGAAGGATTAATATAGAAAAAATGGCCATCCTGCCAAAGCAATCTACAGATTCAATGCAATCCCCATCAAAATTCCAACTCAATTCTTCATAGACTTAGAAAGAGCAGTTCTCAAATTCATTTGGAACAAGATTGACCATCTTAGAGTGTAAGTGTACTTAACTTACCGTCACTTCAGAAATCACATTGTATAGCAGAGTTCTGCAACTTAGTTATCTTTATCACCATTGAGCAAACCCATACCGTTGTCCCCCCCTCTCCTGTCCCATACCTGCTAAGTTGTTTTTATTCTCTACTTCTGTATATACATCTCCATAGATAAATCACACAGTATTAGAGCAGCACAGGCGACCTTATTTCCTTTAGTATATAACTACATCCTAGCTAAGTATCTCAAATTGTAAAAATTTCTTCTGTTTCTAGGATGGATGATATCCCAATGTACCTAGATACTGCAATCTCATTATCCATTCACTTCCAAGGATATTTGTTTTGTTTTGTTCCCATTTATTGGCTGTTGTGAAAAATGCTCTGAACACATGGGTAAAGATTTCTTTGTGAGACTCTGATATGTGTTCTTTTGAGATATATACACAGATGTGGCATTGCTGGGCTACAGTGTACCTGTTTGTAATTTTTTGTGTGAAAAATCCATCGTATATTTTATAATAGATGCACTATATTACATTCCCACTAAAAACATACACAAAGAACTTTTTTTGTAAATCAGCAAAACTCACATGTTCTTTCGTAATAACAATCTTTACAGCTTTAAGGTACTAACTTGTTGAGATTAGCTGATATTAAGCAATGCTTAATATATTAATCATTATCTTTTTGTGGAAAAATATATACTCAAGGTTCCCAATGTTTAACTGCTTTTAATTTCCATGCTTTATAGTTTTAGAAGTTTGCTATAAATTTTGGATATTGACACATATTAAATATGTAATTTATAAACATTTTCTACCATTTTGAAGATATTATTTTCATCTTGTTGATTATTTCCATGCCTGGTAGATACATTTTAGTGGAACACAATTCAAAATTTTATTTTTATATTTATTGTCTATCCTTTTAGTGGGAGCATCCAAGAAGTAGTTCCAAGAGCAAGAAGGCTCGTGGCTTTTTCTGGAATATTTAGAATTTTATATCGTGTGTTTCTTTTGAATCTATTTTTGAAGTAATCTTTTGTGATATAAGATAATAGTCTAATTTTGTTCTTCTGGATTCTGATATCTAGTCTTCCTAAAACAATTTGGGCACATTTTCCTCTTCTAGGGTATATTCTTGGCACCCCTTCTGAAGATCTGTTGCTTGCATATGTGCAGACTAACTTCTGAGCTTTCTGTTCTCCTCCACTGGTCTCTGTACCTGCCTTATGTCTTTGTTGTGCTATCTTGATTGCTGTAGGAAGTGTGAAGTCTCAGATTTGTTCAAAGTTGTTCTGCCAATTTGTGTATTTTTTTTTATGATTCGATATGAATCTTAGAATTGTTTATTTCTCTTTCTTTAAAAGCACTTTTGAGAAATTATGATAAAGATGTCACTGAATATGCAAATTCTCTTTTACTGCCATGGACATTTACACTCCTTTAAGTCCTTTAATTTATGATCGTAAGAGGTTATCTATTTGTTTCTTAATTATTTATCAGGCTTACTGTTTTTTGTTCTAGAAATGATCTTCTTAATAAGTTTTTTTTTAATGTATTTTACTCTTTTTTGTGCTATTAGAAATGGAACTATTTGCTTAGTTTTATGTTTGCATAGGTCATTGTTTATAAAAGAGTCAATTCCATGTTAGTAATAATGATAGCCAATCATGCTTTTCAGCCTTACATGTAGAGAAGAAGAAACGTCAATTGAGAAATTGTTTCTGCTGGATTGGCTTATGTAGGTGTGTCTGTAGACCATTGCCTTGGCTAATGATTGCTATGAGATGGCTCAGTACACTGTGGGTGGTGAAAGCCCTGGGTGGATGGTTTGGATTGTCTGATAAACTGATTGAGTATGAGTAAGGGAAGCAAGCCAGTAGCTACTATTCCTCCATGGTCTTTCTTTAGTTGTTGCCACCACATTCCTGCATGTGTGCTTGCCTTGACTTTTCTCAGTGATGACATAACTATACTATAAGAAAAATAAATCCTTTCCTCCTCCAAGTTTGTTTCAGCCACTGTTTATCTCAGCAACAGAGAAGCAGACCACAACAATTATAGATTCTATATAGCTATTGAATATTTTAGATTTTTTAAAAAAAAATTTATGTTTTCTCTGTAGCTCGTGTCATCATCAAAATGATAGGTTTTCTTCGACATCTATAATTTGAACAACTCTTCCTCCTTTTCCTCCTCCTCTTGCACTTTTTCAATCTTCTCTTTGTTAAAAGCATTGGCAGAGACTTTCAATTGTATGGTGTATGAAAGTTGTTACCAGGAGCATTGTTTCTCATGAATAGCTGAGAAGCACTTAATGAAATATTCAGAGCATCCTTAATCATCAGGGAAATGCAAATCAAAGCAACCCTGAGATTCCACTTTACACCTGTAAAAGATTTTTAAGTTCCATTTTTATTTGCATGTACTTAGTTGTTCAGTTGACCATCTCAGTCTTCATGTAGATCACTGAATTGATTTATGAAAATAAAATTGAATTCATTATCAGGCAACCTGTCGATCTCCATTCCCTTAGGGTCAGTTAAATACCCTGTTAGTTTCCTTTGGAGGTTTCTTTTTACTTTTATTTAAATAATTCGTGTTTCTTTTCTTTTAAAATGGTATTTGCACTTTTGAAGATATACTTACTTCTCTCTATTGTCATAGATTGTCTTTGTTAAGAAAAAAACTGACCACTTAGCTCAGCTACAGTTATAAGCAAGAAAGGGATTGCATATGGGAGGGTTCCCTTTGCTGTTATAGGCAGTGGGAGATCACACATGGCTGGGCTCAGAACTTGGCCAGAGCAATCTCTTGTTGCTCTGTCATTAGACAAAGTTGTTTGTGTCTGCATGCTGGCTGATAAAAATTTCTCTTGCTTCTAGTTCTTCCAGATAGTGTTACCATGTACATTCTTCCATTCTCTCCGTGTTCCCTATGAGATAGAACAGAAATAATCATTTCATGTTTCTCTGAAATGTGAAGGTAGATGAGCAAACTCAAAAGTCTCTTCCTTGTTAGACCAAACATATGCTTAAGAAAGCCACCCTCATGTTCACTGTGTTGCCATGGGGCAGGGGGAAAACTTTTACTCTCTCTCATTCTTTTAATAAACAAATAATAATAAAAAAAATCTCTTTAACTGAAACCCAAGGTTTCTGTTGCTTCTTCCATGGTTTCCAAAATATTTCTATTCTTTTTTATCTGCTCATTTGCAAGCAGACCCTTCTCCAACTGTGTCTGCCTAGAAAATGTGTGTCTCACCACTCCCCACATTTATCTTCCAAGAAATTTCAAGTTACTAACCGTTCAAACTAAAGTTGTTTCTAGCAAAGTCATAAAGCACCTTTCAGTAACTGCTGTTATTGCTGTCCTACAAAATCCAGTTACTTCTTATATTAGTTAACACACTTGTAACACACATTCTAACTCTTGCCTAATAAAACACCTTCACGTGTAAAATGTATGCAGCTGTACATTTATTATGGCGTAGATGCATTGGAGAAGATCACATGGTAAATATGTCAAACTTAAAAACTCACAAAAAAAGTTTGTAAGTGACTGTTCCTACAATAAATGTGTCCTGCTTTCATTTTATTCACATCCTGTCACCTTTTACCTGCATCATTTTGAGAGGTGTGTGTGTTTGTGTGTGTGTGTGTGTGTGTGTGTGTGTGTGTGTGTGTGTGTGTGTGTGTGGTATTTATATGGATTTTTCTGGTGGCTGATGATATGTTTTACTTTTTCATGTGCTGGGTGATGTGATGGATACATGAATAGAAAGATATTCGATAGATATATGAAAAATAGATGATACACAGATGTTAAATAAATAGATGATTAACAGATAGGTGATATTGAAATATGATTGATAGAGATAGATAGATGTCAGATAGAGGGACAGTTGATAAATAGATGACATACAGTCCATAGACTACAGACAGATGGTTGATAGATAGGTGATATGTGCATAGATCTATCATCTAACGTTTCTCAATTTCTTTCATCAGTGTAATAAAATATTCACTGTAGATGTCCTTCATTCTATTTCTTAAGTTCACTTCAAGATATGTTTTATTTTGTATGTATAATGTGAGCAAGGTTATTATCATTGTTGTTTTCTATAAATTTGTCTATGGTTTAATAGACCTTATGAGTAGCAAGTCGATATATATAAGTGCATTTTCTATACAAGGTAATATTTTTTTTCTCCTTTCCATTTGGAATTCCTTCCTCGTTATTTTTAAACTACTTTCTTGTTTCTGTAATTATGGTTCTATGGATGTTTTGTGCATAAATGGTAAAAATGTTCTTATCTATTGTTATACAAATTGTGTGAGAAATGAAGGAAGACATTTGTGGATACTGGCTGCTCTTTACATGTATTTGCCAATAGAGAAATGTAGAATTAATTTCTACATATTTGTGAGATTGTTTGATAATGTTATCTTTCTCATTAGGTAGTAGGGTTTTGAGTATTTTGTTTTTGTTTTGCTTTAAGTTTAGATTGCCTAGGTATAGTGTGTATTTTCTTAATTTACCTTATAAACATCCAAGGAACAAGACCTAGGGAATTTGGTTTTTCTACATTAATGCCATTTTTTGCTAGGGTCAACTCACTAGGAAATGGTAACAAAAGGAGAGGCTTACTCTAAGAAAATTACATAATTGTTTATGGTAAGATAGTCAAAAATTCAGTCTACACTACCATCTTGTTTCATTTCTCAGAAATGAATTATAATAGGTAGCTAGACTGTGTGTGTGTGTGTGTGTGTGTGTGTGTGTGTGTGTAATAATTAAGGGACACTACCTAATATTTTATAGTAAGCTACCTTATAATAAACTGCTATGACCTGTTGTCTTAGTCACTTTTAGTCTCATTATTGCTATGAAGAGACAACATGACCAGGAAAACTCTTAAAAAGGAATGTGTTTAAATAGGGGCTTGGTTACAGTTCCAGAAGCTTACTCAATTATCATTATGGCATAGTGGCATGCCAGTCACTGGAGCAGTAGCTGTACTTGCTTTGTGATCCACAGGTGGCAGAAAAAGAGAGAACTAGACCTGGCAAGGGCAGCTTCCACAAGGTCATCCTTCTTAACCCTTCTCACATAGTGCCATTCTTTGATGAGTAAGAATTCAAATAGATGAGGTTATGGGGCTTATTTTATTTCAAAGTACCACAACTTCCTTTATATTTTTGACACATACAACATTTTAATTAAATAAATAATTAATTAATTTCCCTATTAATGCAGGAGGTAAACAATTTTAAATTGTATTAGTTATAAAGAGTTCAATAAATGCATAGTTACTTATATGCTATTCATACCTTAATAAAGAGATTTAAAAATGAATAAAGGAGAAAGAAGAACTGTGGATTGAGATAAATATACACCTCTCTCTCCCTCTCCCTCTCTATAAACACACACACGCACACACACACACACACACTCACACACACACACACACACATTCACACATTTACCTTAATAAAATAACATTCTTCTCAAACAAACATTGACACTGTAATATGAGGTAGAAATCACTAATGAGTTGTAATTACAGATATACTTTGGGAGTTATACATATATTAATCAATTTTTGCCAATTATATCTACTATACTGCAGTTATTATTTTACTCTATAAATAGCTCTTATAGAGTACAATTCTGGTTACAATAGTGACAACATCATACATGACCACCAATGCTATTTTACTTAACTGTGTTTATTTCAGGCTAACTGTACAAGGCAGATCTTAAATTTATTTGTGATTTATTCCAGAATCAAATTTGATGAAGTAAAATATAATAAATTAAGGATCAATCTAAAATAACCCATACAAATATATTCAAAAGGATGTTGTGGCTTAGGGACTGTTTTTGGATAGTAGAGAAACACTAAAAATATTTTAGTAAAAAGCATAAAAATATGAAAAGAACTCAAATTATTCCTATTTTTAGATGATATAGTATTATACATGAGAGATCCTAAAATTTCCACCAGAGAACTTCTAGAAACAATGGACCACTTCAGCAAAGTGGAAGGATACAAAGTCAGTAGCCTTCCAATATACAAACACATTAAGAAATAAATCATTTTCATACGACTATTTACAATAGCACCAAAGACAATAAAATACCATTTAGCAAACTTAACCAGAGCTGTTATGGAACTTTCCAATGAAAAATTCATGTATCTGTAGGAAGAGCTTCAGAAAGATTAGAAAATGGAAAAAGACCATGTATTTATGGATCCATAGAACTAACATTTTGAAAATGACCATTCTGGCAAAAACAATTTGCATAATTAATGTGACTACAGTAAACATACCTACAACTGTCTCCATGGAAATAGAAAAATAAGAAATAAAAATTAGAAATAAAAAAAGAAAAAATTACTATGGAAGGTAAAAAGAGCCAGGATAGCCAAAGAAATGCTGAACAAATAGAAGAATTTCTATTCAAGACTTCAAGATATATTATAGAGCTTTAGTTATAAAACCAATATGTTACCAGAACAAAAGCACTATATTATATATAAATATATCTTATATATATTATGTATATATAAATTATATACATTTATATGTTTTATATAATATATATGATATATGTTTGTGTACATTTATATATTATATATTATATAATAACATATAAACATTATATATACATATGTATAGTACAAAACCAAACCTGAGTATGAATAACTATAGCCATCTGATATTTGATAGAGGCAAAAAATCATAAAATGAAGAGATAAAGCAGTGTCCTCAACAAATATTGCTAGGAAAACTGGATGTTCAGGTGAAGATGAAGAAAATTAGACCAATATCTGTCACTCCAATTAGATCTAACACTTCAATTTGAATCCTGAAACACTAGCACTTTTAGGAGAAAACAAAGGCAGTACTTTACACAGTATAGGTGTAAGAAAGACCTGTCTGAATCGGATTTCATTTGCCCAGAAATTACAGCCAAAGCCAAGACTTGACAAGTAGGACAGTACAAAAAGATAGATTCTGTGCAACAAAGAAGATAATTGAATGAAGACGAAAAGAAAATCTTTGGCTGATACACATCTAACAGGATTGTTACTCAGAACATAAAAAAATTCAAAAAACAAAAGGCAAGGAATGAACAAATAAAAAACTGGTAAGGAATTTAAGCAAAGAATTCTCTATAGAAGAATTGAATTTGGCTAAGAAACACCTCAAATTTGTTCATCAGAATTACCAAATGGGGAACTGCAATCGAAACAATTTTGAGATGTTAGCTCCTCCCAGTCAGAATGGCTAAGATCAGCAAAGCAACTACCAAGAAGTGATGGTTGTTGGGAAAGAGGAATTCTCATTCACTGTTGGTGCTGCTTGTGCTGTGTCTTTCACAGCTTCATGGATTGACCCAAGTGGGCCAGTGAAGGGACATAGAAAAAACAAAAGTAGCTGTATGCAAAAAAGCTGGTCAACAGGACGAGGATCCATAATAAGGACACTCTAGAGCCTGTGAAGCTCAGCATGTTTATTATTTCCAGTTGAACAGGGGGATGGTATTAGAGCATATAACTGAATAAAGAAGGCAGTTTACAGCTGAGTCTAAGTAGCAGGTTTAGCTAATCTCAGTAGGAGCAATCTCTGTAGGTGAGCAGTCTTCAGACTGTAAAAATTCACAAGGAGGAAGCTAGGATGGACAGTTTCTGAACATAATAACTATGAACACCAACACATGGGAAGAGGAAGGATTTGCTACCCCTGGGTACCTCATTGCAGTAAGCTCTTGCCGTTGCCATGGGGTTAAGCTATCAGGGATTCTGACATACATGTGCTTATGAAAACAGCTTATATTCACTCAGGATTTTATTCACTCAGTGCTCCCACCATTCCCCATAGGTAGAAAGCAAACTGAGGAAACGCTCTGGAGGTCAGTACAGAAAATCCTCAAAAACTCTAAAAATAAATCTACTATAAGACCCAGTTATTGCTCTTTCTATGTCTATGAAGAATTGAGTTGGAATTTTGATGGGGATTGCATTGAATTTGTAGATTGCTTTCTGGAGGATGGCCATTTTTGCTATGTTATTCAGGCCAATCCATGAGCAGGGGAGAGCTTTCTGTCTTCTGAGGTCTTCTTCTATTTCTTTCTTCAGAGACTTGAACTTCTTGTCATACAGATCTTTCACTTGTTTGGTTAGAGTCACACCAAGATACTTTACATTGTTTGCGACTATTGTGAAGAATGTCATTTGCCTATTTCTCCTCAGCCTGTTTATGCTTCGAGTATAGGAAGGCTACTGATTAGTGTGAGTTAATTTTCTATCCAGCCACTTTGCTGAAATTGTTTATCAGCTGTAGCAGTTCTCTGGTGGAGTTTTTGGGTCACTTAAGTATACCATCATATCATCTGCAAATAGTGATATTTTGATTTCTTCTTTTCCAATTTGTATCCCTTTGACCTCTTTTGTTGTCTAATTGCTCTAGCTAGAACTTTAAGAACTATATTGAATATAGGGAAAGGGTGGACAGCCTTGTCTACTCCCTGATTTTAGTGGGATTGCTTCAAGTTTCCCTCCATTTAGTTTGATGTTGGCCACTGGTTTGCTCATAGACTTAGAAAGAGCAATTCTCAAATTCATTTGGAAGAACAAAAAACCCAGGATAGCAAAAAATATTTTCAACAATAAAAGAACTTCTGGAGGAATCAGCATCCCTGACCTCAAGCTGTACTACAGAGCAGTAGTGATAAAAACTGCATGGTACTGGTACAGTGACAGACAGGTAGGCCAATGGAATAGAATTGAAGACCCAGAAATGAACCCACACAATTATGGTCACTTGATCTTTCACAAAGGAGCTATAACCATACAGTAGAAAAAAGACAGGATTTTCAAGAAATGGTCCTGGCTCAACTGGCAGACTACATGCAGAAGAATGCAAATTGATCCATTTCTATCTCCCTGCACAAAGATCAAGTCCAAGTTGATCAAGGACCTTTACATAAAACCAGATACACTGAATCTAATAGAAGAGAAAGTGCGGAAAGCTCTCGAACACATGGGCACAGGGGAAAAGCTCCTGAACAGAACACCAATGGCTTATGCTCTAAGATCAAGTATCCACAAATGGGACCTTTTGGAATTAGAAAGCTTCTGTAAGGCAAAGGACACTGTAAATGGGACAAAACAGCAATCAACAGATTGGAAAAAGAACTTTACCAATCCTACATCCGATAGAGGGCTAATATCCAATATATACAAAGACCTCAAGAAGTTAGACTCCAGAGAACCAAATAACCCTATCAAAAAATTGGGAACAGAACTAAACAGAGAGTTCTCAACTGAGGAAACTCGTAGGGCTGAGAAGCACCTAAAGAAATGCTCAACATCCTTAGTCATCAGGGAAATGCAAATCAAAACAACCCTGAGATTCTACCTCACACCAGTCAGAATGGCTAAGATCAAAAACTCACGTGACAGCAGATGCTGGCAAGGATGTGGAGAAAGAGGAACACTCCTCCATTGCTAGTGGGATTGCCAACTGGTACAACCGCTCTGGAAATCAGTTTGGTGGACCCTCTGAAAAATGAACATAATACTACCTGAGGGTCCAGCTATACCACTCCTGGACATATACCTAGAAGATGCTCCAACATGTAATAACGACACATGTTCCACTATGTTCATAGTAGCCATATTTATAATAGCCAGAAGCTGGAAACAACCCAGATGCCCCTCAACAGAGGAATGGCTACAGAAAGTGTGGTCCATTTACAAAATGGAATACTACTCGGCTATTAAAAACAATGACTTCATGAAATTCGCAGTCAAATGGATGGAACTTGAAAATATCATCTTGAGTGAGGTAACTCAGTCACAAAAGAATGAACGCGGTATGTACTCACTGATAAGTGGATATTAGCCCAAAAGTTCAGAATACCCAAGATTCACTTCACAGCAATTTTTGGGCTGAACGTGAGGTCCCAGATGGAAGAGTTGGAGAAGGGACTGAAGGAGCTGAAAGAGTTTGCAGCCTCATGGAGGGAGCAAAATTGTCAACTGGCCTGACCCCCCCGATGCTCCCGGAGACTGGATCACCAACCAAAGAATACACATGGAGGGACCCATTGTGGTAGTCACATATGTGGCAGAGGAGGGCCTTGTTAGCCATCAGAGGGACAAGAGGCCCTTGGGTCTGAGGTTGTTAGATACCCCAGTATAGGGGAATGCCAGGGAGGGAAGATGAGAGTGAGTAGATGAGTGGGTAGGGGAATACCTTCATAGAGGCAGGGGGAGGGGGAGGAGATAGGGGGGTTGCAAAGGGCAGACCTGCAAAAATGGAAACATTTGAAATGTAAATAAAATATGAAAAAAAGAAAAAAATCTGAGTAATAAAAAAAACTCAATAATATCACACGTTGGCATATGCCTAAAGAACTAGCCATCTTACTCCATGTATAGTTTCTCAGCAATATTCACTGCCACCTATTCATAACATCCAGAAAATGGAAACAGTGTAAATAGCCTTCAAAAGAGGAGTCAATAATTAAAATGCATTTCATATAAGAAATGGAATACTATTCAGCTATAAGCAAAAATAAAATCATAAAGTTTACAGATAAAGGAATGGGGCTTGAAAAGGTTATATTGATAGGGTTGAACCAGACCCAGAAAAACACTTCAACAAAGAAGCTTCTCTTTAGAGCAAATGGAGAGCAGCATAGAAAACCACAACTGGACACAATGCAGAGATTAACAGAACTTGGGAGGTTTACCTCAGTGGATACAGCTACATCAGTTCCTGCATTTATGGTTCATGGAACTTGATGGAATAGGGGCTGGGAAAGATTGTAGCATCCAGAACACCAGACAATCAGTTATGAAATGTTCTTTCCCATATGTAGCTGCATAAATTAGACCAGAAAATGTCAATATCAACAGAAATGAGAACATGGAAGGGAGAAAACTTCATGGATCTCACTCCTAAACAAAGAACTATAGATAAGGAATGACTGTTAGAAAAGGGAGAATTGGCTTCTCCTACACATGAGCCTGATCATTGGGTGTCCAGTACAATGACCAGTCCTAAACTATGCATACAAACGACAAAACAGACTCAGCCAGTTTTATTTACATATTGTGCGTACATATAATACATGTGTGTGTGTGTGTGTGTGTGTGTATTTATGTAATAAAAATAATCAAAGAAAACAAGGCAATCAAATTGAGAGTGGAATGTGGGGAGAATTGGAGAGTTAAGACTAAGAATATTTCGAAGCAGTTGATGGGAGGAAAGGGAAGTGGTAGAGTGACGTGATTCTATTGTAACTAAAATGAACTTAAAATTTAAATAAATTTCACTTATAAACTAATGACATTGCCAATTTATTTTTTAAAATATCAATGTAACCATGTTTTCTTTTGATGGCATTTGGATAGTATTAGATGTTTTTATCCTTCAGGCAAGAGATGGATTTGAATCTATCACTCAATTGCTGTTCAAAAAAATGAGTATATTGCTATTCTAGAATTCCGTATGTGTTCATATATAAAATATAATCTCTCATGATAGAAAAATATGATCCCTATCTCAAGGATTAAATTATTAGTTTTTTCCAGTCATCTTTCATTTTCAGCCAAGGGGAATATAGTATGTCCTTTAAATATAGTTTTATAATTATTAATTTAAATCATAACTATTCAACATACTAGTTATTCTTGTCTCCAAGAACAGTGTTTCTAAACCTGTGGGTCTCAATCTTTGGGGGTTGTATACTGGATTTACTGCATATAATATATTTATATTACAATACATAACATTAGTAAAATTACAGCTATGAAGTAGCAACAAAATAATTTTATGGCTGAGGTTCACCACAATATGAGGAGCTTTGTTTTTTCACATCATTAGGATGTTTGAGAATCATTGTCTTATAAAAAAACATATAAACAACATAAATTTCCCTTTTTATTGCTCAGTTTTGCCACCCCTAAGTTCATATTTCTTTTGGA
Organism: Uromys caudimaculatus; assembly: GCA_028551405.1. Lineage (NCBI taxonomy): Eukaryota > Metazoa > Chordata > Mammalia > Rodentia > Muridae > Uromys > Uromys caudimaculatus. The sequence goes on from CM052705.1 coordinate 48,080,227, forward strand.
GTTTCTATATTCAATAAACTGTTAGAAAAGACTCCTCAATTATTTCTTTATAAATTTGACACATATTTTTGATAAGCATCTATCACTAGAATCATTACATGTAGTTATCTATGCAGTCTTCATTGAACTCGATATTCAGAAAGACCATGGTGAGAACTGTAAATGACACCAACTCGAATATCATGCATTTACTAAGGAAATTAAGCTATATTCTCTTTTACGATGCATTTTTAAGGATGAACTTTGCTATAGAGCCTGGGCTAATGTCAAACTTGTAAGTGACTTCTCTAAGCTGTTTGTAAGCCACTATTCTTAATATGAAATGTGCTTTTGATTTAGAGTCGCTATGGCATCCAGTGTTCAAACTTCTTTTCTATCACTTCCCCAGTTATTGACACTGCTCTATATTATAGAGTATGCTGTTAAAGAGTATAATGGCACATTGAAATGTCTTTCTGCATTTTTGTGGATTTTGTACATAGTATAATATGTTTTGATCAAATATACCCCCATTCGTCCCCCCTCTAGGGCCCTCTCTAACGCTCAACCACTTTTTCTTTGTAACTTCAGGTCTTTTTTTTTTTTATTCTGTCTCTATGTCTGTCTGTATGTGTCTGTTTCTATGTCACTGTGTTTGTGTCTATCTCTTTGTCTGTCCATCTATCTCTGTCTCTCTGTCTGTCTCTGTCTCTATCTCTCTCTCTATCTCTTTCTCTGTCTCTCTCTCTGTCTCTCTCTCTGTCTCTCTCTCTCTCTGTCTCTCTCTCTCTCTGTCTCTCTCTCTCTCTGTCTCTCTCTCTCTCTGTCTCTCTCTCTCTCTCTCTCTCTCTCTCTCTCTCTCTCTCTCTCTCTCTCTCTCTCATTTTAGAAGCTGCAGAGTGCACTTACACTTGCCTCTGATAAACATGGCTATTGAATACCTGTTAGAGATGTATACTTTCAGGGCTACACACCCAAGGAAAACTCATTCTTATCCCCTACCAGTCATAATCTGTCAATAACTTCCCTGCCAGGAGTTACTTCTCATGGGACTTCCATACCCATGATGCTGTTCTCCTGGGTTGTTCTTGTGCAGGTCTTGTACATACAGTCAATCTACAGTGAACAATGAACTAATGTCCATATTTTACATGCATGCCATAACAAATTGTTTCATATATCTATTAACTTTTCTTTTGAATAATATATCGTATTTCCATTGACTTATTTCTTCATGAAACTTGTAATATTGTTAGTTAAATACTTATTCCTTATTAGCATAATATATTGATAAAATGTCCTGTGATTATGAGTATGATATATCATGTCTATCTTGCCATCATTTCTCAAAAGAATTACAATTCAAATACGTTTTCTACAGGTTACTTCAAGTTACCATGTAGTTCAGTGACTAATCACCATGTTACTTGCAATTTTTATATCTTGTAAGCCTGCAGTTTAAAAGACAGAAATAATCAGATAATTAGTCTTTGATTACATAGTACTCACCCTGTTCTTAAGTGTACTTAAATGGTCAATAATTACCATGTAATTACACAGCAATTATTGTCATACATTCACAGCACCGCATGTAAGGCACTGTTAGTGATTTCATTCTCTGTGTTTAGGAATTTGTGACTCAGTCATAGAAAGGTTACTGCAGGCAGCACTGTGGCAAAAGCTGTCTGAGAAAGTAAGATGTTCTGGAGATCTTAAGTAGCTTTCAGTGCAAAGGATAATATGTCAGCTAAGAGAAAGTTATACAGCTTGGCTTGTAAGCCTTCAATAATGGGAAATATATAACCTAAATTAAAACAGAAAATAAAAACCTTAGGACCATCTATTGAAATATTTTTGAAATCTGTAAATCCGTTCTGTTCAGAAGACCATTTTCTCTAAGATATTTCTTTTAATTTTACACAGCAATGCTAATTGATTCCTTAATATCAAGTATTATAAGGTTGACATATTAACTATTTCTCTCATTTTCATGTATCAGCAACAGTTATGTTCTAACACTTGGCAGTGCTGCAAAAGATCATAGCACTATTTTTAATTGAGGTTTGCATGGTGAGAGTTGACAGCTTCCTACTCTGGGAGTTAAGTAAAACTTTTGTTTTAGAAATAAATGTCCACATTGTGTCTGCCTATCAAATTATATCATTCATTAATTGTATAATACTTTATTTTAAACAGGCTTCTCTTTATTGCAGTTATATTTCATTAAAGAAGTGGGATTACTCCTGTCAGCAGAAACAAAGCTGTAAACCACCTAAAATCCTCACATTTTTGTATAATACCAAACATACTCTTTCTTGAAGCTTTAAAAATGATTTACATGTGGCCACATGTAATTCTTGGAACTAAATTAAGTTGAAAATTATTTAATGCAGTTATTATATTTCCTAGTAATATTTATAGATTTGCTAATTTACCACTTATTTGGATATTTAATTATCTAGTCTAGTCCTTAAATTCTCAAATAGTTTTTAATCAATTATACTATGAGAACCCAGCAGTAAATTGTTATGTTTCAGATCACTCTACAAAACTGATGTACATGTACTTTCAATTATGTTATAGTAAATAAAAATAGAGTTTACAATTCAAATAGTCAAAAGTACATTAATTCTAGTATTATGAAAAGGATACTATTTTTAAGTTTAAGAAAGTAAGAATCAGAATTCTATCCACATTCAATTTTTATATATCTAAAGAGACACATTCATAGGAGTCCCTTGACATAAATATGCACACATACGAGTAAAACATATAGGAGCTGGCTAGGCACTTATAACCTCAGAGATTGTTATTGCATCTTTCCATTAATACTTGAAAAACAATTTCAAACTAAGCTAATGAGAGGCCACTGTACTTAATAAAAGCTCATGTTCTATGTTGATTGATGTCATGTCTTACCAGTTTCCAAATGTTTCATAAGTTGTCATTAGAATCAGAATATTTATTCAAAACATTCGATTATTCAATAAAATACTAAAAATATTAGAATAATGCATTTATTAATTTATGAGCATATATACTAATTATATAATATAATATGTATAGTAATTTATATAGCACTTTAATAGTGTGAAACACAGTTCTAATTCTTTTTTTCTTTTATTGAAAATATCTTTGTTTTTCTCATATATTTTAATTATGGTTTTCCTTCCCTTTACACCTCCCAGCTCCACCACATATCCCCGCCCTACATGGATCCACTCCCTTTCTGTCACTCATTTAAAAACAAAAAGGCTTTGGGGGGATAATAATAAAACATAATATGAGAAGACTTTTTTAAAGCAAACAAAGGGGAATAAAAAGTAAGAAAAAAAGCAAAAGAGCCTAAGAAAGGGCACAAGAAACAAATATAGATACAGAGACCAACTCATTAGCATACGTCAAAATTCCATTAAAACACTAAACTGGAAGCCATATATGTGTGTGTGCGTGTGCGTGTGTGTGTGCGCATGTTTTCTCCCTCCTCTTCCTCAGCATTTTCCTAAAATCTAAGATGATGGATTTGATCTAGATATAACATTTCGGGCTCCATGATCCGAGGTCTCTCACACTTTGTATAATTTATATCTGTGGATCTCTACATTTGTCCCATCTGCTGCAGGAGGAAGTTTCTCTGATGATAAGGATCGCTGAGCAAGGCACTTATTTATGAGTATAGTGGAATGTCATTGGTGTTCATTGTATTGCTACTTTTGTTTTTAACAGTATTGGATTTTACCCTATGTGTCTGGGCTATCTAGTCTCTGGTAATTGGTTACCTAAGCAGTGTTGAATATGGGTTCTGTCTTGCAGAATCATCCTCAAGTTAAATCAGATATCAGTTGGTTACTCCCACAAGCTTTGTGCCACCATGTACTAGTATATCGTACAGCACATTAGATCACAGTATTAGTGCCTGGGTTGATGTTTGATTCTCCTTTGTTAATGTACAGAGTAATTTCCTGTATCAAAGAAAGTAGCCACTATGGATGAAGGTACTCTGTAGGCACCATGTTGATTTCTCTACAAAACAGAACAGTGAGTTGTATAGGTTTTGTCTTTAGTAATGGAAAATTTCCATCAGTTTGTGGAGGGCAACCTATAGTCTTAGCAGTAGCCTGAGTTGTTTGTGTTCTAGAGGACAACTCATTTAAAGATAACCCAATCCCAGACCTGGGAGCTTCATTCGGTGGCAAGAGATGTCCAGTTGGAGCATTGTTTCACTCATTATTTTGAGATTTCATTAAGATTACCTTCACACACACACACACACACACACACACACACACACACACACATACACACACACGTGTATATATCTTCAGCTGTAGTAGGTTTTCATATTACCCATCAAATGGCATTTAATTTTAGTTGTCCCTTTTTGTATTTCCTCTACCATCCCTCTCTTCTCTCCAGCCTATTCCTCCTGACCCAACGTCACCCAACTTCCAGCCATCCATAACTATTCTATTTCCCTTTCCTGGGAAGATCTGTCTGTTCTGTCCCACCCCAGTTCTTCTCTAACATCTCTACTATTTCTTTAGGTTTCCTGCATATGTAATTCAGTTATACCAGAAAATGCTAATGGATGATAGGATGAATAAAGTATTTTCTCCCATTCCATTTATGGCTAGTGGTATGTCTTTCAAAGGATGGTTAAGTAACTTGCTCTAATGACAATTAAGCTAGAGGCATAATTCTATTAATGGCAACCAAGTTATAGTCATACTTCTAAGGATGAAATAAAGTGACCTGAGATCAATGTTAAAATTATGTAGGAGAGACAGAGAGAGAGAGAGAGAAAGAGAGAGAGAGAGAGAGAGAGAGAGAGAAGAGGAGAGAGGCACCCTAAGGGAACAATATTTATTCACATAAAAGAGTGTGTATACTATTTACGTGATCAATTTTAGTTGCCATATGTGAAGAATTTAATTCATCTTTTCTCCAAGATAAACTGCATTTATTGAAGAAAAGATCAAAGTAAATTGGCTGAAATGCATTGTTTGGCATGCTACCACTTTTGCAGGCTGTGCTAGGAAGTTGCTTTTTAAACTGGTCTATTTTGTAATTCTCACAAAGATTTTCATATTCAACATGTGATACTTAAAATTATTTTGTTTATTTAATTTAGAAAATAATTTTAATAGATGCACACCTGTAATCCAAGCGTGTTAAAGAACAAGGCCGGTACAGAAATTTGAGGCTAGTATAAGCTTTTATGGACTACACTTTTTTTTAAATAGTTTTCTTTTTTTTTCCCAAGTAAAATGTGTCTGTGTTTCTTTTTTCTGTAATTTTTTAAAATTAATCATTCCATTCATTTACATCTCAAATGATATCCCACTTACTGGTTACCCCTTCACAAACCTCCATTCCACTTCTGCCCTCTCCCTGCTCGCCTTTGCCTCTATGAGGGTGCTCCCTCCCTCTCCCACCCCACTGCTCCAGCATCCCACTACTCTGGGGCATCAAACTTCCACAGGACCCAAGAGCCTCTGCTTCCACTGAAGTCAGACAAGGCCATCCTCTGCTACATATGTATCTGGAGCCATGGATCCCTCCCTGTACACTCCTTGATTGGAGATCTAATCCCTGGAACACTGGATGGTCCGGTCAGCAACATTGTTCTTCCTAGGGGATTGCAATCCCCTTCACCTTGTCCTGGTCCTGTCCTTCTGCTAGCTCCACCACTGGGGTGCCTGAGCTCAGTCTGATGGTTGGCTCCAAGCATCCACATCTGCATTGGTTAGTTGCTAGCAGAACCTCCCAAGTAATAGCTACTCCAGATTTCTATCAACAAGCCCCTCTTGGAAACAGCAACAGTTTTGGATTTGGTGTCTGCAGACAGGATAGATCCCCAGGTAGTACTGCCCCCAGATGGCCCTTCCTTTAGTCTCGGCTCCATTTTTTGTCCCTGTCTTTCCTTTGCACAGGAATATTTCTGGATTAAAAACTTTGAGATGGGTGTGTGGCCCCATCCCTAGACCAAGGGCCACGCCTATCTAGTGGAGTTAGAGTCTACAGGTTCTATCTCCTCTTTGCCTTTGCCGAGCATTTCGGCTAAAGTCATCCCAGTTGGGTCCTGGGAGCCTCTAGCTTCCCTAGAGTCTGGGACCCTCCAGTGGCTATCCCCAGTTCTTCATCCCCCACTGCTATGTATTTTTATTCGATTTTCTGACCCTCTATACCTCTCTCCTGTTGTTCTCTCCAGTACCTGATACTGCCCCCTTAATTCTCCCCATTCCTCTGGACTACACTTTCATACACTATATTAAGCATTGTTTTGAAAGAAAATGGTTTATTTACTTACATATTTTGCTTTAGAACATACTATTTGGTTGGAGTCTTTGCAAAGTAATTGGAATTTAGACAGATTCAAAGTAAGTCTCACTACTTTATAGCACCTATTCATGATAAATGTGACTTTGTATTCAAAGATACCTGATGATATCAGGAAGTAATTTGGTATTCAGCATAGTGTGGAAGGAAATGCTGCTGCTATCTGATAGGTAGTGACCAGGGATGCTGCTAATCAGTAAATATAATACAGCAGCATACTGTACATCCCTCCAGAACAAGTAGGCCAACTATAGAGGGGCTGATATTTAAAAGCTCCAGTCTGAAGAAATGAGGACACATAGTGCTTGATAATGTCTGGTTGCTCCCATAGAATTATAAGAAATGCATTTTTGCATCATCATTAGTTCAAACACTATCACGAAAAAGATACTATGTTGTGGGGGACGAGACAAACATTTAAAGTGCTAAGAATTATATCACATTAACTCTAAATTCAAATTTAATCTGCATAGCTCTAGGGAAATGTAAACATACTTTTAGCATGTGTAAAATGTCATTCTAAGTTGTTTTTCTTAATAAATTTAATTTTTTTTCTTTCTGAGCACATTATATTTCTCAAATACCATTGCTTCACAATTTAATTTTATGAACCTAATTTGGAAAGCAGATACACATTTATATATCCTAGAAAATACATTAAGGTAGTCACTCACTGTGTGAATAATTTTAAAAATTAAAATATACTTTTCTATCAGAAAAATGAAATTAATTCACTTTCTCTACTAATTTTCTCAGAAATCGTATCCATTATGTGGTAACTGGGTCATCACAGCTTGCCTACTATCAATAGCGTTATATGTCTAATTTAAAGGTCGTTAGACCCAGTCACTTAAGTGACCTGCCAAGGACATGCACCCAATCATTAGACTAACAGGAGAGCATCCCGTATTGGGCAGAATGATTTTTTTTGCTGCTGCTTAATGAAGACAACTTGATAACACTCTTCACAAGGCAGGGTACAAGTGTAGCAGAAGAGTATAATTTCCAGACCAGCCATTGCTTGGCCGTAAGAGTCAAGCCTAGCCGCACAGTCATCTGACTCACTTGCACAAAAGCCACAGGCACACTCCTCAGCTTCCCTACAGAATAAGGTGAAGTGTGGACTCTTTCAGACAACAAAGTTTGAACTGGATTGGGAGTGCTAGCAGGCTCAAAGGAGCAGCATAGACAAACAAAGAAAAGTTAATTGTCTGTCTTACAAGTGATTGTGTTATTTGTATACATGGCAAGGCCAAAAAAAGAGGTTCAAATAGTAATTTAAAAAAATTGAAACTTTTTTTAATATTCTGGAACCATACAACTCTACCAAAATCAGAGAAACTTTAACAATTGACATTTCTTCTTCATGTAACCAGTCACTCTCAACATCTGGCCACTTGTACCTCTTGTTCTGCTTTTCCTTTCTTTTTTTCAAGTTTCATTATAGTATAATTACTTCATTCTTCCTCCTCCTTCCTCCCCCCATAGTCTTCCTGACTTTGTTTTAAATTCATGTCCTCAAATTCAATAATTATTGTTGATATATATATATATATGTGTGTGTGTGTGTGTATGTGTGTGTGTGTGTGTACATATTATGTATATGTATCTTTGTGTGTGTATGGGGAAATATATAATATATAATGTGTGTGGGTAAATATATAATAATAAAATGATAATACATAAAATATATGGGTAAACATATATGATTTATAAATAATATAAACTTGTTGAATCCATTTAGTGTCACCTGAATATATGGTTTTTATGAATGATAATTTGGGATTAAATAAATATATATGTTACTCGAGCCTTAAGAAAGCTAATTCTCCATGGTTCAGCAAATTTTAAATCTCAAAAATGATGTTATTCTATTTATATTTATTGAATGTTTCTTTCTGATTCACTAAATTCATTTTGTTTACTATAAAAAATTTAATTTTCATGATACCTAATATTAATATACATCTCTCAATACTTTTGTGAGTATACTCAGACTTGAATTATTTTTCTTTAATTAGTAGATAATGCACAGACTATTTTTGCAGAAGCATAAGGAAGATGAAAGATAGAACAATAGATAAAAAGAGTAAAGGACATACTTGTCACCAAGAAAAGGGTGAGCTCTTACTACCTCGTTGTTCTGAAGTGGGATGAGTAATCACCTGAACCCAGAGGCAGAAAGGCATTGAGGCCAATGCACTGAAAACATTGTCATGCTAGAGGAGTAGGGATTTTGAATTTCAAATTAAATGTTAAACTATGACGTAGTTTGTAACAAACTTGAGAATATGACTACATCTATATTTTAATATAACAATATAGCCATATGATTCAAACATTTAATAAATATTCTATTTCTCAGGTTTCATTAAACATATGGCAGACAAACTTTCTGGTATGTCAGTATAAGGAGATAACAAAATTCCCAGCTTATTTGATATGTCTGTGTGCATTCCTACAGAACTGGGAATAATACAGCATGAGATTTATGTGTGAATACAATGCATAAAAGAATTAATGTCTAATTATAAGATGAGTATAAAACACAGAGTTGCTTAAGTACAGTATATCACACAGCTAATATGCAGTAGAGTTAGGACTCAAACACTGATGTATCCATGTTTACCCTCAAGTTCTTCCTAATACTACAAATAATATTTCATATAAAATGCATTCAGAACTGCCTTTTTAGCAATATGTATATATAGCCATTGTTTGTAGAATGCACAAGGATATAACAATCTCTCAACAATATATTATAGATCTTCATTGATGTTGATATATACAATGGATTATAAGGCAAATAGGTATGTTTTTATGTGACCTTTAATTTCAATAGAATTTGAGTAAAAATATCCCCCAGAGACTCTGAGCTCACTACATGAAAGGCTGCACTGTGGTCTGGCTATTAAACCATATATAGCCATACATGGCTCCCTACTATAAGTCATGGAGCTATGTTTCGGCATCAAGAAGATGATCCTGGCCAGCATGTCAAGCATATGGCTTGCCAGCTACTAGAAACAATGTAACCAACTTATTTCTATGGACAAAAGCAACTGCCATATGTCTACACTTAAAGAGCTTCTATATTGCTATTTGTGAAAAATGATATATAATGCACTGCATTTAGAGAAGTAATTACAATAAGTTCTACTTTCAGCATATATTTTAAAATAATTTGTTATATTGGAAAGGAATATATTTAAAAGGACATCCAGTTGACCTGATTCATAACTTCTGCTATTGAAATTTATCATCTATTTTATAGTAAATAATTATTGACTAAAGAGTATAATTCTAAATCTTCTGGCCTTGGGAACCATAATATTCTGCAAGTCAGGTTTAGTGTCAATGCTGTCATTAAATTTTTCAGCAAAGTGGAATCAGCTTCATGTGTTCTTCCTTTGCACAAGAAGAGGACAAGTGTTTGTTAGTTCAGCCAAATATCTTTTTTTTTTTTCATTAATCTCATGCAAAAGAGTCAAAAGACAATGGGTAGAATGCTGAAGCAAGGAAGTGACAAGACCCTTTTCTTCACAGCTAGTAGCTATACATGTGTCAAAATCAAGCAGTACTTCACTTGAGAACTCAACCAAATGTAGAAGAACCATATAAGAAATGTATGCTCATGATTTCATTTTTCACTTAAATACAGCAGGAATCTGTCTCCTCTTTCATGAGGGGATACTCCAACAAATCCTGTTTGATTGTATCAATGTAGTTTATCTCCTTCAGAATACTTCCAACTGAAGTGGTTATCTCAGGGACATGCAAACAAGAGAGGATCACTCTACCATTAGACTTAGTGTGTGGACCTCCATGATGTGGATGTCATAGACAGAACTCTACGACAAGCACAGTGTCTTTTATATTCAAGCACCCATGAGCCATTTTGCAGTGGAAGTCAGTTGCTATTCCATAAAAGGAGTCTCAATAATAGAATATAATTTACTCTACTTAGGTACTACTGTAATCCTAACAAAAGCACATTAAATATTCATATCAGAAAGAGATCTGGGTAATGGGGTTGCAACTATGCAAAGTGCTTCTAATACCTGTGGATCATTGAGAAAATTATACATGTATATTATATATTGAAAATGAACCCCATACACACACACATGGATGGATGCACAGACACACACACACACACACACACACACACAAACACACAAACACACACACACACACACGAAATACGGCTCAATACTCTGTAGAGGAAATTTCATAGTGGAAATACATCACATGGAAAATAACACAAACCTATACCTGAAAATCCTAAATAATAACTATGTGTCTAACAAAGCAAAGAAAGTAAAGAACATTAGAGGAGAATCAAACATCATGACCAAAAAGAAAGAAAGAAAACAGTGAAATGAATCAAAAAATTCTTCTTCAGAAGGTCAATAAAACAGACAAAATTCTAGCTAGAGAGATTAAACAATATGAGAGAGGTAACTAGTTACCAAAATTAATAATTATAGTTACTGAAAGTAAAACAATTTCTAAAGTAACATGTAAAAATGTACTTTTATGTTTAGAAATATATCTTAGACACAGTAGGGAAAGTAAGGCCCTTATATCTAAAAACAATATATTAGCATCCAATAAAATTAAAACTATTCTTTAAAATATTCCAAATAAGAAAATAATAAGATAATCCAGAATGGATTTTTTAAGTTTTTTTTTTATATAATAACATATAGATTTTCTAAATACTAAAAATAATTATTCTCTCTAATGACTTATTATTATTATTTTAAATTGTGTTTATGTCTTTATGCCTGTGTGTGGTATTCACACATGTGTGTGGTATTCACACATGTGTGTGGTATTCACACATGTGTGTGGTGCCTGTGAAGTCCTGAGATGTCAGATATCCCAAGCTAGATGTGTTTGAGAGCCTTTTGACATGGATAATGAGCTATTTTTCCAGCCTCTAAAAAAATTTCTATCTATTAATAGTAATGACTAACAAACAAATCTGTGTATACAAATGATGTAAAATGATATTTCACCATAATAAGTATTTCCAAAATTTGTGTGCTTTTTAAACAGTGAATAATATTATTTTATTATTAGTGTACCTTAAAATTATACTGTGAACCTCCATGTGGTAACTTAATGCTTGTAATCCCAGGACTTGTGTGGGATTACAATCTAGGTTAAATGTCGTAATGACCTTAATAAAGTTGTTTGAATTTTAATTATTTGTTCTACTTCATTAAAAGACCCAACATACCATTGTGTACAACTCAAACTGTAGTCCACGGGAATATGCTAGACATACAAGATAGCAGATCCTATTCTAAATCTATGAGGATATCTAGGCACTAGGGCAGGCAGTGTGTATTTTAACCAGCTCTCTGGTAGATACTGCCACATTCTACATGTGACAGCCACAAAACTTACAGATTCCCATAGACACACCTGTCCCTCTTTTCTTTGACACATAATTTTCTGTAACCAAAAATAATTTATAAAATTTTAAAGTATGGAATTAATAATTATTTTAAATAAAAATGTGACACACAGAATTTGTACTTTCACATAGTACAGCAGTACTTGTGTGCCATGGCGTAGGACAGAGCTGAGACACTGACACTGGACATGCCTGGAGAGGAGTGCATTCTTCGCACTCTTCTGAAACACACAGCTCTCTTCACAATCTTGTGTCCACTTCTAGGTCTAAAACTGCTTGTTACTGTATTTTTTCCTGTTTTTCCTTTTCTGCTTCTTATACTGAGATTTCAAAGCAACCGATTATGAGAGTAATATCTTATTCAGGTAACTTGTTTTGTGGATTAGTTTGGCTTGGTGTTATTTTGTTCTGTTTTGTTTTATTAACTTGACACAAACCGATGACACCTGGGAAGCAAACACCTCAGCTGAAGAATTACTCCCCATCTGATTGCCCTGTGGACAACTCTATAAGGCTTTTTCTTGACTTCTCTTAATGGATGCAAATCCTGGAAAGGTAATCATAGGCTGTATAACATAGATAGTTACACATGCACTTGTGTGTAATCCAGTAAGAAGAGTTCCGCCATTGTGTCTGCTCTCGTACATTTCTGCCTTTAGTTTCTCCCCAAACGTCTCTCAGTGACGGGTTATGGCGAGTAAGAGGAAGCCAACAGCTCTGTCCCCCCTAGTTGGTATTTGTTAGCTATTACCACATTCAGATTATGAAACAATTTGTGTTTATTTTTCATAAAAGTAGCCTACCTCTTCCACACTAGAAATTTCTAGTGAGATGTCACTTTACAACTCTGAAATAATTCTATTAATCAAGCATAATCCTAGTAGATTTCAGAAAATAGTCAAAATTATTTTCAAAGAATGTAGTGACAGAGACAGAGAGTTTGATAGGTAGAATGCAGGAATGTTATTTGATTACTTTAATACTGGAATTTAGAATGTATTACATTTCCCTCCCCATGATTTGGAGATTGCTGGATAACATATCTCAATAATTATTTAAGTAGATACAAATTTAATAATTAAACATGTGGCTCAATAAAATTTATTTATAAGACAATTTAGATTATTTGGTTCTGTTTTTGTTTTGTTTTGTTTTGTTTTTGTTTTTTAATGTATTCAGAATAGCAGGGCAAATGAGTTTGATCTGTCTGTCAAAAATGCCAGCAACACAATCCATCTTAAAGCAAACAACTTGGTTTTTTATTATAGGACCTTGCAAATAATCACAAAATCTGCTATAATCAATATCATCAGAGACTTGGAGTAATCCCTGTATAAAAGGTGATTCAATAAAAACAATTAAACAATCATATATGTTACATTGCATTTACAATTTTATCTGAGGGTTGTTTTTCATGATATGCAAGAGATGAGCATTTAAAATATTAATGCTGACATGTGTTAACTTTTCTATCACTAAAGTTGAAAGATTTTTTTCTGTAAAAAATGCTTGGAATTGAAAGAAAATCCCAACTCTGAATGCTGGTGTTGAGGCTACTGAGACTACTCTTCCTCTCCTTCTCCTGCCTCACCCCCTCTTTATAATCTTACAGCAGTATGTATGATTATACATACTCCCCCTGCTTTATAATCTTACAGCAGTATACAGTCCTTGCTTTATAATCATATATCATACCATTCCCCCTCTTTGTAATCATATGTCAGTACTATCTTTCATACAAGGCATTGTAACCATTAACTGAAAACTCTCATTTTGTTGCTATATATGATACCAGATAAATTTAAAAATCTATTTATTTTTATACAAAATAGGATATTTCATAAATTAATCAATATCTTTATGATTCTGAAAAACATACTTAGACTAGTAACAGAAATATTTAATCCCTAGCTGTGGTGATGGTATAGTGGTACACACAACATGGGTCTAGAAATTAAAGTCTCCTGGGTGTTTTGTTTTTAATTTTATTTTTGAGATTATAATTTAATTAAAAACACCTTTTCTTCCCTTTTCTTCCTCCAAAACTGCTCTTACACTAGTCCTGGTTCTCTTCAAAGTCATGGTCTCATTTCCCACTAATTTTTAGTACACACATATATGTATTTTATATACATCTATAATTCTAAATATAAGCCATTGAGTCCATAATTAATTTATATGTAATACATGCAGTAGTTGGAGATACTTTCATATCCTCTAAAAGATACATTTGGTTGCTGTTTTGTCCTATTGAAGGTGTCCTTTGCCTTACAGAAGCTTTGCAATTTTATGAGGTCCCATTTGTCGATTCTTGATCTTAGAGCATAAGCCATTGGTGCTCTGTTCAGGAACTTTTCCCCTTTTCCCATGTGTTTGAGGCTTTTCCTTACTTTCTCTTCTATTAGATTCATCATATTTGGTTTTTTGTGGAGGTCCTTGATCCACTTGTACTTGAGCTTTGTACAGAGAGATAGGAATGGATCAATTTGCATTATTCTACATGCTGACCACCAGTTGAACCAGCACCATCTGTTGAAAATTCTGTCTTTTTTTCTACTGGATGGTTTTAGCTCCTTTGTCAAAGATCAAGTGACCATAGGTGTGTGGGTTCATTTCTGGGTCTTCAATTCTATTCCATTGATTTACCTGACTGCCACTGTACCAATACCAAGCAGTTTTCATCACTACTGCTCTGTAGTACAGCTTAAGGTCTGGGATGCTGATTCTCAGAAGTTCTTTTATTGTTGAGAATAGTTTTTGCTATCATGGTTTTTTTGTTATTCCAAATGAATTTGAGAATTTTTCTTTCTAACTCTATGAAGAATTGATTTGGAATTTTGATGGGGATTACATTTAATCTGTAGATTGCTTTCGGCAAGATGGCCATTTTTGCTATATTAATCCTGCCAATCTATGAGCATGGGAGATCTTTCCATCTTGTGAGGTCTTCTTTGATTTATTTCTTCAGAGACTTGAAGGAGCTGAGGGAGGGGGTTTGCAGCCCCATGGGGGGGGGGGGGAAACAACAGTCAACTGCCCAGATACCACGGAGCTCCCAGGTGCCATCAACCAAAGAATACCATGGAGGGACACATGGCTTCGGGACATATGTGGCAGAGGATTGCCCTGTTGGCCATCAGAAGGAGGAAAAGCCTGTGGGCCTGAGAGTGTTCCATGACCCAGTGTCGGGGAATGTCAAGGAGGGAAGACAGGAGGGGGTGGGTGGGTGGGGGAGCCCTCCCTTAGAGGCAGGGGGAGGGGGAATGGGATAGGGGGTTTTAGAAGGGGAGACCTGGAAAGGGGAAAACATTTGAAATGTAAATAAAGAAGATATCCCAGAAAAAAAAAATCACTTTCCAGTAAAAAAAAAAAGATACAGTTGGTAAACTTGAGTAATTCTTTGAGTAACGTGTAAGTTTGGATAAAGTTATTTTAAGGCTGTAAAGTGATCCTCATCTATTTTGGTTTTATGGTTCTAATTTTAAAAACCAACTTTCTATTCCTTTTTTTTTTTTTTTTTGTACATTTAGGACAAAATGTACCCTCATGATTCAAAAAGGAAAATCAAATTTTAAAACACTTGCATCACTATTTAGAAATATACAGAAATGGCTTTACTGGCTATAACTATAAAAAGCTTTGAGATTTAACTAAAAGCAGAATTTAATCACCTCTCAAATTAACTAGTAGGGCTTTTGTTGACATTTTATAGCTATCTAACAATTATATTTTCACAGACTTAAGATTTTAATTAGCATTGATTTAGAAGAGAAGCAGTTTATTTCAGTGATATTTATGTACCTAGAAATGTTAGTAAGCATAAGGGAGTACCAACCAATTTTGCTACAAACTAGAATGTAAACCATCTTAGAAGTTAGTAACAGAATCCTCAAAATGACTGAGTATTGTTATATTTATTGAAGTCATCAACTAAATTATAAATTTATTTTCATTTCATTTTAAACATTTTTACTGAGGTAAATATTATGTCCTAGAAACTAAGTAGAAAGGATGATATGTCATATATCCATAAATATATTAGTACTCTAAGATTTTATATTTTGTTTGTATGTCAGAATATAAATTTTTTAATTTTCTTATAACAAAAATATTGCCCTTTGAGTATTTTGCCTATATGTCAACAAGTACATTGAAAATAATTTTACTTTTTAAAATTCTTGTGTTACTAAAATATGAAAATAAGTTCATACTTATTTGCATCCTAATTACTTCCAGAATTGGGCCATATAACTCTATCAAAATCCAGTAAATATACTTTAAAAGCCTTTCTGTGGCCATTCTAACATAACTAACATATCTTACAGTAAAGTAAATGAGAAGTACATAAAACAGTTCTAAAAATAAAGACAAATTTAACTGTTATCAAATATGTTAACTAAATGTAATTGTTCTACATGGATGCAAATATCTGCCATGTCCAATATTGACTATAAAAAAACTTTTTTAGTTTTAATCTTAATTATGCATAACACTGCCAAATGTGGTCAACCCTATTTAATACATGTAGAAGATAGAATAATAAAGTATGGATTCTGTCTTAATCACTCTCTTCTATTAAATATTAACAGCCTGTTATTAATAGCACCGGTGTAATGGGTGTCATTTTCTTCCTTGAATGAAAACTCCATCTCTTTTCATGTGTTCATTGCTGAGGTTACATAATCTGTTCAATTTTGAATCTAGTACCAAAGAGGACTTATCTTTTGGATATATACCATATCTAATATATATACATATAAATATAGATATAATATATATACCATATCTAAAGTATATATATGTATATATATCATATATATATATCTAATGTGTAGTAAATTTTCACCAACTACTTAGTGAATTAATAGTCACAAGACTGATGAACAGAACAAAAACATAAAATATCAGTAAATAATTAGACATCAGAAACTCATTGATTCAGTACAAATAAGCAATTGTAGGTTTGGGTGTATAAACTTTGGCTGTTGAGTAGATATACTATGTTGTGTTTCAAGGCCTTAGTAATAGTAAGCTACATCATAATTGAGTCCCACAACATAGTTAACTGATGGAGAGACTTACACTGAATAGGCAAAATGATAAAATACAAAGTATTTTTCACTTTGCCTAATTCCATTATTATTGGCAAAACTGTATAAGACTATGCTAGCTCCTTTATTTGGAAATTACTGGAATCCCTTGATAATACCTGAGCTATCCATGGTGCTGCTTGAGGACATACACATAACAGAGATGTCAGAAGGATGTTTTACAAATGTTTCAAATAGACTAAGGGCATTCTAACCAAACTGATGTTCAAGTTCACCGCATAAGGAAGACTAATTCTCCAGGGCCAGTAAACAACAAGAAAAATATTTTCTGGGTAGTCATTAGATGTGCTTATCAAGACCATCTTCCTTGAAAGTCAACATGGTCCAAATGCTTTCATCGGATAAATAAAGCAAGAATAGTGTAGGTTTCTCAGATATCAACTTCCGTGATCCTGTTTCATAGTTTGCCAACATGACCATGTGGATATTGTTTTGAAGTTTGCATTCTGCATTTGCTAATCAAGATAAGCTGGATTGACATAAACTGACTAGGAATCAAGGCATAAATGGCAGCATACTCTCCACTCACTGAAGAGACTGAAGTGTCTGTGTGTGCTAAGTATTAGAGAATGTGGTATGGCTTCACCACTCAGAAAAGATACATTACTACCTCCATTTTAGAAAAAATCTTGTGTTCTTATAACTACTGTTATGTACGGCTCGCTCAGAAAGTGAATGCAGTATCCTTACTTACGTATTACTATAAATGAACCATTCTGATTCTGTAACCTGGAAGTATGACAAGATTACACAAAACACAGCAGAGCTGGAGTGAAAAGACCAGATTAAAATAAATAATAGCTCACTGAATATACGCTCAGTAGCTTCTCCAGGTCCCAGCTGATCCCTCAATGTGTCTTCAACCTGGCCTTTAAGACTTCAGCTGTTCTAAGGAAAACTATAGATAAAGTTGTCTTGCCTACTGAATAATATACATAGAGTTGATTTAACATTATCCCTAGGAGAGCTCTAGCTGAAGTGTTTCTGAGTGTCTTTCACAGTGAGTCAAAGGAGCATTTCCTATAAAGATTTCACTTCATCCTTCCTAAATGTCCAAACCTGACTTGCCGCTACATAAATATTTTTCTTAAAGGAGGAACTTTAATAAGATTCAGTAGCTTTGGTGGCAAGAAGTTAGGAAATTTCAGGCAAATTACCAAAATAGCAGTGCGGAAGACCCTGTTAATGATCCTCAAATCAGAGACTGTCCAATGTATATTCACAGGCCCAGGCCTGGTAATAAAGTCCACTATTTCACAAAAGAAATTATAAGGGTGTCTTCCAATAGGAAGACAGAATCTAAGATGACAGTTGGTATCTCACTCTGTTCATGACATTTGTTTTCTGGACATTACTAACATTGTTCTAACCTTGAAGTTTGATAAGTAACGGATACTGCATTTGTTTCACTGTTATTCACACCGTATGTAGGTATGATATTTTTAATATGTTCCTTGGTTGTTTGGGGGGGGGGGATCACCTGTGTAAAGTGAAATGTCTGGATTGCCTGCTTGCTAGCTAGCTTCAGGAGCCAACGGTAGCTTTAAAAATATTTTTAAAAATTAACCTAACAGTGCTAGATTACTGTTGGCAAATCTGAATATCTGTAAGTATGTGCTATAAGCTTGGGATGGACAAGTGTTTGGACTTCCATGTCTGGGAATCATGCCATCAGTACCCACAGTTGAATCTCATGTTTTTTTGGCACTTCCCCCCATGCCATCTGTGTGCTTGGCAGAGTGCCTCCTTCTGAGTTGGTCAGACCTGTGCCAACATAATGGAATTCTATGGGTGGTTCATAGAATGCTATAAGAGATGGCATTTTAAAGAGGAAAGCTTGCTGTAGGGGGCACCACATTGGTTTAGCATATGGCCTTCCATGGATACCTGAAGAGACAGGGTAAAAAAGTTATGGAATCCACAGAAAAGCCCAAATGGCAATGAAAATAATCAAAACACCCCAGAAAATATATGCAAGATACAAAACAAAAAATCTTTCAAAACTTTTACTTATTGAATGTATATAAATTCTTCATAACAATCTGGGTCAGATTTTAACATAAACCATTCAGTATTTCAGAATCATCAGACTGCTAGAGGATTTACTTCCTTTAAACATGAAATGTGTTCTACAAATGATTACAGCCTTAATGCCATTCTTGAAGTGCTGAGGGTCAGTTAATGAGGTAATAAGTTTCAAAGTTAAAAATTATATAGCTGTGATCCAAGGTGACACACACCTATAATCCCAGTTCTTGGGGAATAGGAGAATCAAGATTTTAAGGCTAGCCTTGTCTACATAGAAAGTTTAACACCAAATTAGGATATATAATAGCTATCTCAAAAGATAGACTAAGAGGCTGGAGAGAAGGCTCAGGGATTAAGAATACTTGCTGCTCATGTAGAGAAGCAGATTTGTTTCCGAGCACCCACATGGTGGCTCACAGCATCCTATGACTCACTTCAGGAGTTCTTATACCTTCTTCTGTTCTCTCAGCAACATGCACACATGGAATAGCTTTCTTTACATTCGTGACCACATACATAATAAAAATAAATAAATCTTTGAAAAATAAAAGAAAGGCATTAACTTTTAAGTCACTGAGAAAAGGTTTTAACTGTGTACAATTGTTTAAATTAAGCACTGGGCTATATTTGGCAGCAACAGAAAATCAGCCTCTGGATCTCATTTGTGTAACACAGTGGAGTCTTATTTATTCCTTTACTCTTTAACTCACCCAAATATCAGGTTCCAGCAGAACATTTCTGTTATATTATCACCTTAGCATCATCCAGCCTAGAGGTGGAAATTGGAAAGAATGCAAAAAGAATGAATGTGTCACTACTTCAGACACATAATGACACTCCCACTTTTGATCTACTGATCATTACTAGGCAGTGGTCATCTAATAGAAAATATGTATAGATGCTTCTCAGTCCTGCGAATTTCCTCAGTTGAGAATTCTCTGTTTGGCTCTGTTCCCCATTTTTTGATAGGGTTATTCGGTTTTCTGGAGTCTAACTTCTTGAGTTTCTTGTATAAATGTTCAGCATCTTTAGTCATCAGGGAAATTCAAAGGAAAACAAATCTGAGATTCCACCTCACACCAGTCAGAATGGCTAAGATCAAAAACTCAGGTGACAGCAGATGCTGGCGAGGATGTGGAAAAAGAGGAACACTCCTCCATTGTTGGTGGGATTGCAAGCTGGTACAACCACTCTGTAAATCAGTTTGGTGGACCCTCAGAAAAATGGACATAATACTACCTGAGGACCCAGCTATACCACTCCTGGGCATATACCCAGAAGAT
>CM052705.1:48100894-48183823 GCA_028551405.1 Uromys caudimaculatus
ACACATATGTGGCAGAGGAGGGCCTTGTTGGTCATCAAAGGGAGGAGAGGCCCTTGGGCCTGAGGGTGTTAGAGGCCCCAGTAAAGGGGAATGTCAAGGTGGGAATATGGGAGTGGGTGGGCGGGTGAGTGGGAGGTGGAATACTCTCATAGAGGCGGGGAGGGGAAGGGGATAGGGGGTTTCCAAAGAGGAGACCTAGAAAGGGGGAAACATTGGAAATGTAAATAAAGTGTCTAAAAAAAAAAAAAAAAAGAAGCCGGGCAGTGGTGGCGCACGCCTTTAATCCCAGCACTTGGGAGGCAGAGGCAGATGGATTTCTGAGTTCGAGGCTAGCCTGGTCTACAGAGTGAGTTCCAGGATAGCCAGAGCTACACAGAGAAATCCTGTCTCGAAAAACCAAAAAAAAGAAAAAAAGAAAAAAGAAAATACATATAGAGTAGGAGACCTAGTGTCTTTTACCACAGCGGATAGCCTTGACAAACATTCCCCTTTAACTGTGGAAAAGTACAGGGGAGTTTTAGAGTTCTTATTCACCCAGGTCAAGAATTGTGGATAAGAACAGATCCCCAAAATTCCATCTGTGATCACATCCAGAACAGTAATTCTCACCAATTCTATGATCCCTCAGCCTCAAACAATTCATGACACACTTTGTTGAATGGATGAATGAATGAAAGAATGTATAAAAGTGAAATTCTGATTTTACTCACTAGATATAAAGAGATTAAGGCTTTCCTGAGTTCACAAGTTGTCTATGTCTTTTAACTTTCTCTCTAGTTCTAAGACAATCCAGACAAAGCTTATTTGCATACCATTTATCTTTTCATATCAATGTTATGGAGCTAGATGGGCTGTTATTCCAAAGAAAAGCTTGAAAATGACCTTTACAAAATAATTTTCAAACAGAAGAGCTTTCTAATCCCCTTGCCTCATTGTTTTCTATATATAAAGATCAAGACTTGCCTGGGTTTTCTTTCTGAAACAACATTGTTCAGGTCCTTGATGAGTGGACTTCCACTGAGTTGGGGAAAGGTCCAGAATGTTATTTCCCAATCAAGAATTCCTGAGTTCAAATTATCCTGAGTTCCCAGGAAAGGGTTAATCATTATATATTGTACTTTTACAGACCACACTCTGAATCCGATATTATACATATTAGAAAGTAATTATGCAGTTAGAAAGGCAATAAGACATTTATACTTGAAAATTTGGGGGAAGACCTACAGAAACATCTGGACAATCCTGAGAGTAATAGCGTTCAAAAGCACACTATTGTAGTTGGAAACCGTTGCTCTCTTTAGACTTAGCAGTAAACAGATCAGGATAGTAAACATGGGTAATAAAGGCCATGCAGAGGCAGCATTTACATAGGATGGGAACGAAACAACACAGTGAATATTTTTATATCTGTTGACTTTTGCTCCACCTGAACAATTTTTACTTTCTTTCTTTTCTGGCCAACATCTCTTGAATTTTGTTTACTGTTTGGACATGAGTTAAACAGGTACTGAGTCAAAGTCTAAAGCAAATGATATATACAGATCCACTATCGTGCAAATTTTAAATGATATTTGGAGCCAAAAGGTGTATAATACGGATGGAACATTGTCAAAATTCTTCCAGGATTGTCTGTAAGACATGGTAAGATGGGAATGAATAGGAAATATGAAGTCAAGTCATCTTGAAATAAAACTAAAGGAAAATTTAAAACAAACATATAAATGTAAGCTGAATGGAAGAAGGTATCCAAATATGAGACTTTGTACCTAAATGCTATGTGTGCGCCATGGGATTCACAAATGGACCTGGGAACTCTATCATAATATGTAGACTTATTGTCTATTTTTACCTAGCAGATACTGAGTGCCCATTCTTGTCACTACATGGATTTATAAAGGTTTAATCTATGAAGGACAGCATCAACTGCACCATTATACTTTACACCACAACCATCACACATTGCATGAGAGAAATCAATTTAGTGTTCAAGGACTTGTTCACTACTAGAGAAACATCTAAATATTAGAAACTACTCACAATAATTGCTATGCATTACTAAAATCAATTTCAAGGTGATGAAGTTCACATAGAAACTATGTCATTTAATTAGTTTAAAATAAAACTTTTGATAATTTAATATCATTTTGCATTTATCTACCTTGTTTTTGTCCCGAGATAGAGTTATGTGCATGGCATGGTACCTACGGGACAAATGGGAGTCAGCTCTCTCATTCCACTATGTGGTCGCAGAATCAAAAGCCTTGGTGGCAAGTAACTTTACTGTCTGAGACATCTCATCAGCCCTCTTTTCAATAGTTCTTATTTTTAAACACTAAAGTTTGTGTTTAGAAACTTCAGAACATTGTTCATTGGGAAATCTATCTAAAGAAGTGATCAGAATTTTACACTGCATTAACAATTACATAGTCCAAGTAGATGGATAATATTGTTTGAATAACAAGGAAAAGGGAGCTATAGGGGAGAAAGACAAGTTCAGTTTGAATTATTTCTTCACTGTAAACCTTGAGCCACTTTTCATTTGTCAATACCGAACTTTAATGAGTCCCGGATAAGAAGCCAGTCAATGGATATCCATTTAGCTTGTGATAATCTGAACTCCAGCTGATTGTCCTAGCAGCTGTGTGACTTCATTACCATTAGAAAGGCGTGCAGCCAAGCCAGCTGGTATCCAAACCAGTACTCCATGCACGCAGCATATCTATTTGTTGGTTTACACATTAGAATTACACAGGCTCCATGAAAAGTTTGGAGCATAAAATAGAATCTGCATAAAGATTTAATTTAAAGGGCTTATCATTACTATGCCAAGTGCAGCTAGTTTGTTTTGTTTTTGCTATGATATAGTATATTGTGGTTGTTTTCGGTTCCTCCATAAATGCAGCCTACATGCAAAATTTGCATTTAGATACCAAACATAACTGCACATCATAATTTCCCAGTTAAGAAAACATCTTTTTGGTTGTGTTTGTTTTAGTGCTTACAACAGTGCATTTTCATTTTCCAAGGCAACTTTAATAGAAAGCAGTTTGGGGAACTTCTTGATAGCTAGTTTAGCTCACATCTGTCCCCTGTTCTGTATTCCTAATGGCACTCACTGCCTAGATCAGCCCTCTTTTAGCATTGCTTTGGACTTCTACAAACATTTTCTAACAGGACTTGGCTCTCTAATTTCCTCCCATATGATTCTATATGACAAGGATCTTGAATCACATTCCGGTTCTCTGCAGTAATGCTTCCTAGTGCGATCTGGCTGGATTGCCTTTACTAGAAACAACTGGAACCCAGAAGCAGGTGGAAGGTGGTATCTAAGCCTCATCTCAGAGGTCTAAGAGCTACTGTTAGCCACATTAACCATTACAAACAACTTTTCTAAAAAGGATAGCAAGTATAATAGCTGCATTTTGCCTCAAGGATGCTTCCAATTTAAAGAAGGGAGTGATCCTTTGTGATAAATTAAAATGAGTCAAAATATACATCATTATTTATTTGTCAATATATATCAAGAGCATCTAAGTAATACATGTGATGATAACAGCAAACTAAAGCTGTAGTTCAGAGTCTCCTCAGCAGACCAATTCTCTAGGTAAGGATGGATCAGTACCTAGAGAGGATGAATGAACAGTTATTCAGTTTCTATTATGAGATTTTTAAGAAGTATGTCTTAGCATCAGGAACAGGATCAAAGAGGTTCAGTAGCAAGCACATCTTAGCCAACCATTGGCTTAGATAGAGTTAGTAAACTAGGGAAGTCAATGTTAAAAGCCAAAAAAGAGGAGATGGAGCCTTTCATATATGAAGGTGCTCCTGTTGATGTCAATTTTCTGCAAGTAGACTTGTCTCTGATGGAAAGACTGAGGCATATTCAAGTTGATGTAGGAAGAAACTCTCAGGAGAGAGAGAAATGTTGAGATTCACAGTATTAGCTGTGATGCTTGTTTTCTACAAAGAAAGAAAATATCCTGAGGTTTGAATAAATGAAATAAGCACCAAGGAAACTTTGTAGTTATTTGAAATTATAGCTGGAATTATAAAATCCAAGATAAGAAAAATTCATCATTTTATCATATTTTCAACCTAGTCAAAATTACCATTTGTTATATTTCTGTAAAGTATATTCAACTTTTCATTATCTGTACACAACATTCTATTACTAGAAAAGTACTATTTCCAACAATATTTCAAAATCCTGAATTAATACCAAGTGGCAATAAAGTTGTAGTTTTCTTGTTTATTCATATCATCTGCTGTGTAATATACAAAAGCAAATGCAATGGTTTAAAGTGGCCACGTTATTCTGTAAAGAAGTTTAGAAGGTAAGAATTAGGAAGTACTCAGCTTGATGTTCCTTGTGCTCTCATTTTGTTTTGTTTTGTTTTGTTTTGTTTGAATCAGGGACATTATTTCTAGTAGTTAAAATTTAGATAACTCATCTCAAAATAGTTTCTTCACCAGCATATCTGACACCTCTGATCTTTGCTAGTCTCTCTCTAGTATGTGTTCTCTCTCCTCTCTTTCTCTCTCTCTCTCTCTCTCTCTCTCTCTCTCTCTCTCTCTCTGTGCATGTGTGTGTGTGTGTGTGTGTGTGTGTTACAAAAATATAAGTTGGAGGGTTATGGCAATTCGTAAGTGAAATTCAGCTTCTAACAGATACACATAAATCTGCAAGGCCCAAAAAGTTACCTTAATGAATTATTTTAGTAAAACATAGATTTAAAGGAACCTGCTTCAGTTAGGGGTGACAGTGTGATTAGGGTGAGAAAGAATGAGTAACAAATACTATGCAACACCTCACTCTTGCCCTCCAAATTTATTACCATCCTATATGCAAAATGTATGATCTGTTAAGGCCATAGTGTTCTCTCTCTCTCTCTCTCTCTCTCTCTCTCTCTCTCTCTCTCTGATAGATTTGTTGATGATCCTAGGTTCCCATGTGCTTGGCCAAGAATCAAGTCTTCCATAGTGATGGATGACAATCTAGTCACTTAGTAGCTAATCGTAAAATGGTAGAGACGATGCCAGCACTCAGCTAATTCTCTTTTTCCCCTTTCATCTAAGGGTTACCCAGTCTATAGGATGATGCTAGGCCAAGGTTCACCCTACACAAATATATCTTCTTCAGAAAAGTCCTCACAATCCCACCCAGGCGTGCAGGTACCTCACTAATAGTTTAGGTAATCTTTAATCCAATGAAGTTGGCAAATCATTAACCAGGAGAATACATATTGATGGAGGTTTTTTTCAGTTGTTGCTTTAACAATCCAGTTTGGATTTTTAGACACCATTTCTTAAACTCTTGGTTCTACAATGTGAGCCCTTACTCCATTGTAGAAAAGACAAATCCAAACCAAATGAAACCAAACAGTATTTTCTTCAGGAGTTCCCTTGCTTGCTATCTTCCTGTAATGGGCCAGGGTTTCCACAATCTGTTCCATTTTATATTATCTCTACCCATTTTTTGCCAAACCAGAAGAACTTCTTTGAAATCATACATGCCTCCTATGTGTGAAACTAGAAATATACTCTTTAGATAGTAACCATAACATTTATCTCTTCCCAATGGAAGCTTCTCCAATTGTGGCTACCCATGTGGTTCCTGTGTGAAAATTCACTTGAGATTCATAAAAACAAACAAACGAACAAACAAACACTGATTCAATGAAGGATAGAGAGATAGCTCGGACATGAGAGTGTTGTATATCCGAGCTCCATTTTCAGACCACATTGTGAGTTAGTATTTCTCTAAATCGTACCTTAAAGCCTGAGATTCATTTTGATACTCTCCCGTTTGTACTTTTTATAGATGGAATCAGTGGGTTAACCCATCTCTGCATTTTGGTTAGAAATTTCCACTGCTTTCATCACATGTCTTTCCTTCTTTTCATATAACAGGAAGAACTGTTGGTAAGCATTTCATCTGACTGTTATAAGAGGGAATCGTCTTCCTCAGCTGCCTAACAGCTCAAATTTCTTGAGTTTCTTTCCATCAGCAAAGTCCCAAAACAAAGCTACACCCAGCAATGTGGCACCATAATCCTACCACCATTAGATACACTGAGGGATCCCGATGGGTTATTTTAAAATTTTGACACTGTCAATGGTGGCACAAAAGTTTAAAAGATGAGATTTTTGAAAGATATATGGAAATATTACTTGAAATATAACTTGGATATACAATTATTCCATGTTCAAGAAGATGGTAGTTAAATAAAATGTTGAAATTTTATGCTTGAATCTTTACATCAGGGGCTAGAAGAATGGATCACGTGCTCATAGAGCTTCGTGCTCTTATGGAAGACTCTGGTTTGAGTCACTGCATACAGGTCAGACACTTCATAAAAACCTGCTTTTTCTAGTTCCAGGGAATCTGATTCCCTCTGCTGGCTTCGCTGGGCACTCATGACTAATGCGGTACATACTCACACAGACATAGTTACATAATCAATTGTTTTCTAAAATATTAAAAGAAAAATTATCTAATACTAAACATGTTGCAACCATTTAATGAATAAATAAATTATTACTAAGAAAATGATCAATTTACTGCTAAGAATACAAATATAATTTTAGTTGAAAGTTTAACAAATACAATATGACAAACTTTACAATTTTTTTTAACTTGGTCAGTATAATTAAATGACAATATATTAATAAATTCCAAAAAAGAAATAAAGATGTCCTTGTTTGTTTCTTAAAAGCAAGTATTACTTTACAACAAATAAAATTGTACACTAAAATTTTATGATATGAACCACTTAAGATGAGAACAAAGAGGCATGTAATTTTATTATTGTGACTAATTCTCCAAGGGCTAGCAGATTGTTTGGGGGACAGAGATTTGGTTAAAGACATTTAACTTTCGAATGTCCAAAGGTGACCTATGGAAAAAGAAACATCCTCTCTTAAGTGTCATGAGCCATAGATCAGTCAGTGTTATATCATGTATGTCCTCTGTTTGTATGATGTGGATAATATAGTCATTCCGGCCCTTGTCCTACTACACTGAGACAGTTTTTGAACAACTTTTAATATTTACTTTCCAAACACCATGTGATTTCTTTCCTACTTACTCTGTTCTGAAGACACAGTTTCCATCCTTTTTATTATTTGTTTTAACTTTACTTTTTTTTTTTTTTTTTAAACAGTACAGGCGTTACCCGCCACCACTCCCCCAATTCCCCACCAGGTCCATTCTCCCACAGTTCCTCATCCTTTTCCTCCTCCCCACTGTCTCCAAGAGGATGTTCCCCCAATCCCACCAGGCATCCCCACTTCCTAGGGCCTCCAGTCTTTCAAGGGTTAGGTGCTCCCACTGGGACCAGACCAGGCAATCCTCTGCTGTATATGTGTCAGAGGCTTCGGAGTAGCTCCTGGATGGTGCCTCGTTGATGGTTCATTGTCTGAGAGATCTTAAGGGTCTGGGTTAGTTGAGACTGCTAGTCTTCCTATGTGGTTGCCCTCCTCCTCAGATTCTTTCAGCTTTTACCTAATTCAACCCCAGGGGTCCCAGGTTTCTGTCCACTGATTGGGTGTAAGTATCTACATCTGTATCAGTCAGCTGCTTGTTGGGCCTCTCAGAGGACAGCGATGCTAGACTCCTTTCTGTAAGCACAACATAGCATCAGTAATAGTTTTAGGCCTCTCCTTGAGATGTATTCCAAACTGAGCTGGTCGCTGGACCACCTGAGTATCTTCCCCAATTTGTCCCTGCAGTTCTTTTTGACAGGAAGAATTCTGGGTCAAAGTTTTTGACTGTAGGATGGCAACCCTATGCCTCCATTTGATGTCCTGTCTTTCTA
The DNA here is from genome assembly GCA_028551405.1 of Uromys caudimaculatus. Taxonomy (NCBI): domain Eukaryota; kingdom Metazoa; phylum Chordata; class Mammalia; order Rodentia; family Muridae; genus Uromys; species Uromys caudimaculatus. Next base: position 48,108,712 of record CM052705.1, read on the forward strand.
CTGGAGGTAGACTCTAAGAGTTCCCTCTCCCCACTGTTGGGCATTTAATCTAAGGTCTCTTTGAATCCTGAGAGTCTCTCATTTCCCAGGTTTCTGTTACATTCAAGAGGGTCTCCCCCACCTCCTACCCCCTGAAGTTGCATATCTCTGTTCATTTTTTGGCCCTCAGGGATTCCCTCCTGCCCCCTCCCCTGCCCAATACCTGATCGTGTAATTTCCATCTTTATCTCCAGGGGATTTCCTGATTAACCCACCAATCACAATCTATCCCCTTAATATGAGTGAAGAAACTGTACTACTATATAAGATTATGAGTAAATTTTGCCTGTAGGAATTCATATTGCCTGACCAAGTCCAGAATAGATTGGCTGTCTAATTTCTTTTCCTTGTTTTTAAACTGGTAAAAAGCTTATTAGTGTATAGAAAAGCTCTAGCATGCAATTGAAAAAAAACGGTATACATTTTAAGGAAAACACTCATTAAACTGACACTTCCTGAAAATTGCTTTAATAAACCTCAAATAAGTTATCATCATACGTAAAGAGATACATGTAATTGAATGAAAAGTCTTCTACTCTTGCTTCCACTGGAACTCTGGGCAAGTTATATTTGTCTTCTCAATCTATGAGCTTGAATTTCTGCTTACTTTTCAAGTTTTTCAAATTTTACATTTTGTTATGCATCCTGAAATAACAAGTGTATCAGTATGATTATATAATATTACATATTACTTAAGTTGGCTATAATAATGTACTTTTAAAAGGGCAATTAAAGAAATAGAGCACTTACATTTATGAATATCCTTTAATGAGGTTTAAACAAATTTAAGCAAAGTCAGCATTTTTCTTTTACTGGATATTTTTTAAATTTACATTTCAAATGTTATCCCCTTTCCAGGTCTCCCTTCCTGAAATAACCTATCTCATTCCCCCTCCTCCTGCTTCTATCATCTACCTACCCATTCCCACCTTCCTGCCCTGGCATTCCCCTACAATGGGGCATCATAGAGCCTTCACAGGACCAAGGGCCTCTCCTCCCACTGATGTCCAACAAGGCCATCCTCTGCACATACACAGCCAGAGCCATGGGTCCCTCCATGAGTACTTTTTGGTTGGTGATCCAGGCCCTTGGAGCTCTGTGGGGTCTGGCCAGTTGACACTGTTACTCCCCTCATGGAGCATCAAACCCCCTCAGATCCTTCAGTCTCTTCTCCAATACCTCCATCAGAGACTCTGCACTCAATCCAATGCTTGACTGTGAGCATCTGCTTCTGTATTTGTCTGGTTCTGGCAGAGCCTTTCAGGTGACAGCTATACCAGGTTCCCGTCAGCATTAAGAGAATGTTTATGAAGACAAATTTGCTTCTCTCAAACTGGTTATTTGATACTTGTAAAAGATACTTGTCTCAAATTAAAAAAGAATTAATATTCTATCCAAAGCGAGAAGAAAGGTAGCTATTTGTCACATGTTTTTAATTTGGAGGAACTTAATGAAAAAATTATGCAAAACAGCTAAATAGTTAAGGGTTTCCTAAATACATGTTGATTTTCATTAAGATAAATGTACAACAGATCTTAGATTTAAAGCTTTTATATTTATATATTTATTTCTGTAAATAATTATTGGGGCAGGTGTGTACATGCCTTGACATACATGTGCAGATCATAAGATAACATATGGGGCTCTTTTTTTATTTCACAATGTGAGTCTTGGGATTGAACTCAGGTCATCAAGCTTGGTAGCAAGCGCCTTTGCCTAATAAGCCATCTTGGCCTCTGTACTGGCTGGTTTTAGATGTCAAATTAACACAAGCTAGAGTTATGACAGAAAGGAGACTCCCTTGAGGAAATGTCTCCATGAGATCCAGCTGTATGGCATTTTCTCAATTAGTGATCAAGGTAGAAGGGCCCATTTATGGGTGTTGCCATCCCTAGGCTGGTAGTCTTGGGTTCTATAAGAAAGCAAATGGATAGAATTAGAAAATATCATCCTGAGTGAGGTAACTCAGTCACAAAAGAACACACTGTATGGGCTCAGTGATAAGTGGATATTTACCCAAAAACTCAGAATACATGATACAATTCACAGACCACATGAAGCACAAGAAGAAGGAAAACCACAGTGTGAATGCTTCGGTCCTTCTTAGAAGGGGAAACAAAATACTCAAGGGAAGAAATACAAAAGCAAAGTGTGGAGCAAAGACTGGAGGAAAGGCCATCCAGAGACTGCCCCACCTGGGCATCCATCCCATATACAGACACCAAAACCCAGACACTATTGCAGAGGCCAAGAAGAGTGTGATATAGCTGTCTCCTGAGAGGCTATGTCAGAGCCTGACAAATACAGAGGTAGATGCTTCCAGCTAACCATTGTACTGAGAATGTGGTCCCAAATGGAGAAAGGACTGAAGGAGCAGAAGGGGTTTGCAACCCATAGAAAGGACAACAATATTAACCAACCAGATCCTCCCAGAGCTCCCAGGGACTAAACCACCAAACAAAGAGGACACATGGAGGAATCCATGGCTCTAGCCCCATATGTCCAAAGGATGACCTTGTTGGACATCAATGGGAGGAGAGGCCCTTGGTTCTGTGAAGGCTCAATGTCCCAGAGTAAGGGAATGCCAGGGCAGGGAAGCAGGAGCAGGTGTTTGGGTGGGGGGAACACCCTCATAGAGGATGAGTGAGGATGGGATAGGGGTTTTCTGGAGAGGAAACTTGGAAAGCTGATAACATTTGAAATGTAAATAAACAAAATATCCAAGAAAAAAAAAAAGAAAAAGAAAGAAAGCTGAGCACCCCAGGGGAAGCAATCCAGTAAGCAGGTCCCCCTCCATGGCCTCTGTATCAGTTCCTGCCTCTAAGTTCCTGCCATCTGTGAGTTCCTGTCCTTACTTCCTTTGGTGATGAACAACAACATGGAAGTGTAAGCTAAATAAAACCTTTCCTCCCCAAATTGCTTCTTGATAATGATGTTTTGTTCAAGAATACAGACCCTAAGATAGCATTTGTTAGGTTTTCATAATCTTAGAATACCAATGGTCTTCTAAGAATGACAGTTAGTAACATGCAGTAAATATTTCAACCTGCAATATTATTAGGAAAATAATGTTGTCTGTGACCAAGAACTGAAGGAAGCAATTTATCTGTTCAAACTACGAGGTGATTTTACACTACTGTACAATTTACCCAACATAGATGGACCAACTCTTCAGCAAATGAATAGCAATAGCAACCTTCAGGAAGTCAGTGAGTGATTTCTCTTCAGAGTGGCAGAGTAAACCTCTACTTCCTGTCTAGGAAATCATGACTGTGTTATACTCTCCATTATACAGTGGATGCTGTTGATGCTGTCTGTTGCCTAGATGTACTATACTAAGCAATATATTGATCCATTCTTTTTGATGCCTCTTGGAAGAACTTCGGTGTATAAATCTAGCTAAGGTGGACCTCTCTTGTGAAATGGAAAATAGATTTATAGAGTCTCATGTAAAAGTTATCTATAGTTTACCAACCTCAATCTTGAAGTGATGAAACAGAAGATTGTCACACTCATACCATTTGCCTACTGCAATGTATCTGGAAGCTTTCTCACATGTGCTTAGAAATGTATTCCTACTAATATGTTGACTTTTATTCAATGTATATGCGCCATAAATAAACAGAACAGTGTATTAGTTATCAAATTATTATAAATATTTTAAGGATCTTTATTCTTTTCTTCAATTTTCAGCTTTAACATGAAAGAAAATTACATCTGTTTTTAAGAATTGCAGAATTATATTCGTGCTTTACACTGAACTGATAAATTCCCAGTAAGTTTTATGAAGACTAGACTGAGATATTAAAAAGAATGAGAACTTTATAGATATCATGAATTTCCTATGCAAAAATAGAAATTAAAAATAATTTTATCATTTAAGACTCTAGTTTAGTATGTGTCATGGAGCAGAGGGTTGTTAAACATTTGTCAAGGAATAATTTTATTTTGATAAAAATGACTGTTTTTATTACATGTTGGAGTATCTTCTTGGTATATGCCCAGGAGTGGTATATCTGGGTACTCAGTATTATGTCCATTTTTCAGAGGGTCCGCCAAACTGATTTCCAGAGTGGTTGTACCAGCTTACAATCCCACCAGCCATGGAGGAGTGTTCCTCTTTCTCCACATCCTCACCAGCATCTGTTGTCACCTGAGTTTTCGATCTTAGCCATTCTGACTAGTGTGAGGTGGAATCTCAGGGTTGTTTTGCTTTGAATTTCCCTGATGACTAAGGATGTTGAACATTTGTTTAGGTACTTCTCAGCCCTTCGAGTTTCCTCAGTTGAGAATTCTCTGTTAAGCTCTGTTCCCCATTTTTGATAGGGTTATTTGGTTCTCTGGAGTCTAACTTTTTGAGTTCTTTATATATATTGGATATTAGCCCTCTATAAGATGTAGGATTGTTAAAGATCTTTTCCCAATCTGTTGGATGCCGTTTTGTCCTATTGACAGTGTCCTTTGCCTTACAGAAGCTTTGCAATTTCATGAGGTCCCATTTGTCGATTCTTGATCTTAGAGCATAAACCACTGGTGTTCTGTTCAGGAACTTTTCCCCTGTGCCCATGTGTTCAAGACTTTTCCCCACTTTCTCATCTATTAGATTCAGTGTATCTGGTTTTATGTGGAGGTCCTTGATCCACTTGGACTTGAGCTTTGTACGGCGAGATAAGAATGAATCTATTTGCATTCTTCTACATGTTGACTGCCAGTTGAACCAGCACCATTTGTTGAAAATGCTCTTTTTCCACTGGATGGTTTTAGCTCCTTTGTCAAAAATCAAGTGACCATAAGTGTGTGGGTTCATTTCTGGGTCTTCAATTCTATTCCATTGATCTACCTACCTGTCACTGTACCTATATCATACAGTTTTATCACTACTGCTCTGTAGTATAGCTTGAGGTCAGGGATGCTGATTCCCCCAGCTTTTATTGTTGAGAATAGTTTTTGCTATCCTGGGTTTTTTGTTGTTCCAAATGAATTTGAGAATGCTCTTTCTAAGTCTATGAAGAATTGAGTTGGAATTTTGATGGGGATTGCATTGAATTTGTAGATTGCTCTCGGCCATTTTTAGTATATTAATCCTGCTAATCCATGAGCACAGGAGATCTTTCCATCTTCTGAGGTCTTCTTCAATTTCTTTCTTCAGAGACTTGAAGTTCTTGTCATACAGATCTTTCACTTGTTTGGTTACAGTCACACCATGATATTGTTTGTGACTATTGTTAAGGGTGTCATTTCCCTAATTTCTTTCTCAGCCTGTTTATCCTTTCAGTATAGGAAGGCTACTGATTTGTTTGAGTTAATTTTATATCTGGCCACTTTGCTGAAGTTGTTTATCAGCTGTAGCAGTTCTCATGTAATAAGGACACATGCTCCACTATTTTCATAGCTGTCATATTTGTAATAACCAGAAGCTGGAAACAACCCAGATGTCCCTCAACAGACAAATGGATACAGAAAAATGTGGTACATTTATACAATGGAATACTACTCAACTATTAAAAACAATAACTTCATGAAATTCTTAGGCAAATGGATGGAACTTGAAAATATCATCCTAAGTGAGGTAACTCAGTCACAAGAGAATGAACACAGTATGTACTCACTAATAAGTGGATATTAGCCCAAAGGTTCAGAATATCCAAGATTCAATTTACAGCAACCTTTGGACTGAGCATGGGGTCCCAGATGGAGGAGTTTGAAAAGGGACTGAAGGAGCTGAGGAAGTTTGCAGCCCCATGGAGTGAGCAACAGTGTCAACTGGCTTGACCCCCCAGTGCTCCAGGAGACTGGACCACCAACCAAAGAATATACACGAAGGGACCCATGGTGCTGGCCACATATGTGGCAGAGGAGGGCCTTGTTGGCCATCAGGGGGAGGAGAGGCCCTTGGGCCTGAGGGTTTTAGATGTCCCAGTATGGGTGAATGCCAGGGAGGGAAGAAGGGAGTGGGTGGGTGGGTGGTTGAATACCCTCATAGAGGTAGGGGTAGGGTGTAGGGGATAGGGGGTTTCCAAAGGGGAGACCTGGAAAGTGGAAATCATTTGAAATGTAAATAAACTATCAAAAAATAAAAAATAAAAATGAAATAGAAATAAAAATAAAAATAAGTTAATTTTTAAAAAGACTGTTTTTAACAATTGTATTATGCCATTTTAGAACTGCTTTTAAATTTTTATTACTTAATCACTCTTCTGTATAAGAGAACTCCTAAGCACATTTTGGTATGGAAATAGAAGGTACTTGTACCCATTCATAGCTTCCCTTATTTTATACGCTACTAGATTTTACTTCATAAATCCCTACACAAACTGATCCAGCAGTTATTAAATGTTTGACCATATGGACATTGCTTCTAAAATTTACATTGTAAATAGAGAAAAAACAGCATGTGCATGTTTAATAAATCACAAGCTCTGTATTTAAAAGAAAGACAAGAAAATGCTACTTGAATAAAATTTTAAAATACATGGTAGTCATTAGGTTAAATATTAATTCGAATGTCAACAATAATGGGTACCCATGTTATTTAAGGAAGTCATTATTTCACTGTTTAGTCAATAAGCATATTGATTAAAATTAATTTATTACAAAAAGTCTCCAGTAACACTTAATATCAGTTTTTCTCTTTAACGATTGACCAACTTTATTTTTTTTCCTTGAAGAGGAGGGTATTTACTAAAAATTTGCAATTATTTATTTTGTGACTGCAGTGATTAGGTATGTCAATATCATGTAACTCACATGGCTCAAAGGCTTTCTCTCTGAGCTTTGTTTCTTTTCTTTTTATCTGGAGACTGCTTTGTCTAGCTGTGTTTCTTAAAATCAGTTGTGAATAGCTGTTTTCAAGTGCTTCAAGCCACTTTTAAAGAGAGACCTCAGGCTGCTCAGAGGGCACTAATGAAGATATGCCCTAGCTTTCTTTTTGGCATTATAATATTTGGACATCTGTTCTGACTCCTTATATGTGAAATAAAACTCATCTCAGATAGTAGAATAAATGAAGGGTTTCATTATCTTAAATGTCATAACATTTGTTTGAATTATCATGTGTATGTTTTAAATGCTGAAATTGTCATCTTGGTTTTGTTTCATCTAGTTTCAGTCCTTTCAGAGGACTGTATGTCTTCTGAACAATTCTCTTTTCAATTGCATTAATAATTTAAAAGAAATAATTTACAATTTATATGTAATAAAAGTGAAACTGTTGTGGGTGATCTATACAGTCTGGTAATTTTAGAAGCATAAATATTTTACTGAGAAACATACCCTTTTAAAGCACAAAAGGTTTCTTGTTATAATGGCATTCTACTTAGTGACAAATAATGCATTTTAAAAGCCATGTGTTGACCATTATTGTGGTTCTCTTTGTGTAATGGTATTATAGACTCGTATGTGTTCATTTATTAAAGTGTCCCCATTGTGTGTCTCAGGAAGGATTTGTCTCTGAATTCCATGGTGCCACTGATTAGTGAACACTACATCTAGACCTCATGGGTCAACTTGAAACACAACAGGGATGTATTTGATGTTTTCTTTTAGATTATAAGGAACTGATAATTTGATTCTGATAATGTCAACAATGCTAGCAGTTTAATTTAAAATATCTGTCACCAGCTCTGCTTCCTTCAAAGGATTTTTAGCACTATTACTAATCAAGTTGAATATAAAAATCACTGTTGAATATAAAATCATGAATCATATATCCATTAAGCTTACAAAAGTTAGTGGTCCTATATTCTGGCTATTTTTTCTCCTTTCATAGTTGAGGAAAAGAACGGCAGATAGTTTACAAGTAGAAAATGATTTAACTAAGTCATGGAAGCAAAGCAGTGCTTTACAAATGTGTCATTTCGAAAATCTGCAAAACACTTAAGAGCTTTCATCTTACTGCTTGCTTCTCATATTTGGTGTCAGAAAGTGATTGGTGCTTTGTCTGGCAAAGTATTTCAATCTGACTCATCCCCTAACATTTTGTTTGGGAAACTAGTTTCAGGCAGCTGGACTTCTTAAGGAGAAGTCATTATGTTAGGGGTATTGCTAATTTGACAACTGTAAAAGATGAATGCTTAAATTAATTTTTATATTGTTATATGTGTAAAAACAGATTAATTTTGCTCTTAAGACCAGTGGAAGCTTCAATCACCAAACAGAAAAAACACTACATTTCAAATATTAAATGAAAACTGTCTCAAATTATTGCTATGTTCTGAGTTAAACATCAAAGTCTGGTCAGTTATTTTTTAATAATAAATTAATACATAATAAATAAAATAATATAACAAAAGTATATCATAAAGACAAAATTTGAAAAGTCACCATATTTTATTAGTATACTGGTCGAAACAAGTGGGCAGGTCCTTATAACTTTGTATAAATAGCATTTAAACATATTTTAATCCTTCAAAGACCATTAAACATTGAAGCCTATATTTTGTGCTAAATTAACATTTTAGCAATATATACATTTACATATACTATATTGGATGATAGAATGGGTCTAATGTGGCAGTTCAGTCTAGTTGCTTTTGTCTGTAGGTTGACATAAAGTGAAATGCTGATATTTTGATTTCTTCTCAGAGTTGTCTAAGAAGTTTTTATATTGAAGACCTCAGAATTTTAGAAGGCTTTATATTTTCAGCATGTATTAATATCTCAAGTGTTGGATTAATATCTTTTCCTTATTTCTTCAAAAAGAAATATAGAACATAAAAGTCCATTTATATTTTTAAATTCATTTAAATAAACAATTTAATACATATTTGAAACACAATCCTAAAACTACATTGCAAAAGTCTAATACAAAACTCTTATCAAAGTAGATAAATATGCCTCTAAAGTTTGCATAGAATAAACATTCAAAGTATATTTGTTAAAAATGATAATGACTACACAAATATACACAGATGGTTCAGCTTCTTTCACTATGGTTTATACAACATACTATAATCAGCAAAAATAAAATTATCTTTTTAATTCCATAAAAGTTTTACTCTTGCTTTGTGTGTGCTCCTAATTATTTTTTTATTTATTGTTATTGCATATAGACTATCAAAATGATTTACATTTTCTGTTGTAACCACTGGTTCTTATTTTGAGATTACAAGAGTAATTACTTTAATATGAAATTATTTAGATATTCAGAAATTAAAAATAAGTGATTATGAAAACAGAAGTAAACAAATGTGCTTAAAGATCTTTAAACAGGTGTAAGTTCCTTGATGTGTGTGTATGTATGTGTGTGTATGTGTGTGTGTGTGTGTGTGTGTGTGTGTGTGTGTGTGCATGTGTGTGTGTGTGTTTTATAGTAGAGTGTGTGGAGTGGCTGGATGGTGGAGACTTCTTTTGTAAGGAGAGACTTTGAGTGTAAAATCTTATGGCATGAAGTAATTACTATAGAGGATTTTATATGGACATAAATTGAGAAGTCTATGGGGATTAACATAGACATTTAGAAAAGAGTTTGGCAAGGTGACAGTCTAGCAAAATAATAACCTAGAAGGTTTCCTTCTAGGGACCATCATGACCCCAGTCATGGTACATGGTACAGGCAGGAATTCTTTCTCATAGAGCTTCCTTCCTTGAATCTAGTCATGAAGCACTTTGTTACCTAGAAGCCACTATTACACTTTAGTATCAATGTAACATCTTGCCTAGTAGGTTAGTATTTGAGCATGCAATGTCCAGTGCTGCGGGAAACCATTTTTGTTTCTTCTCCCACAGAAGCTGCAGAGCACTGGTACAATTAGAGATAACAGATCTTAGTTTTGTTTTAAAAAAATGTTAAGTATTTATACTGTATGCAGCAGCAAGCAAAGAATGTTTTTAAGGTTGCTATTTTGAAAACACAACACAGTTTGATACCTAAAAATATCATAATGAACGAAGTTATAAATCTTATACTCTTCTTAGAAAGTGTATTATAATATAAAAGCTTTATGTTAGCAAATGCAATGGTAATGAATATAGTAAAATCTTTCACTATTGAATGCTATATAAATTGAATCTTTATTTTTAGTTGTTTTATTTGCTTACATTCCAAATGTTGTCCCCCCCGCTTTGGGTCCCCCTCCAAGAGCTCTTCACTCCACACCCCATCCCCTTTGCCTCTAAGGGTGTGATCCCCTAACCATCTACTCACTCATCCACCCCCTTCCCTACCTCACACCCCCCACAACCCCTTTCCCTGGGGCATCAAGTCTCTACATGAATAAGTATATCCTCTCCCACTGAGGCCAGACAAGGCAGTCCCTCTACATATGTGCTAGGGATCAGGGACCATCCCATGTATGCTCTTTGTTCTATGGCTTAGTCGCTGTAAGCTCTCAGGGATCTGGGTTACTTGATACTGTGGGGCTTCCATCCCCTTCAGCTTCTTCAGTCTTTTCCCTAACTCTTCCACAGGGCTCCCCAACCTCAGTCCAATGGTTGGCTCAAAGTATCTGCATCTGTCTCAGTCAGATGCTGGTAGATCCTCTCAGAAGACAGCCATGTAGGTTCCTGTCTGTAAGCACAACATGGTATTATTAATAGTGTCAGGGTTTGGTGCCCAGCTATAGGATGGATACCAAGTTAGATCTTAATTATTATTAAAAGTTCTCTATGTGGCTGTGTTTGCTTGAGTCTTTCACCAAGCTCTTTCCATTATTCCTCATAATTACCTCTGAGGAAAGAATTTTCCAGAAGTCCTTGCTGGAAAAGTACAGGGAACAAATAGAAAGATAACCTTACTTTATACTGAAACACTAGTTTGTAGTTTGCTTGTTTTTTTTAACTAATGGAAAACTGAGTTTGTTATTTAAATTTCACATATCAAAGAACTAATACTTTGGAAGAGTGAAGGAGTAAATTCTGAACCATTCACTATGAGATGAAAGAATTCTGTATAACCTGAATGCAACTTTTTTTTTAAACCTAAACAGATTGATATTTATACCTCATGAAAAGAGGATGAAACCAGGAAGGAAATTACTGTAATAATGTAGTTTTATTTCCTATAGAGTGTCATTTGATACTTGAATGTTCGTCCTCTACATCGTACAGTTATCAGTGTCTCCACACACCATTAGTGTGTTCCTTTTGTTTAGTAATTTAAATGTATATCTGTAATCACATAATTATAGGATAATATAACGTCATAAGTGCCAAATTGCTATAAACAAGAATTTACATATTCTGCTGTTCAAAGAATTTGAAAAGAGGTCCAGGTAAGTTGGTTTTTTTAAATTTTGGACCAAGGTTATTATATTTTACATATGATTTTGTGTCTTTGAGACTTCATGAGGGTAGCTTTTTTGATATTTCAAGGAGATGTAATCTCACAAAAGATATTTTATTCCCCTGACCCTTAGAATCCCAAAGCCTCCTCTTCTATGATTTTTTCTGAGCCTTAGATACAGGTGTTGTAGCTAGATCAGTTTTCGCTGGGCACCACACGGCCATATGTTCTTTACATTTTGATCAGTTATGGTTTTCTATAATATTCCCCATCTTTTGTTAAAAAAATTTCTTTGTTGATGGATGAGAGCTATACTCAACTGTTTGTATAATGATAAATATTTAGAATGCATTTAGAAATTATGTTGGATTAGTAAAGTGGTAAGTGTAGGCTTTCTTACAAGATACATATTCTAATTATCCCTAGGTACTTGACTAGGTTTCCATAACCAGGTATGATATTTCCTTCTGTTTGAGCAGGACATAAGTCCAATTAGAGAACTATTGGTTAACAATAAAATATACATGCCAATCTTGTGCTAATCAAGCCTGAATTCATATATATACATGTGATAATATATAAAAGGGTCAGATTATATTTATATATTTAGAATGCATATATACATATATTCCTTTTTACATACATGCATGTGGAATGTATTATTACACATGTGTAATGTATTATTATTAAATTCATACATGATGTAATTATATTTTATTTTCAAGATTTTAAAATTTAAATAGTGGATGAGGCTGGAAAGATAGTTCAATTGATAAAACATTTATCTTATAAGCACAAGGAAATGAGTTAAATCTCTAAAATAACCAACATTTAAAAATCTGGGTATGAAGCCTGAAAAGATGGCTCAGGAGATAAGATCAGTGCTCACAATTCCAGAGCATTCAGATTTGGTTCTCAGAACCCACATCATTGCTCACAACCATCTACAACCCCAGTTTCTAGAAATTTCTAACTTCTGTCTTTTCCAAACATTTAGTAAACATGGTGCACAGACACATATGAAAACAAATATATATATGCATTTAAGCATTTAAATTAAAATCCTAGTTCTGGTAAGGGAAAGAGAGGTTTGCTAGTTAACAAAAGGAAGGAAGGATGCGTGGCCAAGAATAAGAAGCAAAACTCCCCATAGAGCTAAGATGTACTGTACAGAGCAATGAAAGAAAGTAGTTTTTTGCAAAGAACAAAGAGGGGCAGAGACCCATTCTGGTCTGTAGCTTAATCAGAATAAATTCCAAAGTTTAGATTCAAAGGAATCTAGAGAATAGAGACTGAAAGTATCATCACTATTTTAATGATATTTTGATTAGAGGCAGAGAAGACTATTGTAGCAGTTTTCAGGCATGGGAAGTTTAAAAAGTTTTGTTTAGATTATTGTATTCTAAGCAACTTCAAGGAATGAAAACCAGTCATCATTCATGTCAGTCATGCCTGTCAAAATAGGATTAGAAGATCAACTCCAAAACAAAAACACTTACACCTGTATTTGCAGATGTATGTGGTGTGTATGTATGTGTGTGTGTGTGTGTGTGTGTGTGTGTGTGTGTGTGTGTGTGTGCATATTTGTATGGTTAACATGTCTTTGCAGGTACATATGCATGTGCATACATGCAGAGATTGATATTGTGTTGAGTGTCTTTTTGATCATTCATTTGAACGCAGTCCTTCCTTTCACCTAGTTTAGCTGGTCAACTTGCTGTGGGAATTTTCTGATGGTCTCTTAATACTGAGCTTCCAGATATGCTCCGTGTCATCCAGATTGATCTTTGTTCATCACACATGCATGACAGGGGCATTATACCTTAAGCTGTCACCCTACTCCTCAAGTCCACACATACAGGAATTATTTCACATATTTCTTCTTCTAGGATATTTTGTCATTAAAAGAAAAATGTATACATAAGCGGGCTTCAAATAACAACCGTTTCATATATTTTAAGCTACAAAATGGATAAACAAATGCAATGCCTAAGCATCTTATAAAGAATTGGCATTTGAAGCATAGTTTGAACAAAATTTGAATTTGAAAGGTAACCCAAGCAGAATATTTATTTTCTATTCTTACTTCCTTTGGATATCGCTGTTACATAGACTTTTTTTTCTGTCCAATCTCTAGCCACTATAGGCTCTAGCCCTGTCTTATACATCTCTCTTTCATAGACCATTGGGGACTACTCCAGAAAATAAGTCTAAAATTAGAGGCTTCTTTGAAGAACACAGAAAAGGCAAAGTTTGTTAGTAAAAAAGAAGCAGAGGGGAGTTTTGGATAATAAACTGGCTTCTCTGACTTACCACTATAAATATATGTCATAGCATGAAGAATCTTACCTGACCATAGTTTATTACTAATACCGATCCTTTGTGGAAGACAAAGTATTATATTATATACAATTGCTATAGGTGGTATGTCGTTGCTTGTTACTTTTAAAAAGTAGCCACACTTGTCCTGTGCACTTCTCAGAAATTATGGCGTGGCACTTTTCATTATTTATTTTATTCAAAGATTAGTAATTCTATTGTGAATCCCCATAATCTGTATCACATTTACAAATGTGTAACCATACTTAAATCTCCTTTAAGCCACTGAGCATTCCCTACTATCATGACTAAAACTTCCTTTGTGATGAAAATATCAAAGCATACATTTCAAATACAAATATTACCCAAACAGTGCACAGTGTGTGCTATTCCATTGTTGGTTTTGTATTTTCTCTCAAGTCTTACAACTCCAGCCATGGCTTCTTGCCTAAACTGACACTGTGTCTCCTTCAAGAGCTGCTCTTTGGCCAGTGCATAAACACACTATGTCTCTTGTTCTGCCCAGGGTGAAAGTCCACAGCAGGCTGCACACACTTCTTGGTGGCATCAAAAGCTAAGATTAGCAAGGTATTTCCTTTCTGAATTTCTAAAACTTTTTTAATAGACATACCAGCATAGGTTTCAATTTTTATATTATGTTACGAGCAAACAATTTTGTCTCTGCAGACTTTTGTGACTTTAAACTGATTCATATGAAGATGATTACATATCTATATTCTGCTTCAGTGTGGGAGTTCTGTAGTTACCTTTTAAGATACAAAGCATGATGTATTTTCTGAGAAATATTGAATCCAAGTATTCTAAATTAATTTGGATAAGACTCTTTGACGGTAGTCTCTAAACATTGATATACTGATTAGCTTCTTTCTTAAGAGTATGATAACATGAAAGCATTTTCAAAGTAGATTTTTTTTAGTTATATTTATTTACATTCCAGTGGTTGCCTCCTCCCTTTTGGTCCCCTCTCCTGCAGTTCATCCAATTCCTCCTCCTTCCATGCCTCCGAGGAGATACCTCCCCAAACAGGCCTCTCCCTTCCCTGGGGCCTCAAGTCTATGGAGGATTAAGCACATCTTCTCCCACTGAAGCTTGAACAGACAGACCTCTGCTATATTTGTGCCAGGGCCACGGATTGACCCTTTTATGTTCCTGGTTGGTGGATCAGTCTCTGGGATCTCCCTGGAGTTTGGGTTAGTTGAGACTGCTGGTCATTCTTCCATTCACCTTCTTCAATTCTTTCCCTAATTCACCCATAAGGATCTCCAACTTCAGTTCAATGGTTGGGTATATATATCTCCTTCTGTCTCAGTCAGCTGCTGGTAGATCTCTCAGAGGACAGTCGTGCCAGACTCCCTTCTGTAAGCACAGCATAGCATCAATAATAGTGTCAGTCTTTGGTGCCTCCCCGTGAGATGGATCCCAAGTTGGGTTGGTCATTGGACCACCTTTCCTTCAGTCTCTTCTCCATTTTTGTCCCTGTAGTTCTTTTAGACAGAAACAGTTCTGGGTTAGAATTTTTGCTGTGGGTTAGTAACCCTGTCCCTCCACTTGGTGCCATGTCTTTCTACTGGAGACTGGCTCTTCAAGTTTCCTCTCCCTGGTGTTGGGGTGTTAGGAATTTTGACTAAGGTGACAACCATTGAGTGTCTCTTACCTTGTAGGTCTCTGGCAATTTGTAGAGGGTCTCCCCATGCCACCACCACCATCCCTGAGGCTGCTTATTTCCATTCATTCTCTTGGCATTCTGGGCTTCGCTCCTGTCCTCCACACATACATGATCCTATTCCCCTTTTCCACTCCCCATCCCTTCTCCCAGTTTCCTCCCTTTCTTTATCTCCTGACATTATTTCCTTCCTCCTTCTAAGTAGAAATGAAGCATCCTCACTTGGGCCTTTCTACTTGTTACACTTCTTACAGTTTGTGCCTTTGTATCCTAAGTATTCTGTACTTTTTTGACTAATATCCACTAATCAGTGAGTTCATAACATGTATGTCCTTCTGGGTCTGAGTTACCTTACCAAGGACAATGTTTTCTAGTTCCACCCACTGGCCTGAAAATTCATGATATTCTAATTTTAATAGCTGAATAGTATTCCATCGTGTAAATGAACCACATTTTCTGTATCCATTCTTTGGTTAAGGGACATCTGGGTGTCTTTTTGGTATATGACCAAGAATGGTATAGCTGGGTCTTCTAGTAGAGATATTTCTAATTTTCTGAGGAACTCCCAGATTGATTTCCAGAGTAGTTGTACCAACTTGCAATCCCACCAGCAATGGATAAGTGTTACTCTTTCTCCACATCTTTGCCAGCCTGTTCTATGACTTGAGTTTTTGAACTTATCCATTCTGATTCCTGTAAGGTGGAATCTCAGGTTCATTTTGATTTGCATTTCTCTGATGACTGAGGACTTTGAACATTTCTTTAACTGTTTCTGGGACGTTCAATATTCTGTTGCAAATTCTCTGGATAGGTCTGTATCCCATTTTTAATTGGGTTATTTGGGTTTTTTGGCGGATATTGTTTGGCAAATATTTTGAATATTTGTTCCCTGTTGGATGTAGGGTTAATTAGGATATTTAGTAATCTTGTCTTGTCCAGGATTTTAGTGGGATTGATTCTTTTTTCACTCCATTTAATTTGATTTTGGCTGTTGGCTTGCAATGTATTACTATTATTTTGTTTAGGTATGTGCCATGAATTCCTGATCTCTCCAAGACTTTAAACACAAAGGGGTATTGTATTTTGTCAAATGCTTCTTTAGCATCTAATGAGATGATCATGCGGCTTTTTCCCTTGAGTTTGTTTATATATTAAATTTTGTTGATAGATTTTCATATATTGAACCATCCCTGCATCCCTGGGATGAAGCCTACTTGATTATGGTGAATGATGGTTTTGATGTGTACTTGGATTCAGTTTGTGAGAATTTTATTGAGTATTTTTGCAATGATATTCATAAACAACATTGGTCTGAAATTCTCTTTCTCTGTTGGGTCTTTCTGTGGTTGAGGTATCAGAGAAACTGTGGCTTCATAGAATGAATTATATAATATTCCTTCTGTTTTTATTTTGTGGAATAGTATGAGGAGTATTGGTATTAGTTCTTCTTTGAAGGTCTGGTAGAATTCTGCACTAAAACCATATAGTCATGAGCTTTTTTTTTTTGATTGGGAGGTTTTTGATGACTATTTTTATTTCCTCAAGAGTTATGGGACTGTTTATCTTCTTGGATATTACACTATTTCTACTAATTCATGCAGTAGCCTGAGATTTTGTGCCATCATTTTCCTAGCATAAGTTTTAAAGGGAAAAAAACACTGTATTTAAGAAGTTTGTGGCTAGGTTGGTTTTGTGATTCTCCTTTGGCAGCATTTATAGTACCTTTCATTACTAAAGACACTAGAATGTAGACGTAAAATTTCTATGTAGGCACCATATTGATTTCCCCAGGTTCAATAAGTTATATAGATTTTTGTCTTCAGCAATGGAGCTATTCCATCAATTCAATACAGCAAATTTTGGTTTTGCCAAAATTTTGGGTTGTATGAGGATTCCAATGGGACTGGCAAAAATTCAATTAGATATAGCCCAATTCAGGACTGGACGTTTAATTTGGTGATAAGAGTTGTCCATTTGGGACTGTCTTTCATATTATTTGGTGAATTCATTTAGATCTCTTTCATATATGTATATATTTTACAAAGCTCCTACTATATTTGATTTCCATGCAACCCCTCAAATAGACCTTAATTTGCCTGTTTTTCCCTATATTTCCTCTTCTGTCTCTCTTCCTCCTTTCCCACGCCACTTGATCCTCTCACTCCAGTCACAACCATCCATAGATAACTATTTCTATTTCTTCTATTACACACACACACACACACACACACACACACATATATATATATATATATTTGTTTCTCCTAGTCCCTTATTCTATACCTGACTTCTTTAGTTCTAATGATTTTATCTATGTTATTAGTGACTAAACAGCTAATATTCACATATAACAGAATATATAACATATTCGTCTTTCTGGTCTGTGTTACCTAACTCAGGATGTTTTCTTCTGATCCTATTTGCCTGTGAATTTAATTACTTCCATGTTTTTAATGATTGACTAATATTCCATTGTGTAAATGTATCACATTTTCTATATCCATTCTTCTGTTTGGGGACATCTAGTTTGTTTTCCATTTCTGACTACTAAGAATAGAACAAAATCAGCTAAGCAATTTAAACAGACTTATAATCCTAATAAAATATTAGTAATTTACAATCTTCCAACCAAAATGTTCCAGACCCAGCTGGTTGTACCATATAATTCTACAAGACATTCAAAGAAGAGCTAATTCCAATAAACTTCTAATTATTCCATAAAATAGAAGCAAAAGTAACATTGCCCAATTCATTTTTGAAGCATTATTCTGATATACAAACCACATAAAGATCCAATAAAGAAGAAACCAATTTCCCATATGAACATAGATACAAAATTCTCAGTACTAGCAAACTGATTCCACAAACACTTTAAAAAATAATCACCTCACAGCCAACCATTGGACTCAATAGAGGAGTTAGAGAAAGGACTGAATGAGCTAAAGGGGTTTGCAACCCCATAGGAAAAACAACAATATCAACCAGAACCCCCAGAGCTCCCAGAGACTAAACCACCAACCAAAGACTGCGCATGGAGGGACCCAAAGCTCCAGCTGCAAATGTAGCCTAGGATGGGCTTTTTGGACATCAATGGGAGGAGAGACCCTTGGTCCTGTGAAGGCTGGATACCCTGGTGTATGGGAATGGTAGGGCAGGGAGGCAGGATTGGTTGAGTATGTGGGGGGGCACCATCACAGAAGCAGGGGGGAGGAGGATGGGGTAGGGGTTTTCCAGATGGGAAACTAGGAAAGGGGATAACATTTGAAATGTAAATAATAAAATATCTAATAAAATTTAATTTGCGGGCTGTAAAATGTCAAATTAATATTATCCATTTAAAATTCAGGAAAACTATGTCAATAGAGAATATTTAGAAGTAAAGGAAAATAGCAAGAATATGTATTTTTGAGCTGTCAATTATCAATTTTTAAACAATTTTTAAAGGTCAATAGTAATGGAACACTACAACTTTTTATAATCAATTTCTGTGATAAACTATTAGTGTTAAATCATATGCTAACTGAATAAATGAAGGACTCGGTTTTGAACTCACACATGATTTGAACAACAATTATGATTTTGATATTCTTCAATTATTAATGTACCTAAGAATAATAAATCTTTACTATTAGAAAAAATAATCTACCACGATCATTCCACAACTTCATCCTAATTACTCAGGGATGTACCCCATACATAAATCAAAAATATAATCCATCACATAACCAAACTGAAAGACAAAAAGCACATGATTATCTCATTAGATGCAGAAAAGGCCTTTGACAAAAGCTAATATCCCTTCATGATAAGTATTGGAGAAATCAGGGATACAAGGTCCATACTTCAATACAATAAATACAGTTTACAGGATGACCTAGTGAAGAGCAACTTAAATGAAGAAGAACACAAAGAAGTTCCACTAACATAAGGAGCAAGACAAAGTTGTCTTCTTCCTTCATCTTTTTTCAAGATAGTACTTGAAGTCTTAGCTATAGCAATAACAACTGAAGGAGATCAAGAGAATGTGAATCGGTAAAGAAAAAGTCAAAGTATCATCATTTGGGGATGATATGACAGTATATATGAAGGGCCCCAGGGAATGCTGATAGCTAATAAGCATTTTCAGGAAAGTGACTGGTTATGAAATTAACTAAAAAAAACCATAATTCCTCCTATATTCAAATGACTGATGGACTGAAAAAAATTGGGGAAACAATACCTTTCATAGTAGCCTCAAATAATATAAAATATCTTGAGATAACTTTAACTATTCAAGTGAAAGACTTGTATGATAAAACCTTTAAGACACTGAAGAAAGAAAGTGAAGAATGTATCAGGAGATAGAAACATCTTCCATGTTCATGGGTGAGTAAGAATGATTTGGTAATAATAGCAATCACATCAAGAGCAATCTACAGATTCAATGTAATCTGTGTCAAAATTCCAAGACAATTCTTCACAGATCCTGAAAGGACAACTTTCAGCTGTACATAAAAACACAAAAACTCCATAGTAGCTAAAACAATCAGAATCAATAAAAGAACTGCTAGATGTATCACTCTCCCTGATTTCAAGTTGTACTATAGAGTAATATAAAGTAATGAAAACAACATGGTACTGGCATAAAAACAGACTTATTGATCAATGGAATTGAATTGAAGACCCAGATCAGACACCTATGGACACACACTTTTTAATAAAGAATCCAGAAGCACACAGGACAAAAAAAATTGCATATTATGCAAATCATGCTGGGAAAACTGGAAAGCCACATTTGAAATATTCTGAATAGGTCCACATTTACTACCCTTCACAAATCTCAACCTCAAGTAGATCAAAAACCTCAACATAAAACCAGATACGCTGATCATAGAAAAGAAAGTGGGAAATATCCTTGAACTTATTGATACAGGAAAAAACTTTCCAAGCAGAAAACTTTTAGCACAGGTGATAATATCAACCATTAGTAAATAGAACCTCATGAAACTGAAAAACTTCTGCATGCCAAAGGACACTGACATTCAGACAAAGTGACAATCTACATAATGGAAAGAGATTTTTAGAAGTACACATTGGATGAATGGTTAGTAGTCAAAATATATAGAGAACTCATACAAGTAGATATCAAGAAAATATAAACAAGAAGAAAACAATTCTAAAAATGGGGTACAGATCTAAACAGAGAACTCAAAATAGCAATCAAATAACTGAGAAACAAAGAGATACTTAGATATCAGGGAAATACAAATCAAAACTGTATATTTTTAATTTCATCTTACACCTGTCAATATAACTAAGATCAATAAAACAAATGGCAAGTCATGCTGACAAAGATATAAGAGAAACTCATCTATTGGTGGTAGAATTGAAAACTTGTAGGTACACTCTTGAAATTGGTGTGGCAGCTCCACGGAAATATATGAATCAATCTGTCTCAAGATCAAGCTCTACTACTCATGGGCATATACTCAAAAGATGATTCATCCTACCTTAAACGCATTTGCTCAACCATATTCATTGCTGCTCTACTAATAATTTTGTATCTTTTTTTTAGAGTTTATTTCCTCACCTCCTTTATGGTCACTTTTGCCTGTTTCACTTCCTCCATGGCTTCCTTCTCTGTATCCCAATTATTGGTGACTGCTCACATTGTGGTTATTCACACCCAAGGTGGAATGCTGGTAGTTTTCAATGGCGTGGTGGTGTATCTTTGCCACCAATTTAACACACCTAGAAAAAGGCAACCTCAGTTGAAGAATTATCTCCATAAAATTGGCCTGTGGTGATGTCTGTAAGGCATTTTCTTAATTTTTAATTGATGCAGGAGTCCCAGACCACCATGAACAGTACAGTCATAGGCAGGTGAGCTTAGACTGTCTAAGAAAGATAGGTGAACAAGTCAAGGGGAGCAAATCAGCAAGCAGCATCCTCCCATGGTCTCTACTTCAGTTACTGCCTTCAGGTTCCTCTCTTGAACTCTTTCCCTGGCTTCTATCTAGGATGGACAGTAACCTATTAGAACACTTACTCCCAAGTTGCTTTTGATCATGATATTTATCATAGCAACTGACAGACTAACTATAACACATAGACATTTAATCACATTTATTTTACATTGAGCAATATGATATACACAACACTATGACAGGTTTTGAACTGAATTTAATTTCTTGGCCAGGTCCATCAAAACAATAAAATTATTATTTTTTCAGTAATAGGCATGATATAGCTGTTTATTTGTTACTGAAGCTCCAATTTATGTGCTGATGATATAAATAATACATTCTTCCAGACCTGGCATCCTATAGAAAGGGATCTGCTGATTACACAATCAAATGTATATTAAAACTGTTATGGGCTGAAGAGATTTCTCATGGACTGTAGAGAAGGTATTAAATCATTAGATTCACTGATGAAAGTTTGAGGTTTGCTTGCAAGAGCTAATGTGTATGCAAGGTGTGTGTAGTAGCTTGTCTTTATTCAGTCTTGGAAGTCAGAGATAGGGAATCACTGGACTGGATAAAACAAAATGTGTTTAACTAAGAAACTATGCCTCAAAGAATAAAGTGGAAGAGTACTTAGCGAAGATTCACAATATTAAAGAAAATCTTTCTCATGGCAAGGACACAATTGAATAAAAACATACACACATGAGTATATATATATATATATATATATATATATATATATATATATATATATATATATAGAGAGAGAGAGAGAGAGAGAGAGAGAGAGATCCTATATATGCATTTACATGGAAATAATTGCAAGGAACAAAAAAAGCTTTTCAGGACCATTCCTCTTATGTATTGAACGAATAATATAACTAGCCATCTGTATTGTATACTCCATACAATTTTGGCCTCCAAATTTAGAAAACCTTAATTAAAATAAATATTCTGGAAGAAATTTAAGTTCTTTTATTAAATAGAAACAAGTTAGTAATTTACAAAGTAAAAGAAAATTTGTATACTATAAAGCACTTTCATCATATAAGGCACATAATTGTAATTATAGTTTATAGATAAATGACTTTTCCCTATATAATTTAACAAAAAATATTTGCTATGTATTTGAAAAAATTGTTCTAGAAGTTTATGACAGTTCTAATGCTGTGCGTTTTGTACAAGATGGAGCAGGAGTGAAACTCAGTATTTATGGTCTTTGCTTGGCAGTCATCTCCAGCTTTGCTAAGGACAAGTATTATCTTCTGATATCCTAACTCAGTCATCCCATTTTCAAGAGCTCTTTTGTGTGAAATATATATCAATAAGAGGAATTATAATAAAATTATTTAAAATATAAAGTGAATATTCTTATTCTAGTACATGTTTTTAAGTGTAGGTTTTCTATTTTGTAGTTGAAACTCAAAGTAATCATTGGAAGTTTTCTGAAGTATTAATGTATTTTAGGGTTTTTTTTCTCAATTAGGAAATTTTTCAGATACTATGCAATAACTATTTTATATCACTTCTTTAAAGTATTATGAGTATACTATATATAATGAATACACTATATATTGTGTACTATTTATTATATATATATAGCATAATATATACTATATGTATTATTTACATATATGCATATATGTATATCCTATATATAAATATCATATATATCATGTATATACTATCTATATATAACTATAAAGTATATATATATAATAATTACTATCTAATGTCACTCTAAAATAATATATGTATAGACATATATATGTATGTATTAATTTATGCTTAACACTACACTCAGTGTCTTAATAGTAAAGTCACTTTGTTCTCATAGTCTTATGTGGATGCTTTTATAAACACACATGAATTTTCTATTCTACATGGACTGATCCATCATTCTTCTAAGCCAGGTATAGTCTTTTTATCCCTATATCTTTCTGTCTTCTTCCATCTTGCTGCTGACCTGGGAACTGTCCTGTATAGAGTATATCTTAGTGACTTTTAAATTTCAAGATAAGACACCATGAACAAGGCAAATTATAGCAAAGTAAGTTTATTGCAGACTTACAGTTTCAGAAGGTGAGCCCACAATCATCATGTCAGGAATGGTCGTAGGCAGATAGGCATGTGCAGAGGCAGTAGCTGAGAGGTTATATCTTGAGATACAAGGCAAAGATAGACAATTGTGGATTTAATGGGTATTTTAAATCTCAAAGCTTACTTCTAGTAATTCACCTTGTCAAATAAAGCCATACCACCTAATCATTCCCAGATGGTTCCACCAACTGGGGACCAATATTCAACTATATGAGCCTATGGGGGCCATTCCCTTTCAAGCCAGCGTAGAAGACATAATAGTTTCCTTGTTTTCTTGTTTCTAGTTGAACTGACCAAACAAATTACCAGCAGGAGATACAAAATATGGTAGTTAAAAATTAATGCTCTAATGTTCTTGAGTATCTTCATCAAAAGTTGCCTTAGGGTAAATATTTTTCTCTCATGGTCACAACCTCTATATTACTCTCTCTGCTAAGTCTAGTAACCAACCCTTGACATTTTACCTATAGACTTGAGCATCAATAAGCCTTAGTTTCATACTCCAGTATTTGGCATATCATATATAATTTTCTATAATCATCCTTACAAAGTGATTTTTTTCACCAATTTCAGTGATGCAAGTACCTGAATTCAATACTATCTTCAGTTTCAGTGAAGCCATAATAACATGTCCCTTCCTCTCAGTATGTAGTGATCCCTTTCCCAAAGGGCTCATTACAGATAGGAGGTGATGGAACGTCAGGATTTAAGTTACATGTAGTTCTTAACTCACATATAAGTGTCACTTTGTTCTGTAACATGGTAACAGAAAATGACATGGATGTGACTAACTTTACTGAACTGATCAAATTATGGTAAATTACAATGTTGAAAATAATGAAATGTTAATAATAGTTAACCATTATCTTATACAAAGTATTCTTTCAATTAGGGTAAAATTTTAACAATAGTGACAACATAAGAACAGAATCAGAATCAATGCTGTGGAAGAGCATAAAGGAAAGAATAGTTAAGATAGATATGACAAGAAGCTGATTCTTTCATAAACAGCCATTCTTTCACTCTATATACACTTATATATGTGTAACTATATCCAAAACCACACAGAAACTACTGTTTAAATAAAACTGTGAAACTTAAATTTATTTCCTTTAATAGAGGTGATATATTTCATTTTCTACATATATATATTTACTTTATTTACATTTCAAATGTTTCCCCCTTTCCATGTCTCCCCTTCGAAAACCCCCTATCCTATCACCCCTCCCCCTGCCTCTATGAGGGTGCTCCCCCTCCCACCCACCCACTCCTGTCTTCCCTCCCTAGCATTCCCCTACTATGGTGCATCTAACATCCTCAGGCCTAAGGGCCTCTCCTCCCACTGATGGCTAACAAGGCCCACCTCTGCCACATATGTGGCCAGCACCATGGGTCCCTCCATGTGTATTCTTTGGTTGGTGGTCCAGTCTCTTGGAGCTCTGGGGGTCTGGCCAGTTGACATTGTTGTTCACTCCATGGGGCTGCAAACCCCCTCAGCTCCTTCAGTCCCTTCTCTAACTCCTCCATCCAGGACCCTACGCTCAGCCCAATGGTTGGATGTGAGCATCTGCCTCTGTATTTGTCAGGCTTTGCCTGAGTTTCTCTAGAGACAGCTTATCATGTTTCCATCAGCCAGCACTTCCCAGCATCCAAAATAATGATGGAGTTTCGTGGCTATATATGGGATGTATCCCCATGTGGGGCAGTCTCTGGATGGCCTTTCCTTCAGTCTCTGCTCCACACTTTGTCTCCTTATTTCTTCCTGTGAGTATTTTGCTCACCCTTCTAAGAAACACAGATGCTGGCAAGGATGTGGAGAAAGAGGAACATTCCTACATTGCTGGTGCGACTGCAAGCTGGTACAACCACTCTGGAAATCAGTTTGGCAGATCCTCAGAAAAATGGACATAGTACCTGAGGATCCAGCTATACCACTCCTGGATGTATATTCAGAAGACACTCCAACATGTAATAAGGACACATGCTCCACTCTCTTAATTGCAACCATATTTATAATAGCCAGAAGCTGGAAACAAACCAGATGTCCCTCAACAGAGGAATGGATACAGAAAATGTGGTACATTTACACAATGGAATACTACTCAGCTATTAAAAGTAATGACTTAATGAAATTCTCAGGCAAATGAATGGAACTTGAAAATATCGTCCTGAGTGAGATAACTCAGTCACAAAAGAACAAACACGGTATGTACTCACTGATAAGTGGATATTAGCCCAAAAGTTCGGAATACCTAAGATTCAATTCACAGACCATATGAAGCCTAAGAAGAAGGAAGACAAAAATGTGGATGCTTCAGTGTTTCTTACAAGGGTGAACAAAATATTCATTTTACTTCTTAAATTCAATCAATATAAAATAAAACTTTTTATGTTAAAGTTATAAAATCAACTTAAAAGACATATATTTATATATGCATTTGTATGTATGTATGTCTTTAAAAATTATGCAAGATTAAGCATGCTTTAGCATCCAATTTACTTTCAGGGACATTCTAGCATGTTCATGAACCACATGAGAATTCTTAGTAAATAAAAAATGTTGTATGGGATCACTGTGTTTAATCGCCATCACAATAGAGTAGATATATTTTCTTTAAACATAAGGAAGCTTTAACTCTAGGTGAAAAACCAATTTGTTGACAGGCATGTGGCAAGGAACTGAAAGTCTGACCTGGATTCAGTTTATATATACTAGGAAGATGATTTGTTTTTTGTTCCCTAAGAACTAACTACATTACATAGAGGTAGAAAGGGTAAAATTAAAATGCCCTATTTGAATTTTCTTATGTGTTCTCTCATTAGAGAACCCTAAGTATATCAAGAACAATGGCTGTTAACCAAATTGGCAGCAGCTGGCAGTATTTCTTCAGGCCCATTGTGATAGTGCCAGAGGGACAGGGTCTCTAGCAAATTTGGTCTGAATTCTCCTCCAAATGAACACCTGCTGTCATTGTCCAGTGTCAATCCTGCACTCACAAGGCCAGCTCTCTTTGCAGTGGAATCCACTGAAAGGGTATAAGCTTGCCAGTGTTGCACCCTGGCTTTATTTCCCTCTTCGTTTCAATTTTCTGAGTATCTCAGAGATAGAGATAATACAAAGTTTATCATTGGCTAGTGGCCATGGTAATGCTTTACATAAGGAGTTTCCTCAAATGTATTCCTATCTGTTTATTCTTTGGTTTCCATTTCTTCTCATTTCTCTTTATCTTCCTAGCTTATCTTGTATATCCAGGACAAGATTTTTATTGCACAAGTATATACCTTAAAGAAAATCATTCTAAGTGAACTATAACTGGAAGAAATAAATAATTCAAGTAAAAATAATTCAATGATATTCTCCAAATGGACAAGAAGTATTGGCTCTTTGCTCTCTTAGGCACTGAGTCTCTTTCCTTTGCTTTTATATAGTTGTTTGCTGGATTTACACAGTTGGTTGGCACTCCAAGCTCATGTTGTATTAGTAGAAATTAAGTTAAGACTGGTGCTTTTAAAAAAACAATTACAGGTCAAGGAATATGTATACCACCAATAGCTTGCTTTAAGTTTCTGTATATATGTGTAGCACTATAAAAAAATGCATAATCTCAATGTTACATTGACTTCTTAGTGAGTATTTATAATACTTGTTACAAAATATGCAAGCTATTAGACCAAAAAAAGTGAACTATATTGACCATGTTTTATTTCTGTCTCAAAATTGCATGGTACAAACATCAATTCGTACAGAATGTTCTGAGTAAATTTTATTACAAATGTTGTTTCTGCGTTATTCTATCTATATGGTTGTGTTCCTTTTCTTGCAAAATAACTCAATTACTTGACAACTGATAGTGTGTAAAATGTATATAAATAGCTGCAGCTTGCTCTGTGTTGCAGAGAGAGCCTCTTTGCCATCTGCAGCTCTTCGTCCCTCTTGTTAGTCCTTGTGCTTTGTTATGCATGAGCAAACACATTAGCCTTTTCATTTCATTCATTATACTCTTAATCCCTGATTAGTGTTTTCAAGATTCTTTCAAATCCACAACTTCTTTACTTCTTTTGAGTTAGTTTTATTTTTTCTTTTGTCTTCAGTGTGTACCAAACTTATCATTCAATCACAAAAGCTCTTTTTTATAAATGATTGGTAAATATATTAGCTTCTCATTTGAGTGATTAATTATGTGTAGCTGAAAATGGGAAAATTATCTCCTCACTTGAAATAATAAGGCGGCTTAATATTGGATTCAATGGTGTATGCTCCAAAAGCTTGAGTCGCAGCCCTCCACCAATATCACACATTCAGTTGATTCTTCTATTAAAGAGAAACTCTGGCTGGACTACCAAAAAGAAAGTGGCACCCATTAGGCTTCAGAACTGTTGGACTTAGCAACTGAGAGATGAGTTATATTTGTCACAAAGTCTTTGTGACCTTCAGTCTGTTGGTTTTCTCCATTACAGGAGATAGGGTCAGAAAGCTGTGTGTGTTATGAACAGTTATGAATTACACAGCAGGGCATGCTGAGCAAAGTTTGAAACCAATGATTACACTGCTTTCTTAGATCACCAGGCTTTCATTGTCCTTTTACCCACAATCAATCTCAAAGGAGCAAGAATGTCTCAATGTGATAATTTTTCTACTTGAGACATCCTTTTTACTCTTATTTAGGAATACGTTCAAGTACTCTTTGACATTATAACAAAATATATTCCTTTAAGGAACAGTCCTTGGTCCTGTGGGAGTTTGATGCCCCAGTGTAGGGGAATGCTAGGACAGGAAGACAGGAGTGGGTGGAAGGTTGGGGGAGCACCCTCATAGAGGCAGGGGTAGGGAGGAGGGGAAGTTGTTTTCCAGAGTGGGGGACCTGGAAAGGCGATAACATTTGAAATGTAAATAAAGAAAATATCCTATAAAAGAAAAAAGAAAAGAAAAAGAATCTAAGATGGGACTGAAACCAGGAATAAAAAGATACATAATTTAAATTGAAATCAATTTCTAATATAAATATGAAAGCTTAAAGATTTTGGCATGATTCTGTAGTCATACTCTCCTAGATAATGCCTCTCATTTCAGAGCATCTTCTTGTCAATAATATTGTAAAGAATGAATTTATATAAAAGTGTGTTTGTTAATTTCTATTTCTACAAAATAATAAAATCATAAATATCACCCTTCCATTTCTTCTTTTAGGATGCTTCCATTGCACATAGATTTCACATCATGAGAGAAAAGCACCCAGAGAAATTCAACAGCCGGTAAGGCAACCAATGATGGATTTTTAATTATGATTGCTATGGATGACTATGTCATTACAGAAGATCACTATGTATATTAGACTCTTTCTATGTATGTAGTGAATGAAGTTCAGACTAGATGTTTACATTAAGAAGAAAGTATAAATGAATCAGTTTTTCTTCTTTGGTTTTAATGAGGCTATAATGCAGACTACAGTGGGCATCATGTCTATTTCAATTTCATATGCTTTAAAGTAAATACTTGAAGTGTATGTTAGAAGTTACAGTTAATAACACACAATATAGACTTTACATGGCTTAGTATGTGAATGCTGATCATCCTTTATTCCGTGGGAAAACATGAAACTTTGACTTGGTAACTTTCAGTGTTCTTATTTTCATAGGTATCTCAGGCATCTACCCTCTGGACCACCATCCTATGTTAGCTTCAAGTAAATGCCAGTAAAAAGTTTCTTTCCAATAATTTCAAAAGGACAATATTCCTGCTCTAAATTCTAGACAATGACTTTTGTCCTTAGTCAGGGAAACAGGAAAAGCATGGCCCTTTCACTTTTATTCTTCAGGGGTAATCTGGCCTCTACCCTAGAAAGATGGGCCAAAAGTGGTGAATCACATCCAGTTTTTGTTACACTCATTTTTACTTGGTATTCCTTAAAATACCAAGTATTTGAAAACGATACTCTGTATAGCTGTGTAGACATTTTATTGCTTTATATATTAACATTCTCTGTTTGGCTAAACTGATAACTGTCCAGGAATGCATGTAACTTAGTAAATAATCCTGTGAGTTCTTGTGTCTATGCTAATTTCTTCATATAATAGTAGATGACATAATTTTCTTACATGTAAATAAGTTTACAAAATAAATGATATAAAAGTATTTCAAAAATTAAATTTTCCTAAACTGTAGACTTGAGGTACTATTTATTAAATAATCTTAATAAACAGTCTCAGAATTATTCATGTCCTACCTAATTGTTATTAAGTTCATTTAAATATTTTATAAAACAAATAATTCTAATACCCATTTCAGTTATTTCCTTGAGTTGTTTCTTGCACTACAAATAATAATTTATGAGCTTATAGCAAGGTGTTTCTTCTATCTCCTATCAGAAAGTTATAAAATTCCTATTGTTTTCCTTTATTGTGGTAGTTATATGATTATTTTGTTTTGGTGCTAAGGAAATACTAGCTTTGTAAATGACATTGGTAATACTTCCTCCACAATTGGAGGAATAGTTTGAAGCCTATTAGTATGAGCACTTCTTAAAATTTTAGAAGAATTCTGCTATGAATCCATATGACCTTAGGGTGTTCTTTCTGAGAAAATTTAGTACTGCTTCAATCTCATTGCTGACTGTAGATCTTTTCTAGTATTTATAGCTCTTTGATTTAATTTTGATAAGTCATATATGTCTAAGAATTTATTCATTTCTTCTATTTTTTAAATTTGAATATATCTTTTAAAGTATCTTATACTTAAAGATACCAGAATACTCTCAGGTCCAATAAAGTAGCAGTATACAATAACAACATACAGAAATCCAAAGGTTTTTGCATAACAGTAATAGTCAAAAAAAGAATGGAGAGGTGAAAAAGTCACATTCATGTCAGATTCAAAATAAATACATAATTTCCTAGGAAAAAAACCCTACCCCTAAACACCAGGGAAAGTAAATGAGAAACACTAGATGGTGAAAAGACCTCACATGTCCAGGAATTAGAAAAAGTCAGCAATTTGAAAGTACCTATATTACCAAAAACGATCTATAGATTAAATCAATCTCCATCAAAATTGCGATGACCTTCTTTGCAGAACCTAGAATGCAGAATTCCATCCTACATTTCATATTGCAGCACAGAAGGTACTAAACTGCCAAAATAAACCTGGGGAAAAAACAGCAATGCTGGAGGCACCATGGTACCTGATCTCAAACTATCTACAGAAGTATAATTAAAAAGCGATCATCACACTTTGTTCTTCCTTCTTCTTGAGCTTCACATGGTCTGTGACTTTTATCATGAGTATTCCAAGCTTTTGGCCTAATATCCACTTATTAGTGAGTACATACCATGTGTATTCTTTTGTGACTCGTTTACCTCACTCAAGATGATTTTTTCTAGTTCCATCCATTTGCCTGTGGATTTCATTAAGTCATTGTTTTGAATGGCTGAGCAGTACTCCATTGTGTAAATGTATCATATTTTCTGTATCCATTCCTCTGCTGAGGGATATCTGGGTTGTTTCCAGTTCTGGCTATTATAAATAAGGCTGATATGAACATAGTGGAGCATAAGTCCTTGTTATTTGTTGGAGCATCTTTGGGTATATGCTCAGGAGTGGTATAGCTGGGTCATTAGCTTCAGTTCTACTTAGAAGGGGTAACAAAATGATCCTGGGAGGTAGAGGGAGGGAGGGATCTGGGAGAGAGAGAGGAGGGGATGGGAAAAAGAGGGCAGGATCAGGTGTGGGAAGAGACAGGGGAGATATACAGAAGGCCAGGAAATTAAACTGAGGTTTGTAGCAGTTGGGGATGGTGAACTGGGATTAGCCACTAGAAAGTCCCAGATGCCAGGAAAGCAAGAGGCTCCCAGGACTCAACAGGGATAGCATTACCTGAAATACTCTAAAAAGAGAGAGAATGTGTAGAGACCATATCCAGAGGTCAGGCATGGCCCCTGGTTGAGGGATGGGGCTACCCATCCATCTCAAAAATAATAACCCAGAATTGCTCCTGTGTAAAGGAAATGCAGGGACAAGGAGTGGAGCAGAGACTGAAGGAATGGCTATCCAGATACTGCCCCACCTAGGGATTCATCTCATCACTAGACACCAAACCCAGACACTATTGTTGATGCCAAGAAGAGCCTAATATAGCTGTCCCATGAGAGGCTCTGCCAGAGCCTGACCAATACATATGTGCACGTTCCCAGCCAATCATCATACTGAGCATTGGAACCTCAATCGATGATTTCAAGGAAGGGCTGAAGGAGCTGAAGGAGTTTGCAACCCCACAGGAAGAATAACAATATCAACCAACCAGAAACCCCCAGAACTCCCTGGGACTAAACCACAACCAAAGAGTACACATGGAGAGACCCATCACTTCAGCTGCATATGTAGCTGAAAATTACCTTATCTGGCATCAAGGGGAGGTGAAGCCCTTGGTCCTGTGAAGTTTTGATGCCCCGCTATAGGGGAATGCCAGGGCGATGAGGCAGGAAGGAATAGTTGGGTAGGGGAGCATCCTCATAGAAGCAGGGGGAAGGGGAGGGGAGAGAGGGTTTGTGGAGGAGAAAACAGGAAGGGGGTGACATTTGAAATGTAAATAAATAAAATAACCAATAAAAATAAATGAATAAAATAAAGCCATCACTAAAAAACTGTGTATTCAAAAATAGAAAATAGAGGACATGCTAAAAACAAAAAGAAAGGAAGGAAGAAAGGGAGGGAGGAAGGAAGGAAGGAAAAACTGAAAGGAAAAAAAGAAAAAATAGTTATACCTCCTAGTGCTTGATAAAAGTATCTGAAAAGTCTACTGGATAAAGGAGTCTTTAGCAAAAGTTTTAGGAAGACTAGACTTCCCCACACCCAAATAACAATAAGGCTAGCTCATATCTCTAACTCTGTCCTCAAGTAAATATGGATATTATGAAGGAAACAAAGGATAAATGATGCTGTGGAAGAAGCAGGGATGGATGAATTGTTAGTCAAGGATTGTGAGAGCATAAACTAGCAAAACACTTTGGAAATTGGTTTAAATATTCTTCAGCATTCTTTCTTTAACTTCTGCTTCTCCACCTGAATCCTTACTGTTTATAACTAACTCTTCACTTTAGTAGATTTTGTTATAGATAGAAAAATTGAGAAGCATAATTGAGTCCCAAATGAAAATTTTGAGCCAATTTAAAGCCCCCATACAGCCTCAAACACTGCTGAAGGCCCTCACCTTTCTCACGACTTCTGATTCTGCTTACCCAGAAGAGAAAAAGTAGCAGAGTAAAGACTGAATGTTTTGTTTAAGAAATCTAGTTCATATTGGAAAAAAAGAGGTGGACGTCTGTTTTATATATCACTCCTAGCTTTAAACTCTCTTAGTCTCAAATACTTCAGCCATTTTGTGCTCTACATGAATTCATGTTTTTCATCTTCTTCTTCCTCAGCATCTACAAACCATACTATGTTTAAATTTAAACCTGACCAATTGCTACTCATGTAAGCAGAGGACATATTTGGATCACTATTACTTGTTTCCTTGATTGGTAAATGAGAAAAAAATATTGCACTATATTTGGCCCATGATGCGAACCACGTTAGATTCCCTCTGAAGTTTCTTTATCTTGCGATCAGCTTCCTTTTCCTCCCATACCACTCAGATTTCGATGCAGTGTTCCATCAAAGAGCATGGGATTTCGCTCACTAATAGCTGCTAGCAAGTAGAAGTCCGTGAGAGGTGTTACTTAGGAAGAATCATTTCAATCATGGGAAATAATACAAAAACAGTCCAAAAATAAAACAACATTTTCAATTACTCCTGCCATTGAGGAAACACACCATTACTACAGAATTTTACAATTGAGGAGAAATTTTCTACATAGGCAGTGAATGCCTTTCCAAGGCTTCTTATGAAGTAATTCTCACTCTGGAAATGTGTCATTTTGTAATGCTTCCTTTTCGCCCTAGCCTATCTTTCATTTTACTTCACTTTGATGCATAGGATTTGTGTGTTCCAAACAAAGATCAGTATTTACCTCTTGCTTTTGTATCTGCATTTTACATGACATGCCATGAAATGAAGAGAGAATATCAGGCTTAGATGTGTGTATTAGGCCTATATAGTTTCTCTTCTGATGGAACTTGAGGTACCAAATACCAGAAATGAAAGGACCTTCATTTTCTTGCTCTTTACAAAGTGTTTAAAACATTATTTCCATTATGACAATCCAACATGGCAGTTTTGAACTTCATTTCTGGACCATCACCTAGTATATAGAAAAGAATGTAGCCTATGTTATCAAGTGACAAACTAAGCTTTGATTTAGGTTCTGTTTGGTGCTAGTCTCTGTTCTCTAAGGAATGATACCATTTTTAACTGTTACTTAACCCATGCCTGATAGTATTCCACATCTGGACAGAGATTAGTTCTGAGTCAACTGCTAGAGAGACTATAGAAGCTGAGAGGTTTACCTAGTGTCTGTGGCAATGAGAAAGGTTAAAAAAAGCTTTACTTGGATGAGTAAACCTTCAGTCTAGTAGTAAAGAAAAGGTTAAAAAAAGCTTTACTTGGATGAGTAAACCTTCAGTCTAGTAGTAAAGAAAAACTAATCTCAATTTTTGGAATAAACAGAGGAAGTGAATACAGAGGGAATGGAATTGCAGATAGAGTGAATAGGAGACCTGGTACCTGGAGAGGAGAGGTAGCTTGCATGATTCTTGATTGAACTAAGGCCTTTGAGAACTTACAATATAGAGAACAGCAAAGTTGTGATGAACGGTGAGAAACAGAAACAACCAAGTACATGTCAAGGAGGGACTTCATGAGGTTGTTCCATGGCTACAAATGATATATTCAGATATTCTAACCACACCTCCAGGTTTCTCGACAGGTAGCGTTAACCCTGTAGTGAACATCAGAGATTCATGGATACACAAAGTCACTCTGCCTGCATAGTGTAGCTGAAGGACATTGAACAAAAAAATTTCAACTCATTAATGTTGCCAAGGAAAAAAGCTGGGAATCTTCAGGTTTAGACTATCTCTGGATCTCTGAGTAAGACTTTCCTCCCATTACCACTCTGAATCTGTCTCACACGACTTTCTTAATCTGTACTCATAATGGTCCCAGTGTAAACCTATGGTGTATAATCAGATTTTCTTCATACAAGCTTAGCAAAATGGGAAGAGAGGATAATAAAATACATGGTAGTAGGGACTTGATGTGGCCTTGATATTACTACCAGGAACTGGGATCTCCTTCTTTCCCAAGGTGACTCTGCATCTCTTACACAGAGCAATCAATTATAGGTTCATGGCTATTCACCTGTTCCTGACTCAGCAGGTGACAACAGCAGGCAGCATTTCCATGGGGTAGGACTAGAACTCTCTTTCTCTTTCTTCACAATCTCACTTTGAAGTACTAACTGTAGTAAAACTCAAGATTATGCTGACCTTGAACTCACAGAGATCTGTCTGCTTCTGCTTCACAACTGCTAGTATTAAAGGCACGGATAACAGCCACTACTAATTATTATACTATAACATTGTAAGATACAGTCGCTACCTCATATTTCCTATTTTGGTGTGTGTGTGTGTGTGTGTGTGTGTGTGTGTGTGTGTGTGTGTGTGTGTGTGTGTGTGTGTGTGTCTATCTGTGGTATATGTGTTTGCACAAGTTTGTGTGTATTCATGTGAGTACAGAAGTCCACATGTATGTGGGCACATACAGATAGAGACTAGAGAGATCAAGGTCAATAGTTTTCATTCTTCGCTCTCCACTTTATTTCTTATCTATTAGTCAAGAGCCAACCCAGGTTGGTTTTTTTGTTGTTGTTGTTTTGTTGTTTTTTGTTTGTTATTGTTGATTTATGATTTTTGAGGGGGGTTGTTTGTTTGTTTTATTGTTGTTTTGTTTTGTTTTTGAGGTGGGCCTTGGGGGAAGAGCATCCATGAGTGGTAAGACTTGGTCTTACTAGATATTTAGGGTTGTTGTTTGATAGTAAAATGTTTACTAATCTTAAGTCTGTCACTTTGTTACTATAGCTGACCTGCCTGAGTCCCTTTAAGGCCAGAAATTGTAGTCTTTGGTGTTTAGGACCTCATAAAACAGCAGGGGATCAAGTAAACAATTCTTAGAGCCTGTTTTCTTTTATCCTGATATCTCTCCCTTGTCAGGCTAGGGAGAAGTTTAGAACAATAAACTTTTATTGAACAAGGAGAAGAGAGTCATGCTGGCAGAAGGAAAGACGTTTACACAAACAAATATGGATTAATCTCACATAAATTCATATACACAGTTACATATATGTATATATGTATGTATGTATGTATGTATGTATATCCATTTGAACCATTTGGGCCCATCTTTCATACTATCTTGCAATTACATACTTAAAGACATACATCTATACTGGCATATGTATATGGAACAAAAGACCAAGCACTAGTATCGAAAGAACTCACTCATTCTGGATGAAAAATGAGTTTGAGTCTTTATTGTACAGAAAAAGAAAAAACTTCTACACTTTTATTGCTAAATGAATCAAAACGAAGTCTGTAAGAAGAAAGCTTTGATGTCTTTAGTTAGACTAAGCCTGCCTTGCTATTAAGACATCTTCTGTCCCATGGTAAGGAGAAGCCTGCCTGTTCCTTCTGTTCTCTCTAAAGTGTCTTTATATATTTTCTATTTCCCTCTGTATTCTGTATATTGCTCTCTTAATTTTTTAAGTTGCCTTATATTTTCTAAGTTATTCTACTCTGTATTCTTCTAATTTTGTTCTCTCCTCCTGCTCTAATGTAACAATGCTCTTATTTTCAATATGTTTACTTCTAAGTTCTTCTTGAGTTTACTTCTGTCTAAAAATTTCTCTTTCTTTCTTTCTTTCTTTCTTTCTTTCTTTCTTTCTTTCTTTCTTTGTCTTCAACACTTATATTTCAGGATACATGAACACATGGTAATAAGTTTATCACAAGTTTACACATAAATTTAATCATAAATCAAATAAGAAGTTTACAGTAGAAAATGTTTACATGTATATTCATTAAGTGTATTATCTGGCTAAACATTCATCATTTGCCACTAGCTCTACAGGTTCATAGAGTGTTAAAGACTATAACTTTTGTGACTAAGTTATTAGTAAAGTTTTGTATAGTTAAACCCAGTCAATATTTTATCATCTGTCCTTGTACCTATAATAAATTCTCAGTTTCCTTTATATGACCTTTGTTTAATGGTTTTACAACTTCTTAGAATATGCTCTAAGCTGTAAATGCCTGTTTACTGTCTCAAAACAAATTTACTAGTGACACTTGAAGCCTGGCAGAGTTCTCAATGTAGTTTTGATATCAGAAAAGACTTACTAGCAGTCCTATTATAAAAGAAATTAATAATTACTAATTTAATTTATGAATTCTTATAGGATCATCATTAAGAACACTACAATACAGTATATCTTCATTGTTTTGCAGAAATCTGTTCAAAAGGCTGGGCTACTACCTAGTGATTGTTATATATATTTAATAATAATAGGAAAAGAATATGACTAGCAGGAATCTTTCTTGAAATAAAATTCTACTGGGCCTTGCTTGCAGAAGCAAATCTGTCATTAAGTGTACAGTGCATGACAAAACCATCTCAGGAAAATCACCTACTAGATTTAGCCTCTCCTTGATGTCTCCTGGATATCCTTTTAAAGACATCAGTGTTAGTCACTGAACCTGGAGATTACTAATTGGCTAGACTGGCTGCACAGTAAGCTCCTATGATGGCCTCCTCCATTCTCCTCAGCACTGCACTTATAGACACATACAAAAATATCCATCTTTTTCGCTTTCACATGGGATCTGAACTCAGGTTCTCAGGCTATTATGGAGAGTATTTACTGACTCAACCACCTTCCTGCTATGAAACTTATCATTTGTTATTAAAAAATGACACGTAAGGAGAAACCAGAAGATGCAGATTTGCTAGTTGTGTGCTGCTTTACAGTAGTGTCTAAACAGGTTCTTTTCTTTAAGGAAGTCATGAGCTAGTGGAGGAAATTGTTTTTAGACAAGTCCAAAGGTCTGTGAAGACAGGAACCCAGAGCTTCCTGTCAAAAAGGCAATAAAACAAGACATGAACTCTGATGTTTTCTTTACTAGTTTGGTTTTTAAAATATTTATTTTATTATCTATAGCTACCTTAAAAATGATCGTTGTTCGTGTATTTCAGTTTCATTAGATTTCTTCAATTCAATGATCAAAATTTTGACAAATGTAGATGAATCACAGGTGAATAGATCTTAATATACAATTAATAAAATGCATTATAATAGAAACCACCTCTACAGCTTCAAGTCAGTTAGGTATGTACATTTCAGCCTATAATTTTATAGATGATTTTTATTTAAAGTCCCAAACATTTAGGTAACTTTCAAAGCACTAAGATAAAAATTTAATATATTAATGTTTTTCTGAAAAAAGTAAATTATACATAAAACAATTAAATGTGACAGGGTAGATATCCAGTTTCAGCACTGAGACAAGTACAGCCACAGACAGTATACTTTCATATTTTCAAGAATTTTCAAATGGGCTTTTAGAAGTGATACTAGTAAAAGTGTTTCAAGTCAAGGCTCTTGTCACAATAAGATGTCTACCATTGATGCCATATTCCAGCATGCTCACATTGAAATACCTTTATGTTGTATAGAACATTAGATTTC
Organism: Uromys caudimaculatus; assembly: GCA_028551405.1. Lineage (NCBI taxonomy): Eukaryota > Metazoa > Chordata > Mammalia > Rodentia > Muridae > Uromys > Uromys caudimaculatus. The sequence goes on from CM052705.1 coordinate 48,146,699, forward strand.
TAAAATTATATTAAGGAAAATAGTATTATATATAATTTGCATTAGCTATGCTTCTTATGCTAGGAATCAAAATAATTTGGAAAGTTAATTTGCTGGTGCTTTAAAAAGTGTACTTTGCAAGGTTTATTTCTTATTCTTTCCAAGTTCCTAGAGAGATCTAAGTTAACTGTTAAAATATAACACACTGTCTGTCTTTCTAAAGTTTAAAATAAAACTGAAAATATATAAAGACTTCTCAGATTTAAACTCAAGGCAAAATAGTGTTTGAAGTACACATGTTAATACAATTTAAAACCATATGTTATATAATATTGGTATTTAAAATATAAATATAACTTGACTGTTAGCATCTACAATCATTTTCAAGCTGTTGTGATTTCACAGATAGTTCACCTCTTCTGGTTATATTTAGAGTACTTTAAATTCTTGTTCTTAAGAATTCTTTTTATTAATTGTTCACTAGTCACTATAAAGTGTGCTTCCATTAAAATGACAATTATATGGACCTAATATTTTCAGGAAAAATATTTTAAGTTACGGAAGCAAGACTTTGAACAACAATAAGAAATAACAAGTCAGGTGGAATTTTCTATGCCAGAAGTTTTGGTTATATTTCAGACATTTCCTTTCACTTGAGTTCATAGAATTAATTCACTAGAAGTGTTTTAATTCACACTTTTAATGCATTATATCTAAAATAATTTTCTTGGAATGAACTAAAGGGACCAGTTAAGAAACACTATGATAAATGATTATAATGGTATAATAGTTTTACTCATACGCTGAACCTTGAAAGTATCTGGTTTCTGATTTATACAATGAGATATAGTTTTCTTAACTACAAAACCTAGAATTGTTCTGAGGACAAATTTATTAGCATATCTGCAAGAAATTTCCTAAATTAAGATAATGGAGGTACAAGGTCTCATACAAATTTAAGTGACACCATTCGAAGTGGTAGTTTCCCAGTCTACATAAAAAGAAATGTGGTTAAGTACCAGCTTTCATCTCTCTGCTTCCTAACTGCAGACTCAATGGGACAAGCTGTCTCACCCTCTTATCCCCACACCTCCCTTGTCCCATGTGTTATGTTCTTTATTCCCTTGAACTGAAAATCAAAATAAACCCTAACTTCTTAAAATTACTTCTTAGCAGGCATTCTGTCACATTAATGCAGAAAGTAAAGACTGCAAACAACAGATAATGGGAATGGAGCCCCTGCTCTGATAAACCTGACTTAAGTCTTTGGAACTGGTTTGAAGGAGGGCTATTGAAGAGTTTGCAGCTGCTAAAGAAGCTCTAAAGGCATGAAACATGAGTTGATCATAGAGTCTGACTCCATGGTTTCAGAGAGGCCTTAACACTTGGCCATGATTGGCAGAGTTAGTCCCTACAGTCAAGGCCTCAGAGACCACTGCGTAAAGCCATGACAATGAAACTTGTCCTGCAGTGAGAGCTCCAATACATTGAGGAGAAAAGCATTACATGTCTTCCAAGGAAAGTTACAAACATAGTTTGATATGACCCATTAAATGGTCTACATGTGCTTCAGGCAACAAAGCCATTAATCTGGGACTACCTAGGCCCTTCAGAGTCCAGACAATTCTATCATGAGCCCTGGAAACCTTACTGGGAGCTATACCTCTTTTTGATTTCACTATTTGGTTTCAGTCATACTTTGTTCTGATCTTTTCTTCATATGCCTCCCTTCCTTCCTTTTGGAATAAGATTGATTATTCTGTGCAACTGCATGTTGGAAATATGTAGGCTATTTTATTAGACAGATGCTCAGTTAAGAAAATGCCTGAGTCTCAGAAGAAATCATACATTCCATTTTTAACAGTGTTGGAATTGTTGAAGACCGTAGGTACATTAAGTTTGACTGAATGGAGCTTGCATTAAGGGATAATCAGGAGCCTGTGGGTGGATACTTACAGCCTAAAAGTCATTCAGGGCACTATCAAGTTGACAAATGTTGAACCTATGATAGTTTATATTAATTACCAACTTGGTGATAACAACAACCAAATTAAGAGATGAATCTCTGGGTATGTCTGTGAGGGATTGTCTATATTAGGTATGTAAAGTGAGAAGCTTAAACTCAAGTAGTATGATTCCACAGGTCAAACTCTCACACTACAGAAAAAGGAGAATGTTAGCTTAGGATCAAACTTCATTACTTTCTGCTTCATGACTATAGACTTAATTTGCCCTGGTGTATTATCTCCTTGCTGATAGACTCACTGTATTTAAATATTTCCTTGTAGTATAAAATAAGGACACTTTCCCTTAAGTTGTATCTTGTCATGAATTATTTTACAGCATCAAGGGAAGAAACTACTTCTCATTTATATATTAGTTTGTACTTCTTATTCGCAATTTTGTTGGCTAGCAATGTGTAATTATCAGCTACCTACTAATTCTTATGTGGTACTATATTAATGTGCAAAGTATCACCCCCTATATGTTATACAAATACATCTACATATGTGTATATTTTCATTTTGAGAACTGAATAACATATGGTAGTCATCTATTTCCAAAGCCAGCAAAATTTAACTCTAAATAAATGTTATCCATCTGAAAAGATATATTATTGAAGCAATATTTAATTAGTCAAAATAAATAGCTCATAAATCATACTTATTGATTTTTAAACTGCCAAATTACAGCTACACATTCTTTGAACTGTGTGAATAATGCTTATCTAGCCTTAACGGAGAAAGTACATTATTCTGTACATTCTGTATCCCATTAAATATTGGAAATTATAATGTCCAATATAAGAACAGAAAAACAAACTCTATCCTAAACTTTCTTCTTTGCTATAGATAAAAAAGTACAAAGGAAAAAATAATAAAACAGAGAATTATTATTTCTTATTTAAATAGAAAAATATCTACTTGAGATTTTCCTATAAAATGTGGATTTGAAATAATGGAAAGTTTTAGTGAGTTTGGGGTGACATAGTGTATAGCCTAGCATGTACACAGCTACCACTAACATTTGATTCCTAGCACTGAGAAAAATAGTTTTAGTAATCTTGAACTAAATACCACAAAGTAATTCTATACTGTTATACACCATTGAAAAGTTGGTCCTGTGAATTTGATTAAATACATTTTGAAACATTAAAGAAGTATTCAAGTTTTTTCCTTAATATAATAATTATAAATTTATAAATCTTTACTTTCCATAATTATTTATTTCATGCTTAATAAATGTCAATGACAGCCCCTGCACCAACTATTAGGAATCCCACAAGAAGACTAAGTTATACCATCATAACATATATTTAGAGAGCCTAGGTCAGTCCCATGCAGGCTCCCTGATTGTCAGTTCTGTTTCTCGAGTCCCTTTGAGCCCAGATTAGTTGATTATGTAATTTTATATGATAATGCATGGTTGGAAAGTTGTTCCTCTGAATTTAAATAAATAAATTCTGAAACAATTGTTTGTCTGTGGGGCCTCTGGAATCTATGCCCCTAAGTTCCTGGATGAAGACTCTAGATGGCAGTTATGCTAGACTCTAGTCTATGTGTACAGAAAAATATCAGTAAGAATCATTTCATTGACATTTTTTGGTGGTTGTGTGTATCTTAGGTCTCTGGGCTATACAGCATCTGGTTCCTAGCACTCCAGGCCATGTCAGGGGTTAGATTTCTCTTTTGGCATGGGTCTCAAACTGGACCATTCTTTGGTTGTCCACTGCCACAAGTTCTGCACCATCTTTACCCCAGGACATCTTGCAGACATGACTTATAGCTCAAAGGTTCTGTGACTTGTGTGGTGGTTTGAATATGCTTGGCCCATCTTAAGTGGTACTAGTAAGAGGTAGGGCATTACTGGAAGAAGTGTATTCTTGTTAGAGTAAGTTTGGCACTGTGGAGATAGGGCTTTGAAGTCTTATATATATGCTCAAGCTTTGCCGGTACAATGCAGAGTCTCCTGACTGCCTTCGGAACAAGATGTAGAATTCTTGGCTCCTCCAGCTCCATTTCTGCCTGCATACTCCCATGCTTCCCTCCATGATGAAAATAGACTAAACCTCTGAAACTGTAAACCAGCCCCAATTAAATGTTTGCCTTTATAAGAGTTGCCTTGACCATGGTGTCTATTCACAGCAATAAACCCCAAACTAATTAAGGCAGCTGGGTTGGTGCCAGGTTAGAGGAGATGGCCATTTCAGGCTCTTTATCTCCCATCACTGGGAGTCTTTACTAGAGTCACCCTCATAGATTACTGGGAATTTCTACTGCACTAGGTTTCTCCCTTTTCCATCAAATACCCACCCCGATTACAGTCATCTCTTCCAGAACTCTATCCACCCATCCTCTCCTGACTTGACCATTCCTGTTCTAGTCCCTACCTGACCCCAGTCCATCCACAACTTCTATTTTATTTCATTTCTAGCAAGATTCATTGACCGCACTGTAGCCCTCCTTGTTACTTACAATCTCTGGTCCTCTGAAATGTAGTATGATTATCTTTGCATCTAATATCCATTTAATAGTGAGTACATACCGTCATTGTCTTTAAGGATCTTGGTGACCTCACAAAGGATTATTTTTTCTAGTTCCATTCATTTTCCTGAAAATTTCATGATGTATTGCTTTTAACAGCTGAATAATACTCTACTGTGTAAAATGTGCCATTTATTCTTTATCAATTCCAAGGAGTGGTATAGTTGAGTCTTGACTGGACAACTAACCAAAAAGTACACATAGAGGAATCCATGGCTCTGGCTATGTATTTGTCAGAGGACAGCCTTGTTGGACATCAATGGAAGGAGTGGCCCTTGGTCCTGTAGGGATTTGATGCCCAAGTGTAGGGGAATTGAGGGCAGGGAGGCAAGAATGGGTGGGTGGGTGGGGGAGTACCCTCATATAAGCAGGGAAAGGGGGGATAGTATAGGAGATTTCCAGAAGGGAAACTGGGAAAGAGAATAATATTTAAAATGTAAATAAGGAAAATACCCAATAAAAGAAAAGAAAAAATTATAAGTATCTCACAGAGACCATTTTGACATAATTATATTCTCATGAGAATTCTATATCTTAAGCTCTTTTGTGTGTTTTCTGCCTGCTGGTACCCACTAGTCTTCCTTAAGAAGACTTCTATTCTTACTTTGCACTATTATTTAATTTTAATCTCCATATGAAATCCTTTGAACATGCTCTGAATAAACATTATTATTAATTCAGCTTTTATACATGTATCACGTTCTGCCTGGAATCAGTGACAGGTAGTTAGGTAGATGATAAATTCAGATAGTTGTATGTGTTTATGTAGACCACAATGCATGGATGCATGTCTTTCCATACATGTATTGTCTAAGACATTCTACATTCATATCATCATATTATGGTAAAATTTTTCATAATTATTATATTTCTAATATAATGATCTTAGGATAAAAAAACAAAACTACACTGTTCTTTTCATAAGTTTTCATTTGTATATTGAGAGTACAGATAATCTGTTTGAGTTGAACAAATAGGAAAGTGGGTGGTAATTCAGAAGGAGAGTCCTGCACTCAATAGTTCAGGCTCTCTGATTCCCTGCAGTCTCCCCTGTCAGGTTGCTGATGTCATTACCCCTGAATGTCTCTGCCCTGGCTTTTGAAGAGCTTGGTTGTGAGACAGACAGATGCTTTGGATGGAGTCTGTAGGAGCTAGGGAGGAGTAAGGATGAAATTCAGTAATTTTTCTTCCTTTTTTGTTTCTTACCCCCTCTTCCTCTTCTTTTCCTTGTATACTCCTTTCCTCTTGTCTTGCAGCAAACCATGAGGAGGGAAAAAGAATGAACAACTTTATTTTGGATAATATGCTGTTGTTGATCTGACTTACTTTTTCCTGATCAATATTTCTTATTTTAATGCATGTCGTCCAACTAGATGATGAGTCTAGAATTACTAAGCAAATGGGAATCTGAACATAAGATTATAGAGAGAAATTAGTCAGATATTACAAGAAAGAAATTAACCACAGGGAACTGTATATTGACACTGTACAAAGGAAGTTACATTATGAAGTCCTAAGTTAAGGTACTTATAGAAAACTAAAGGATGTCATTAAAATAGGGGTTGTCAATATTTATACATTCTCCAGGTGATGTTAAAAATATTTATTTCTGTGCTCTGTTTGCATGATACTTAGATTTAATTTATATACTTACTTTGAACATATTTTAGATATTTTTCCTTGATTTTCTTATTCTATTCCTAGTGTTTATATTTAATTTTACATAAATTTGCATGTGGTCTATGCAAAAATTTTACTAATTCACATCTTAAGAAAACATGGAGACAAGATTTAAAACATAGAAATAGCTACTTCAGAGATGTCCTCTCCAAACTCTCAAGAACTATTGAAGTACTTTCTTAAGTGCTTAACTGTTTATCGACCACTAGCAGTTTTAGAAAAAGAAAAAAACTACTCAGACCCATGCTTTCTATACCTACAAGTAAATTTTTAGAAAATATTTATCAGATGAAAACAGATAGTAAAATAACATCTTATTCCCAACTGTGTGACAGCAAACATATTATATACATATATATATATATATATATGTATATGTATATATATGTATATGTATATGTATATGTATATGTGTGTGTGTGTTTGTGTGTGTGTGTGTATGTACTGTAATTATAAATTTAGTCCATATGTATAGTCTGTAGTAAATTAGCTCCTAAACTAAAAGAAATAATACTAATCTAGGCAGCAATAAGACTACTGTTTTCCATTACCCTTACCCCAATTTATCAGCTATTTCCTGTGCTAAAGTCTCAGAACTTAATCCTCCTTGTGTTCTCACCTAACCTGTTGTTGTTAATAAGATCAAGTTGTGTTCTGGACATGGAAGATATTCTCCAAACTAATACACAATGAACAACCAACGTTGAGAAATGATATTACCTTGATGGAAGTGGATCGCAACATTGTTTTCCCTGTTGCCCCTGGATAGTCTAGAGCCTGCATTTGTAATTGATTAGAGTTCAATTCTTATTTTCTTAATGTATACAATCTTAATGCTATCTAAGTGAGTTGATTTGGCATGAAGCTTACCTGATTTCTCATCTCTAGATGCAGTAGAACTCACTAACTATATCAATAATATAATGAATGTCATATAGCTTTTTGGGAATAAGATCAATTGATACTTCATAGAAATTATCCCAGGGAAAAATTTGAGGACTACTGTTGTAATGGTTCTTTATAGGGCATATTAAATATAAAATAAGTCTATCTTGAACTATTTCCAAAGAGGTTAATCACCTCATTATAAGGTAATTTTACCTAGAAAGTAATCCCCTGACATGGCTAATTGGAACTAATTAGATGCTCTGTGCTGCTTCTGGCTCCACCTAAGCATTACTTACTAATACTTTTCTTTCAGAAAATATGTGGTTTCACACGCATGTGAAGCATCACTTTCTGTCTGAACAAAGTTAATTCTAAAATATATAACCTGGAAAGGCTGTTTTTCTTTGGGGTTTCCCTCACTGATTCCCTCACTGATATTGTAAAATATTCATGTATGTAGCATTTTCAAGTCTATATATATTTTCTTGTCTGTAATTTACATGAACCATATGCACATGAAGTACATACTGTCCCCAAGTAACCTTCATACTTCTATGCATTGATCAGAATTAGTTCTAAAATTGAAAGAAAACATTATTTTTGAAGTTAATTCTTTATTATTACTATTATTATTATTATTATTATTATTATTATTATTATTATTATTATTATTGATTTTATTTACATCTCAAATGTTGCCCCCATCCCCAGTCCCCCTTTGCAGAGTTCTTACCCAAAACCCCTGCCCCTTCACCTCTGAGAGACTTCCACCCCTATGCAATCCAGTCCTGGGCAATCAAATCTCTACAGGATTAGGCACCTCCTCTCCCACTGAAGCTTGACAAGGCAGCTCTCTGCTACATATGTGCCAGGGGCTTTGGTGCAGCCCATGTATGTTCTGAAGCTATTTTAGGCTTACAGATAGGAGCCTAGCATGCCTGCCCTCTGAGATGCTCTCCCAGCAGCTGACTGAGACAGACACAGATACTTACAGCCAAGCATTGGACTGAGGTTGGGGAGCTTTATGGAAAAGTTAGAAGACAGACTGAAAGAATGGAAGGGAATGGCAACCCCATAGGAAGACCAACATTTTCAACTAATCTGCACCCTGGGAGCTCTCAGAGACTAAGCCACAAACCAAAGAAAGCCTTTCTTTAATGACTAAAATTTCTAGAAAGATTTAAAAATTAAGAATATAAAACCTAAATATAAATGTCAGTATCATATTCCAGTTTCTCAGAAGAATCCACCTTCTTCTGACTTAACCCTCTAGTAAGAACCCTTTGATAGTGATTACCAAATATTAAATAACCAGGATATATTTTAGTCATTGTTCACGGCATTCTCACTGCCACCAAACTCAAGCTTCCAATCTCTAATGCATCCATTTTTATTCCCAGGACTCTCTGCTTCTCCTATGCTTTCCTTGTCCTACTTATGTGACTGTCATTGGAGAACCTGAGATAATCGTTAGGACCACACTTATAACTGTCCTGGTGAACAGTAAGAAGCAGAAACTCTAGCACAGATCCAGACAGCTGCCCCCACTCAGAAGTTGAGTGCTGAGTACTTATGCCCGGGTGCTTGAACCCAGAGCTCATCCACCCTGTAGTGACAAAAGGCCTAAAGGAGACAGCAGATCTTCACCTTTTCCCTTAAGATAGCACAGATGATGGTTGGAGTGTTGCTCAGTTGATAAAGTGCCTGGCTAGCAATAATAAAGCCCCAAATCTGGTCTTTATCCACCAAGTAAAATTAGGTGTGATGGTGCATGGGAGTCAGAGGCAGGAAGATCATAAGATCCAGGTCATACTCAAGTATATAAGATCTCAAACCCAAAACTGATGGGTGTGTGTATCTGTGTGTACGTGTACATGCATGCACATGCGTATGTGTATCTGCATATGTGTGTGAGGTATGTTTGTATGCGTGTATAAATGTATATACATATATATATATATATATATACGTAGCTGTGTGTGTGTAATGATACACACACACACACACACACACACATATATACATTCACTCATTAATGAAAACAGCAGATGTGATGAAGTAAGACTAAGGGGAAATATACTTCTGGAAGAAAAGTTTTGATTGTTGCCTTGCTTAAAAGCTGAAGAGAACATGGATCTGCAAAGCAATCGGCTGGACATGGAAGTATGTAAGTACGTACATTCAGAATGGCTGAAAGCACGCCAAGCAATAGGTCAATACAGAGGAAAGGTTCCCTATGGGGTGATGATGATAATGACAAGACCAATTTCCCATCTGTTGGATATGAGATATTGATGGACCATCTCTACCAATGCCATGGACAGCAAACATTATTGAACAGTCACTAAGTAAACTGCATGCTGGAGCTGAGCCTCTACTGCCATAAAGGGGTCACTTTCGTCTCATTATTTGCAAAACTGGAATGATTCCAAGTATGATGGTCTAGGTTACTTAACTGAATTTGGTTATTTTAAATATAATTGATGTGTTATATTCAAGTTATTCACTTAAAATCATTGTTAAATTATATTTCATACCTTTTGAGAAAAATTATTAAGCATTCTCTGTGATTGTTCATTTTTAATTGATGTATCAAAAACAATGTATTTGAATTATTTTGTTATAATTTATTTAAAAGAGCTTCTTATTAATAAAGAATAAAATTTCGGTTATTTTAATATAATTAATGTAGGGATGTAATTTAACTGTAATCTTCAAGGTGTAATTGTATATAAATTTTTGAATTCAATTTAAAATATATGTTCTTAGTAAGAGAGAAAGAGGATATCAAAAAAGAAGGAACCAAGGAAGGAGGGAAAGGAGGGAGGGAGGGAGGGAGGAAGGAAGGAAGGAAGTCACTTTTTATAAGTCTAAAAGATGTTTTAATACATTGACGAAGTTGTAGAATCCAGCCAGCAGAGGGCGCGAGCACATATGTACTCAGCATTGCAGTTCAGCCTTCTAGAGAACATTGGATGAGTCCTTGCTGAATATGCTCACTGGCAAAGTCATTGTTTGGTTGTTGCGTTGCCAGGACTTGGATTATTGACATCAGTAGTCCTTCTCATGTGGAAGTATGCAGCTCTTCTAACGAAGTGTAATCTGAGTTGTGTTTGAATGCCAGCCAGTGCGCTTGCGAGTCTGTTAGAAAGCTCCAAAGTCTCAGCAGTGTGCAGCAGGAGGGCAAAGGACATCCATGCACCCCGTCCCACTGACTAATTAAAGAGCTTTGATCACATTGGATGAACAAGCCAGCCTTAACCCTATGTAGAAGGAGCTTTGGTGCAGTCAAACTGAAAGTCTTAGGGTTGATACTCTGCTTTAATTGTAGCATTTTCTAATTATAGTAAAAGCCAAAGTCTGAGATTATTTTCTAATGGGAAAGGAGTGTATTCTTTAAAATGTTCCTTATTTTTTGAAAGTAAATATATGGAGAAATTAACTATATAAAAGCATTCCTGTGACACACGACACCACTAATTTTCTTTCCAATATAATTATGATTTTAGAATAATATTTTACAGATGTTAATAATATTAACTTCTATTTAAATATGTTTTTACTTTTTGTATCTTTGATATTACAATTCTTCTTGTATAGCCATTATAAAAGCAAGCAAAAAATTTTTAACACACAAGCAAGCTACTAGCAAACAGAAACTGCTGTGCTGGCTACTAGTCATTTGAGTTAATTAAAATACCATTTTTTTTTTTTTAACAATGCAGGTTCTTTTCCTACCATTTGTCACTGTGCTGTGATCTCTCCTTACCGTGGCATCTAGCATGCTCTTCCATTTGTGTGCATTTGCACATATGATGTATCTATGTGGTGTGTGAAATCTGCTTACTTTTAAAGGCTGATAGGAAGCACATTTGCTTCTGATCTTGTATTGTCAATGCTGTCACATTTCTTTATGGTCCAACACATTGAGCATGTAGTAAACACTTTAAAAACCTGTGGGAAGTTAATTTTTATGTGTAACAGTGTGAGGAGTTCCGCTTCTCTTCTTCATTCAATGAGACTTTATAGCAATTTTATTTGCAAAGATGACTATTATTTCAAAAGTGACAAACTGTCCCACTGATAGGATATATTAGTTTGCCTCTAAAGCTGTTCCTTGTCTTCCGCAACAAGGTGATAATTGGGTTTTCAGATTAGAATAAAATAATCATGTCACTTATGGAGATGTCTGTTAAAATATATTCCACCCTCATAGAAATGTGAAACAATTAAAAGCTGTAAAATACATTTCTATGTGAACTCTTAAAGTGATTGGAGCAGTTATATCACGTTAATCTAAGACTGGCATGGCTCCCTCTGGAAGGCTAAGAGTTGGAAAAACAAAGTAAAAAACAGTTAACTTTTCAAGATGAGCACCCATGTGGAGTTTCTCTAGAATATCCACTGTGTGGCATTTTAATATGAGCTGCGAAAACACAACTTATAAAGCAAAGCCACAAGTGACTTTCCAGAGGCAGACCTTTTCAACTAGCTTGGGCTTGATGATAACACACTGGCCTCAGGCTCTGAGTGCAGTTTCTCTCACTTTAAATAACCAAAGGTAATTTCCTCTCCTTAAGATTCACAGGGTATTGAAAAATTCCCTAAATCCATTTCCTGAACCAAAATGGAGACTTTTCAGTGCACATTCATTTCAGGTGCCTCTAAATGTTCTGACTCAATTACATTCAACAGAGAGGAGAATGTTTGGTGTCGCTTTGAGTGCATTGCATGAAAGGTTGGGGTTTTAGTTAGAAAATTAGTTCCTGTGCAAAGGTTATCTCTAGAGAAATACAAGTAACCACAATACTAAACTGAAGGCCATTGTGGGGCATGCTGATATCAAGTACTTTCACTGCGTTTTTATGTACAGAATTATGTCATAAATGAAGTTATGGTAAGACATTGGCAAAATGAAAACAGGAGAGATTTTGTTGATAATACGCAAAATACCACATCTGTTTTTATTCACTCAGTGCTCATTTCTTTGCAGGAGCATTTATACAGCTGTGAAAAGCTAGGGAGTTTTTGTACAAAACAATTTTGACAAATGTTCATGATTCCACACCAGTGAAATGCATTTTAATTTCATTCAGAATCTTCTGAGTACTGCAGCACATAAACAGCCGCACAGCTCATACTTATGTTATTTCTGCAGGTTTTAACTTCCCTATTCAACTTCTGCAGCCACGTTGTCCTGATGCTCACTAAGAGGTACACGGAATTCTAATCAGAGCGTATAGAAACCAAGATGATATCGATGCTGTGGAAATGCGAACATGAGATTTAGTTTCATAGATAACTTTGCCTCAAAACGCTTTATAATGTCAAATGAAAACCACAAGCTTTTAATTCTGTCTTTGTGAGAATCTATTTCTGCTTCTTACCAGCTGTAAAACTTTGGGCAAATTACTTGCTATTAAGGAGCTTCCCTTCATCACTTACAAAACAAAGTAGTAATTCCTAGTCTTTGCTATTGTTATGGTAACCTTAAATACATAATATATTTGGGACAAAACTAATGTCTTACCATTTCCCTTCCTCTTTTATTTTCTATATAAATTTGCTATATTAAACACCACTACGGTGGCTTATATTTGTAGTGCTAGCACTCGGGAGGCAGAGGCAGGGAAATTGGTAATTCAAGGCCATTCAAAGCTATGTATGAGTTCCAGGCAAGACTGGACAGCATGAACACTTGTGTCAAAAACAGACCCAAACAAATAACACAAGGAACAATTTGTTATCTGACTCCTGTGAGTGAGTAATACTGATGCTCTAAAGAAAGAGCACACAGGTCCTCTAAACAATGGTTCTTAACATGTGGGTCGCGACCCCTTTGGGATCCCATATCAGGTGTCCTTAATATCAAATATTTACATATTCATAATAGTAGCAAAATTATACTTATGAAGTAGAAACAAAGTAATTTTATGATAGGGCATTACGACAACTGTATTAAAGAGTCAGAAAATTAGGAAGCTGGAGAATCACTACTCTAAAACATAGGAAGGTATGACGGAAATATTAGATAATTCCAAGAGAATTAAAATTAGAGTTGGAAGTATTTGAAAACTTTAGAAATTAAGGCTTTGCATATATCTTTTTATTTTTTATATTATTAGCTTTTTATTATTTTTTTTATTTTTGATCCTTTATTTATATTTCAGATGTATTCCACTTTCAAGGTCTCCCCTTTGGAAACCCCCTATCCCATCCTCCCTCTCCCTGCCCCTAGGAGGGTATTCCCCCACCCACCCACCCACTCACATCTTCTCTCCCTGGCATTTCCCTACACTGGAGCATCTAACACCCTCAGGCCCAAGGGCCTCTCCTCCCACTGATGGCCAACAAGGACCTCTTCTGCCACATATGTGGCCAGCACCATGGGTCCCTCCATGTGTATTCTTTGGTTGGTGGTCCAGCCACTGGGAGCACCGGGGGTCAGGCCAGTTGACACTGTTGCTACCTCCATGGGGCTGCAAAGTCCTTCAACTCCTACAGTCCCTTCTCCAACTCCCCCATCTGGGACCCCACGCTCAGTCCAATGGTTGCTGTGAATTAAATCTTGGGTATTCCGAACTTCTGAGCTAATATCCACTTATCAGTGAGTACATAACTGTGTTTGTTCTTCTGTGACTGAGTTACCTCACTCAAAATGATATTTTCAAGTTCCATCCATTTGCCTGCGAATTTCATGAAGGCATTGTTTTTAATAGCTAAGTAGTACTCTATTGTGTAAATTTACCACATTTTCTATATCCATTCCTCTGTTAAGGGACATCTGGGTTGTTTCCAGCTTCCGGATATTATAAATATGGCTGCTATGAACATAGTGGAGTATGTGTCCTTATTACGTGTTGGAGAATCTTCTGGGTATATGGCCAGGAGTGGTTTAGCTTGGTTCTCAGGTAGTATTGTGTCCATTTTTCTGAGAGTCTGCCAAACTGATTTCCAGAGTGATTGTAGCAGCTTGCAATCCCACCAACAATAGAGGAGTGTTCCTCTTTCTCCACATCCTCACCACCATCTGCTGTCACCTGAGTTTTTGATCTTAGCCATTCTGACTGGTGTGAGGTGGAATCTCAGTCTTGTTTTGATTTGCATTTCCTTGATGACTAAGGATGTTGAACATTTCTTTAGGTGCTTCTCAGCCCTTCAAGTTTCCTCAGTTGAGAATTCTCTGTTTAGCTCTGTTCCCCATTTTTTGATAGGGTTATTTGGTTCTGGAGTCTAACTTCTTGAGTTCTTTGTATATATTGAATATTAGCCCTCTATTGGACATAGGATTGGTAAAGATCTTTCCCAATCTGTTGGTTGCCATTTTGCTCTATTAACAGTGCCCTTTGCCTTATAGAAGCTTTGTAATTTCATGAGGTCCCATTTGTCAATTCTGTTCTTAGAGCATAAGCCATTGGTGTTCTGTTCAGGAACTTTTCCCCTGTGCTCTTGTGTTTGAGACTTTTCCCCACTTTCTCTTCTATTAGTTTCAGTGTATCTGGTTTTATGTGGAGGTCCTTGATCAACTTGGACTTAAACTTTGTACAAGGAGATAAGAAGGGATTGATTTTCATTCTTCTACATGCTGACTGCCAGTTGAACCAGCACCATTTGTTGAAAAGGTTCTTTTTCCACTGGATGGTTTTAGCTCCTTTGTCAAAGATCAAGTGACCTTAAGTGTGTGGGTTCATTTCTGGGTCTTCAATTCTATTTCAATGTTATACCTGCATGTGACTGTACCAATACCATGCAGTTTTTATCACTACGGCTCTGTAGTACAGCTTGAGGTCAGGGATGCTGATTCCCCCAGAAGTTCTTTTATTGTTGAGAATAGCTTTTGCTATCCTGGGTTTTTTGTTGTTCCAAATGAATTCGAGAATTGCGCTTTCTAAGTCTATGAAGAATTGAGTTGGAATTTTGATGGGGATTGCATTGAATCTGTAGATTACTTTCAGCAAGATGGCCATTTTTACTATATTAATCCTGCCATTCCATGAGCATGGGAGATCTTTCCATCTTCTGAGGTCTTCTTCGATTTCTTTCTTCAGAGACTTGAAGTTCTTGTCATACAGATCTTTCACTTGTTTGATTAGAGTCATACCAGGATACTTTATACTGTTTGTGACAATTGTGAAGGGTGTCATTTCCCTAATTTCTTTCTCATTCTGTTTATCCTTCGAGTAGGTAGGCTACTGATTTGTTTGAGTTAATTTTATATCTGGCCACTTTGCTGAAGTTGTTTAACAGCTGTAGAAATTCTCTGGTGGAGTTTATCTTATAGTAATCCTCCATGATATTCCCTGGGACACAAAGACTGTTATGTGATAATGATGATGTTGATGTTGATGATGATGATGGTAGTGGTGGTGGTGGTGGTTGTGGTGACAACACTGGACTAGGAGGAAGTATTATACTTCCTGATTTTAAAAGTTTAAAAGCAAGTTTTTGTTGGTGTTGCTGTTTGTTTGTTTGTTTGTTTTTTGATTCAAAGTTTCTATGTGTAGCCCCAACTGTTTAAAGATGACTCACAGAGCTGTTGTAATGATTAGATCCAATAGTCAATAGTTTATTGAATCACATGGCATATAAGTATTGGCTTTAAATGTTTGTCTAGTCCAGAATGATTATTAAGATGAGAATACCTCTTTGAGAGACACAAGGAGATGCCATGGGATTTATTGGCCTTCTGAATGAGGAGGCAAGGTTTCAAATAGCTATATTTCTTTTTATAAGGCAGAACAAAATAAAAACTTTCTTTGGATTATTCAGGATAGATCCAGGGTTGACAAGCAAGGCCACACCTCCCAGTTCCAGGCTTCTGCTTATGTTTTAAAAAGAAATGTTGGCACATAGCCAAGGTTACTGGTTTTTCTGTCTTATGGACTTATTTAAACCCAAAGGGCAGAATTGAGTTATGACAGAGACCATATGATCCATAAGGGTGAAAATATTTACTATCAGAGAATGTGTGTCACCCTCGTAACAGATGGGACTCTCTAACTCTGACAGAAAGTATTCAAAGGCTGAGGATGAATCTCAGAGCTGATAAAGGGAACAAGAACTGTTTGCTATCCATACAGTAGACATGGGCAAGGAAAGAAGTGTATGAGTAATGTCTAATACTACTCTGGAGCAGTGTGAGAATTCCCAGCAATTAAGGAAAAGACTTAAATAAAGCACATTTTGGTTGTGATCTATAAAGGCCACTTACAACCATGAACCAGAGTCACAGATGTACCTCAGCACTGCTTGTTTATGAGTGAGAAATAAGAATACATGTCAAAACAGAGAATTTGATGTCCATCAGAAACAGTGTACACTCTGCAACCTTCCAATCTAACTTCAGGTTCCTTTGCTTACCAGCCAAGGGACCCTGTTACCTGTAAAATGTCATAGTAATTGTTCTTTCCCTATAGAGCAGGTTCTCAACCTGCCTAATGCTGCAACCCTTTAATACAGTTCTACGTATTGTGGTGATCCCAATCCATATGCTTAATCTTGTTACCACTTCATAACTTTAATTTTGCTACTGCTGTGAATTGTAATATAAATATGTTTGTCCAATGGTTTGATGGTTTGAGTTGATCCCTAATGAAAGATTCCATGCCCCTCTGCTCCCCGTTGAAAAGGGGTCATGAACAACAGGTTGAAAAATGATGCTGTAGAGTATAAGTGAATAAATAAATTAATTCAAATTATAATCTGAGAAGGGTTCCTGGCATATAGTAATCCCAGATGTGGGAGCCACATATATTGTTATCTCCATAGGCAGTTGTGTTAGCTTATGTTAGCTTTTTCATTTTCAGATACTAACTAGACATTTCCCTGTGTGGTATGAAAGCATTCTGTTTCACTTTATGATTTGTCTTTATGAATGGAGTTTTACATTAAGTTCCCCCTCAGAGAATTTTATCCACAAATTTCAGGTAAGAAGTGTCCTTGGGAAGACAAACTTGTACTATAAGGGACTGGCAAGTAAGAGATTCCAAATGCAGTTCACTGTGTATCTATTTCTTCTGAACCTGAGTAGATGAAAGAGGTGTCAGTACTTCCCAAAAAAGGAGGAATTCAAATCCTAGGCTTATAGACTGCTTCTTACTTTCAGGACAGATAGCATTCTGAAAAAGGTTTGGAATGGTCTAGAATTCATATAAGAATATTGTGAATTTTGTTCTTACATTCTAAGAAGACTGTTGACCTTTACCATTGTTGTGTAAATAAAAAACAGTGTACACATACTGATTTAAGGTTTTAGATTTGCACTTATGTAAAATATGTCATGTGATCTTGAAATGTTTACGCCCAGAGATGTATGCCATGCCTGCTCTTTTCTACTTGGCAGGAAATATTGCAAGCATATTGATAGTGATAATTAATATTTTCTAAACAGTCAAAAACAGGTGTACCTTTCCAAATAAGATTCAAAGCAAATTTGTTGAATGACTTTTTTTAAGAAGGTGAGGAAAGTGATCTCAGAAGTTTCAATCAGTTTGATTATTGATATCAATTATTATGTTGAACTTTTAAAGGCATGGTAAAAATGATGTGACATCTTTCCTCATATCTCTGTTGCCTGCCTTGTATGTTGTACGCAGTAGGCAGTTAATAATCATTAAATGTTACATAATTAAATTTTTGGTGGCTTTATATATCTCCCTGCTTATAAAATGGAGACAACGGTAATAACCACTGAGTTAATTACATATATTTTGCAATAACTATGTTGGTATAAGCAATAAAATATACAGCAGTTACATGTTTTTGTAAAAGACTACTTTTTTTATGTCTACAAGTGACTTCCTTTTGACTTAGAGTCTTCATTCCCATTGATGTAGTAACAACTGGTTTATCAAATATTCTAGTCTTTCTGCTCTTGTACATTTTTCTCACCCATGGAGCTACACAGATTTCCCATGTCTTTTTCTCTCCATTGGACTTGCCCTTGCTTCCCTCCTTTCCATAACTATACTTGGGGAC
Organism: Uromys caudimaculatus; assembly: GCA_028551405.1. NCBI lineage: Eukaryota > Metazoa > Chordata > Mammalia > Rodentia > Muridae > Uromys > Uromys caudimaculatus. The sequence continues at coordinate 48,164,767 of CM052705.1, forward strand.
AAAGGACTTGCACCTCCTCTTAATACAGATACCCTAGGATTTTCCAGAGAAACAGAACTGGATAGAGAAAGCACAAAATCACCATTTATTTGTCCTAATCCACACCTCCTCTGATTTCATCCTCAGTAATCCTGAGTTCTTACTGTGGGATCATCTGAAGTCTATGGTCCCAGGCTAGTATCTGACTCGGATCCACTGGACAAGGAACCAGTTTGAGCCATTGCTGGTTTCCTATTCAAGTGTAGCACAAGTTATTAAAACAACATTGTATTCCTGGGTCATAAGAGCTTCTCCCGTGGCTACTTCTTAGATTCTTTGATAGCCTCATCTCACTCCATTATATTTTTTCCACTTTGACTTAATGAACAAGAGGACTAACATCTGCTTCTAAGCACTTCCTTCTATATTTTTATGATTTGGGCTCCATCCTGCTACCTAATACCCCTACAGAGGGCTTTGCATTTCTAGCCTTGGAGATATCTCCCACAGCATCAATGTATAAATTCTTCAATCAATCCTCAGTCTCATACTGATTCATGATTTACAATACCTCCTGTGGAAATACAAAAGTAAAACTCTTGACATTGACATGAATCAGAAAGGGATGCTTTAGCTTTCTATTTGGACAGTGATAGCCTCATAAAGATGAGCATATCATTGACATGGAGGAGGTTCAAAGAGTTTCAAGACTTCTTATTATCCACTACAATCATACATATAACTTTAAAATTCCAGAAAAAAAAATCAGGTTCTCATTTTTATTTTTATTTTTTGTTCATGATAAAAACAACTTGTACTTTACTGTTTTCCTCCATGGGATAATTTATCAAAATGTCATGAGATCAAGATTAACTGTTGCTGCCTAGCAAGACATTTGCAATAAAAACTGAAATTTAAAGCATGCTTATTTAAAAGCAATGTATTTCATTGTTTATGTTATACAAGATAGTATGTCCACAAAAACCCAACAAGACAGTTTCAATAAAACATTTCCATTAGAATTTGACACAGAACACTAACTTGTACCCCTAACTGATTTGGATAAAATCTTGTTCCAAGATCAATGTTAAGTCTCTTACTGTTTAAAAGCTGACATTTTTCTATTCTCATGGGAAGAAAGCTTGCAGGAATATGCTATTATTCTAAGAGGATGAAGATGTTTAAAAGAAGGATAAATACCAGTATATGGTATTTAGAAATTTCTTATGGATTTTGTAATGGCAAACTATCTAAGCAGTACTCAAAAAATGCTGCAGATATTATAGGCAATGGAAATTAGTAGGTGGTTATTGTAGCTGGAAAGCCTCCCAGAGCAGATGGGTTTTTTGGAGTTTTTGAAGGAGAAGAGCAAGGTGGCCTGCCTGGCATGTATTAATTGGGTGTCTGTTCCAAGTGTAGGGGTGGTTAAAGAATGTGTGATATCTTGAGTGGGCGAATGATACAAACAGGCACAACTTCAAAATAACCTGAAATTTATATCTCAGATACTTATAGACAATTCACAAAGCTACAGTTTTGTCTGCAAGGAATATGTAAGATGCTATGGCACATAAACAGAGATTCAATTCCATGTGAAAAAAAGGATATAGCAAAACTATCATCCACAATATCCAATTTAACATTTGGTTATACTCAACCACTCACAGCAATAAATAATTTCCAAATTAGGAAAAACATTACACAAGGTATTTGAAGAGTCTATACTGATACATAACAGATCTTGTATGGGGCACATCTGTAATCCTAGCTACTCATGTAATAGACGCAGAAGGATCATAAGTTTGAGGCCAGTCTATGTAACTTAGCAATATACTGCCCCCCCCCCCAAAAAAAAATTGAGTGAGGAGAGAGGCATGTTTGGGGAATATGAGGAAATTTGAAAGGCATATATGATCATATTTCATGATTACAGCACTCTCAAAAATAAAAATTATATTAACTTAAACCAAAATGGTTACTAGTTAGTGGCAAATTACTCCCCAGTAGGTGATACTCTGTGATCTAGCATTTATGGGATATGATTTTGAAGTTATAAAATTTCCTGTTATTGATGGGCATCATTTTTGAGAAATACAATTTTACTTTGTATTCCTGTTGAATATTTTATCTAAATTTATTTTTAACTGATACATAAAACATAAAAAATCATTTATACATATTTAGAGAGTTCCATGTGATATTTGTAATGCATGTATCATTGTGTACTGCTTAAATCATGTTAAAAATAGCTATCTTCTCAAATATTCATTTCTTTGTGGTGAAGACATTTAGAATCTTCTCTTCTAGTTTTCTAAAGTATGTGGATCATACTTGTCATCCCAAGTCACCTTGACTCACAATAGCAAATCAGAATTCCTTGCTGTTGCTACCAATAATTTAGCACAGGCTGGACAACCTATTTATTTTCTGTCCCTTCATCTTGGCTCTACAGTCTCTGTTGCCCACTATTCAATTCTCAAATCCCAGCAGAGCACTCACTGCTTTTAGACTCTACACACTAGTGAAACCATACAGTGTTTGTCCTTCTAAAACTGGCTTAATTCACTTAACATACAAAGCTGAGCTGTGTCTAATGTTGTCACAGATGACAACATTGAATCTTTATGGCAGATTAATACCTGATACCATGTATCTTCCACCTTTTTATTTTCTAATTAATCACTTGATAGACACATCTATTGTCTCTGTTTCTTGGAAATTTTGATAGTACTGCAACAAAGACAACCACACAGATGTCTCATCGCTAAGCAAGTATCAATGCATTTGCCTAGTTACCTAGTAGAGGGATTGCTGTATCATATGGTAATACATGTTTGCTTTCATGTCACGTGCTTTGGAACACCTCACTATTTCTCTTCTCTTTTTTCCCCTCTAGCTTTTTCACAGTATTATGTCTTATTTGATGTCTTTAATTCCATTGACATTATTTTTCCAGATGATAAGATATAGATATCTACTTTTATTCCTTTGTATATTTCTGTCCAGTTTTTCTAACACCGTTTATTGAAAAAACTGTTGTTTTTCCTGTGACTATTCTTTGAATACTACTTTGTTGAAGAATCGTTGGCTGTAGAGGCACGGTAGGACTGGGAGATGCTCTCTTCTCACCCACTAACTTTTATTCTGTATTTACACCATGTACTGGCTGATTTTGTGTCAACTTGACACAAGCTGGAGTTTCACTGAAAAAGGAGATTCAGTTGAGAAAATGCCTCCATGAGGTACAGCAGTAAGGCATTTTCTCAATTAGTGATCAAGGGGGGAGGGCCCCTTGTGGGTGGTACCATCAGTGTGCTGGTAGTCTTGGGCTAGCAAGCCAATAAGCAGCATTTTTCCATGGCCTCTGCATCAACTCCTGCTCCTTGACCTGCTTGAGTTCCAGTCCTGACTTCCTTTCATGATGAACAGCAGCATCGAAGTGTAAGCAGAATAAACCCTTTCCTCCCCAACTTGCATTTTGGTCATGATGTTAGTGCAGGAATAGAAACCCTAACTAAGACAAATTGATACCAGGAGTAGGGTATTCCTGTGACAACCTGACCATGTTTTGAGGAGGACTGTGGAAGGATTTTGGAACTTTGAAGTGGAAGAGCCATTGGGATGTTAAGAGCTCTGTGGGGTGTTCTATAGGAGCTTGGAAGATAATGTTAAGAACAGTGCAGAAGATAGAGGCCTGGCTTGTGAAATTTCAGAGGGAAGATTAAAGACTTATCAGGGCCATTGCTAGTTTGATTTAAGATTCTGCGGTTTTGATTAGCTGGGGCTGAAGAAGTCAGCTGTGATTAAGATACCAGAACTACTAAAGCAAAACCATTGCATTGCTGGGACTATTGATGCTGGTTAGCTGGAGCTAAGATATTAGTGGTGATTAAGAAGAGACCAGCAAGCCGGGCAGTGGTGGCGCACGCCTTTAATCCCAGCACTTGGGAGGCAGAGGCAGGCGGATTTCTTAGCTCAAGGCCAGCCTGGTCTACAGAGTTCCAGGACAGCCAGAGCTACACAGAGAAACCCTGTCTCGAAAAAAAAAAAAAGAGAGAGACCAGCATCATTGGGGTGAAATCTTCTGAGAAGTGTTTTCTGAGAGCACAAAGAGGCTGTGTCCCAGAGATAGCCAAGGTTTTACCTTGTGCTGTCGCAGGACTTGGTAATGTGTAAGAGTCACCCAGGTTGTACTGATTTTGACGACATGAAGGAGTCATGAAGAGCAGCTGAGGCCTGGGCACTGTGTGAAGGCCACTGGTGAAGGTGCAGCCTCAGTTGCAATTCACAGCCCAGGATTGAGGGGGTCATGCAAAGGAGTTGAGGCTTGGCACCATGAAGAGAGGTTGTTGGTAAAGGCTAGTTGCAGTGGAAGACAACAGTGTTTTAGAGATGCCAGTACCATGAGATAACCACCAAGAACAGCAGCAGCAGTGGACTACAGGCATCTGGAGTCTAGGAGACAAGGTGTGTGCTACAAAGGGCAGGGCTGGAGAAGTGGCTCAAGGCCATGGAGTGGATCCCAGACAGTGGACAGTTGGAGTTTGATTTTGCTTTTATTGTGACTGTGCCCTGATATATTTTCACTCCTGAAGGAAGAAGGTATTTTAGTGGAGCCCACAGTTAAGAGACTTTTGATAGTAAAAAGACTTTGAATTCTAAGAGATTGAATATATTTAAAGGGATTGAAATTTTAATAGTAAGAATTTGCAAAGACTGTGGGACTTTTAAAGTTATTTAGATCCTGGGGATAAATAAGAAAGTAAGGGTTGAGGCTTAATAGTGATGTATTTGTGTGTCAAGTTGACAAGTGGTCAATTGTACTGGCTGGTTTTGTGTCAACTTGGCACAAGCTGGAGTTATCACAGAGAAAGGAGTTTCATGAGATCCAGGTGTAAGGCATTTCTCAATTAGTGATCAAGGGGGGAGGGCCCCTAGTGAGTGGTACCATCTGTGGGCTGGTAGTCTTGGGCTCTGTAAGAAAACCAGCTGAGCAAGCCAGGAGAAGCAAGCAAGCCAGTAAGCAGCATTCCTCCATGGCCTCTGCATCAGCTCTTGCTCCTTGCCCTGCTTGAGTTCCAGTCCTGACTTCTGATCTGTTTCTGGTTCCTCCTTCTGACTCATGCAGATTCAGCATGGGAGGCCTGGTGGTTTCTGCTGAATAGTGCCACTATCATTGATTCATGTTTGGTGACACTCTTGAACTATCCATATCCTGTCATTACTGAACTAGGGTGCTGCTATCCTGACAAACCAAGATTGGAATAACCCCAAAGAACTACTTCTACCCAGGTCCAAATCCCATTGTCCTATTTAAATCTTTTCTCTCCTACCTTTTGACCATGAGATAGAAGTGGGGGAGAGGGGGTCAAAGCATTTGAGAAGCTTTCTTAAGTGGGTTTTGAAAAATCCAAGCCTACAATTCTCGATAAAAATTATTGGCATATTGAGAATAAAAGATAGATGTATGTGACTGTGTGTGTGTGTGTGTGTGTGTGTGTGTGTGTGTGTGTAATAGTCTTTAACAAGCTGTCTATAATGAAATTTGTAAATATACATTTTAATGTAGAAATGATACCAAACACAAAATGTTTTATTCTGAAATTGACATGAAGAATACATCTCTTTTTTTAAAATTTTTTTGATACTTTATTTACATTTCCAATGTTTCCCCATTTCTAGGTCTTCTCTTTGTAAACCCCCTATCCTCCCCCTCCCCCACCTCTATGAGAGTATTCTACCTCCCACCCACCTGCCCACCCACTCCCGTATTCCTACCTTGACATTCCCCTTTACTGGGGCTTCTAACACCCTCAGGCCCAAGGGCCTCTCCTCCCCCTGATGGCCAACAAGGACCTCCTCTGCCACATATGTGGTCCGAACCATGGGTCCCTCCATGTGTATTCTTTGGTTGGTGGTCCAGACTCCAGGAGGACGGGGGGGGGGGGGGAGTCAGTCCAGTTGACACTGTTGCTCCCTCCATGGGGTTGCAGACTCCCTCACCTTTTTCAGTCCCTTCTCCAACTCCTCCATCTACCTCACTCTCAGTCCAGTGGTTATTGTAAAGTGAAACTTGGGTATTCCGAACTTTTGGGCTAATATCCACTTATGGGTGAGTACATACCATGTTTGTTCTTTTGTGACTGAGTTACCTTGCTCAGGATGATATTTTCAAGTTCCATCCATTTGCCTGCAAATTTCATTAAGCCATTGTTTTTAATAGCTGAGTAGTACTCCATTGTGTAGATGTACCACATTTTCTGTATCCATTCCTCTGTTGAGGGACATCTGGGTTGTTTCCAGCTTCTGCCTATTATAAATGTGGCTGCTATGAACATAGTGGAGCATGTGTCTTTATTACATGTTGGAGCATCTTCTGGGTATATGCCCAGAGTGGTATAGCTGGGTCCTCAGGTAGTATTATGTCCATTTTTCTGAGGGTCCGCCAAACTGATTTCCAGAGTGGTTGTACCAGCTTGCAATCCCACCAACAATAAAGGAGTGTTCCTCTTTCTCCACATCCTCACCAGCATCTGCTGTCACCTGAGGTTTTGATCCTAGCCATTCTGACTGGTGTGAGGTGGAATCTCAGATTTGTTTTGATTTGCATTTCCCTGATGACTAAGGATGTTGTAGGAAAAGTTCCTGAACAGAACACCAATGGCTTATACTCTAAGATCAAGAATTGACAAATGGGACAGTTTGGAGAATAGCCCCTGCCAAGTGCTTCCACAGGGAATTCCCCTCCTTGATGTTCCTTTATCTTTCATTCCCCCTTAAAAACACATTGGTACATGCCTCCTCTTTGGGAATCTATGTGAAATTCAGACATTCTTGTCTTCATAAAAGCCAAGAAAACAAACTTCTTTTAAAAATTCTCTGTTATTACATAATCATAATTTTTACAGTAATATTGAATTTGAATTTAAAAAACTCTGAAACTTATACTGGGAGACTACCACCTAAGTCACTATATTAAAAACAAAACAATAAAAATCATAAAAACAAAACTTGAATGTGTTAGTCTTTCTAAGGGTATAGAATAGGATGATATTTAATTATCTGTTTCTTTAAAGAAAATTTTGCTGGATTGAAACTTATTCTTACCATCACCACTCACCACTCACTAAGGCTGCTTTAAGGACATCTTGCTTCACAGTGTCTGACTCTAATTTGAGATATAGTAATGGAGGTAACTATGTTGTCATCTATAATTCACAGCCACTCATAGTGTGGTTCATTGAAATCTCACTCACATTCCAACCTCTGTCTGCCAGGAAGGAAGATTCATAGCACTTTTCCTTCTGCTTTCATTTAAATTACATTAACAACAAAAGAAAGATTTTGGGGTAGCAAATTGTTCTCAATAAACACCTAATAAAAATCTGGCTTAGTAATATCTCTTTAATGAGGGAGGGTCTGCACTTAATTTTGAGTTTTTGGTTTTTTTATTGTTTTTCTTTCTAGAATATGAGTACAGAGATATCAAGAGTTTCTGGGGCTTTCTCTACAGAGTTTTTCTCCAAATGTCACAGGCTTGGTAGATTGGTTAAAAATCCAGCTTTTCTTTGTTCTTTTGACCTTCTAATGCAACTCCATCAAGTGCACAAAGAAACAGCGACAACCTACAAACTTCTAATGAGACAGAAAAAGCCAGTCCTAGTGTCTTAATCTTGACTAATCAGCAATATGTCACATTTAAATTATTTTGTCCAAGTAACGCTTAGTTTTTACTTCCTTTAGGTAGATACTTATGGTGTGGTTGGGGATCGGGAGTTTGTTTAATAACTGTATAATTTCCCATACTTCAATATCATTAATAAGGCTTGTCAATTTAGGGACTGTAAAAGATTAATGGTTTTGATAATTTGACAACCCACAAGAAAAAAATCAGACCAATTGATGGATTGATTTTGTAGTTTTGACGTTTCTATGCTAAGGGGAAAATATTAAATTTTAATTTCTTATTTTAGTTACATAACAAGTGATAAAATATCTATGAATTTTAGCTCTGAAATTCTTCATAACACACATTTTTGGATCACTTTCCTGGAGGAGCTTAAATAGAAACCTATGGTAAAGTGTGGAGGTTGCAGAGTGCTAGAGAATCATCTTTTAGTATTAATGATGGATCTATGACAATACTTTTAAGTGATTAAAGACTGTGAGAGTGAGACAATTCTGTCTTGAAGATCTTCTTTCTAAAACAAAATTGACACAATTATCTTCACTAAAATCATATAGTGGAGATATGCAATCAAAATAGCAAATCATCAAATGAAACTAGCTCACATAATCATATGTAGTAAGTGAAGAATCTCTAATGAAACAATTAAAAGAATAGATTTAGGATACTTTTAAAAGTGTAACACATTTCCAGTTGAGTCAATACAGCTTCTTGGTTTGGAGTTTTATTCTTCTATTCCAGGGACCAATAAACAAAATGTTTAGGAAATGCAGTATAAAAGTAAAATATTTATAAATATAAAGTATGGTACACTTAGAATAACCAAAATAACTTTATTTCAATTATCTTTTACTGAATAAAGATAAAGTTGAAATGTTAATCTCCTGGAACAAGTTACTGGACATTAACTTCAGTTAATTTTTAATTATTATGTTTTTTTAAACCTTCACGTTTCTTTTATAAGTTTATCAGTTCCTCCATATATTTAAAAATGAAGTGCATCTTCATAAATCATTAAGTCTTGGCTTCCAGAAATATATTTTGTGTATAAAATAATAAAATTTATGGTTTGCTGAGCTTGCTTTTTTTTTCTTACTAAAACACATAAGTAAGCAAAAAGAAATCCAAAAAGAAAAGAAAAAAAGCACAAATGTCAATTCAGGTAAGTTCATTAAACAGGAAAAAATTAATTGAGTTAATTAATGGATACTATTAAATCAAGTTAGTACTGATGCAGCTTTTAATAGTTCATGTAAGTTTAGTAGTTTTACCCTAAGGTTCATTAAAGTATCTGTGAGGATGATGCTCTCTCTTTGGAGTTCCAGTACTCTTACTCGTAAAGCTGGGCAAGTCTGCTAATTAAAACAAAGGTCAGCATAGTAGAATTGGAGCTAAGCCTGGACCAAGTTTAGTGAATTTTGTGGTTAGAAATACTTGCGCATCTTATTAATGAATCACTAGAAAATCATTGAAAGTGAAAGGAACAAGAAAGTAGAATTCAGTAGCATTTAATAACCTAAATAATACATTTAGATTTAAAACAAAGTGGAAAGACAAAGTAAGGAAGCCAGATGTGGTGGCTCACATCTATAATCTTAGTACCCAGGAGACTGAGAATGAATAACAATCACAATTTCAACACTAACCTGGATAATAGAGTAAACTTCTCCCTACACCAGGAATATTAATTATCAGTAATTAAATTTTAAGTAAAATTCTCCAACTTATTTTATTTTCTTTTCTGTTGCAGTGTGACATTGTGTGAGTTTGACCCTCAATGAATGTTAAGTGTACAAGAAATAATTACTAATTGTAAAGAAACTTACAGTCTGGGGCTTCGTCCCTTTGTGTAATAGAGGGGTGCACTTTCTGAGTAAATATGCCAATAAAGACAGTGGTTAAAATAAAAAAGGCATTGAATTACCTTTGAAGCCTTTTGTTTGAGAAGAACGATACTTTCAGTTGAACTTTCCTAGGACACTGTCCTAGTTTCATTTGTTGCTTTGACAAATACCATGAAAAAAAGCAACATGGAGGAGGAGATGCCTTGGCTTATATATAACTGCTGACTAAATCGCTGAGAGGGAGTCAAGGCATGGATTTAAAGCATCAGGAGCAAAGCGAGAGCAAAGTTGTGTATCTTTGTTTACTTTTTTAGGACACAGCTAGCTTTCTCTACTCTAATTCAGTCCAGGGTCCAGTGCATGAAATAATTATGCTCAAAACATTTAGACTCTACCTGCATCAATTATCAGTCAAGACAATTTCCAACAGACATGCTGACATACCAAGTTTATCCATGTACCCTCTCATTAAAACTGTCTGCCTTTAATCTTAGGTGGTGTCAAGGTGATAGTCAGGAATAACTAGTATAGATGCTACTGGAAATCATACCCTAGAAAAGTATTTGAAACCATAATCATAGAAAAGTATTTGAACTATACATTTGAAAGAAATAGGTTATTTAATTCCTGCCCACAGTGAAGGATAGTAAACAATTATTGGGATATCAGAAATAACTCCTATAAATGACAACTCATAAAACCTATTCAGGCATATTGGTGATACATATTTAGGTACTTTCAAAGAAAATTAAAGTTTCATATTTCTAAGCTCAACATTTTAATTTTTTATTAATGACTGTTTCATAAGGAAACAAAGTATTGTACAAGAGACAACAAATCACTGAAAATGACATGACATTGAATATGACATTGATAGCTTTTTTATAACATTATTAATGTCATTTGTTCTTTCAATAAAATATTAAATAACATTTATTGAAGTTTTGTAATTTCTTACTTCATGTTGTTTTAGCATAATTACATCACCTTGTGTTAAAGTGTTGATTAAGATAATCTTGTTTGCTCAGATGAGAGCACTGAGACCGAGTTAAATAAATTTCCAAGTTTTAGACATTGAACAAAATGGGAGGCAGCTACTGAATTCCATATCTGGAATAACTGGAAAAAACTACAGTATGCCTTTAGAAATTACAGAGATTAGGTCAGCATCTGGGCAGTCCTGTGAGAGATTATATGAATTAGATTAACTGTGTGAGAAGACCTACCTAAGCTTTAGGTAACACCCATCCACTAGGTCATCATGCTGAACTGAATGAAGGTGTAATGTACTCCATTTATTTATATCTATACTTCATCCGTGTTCCAAACATTTTCATGTCAAAAAATGAAGGAATTATTTTACCATATTTTAATATCAAAAGACTTTTAATCACCATACAATTGTTTTTGCTATAAATTAAACAAATGAAAGTTATAAAATGTCAGTGAGAACAATCCTTATTTTAGTAGAAATTTAGAAGAAAAATTAATTTAGAATAAAGCTGAAAAAAGAGTTAAAATCTGGTTCAGGAGCTAGATTTGTCTAGAACATCGAAAAATGGTGAACAGTAACAAAGTAAAAGGATCAGGTTTTTTTCTCTTTGAAGGTTTATAAATTGGAAAGAAAATAGATTTTTTGGTAAAGTATGAATGTAAAGGAAAATGAATAGAACAGCAGACTAAACAAGACAAATAAGAAAAACATGACAGGATATAGTCCTCCTTAAAACCTCTGTGTATATGAGATATATTTCATTTCTCTATTCCATTGATTAGTATCCTATACTCATTGATCTTTAGTATGTGTTTATCTTGTTAATGCAGAAGTGCTTTAATTCCTTTTCTGTTTAACATTTTTAATTCACTCTACATCCCAATCACAGCTCCCCCCTCCCCTCTTACTAGCCCCACCCTAACTAGTCCCTCCCCACATTGCCCCTCCTCTTCTGGTTAGAACGCGGAAGTCCCTCTTGGGTTCCACCCCACCCTGAGACATCTAGTCCCAGTAGGTCTAGGCACATCCTTTCCCATTAATTCCCAACCTGGCACTCCAAGGGAGGGAGGGGAATCCAATGGCAGAAACAGAAACTGAGACAACCTCCATACTACTTATTAGAGGAACCAGATGAACACCAAGCTGCACATTTGCTTCGAAGTTGTAGGGAGTCTAGGTTCAGTTCCTGTATATTCCCTGGTTGGTGGCTCAGGCTCTGTGAACCCCCATGCTCCCAGGTTAGTTGACTCTATGCGTCTTCTTGTGTCCTTGACTTCTCTGACAATTCCATCCTCCACTCATCCAAGACTCCCCACACTCTGCTGGATATTAGGCTGTGGGTCTCTGCATCTGCTTCCATTTGCTGTTAGATGAAGCCTCTCAGGAGACTGTTATGCTAAGTTCCTGTCTACAAGCCTAGCCGAGTACCAATAATAGTGTGAGGGGTTGGCTCTCTCACATGGGATGGGAGTCAAGTTGGGACAGTCATTGGTTGGCCATCCCCTCAGTCTCTGCTCCATCTTTGTCCGTGCATATTTTGTAGGTAAGACAAATTTTGAGCTGAAGGTTTTGTGGGTGGACCGATGTCACTCTGCCTTCTCTGAAAGTCCTGCCTGTCTATTGGAGGTGGCCACTTCAGTCTCTATATCCCCTTCTAGTAGGAATCTAGGCTAGAGTCACCCCTATAGATTCCCCGTATCCTTTCCTGTCCTACGCCTCTAGCTAGTAACCAGTCCTACCCCCAGTGATTTCCATTCTTACTTACAGCCCTCTCTTACTTCTCCTTTTCCCACACCTGATGGCAATCCCCCATTCCACTCCTACCTCCTTTTCTGCCCAGTTTCCTCTCTCCATCCACCTTTGGCGAATGTTTAGTTTCCACTTCTGAGTGAGATTTGCGATACTCCCTTGGTACCTCCTTATTACCCAATTATTTGGGTCTGTGGATTGTAGCATAGTTGTCCTGCACTTTATAGCTTATGTCCACTTATAAATAAGTACATACCATGCCATATCTTGCTAGCTCTGGGTTACCTCGTTCAGAATAATGTTCTCAAGTTCCATCCATTTGCCTGCAAAATTCATAATGCTTTTGCTTTTAATAAGTGAATAGTATTCCATCATGTAAATATACCACATTTTCTTTATACAATATCAGTTATAGGACCTTTAGGTTGTTTCCAGTTTGTGGCGATTATAAATAAAGCTGCTATGAGCATAGTTGAACACATATTCCTGTGGTATAATGTGAAATCTTTTGGGCATATGCCCAAGAGTGGTATAACTGGGACTTGGGGTAGAACTAATCCTAGGTTTCTTAGAAACTGCCAAATTGATTTCCAAAGTGGTGTACAAGTTTGTACTCCCACCAGCAATGGAGGAGTGTTCCCCTGCTCCACATCATTGAAAGTATGTACTATCACTTGAGGTTTTAATCTTAGCCACTCTGACAGGTTAAGATAGTACTCAGGGTTGTTTTAATTTGGATTTCACTGATGACTAAGGATAATGAACATTTCTTTAAGTGCTCTATTTAGCTCTATATACTATTTTTTTAAATTTGGTTGCTTGGATTGTTGGTGTCTAATTTCTTGAGTTCTTTATAAATTTTGGATATTAGCCATTTCTCATGTACAGTTGATGAAGATTCTTTCCCAATCTGTATGCGGCCATTTTGTCCTATTGACAGTGTCCTTTGCCTTACAGAAGCTTTTCAATTTCATAAGGTTGCATTTATCAATTCCTGATCTTAGAGTCTGAGCCTTGGTGTTCTCTTCAGGGATTTGTCTTCTGTACCAATGAGTTCAAGGCTATTCCCTACTTTCTGACCTATTAGATTTCGTTTATCTAGTTTTGTGTTAAGGTCCTTGATCCACTGGGATTTGTGCAGGGTGATAAATATGGATCTATTTTCATTCTACATGCAGACATCCAGTTAGACTAATGCCATTTGTTGAAGATTCTTTCTTTCTTTCTTTCTTTCTTTCTTTCTTTCTTTCTTTCTTTCTTTCTTTCTTTCTTTCTTTCTTTCTTTCTTTTTTATTCCATTCTATGGTTTTGGCTTCTTTGTCAAAAAAATAAATAAATAAACAAGTATCCATAGGTGTGTGAGTTTATTTCAGGAATTTCAATTTGATTGCATTAATCAACCTGTCTGTTCTTATACCAATACCATGCAGTTTTTATTTCTATTGCTAAAACAATAGTTCAGCTTGAAGTCAGGGATGGTGATACCTCCAGAAGTTCTTTTATTGTTCAGGATTGTTTTACCTATCGTTGTTTGTAACAAGGTGGTGGTAGTGGTGGTGATGGTGGTGGTTATGGTGGCAGTGTTAGTGGCATTGGTATGGTGGTGGTGATGGTGTTAGTAGCAGTGGTGATGGTGGTGTTTTTCTATATGAAGTTGAGAGTTGTTCTTAAAGGGTCTGTAAACAGTTTTTAGAATTCTGATGAGAATTGTATTGAATCTGTAGATTGCTTTTGGTAAGATGGCCATTTTCAGTGTGTTAATTTTACTGATCGATGAGCATAGATAATCTTTCCATCTTCTGATATCTTCCTTAGTTTCTTTCTTCAGAGACTTCAAGTTCTTGCCATACAGGTGTTTTACTGGCTTGGCTAGAGTTACACCAAAATATTTTAGACTATTTGTGGCTATTGTAAAGGGTGCTTTTTCCCTTCAGGAAGAATTAGCAAGTTTCATTTGCAGTAATCTTGCATGAGCCATAGTTGACAGACCTGCCTTCTCTCGGACATGCCAGTAATTTGCCCATCTATTTCATAAAAGTTAGTTTGACTACACATAAATCTAACTGATGATAAATTACTCTTAGAAACAAATACTTTAAATTTTATATTAAATTGTGTAATTTTTAGTTATAGTCACAATAGTAATTTACATCTATATTTTAAAAAAACAAAAAACATGTGGTTGAAGAGAGATAACCATTTAATGGCAATAATCTTAATTCCTGTGGCTTTTCTTCCCAAAATATCTCCCTAAATTTGGATGAAATATTTTGTTGTTGATTTGAGATGACTTTTCTGAGAATAGAATAAATCTTTATTACTAATACTGATTTCAGAGATTTAAAGTGCTCATTTTTATATATAAATATGTGGGATTACATTGATTAACCAACAAAACTACTATAAATCATCTTTAATGGCTATTTAATTGCATAATAATGTCCATTGCTTACTGTAGGATGTTGTCACCAGATGACTTCTCTTCTCTTTCCTGTTGTATAAATGCTGGAACAAATCAAAGTGCTTACTTGCCAAGAATGCTACAGTACTATGGTAATCAAGACACATTTCAGTGACTTTCTGTTTAATGACACACTTTAATGATTATTGGATTGTGGCTTCTAGTTTATATGCTCTATGTGCTGGATATTGGTAGACCAGTAATAGTTTAGTATATACTTTCAGGTGTTCTAAAATATATGTTCTTTGTGTCAGGATTATTTTTAATTTAAGTATATCAGTGACAGTTTTCAGTCATAAGTTATTAATTAATTTAAATCTGTACAGTCTTTATAAAATAAAACTATGCTTAAACATATCTTTATCTTTCTCTAAATATGTGCATAGTGAATAGGATATTTTATTCATCATGACCTTGGTGTAAGTCTATATTACAAAGCTTCTGAATAAATATCCTTTTTATAATATACACTAGATATTATTTGCTATTATTTGAGAAAGATTTTAATTCAAGTATAGGTAGCAAACAATGGAAAGTTTAGCATTATGAAGAGGTGTAAATGTTAGCAAATAAAATATGGAAAATCATTAACAATTATATAAATCTTAAGTATAAATTAAGTAATTTCTAGGCTAGTGCAATTTCAGATAATGTTATCCTACATATATTTATGGTATTTATTAGGTAAGTTATAAGTGTTGATTCATTATGACTTGGTGAATAATTAAACACAGAGGGCTAAAATATGTAGGGAGTTATACAGCCCTCATTTTAGAACATATGCATCAGTTCTTGCATAGGAAGAATCAGCATGTTTGTGCAACTAGTCACAACCTTTTTTCTTTTGCTATGTGTTCTTAGTTATTGTTTTAAACACTTGGACACCACATTTGCTATTTTCAAAATTATTCAGAAACGTTGACTGATAAAGAGCAAGGGATAACATACCTGGAAATCTAGTAAAAACTTAGAACTTGTAAAAAATTTTGCATAGAATTGCTTTGAAAATTAAGAAATACCAAAGATATTGCATTTAGCAGAGTGTCTACAAATGATGACTATTGTAAATATGACAAAGGTTCCAGGAAATGATATCAATAACTCGTTTTACAGTGTGGTGAGAGATGTTTTATCAAGTAATAATTGTATACCTATGATAGACAGAAAGCTGTAAGAACCATATTTTGAATGGGAAACAGAATAAGTATAAAGTCTCAGGGCTTGATCTATGTATCTAAAGCAGATGTGGGGCTTAATATGGCATTGCTTACAGTAGTATATGCCGGTGATCCTAGCACTTTGAGGTGGAAGCAGGAAGATCATGAGTTTAAGGTCAAACTAAGCTATATGAATTTAGTCACAAAAACTAAAGCAGAAACAGGAGTGTAGTAACTGAAAGGAGAAATGAGGCATGCAGAATAAGGAAAACAGAAGTCCTTATCACACATGGCCTCAAAAGAGGTAGTAAGAGTAGATACTTTAAATAGTAGAATTAGAAACAATGTTAGGGCCACTCCATTAACACTTCAGTGAATGAGCATAATAAGCAAGAGGTGGGACCAGTTAGGAAACAATTGCCCATGTCTAAGCAAGAATGATACTGACAGCATCAGACAAATGATGGAGTGGTGGACAAAAGGTGACTGAATTCTGGCTACATTTTGAAAGAATTATTGATGAAACTTGATGATTGATGTTTTATGGGATTTAAGGTAGAATGAAATGGGGAAGACTTAGGTCTGGGCAACAACAAATCTTGTTTCCTGAAAGAAAAGAGTATGGGGAAGGAAGATTGGTAGAATGGAGCTTAGGAGTTTCGGTTGTAAGAAATTGCCACAAACCAAATTGAAAGGTTAGCTTCGTTCTAAATGTTAACTGTGAGTCAATAGTTTTAATGTAATCATCATTGTGTTAAATGTCAATGATTTCAGTTAATTTTTTTTATGTAGAAATACTCCTGTTCTGATACTTCATGTAACTTTATATTGAATCACATTTTCATGAGTTACGGGTGAGGGAGCTGTTGCCAAGTCTCTTCAACCGCATCGAACCCAGTGTTATGTACTGGTAAGCAGTAATTATACAGTTAAGTAAAAAATCTATCTTCACTACATTCACTCGTTGTTTTACAATGAATTATGGGCCAGATGATATTTGAAAACCTGTTTTTTAAAGACTAGAAGTATCTTTCACTGTTTAGAAGACTACTTAAAACTTCTTAAATGTCAGATGATTTTATTAGCTTTCATGTAATTAATATTCTGTTGAAGATTTGGAAATATAAATACCATTATTCTTTTTGAGAGGGATTTTTAATGATAGGTCAAATATTTTACCTTTCATCACACAGTTAAGGTATGTGGCAAATTTCAAAACACACTTTTAGTATAGCAAAGATATATTCTGAATTTAAGAATACATAATACACATGACAGTTTTGTTCTCTTATTCATTCCACTATCCAGCATTATAGCAATCTTAATTTTGTAGTCTTCCATCTAAAATTTAAATCATGTACTCTTTTCTTGTTAGAAAATTTAATTTAACCAAATCATAATGATTTCCTCTAAAGTGGAGATATCCATGGGGCTTGATTATAAGATCCATTCATCTAAAGGTATCCTGGACCCTGATCCCTACAATCCTTTCTCACCCTCTTTGGGTTCCTGAACTCCACTTAATGTTTGCTGTGGGTCTCTGCCTCTCTTTCCATCAGTTTCTAGATGAAACCTCTTTGATGACAACTGGGCTAGGTACCAATCTGACAATAGCAGAATATCATCATGAATCATATTGAATATCATTATCTTTTTTTTCCAGTTATGTTTGATTCAGTTCTAGGTCTCTGGACTACTCAGCCTCTGGATCCCGCCCCTCCAGGCAGTGTCTTGGAATGGGTTTCAGTCTGGACAAGTCATTGATTGGCCACTCCCACAATTTCTGTACCACCTTTACCCCAGTATATCTTGTAGGCAAGAAACATTGTAGGTCAAAAGTTTTGTGGCTGGTTTGGTATCCCAATCATTCCACTTGGAGTTTTTCATGGTTACAGGAGATGGCTGGTTCAAGCTCCATATTCTCCACTGCTAAAAGTCTTTGCTAATTCACCTTCATCAATTCCTGGGAGTTTCCATTGCACTAGGTTTCTAGCTAGACCCTGAGATGTCCCCCTAATTCCAGGTGTCTCTTCCAGTGTTCTCTCTCTCTCTCTCTCTCTCTCTCTCTCTCTCTCTCTCTCTCTCCATCCTCACCCCTACCTGACTGACACATAAAAGAACGAGAAAATTAACTTATCTGGGCTCATAGTGGCCCATAGAGACTGAACCAACAACTAGAGGTCCTGCAGAGGTCTAACCTAGGTTCCCTGAATATGTGTTACAGTTATCTAGCTTAGTCTTCTTCAGGAACTCCAAAAGTTAGAGCTGACTCTTTTGCTTGCATTGGGAACCTTTCACACATCCTCAGCTGCCTTGTCTAGGGAATGTGCTTACTGTAATTGAATGTGCCATGTCGGGTTGATATCCACAGGAGACCTGCCCTTTTCTGAAGAGAAACGAAGGAATGGATTGGTGGATGGTTGGGGTAGAGAGATGAGGAAGAGAGGAGCCAGAGGAAACTTTGATCAAGATGAAGTATATGAGAGAAGAATAAGTAAATTATAAAAAAAATAAGTCATCCATGTTTAGAATAGAATTAGAGCCCAGCACTGGCAATAATTCGCTGTGTAGTATTGTAGCAAACAGTTCTTTCTGGATTAGTCCTCACTATAGAAATATGATAAACCTCAGAGGCTTTTCCTGGAAACTTATAGGATGATGATGATGATGATGATGATGATGATGATGATGATGTGTGTGTGTGTGTGTGTGTGTGTGTGTGTGTGTGTGTGTGTGTGTTGCATCTGAGGGCCACTCTGGAGAGGCAGGACATACGAATGTTTTTACTCTTTACCCTTCTACTTGTATTACCATATTATGATTAACTTTGAAGAACTTATTTTGCCTGTAATGTTTTAATAGTAAAAATTAATTTAGTGCCCAGTCTCATATTGAACAATCACAAGATTAAGTATGAAAATGCCTTTTAAAGGATAATTTTTCAAAGGCTAAAACAAAACATAATTATCCTGTAAGAGAAAGAGAATCTTAAGAGCTTACTATCAAATTACAACAAACCTAATTTCAGGCTGAGACAGTAGCATTAGATATCTACAACCAGCCTGGGTTATATTGAAAGATCTATAGCAAATTAGCGCCGGGACAAAGATCCCTCTCTGGAGCTCGGAAAAGCCGGGAGAAGGTCAAAGACACACCCCACAGCTCACCAGGAACTGCCCTGAACCC
>CM052705.1:48184323-48200476 GCA_028551405.1 Uromys caudimaculatus
CTAGAGGCTTTTCCTCGTTCCTGGGAGAGAGAATTTTCTCCCGGGGCTGCTTGTCTATGGAATCCTAGTGTCCCAGGCAGAAGTTTCCTGCCACAGCCGCCCGCTTTTGGGATCCAGGGGGGTTTCTAGGCCCACCTACCTCCCCAAGTATTGTTAACTATAATCAGTTTCATCTAATCAAAATGATTCCTTTCATCCGTAATCATTTCATAATCCTTATTATTTCTAGCCTTAGATCTGGCACTTGACAGCAGAAAAATCACTTAATTGTGTGCTTATTAACCTAAAACACTTCCTTATTTCTCTAGTCCATGATCAGTAGTCACTTCACCTGAGTTGATATTTGGGTCTTATTACAGTCACTCTCTAAAGTTCAAATTTTAGTTATTCCTTTAATGGCCTCAGGGACAAAGTACTACCAAGTAACTACTTATTAAAATCTGAAAGGAGTTCGTGGTTGTTCTATCAGGAACCATTCGTCATTTCCCTACTATTTTGTATCTATGGTATAGAGTGTGCCTTGGTGAGATCGTAATGACTGATAGTAAACCTCTTTCAACAGTATTCTCTGGGTTTTAGAGTTATTAAGAGAGTGGCTTTTATTTTAGCACTGCCTTGCTGCCGTATCCATACTTTGGGGGACTTGGGAGCAGAATCACATTTACTATAGCCTCCTGTCTATTCTAGTTCTTCTTGTTGCCACTGTCCAGCTTGGACTCATTTCCAGTGATTTCCAAGGATCACTGAAACATCTGTTTTATGGTATTTATCCTCTTAATTTTTATGATAATTTGTCCCTGTATTTCCTTTAGACAGGAAAAATTTCTGGGTCAAAATTTTGAGGGTAGGTTGGTGACCTCATCCGTCCACTGGAAGCCCGGTCTATCTACTGGAGGTGGTCAGCTTCCATCTCTCCACTGTTGGGCATTTTGGCTAAACATAGCATAGAAGATATTGACACATTGGTCAATGAAAATACAAAGTACAAAAGAAATAGGTATTTTTTTAAAGACACCTAAGTAATTTTATATTTGCCTTTCTGACTCTGGCTTCTAAAGCAAAAGCAGATAGAATAGACATTTACTCTGGACGCACGTCTTCCAGTAAAGCACTCAGAAAGGAGTGGCCCAGGAGAGTCCTTCATATAACCAATGAATATTTCCAAACCAGACCAATGTATAATATCTCACATCTAGCACATAGCAGGATGGAACAGCATCTCTCCTAATGGTGATCCTGCCTGCAACAGGAAGTGCACAAGGCTTCACCAGTCCCATTTAGATTCTTCTCTAGTCCTGAGGGACAGTATAATAATTGCTGCTTTAATTTCTTTGTCTTTCCAAGTGCTTCTGGATTACAATGCTCTGTCTTTCCTCATCTTTTGGCAAGAGAGATTCCTTCCCTTTCACATCTTATCCCAATGATTATTTCCTACAAACAGTCCCTCATTTTCACACCTTTCTATACATGGAACCCTTTGATTCCATGAAAGTTGTGATATATAGATGTTGACTGTGTCCTCCAATTTGATTGTAGCTCCCTGGTGATTGAAACCTTATCTGCCTTGATTATTTCTGTTATCTGCGGTACCTGGAAAGAGACATTAAACCTATGATACACATTTTCTTTGTCAGTGAAAAAAAATGAATGAAGACAAACTGGTAATAGCCTTTAGAAAAACAACCTCATATTTCTTACTATAAGCTTATCATAACTTCTATGATGATCCAACCTTAAGAATTTAGAAATATAATTTTAGAAAGATTAGCTTGTATAATGTAAATTGTTTCAGAAGTCATAATAGCATAACTTATTAAAATTAATAAATTGAAGATAATGTATTTTAAAAGTAATATTTTGTTATTCCTAATGATATTTACAAGGTCAAATAGCAAACATTTCCCACATTTGTTTGCATATGTATTATCTTAGCTATCCAGGTCTGCAATTATGACTAGGATTATTGGTTTTAGAAAGCTGGATGAGGTGAATTTCAGAATTGAGCTTTAACTATATAGTATAAGAGAGGTCTAAATCTGTTCACTTGTTTACATGTGTTTAAGATGTTAGATATGAACTGAAGAGGGACCAGATTCTGGTGGTTCCTCTGCCTCAGAGATGTGTGAGAGGATTCCAGGAAGGACTATAGAGTGACATTTTGGACTCTCTGGTATATACTGGACACAAGAAAAGGAAGAGTGAATAAAAGAGACTGAAAAGGACCAGCTAGTGGACAGCTGGATGTTCAAGGCACAGACAGGTGCAGAAAGAAGCAATTCTGCAGAATACAGGATGATGAAGGCACTGTAAGATAAGATCAGAGCTGAAGAAAGCAGCTTCAGTATGGTGGAGGATTTTGACAAGAGAAAAACTGGCTAATTGTGTTGAAGGAATGGATAAAGGGCTAGGATTACGCGCCCATGGCATGTTTGGTTATAAGGCTGTAGCTCTGTTTTCTCCAATGGCTCACCTTCCAACACATAGTAAAGTATTTAACAAATGTTAATTTTATGCACCTGAATGACACTGACTACTGAATTAAAAGGGTTGTTTGTTTTGTTTTGTTTTGTTTTGTTGAACAAACTGTAGGGTGAGTATTTGCCTGTGTATGTTAATTTTCTTTTGGTAGAATTGACAAGAAGTCCCCTTGTAGATTTGTTCTGCTTCTGGTATTTGGTTCCCAGCAGAAAGAAAAGGTTGTGGGAGAAATGATATGGTAGTTGGTAACGAGACAGTCATTGTAACATCCCCTGTTTCCTGTTGGAGGAGAAAGATTGGCATTGCTTCCAAAAGAAACACTTCCAGCTGGGACAGCTGAGATGTTCGTGTGATGTATCTGAGAATATAAATATCTAACTGTTCTTAACTCACTCTGCTCGGAGGCTCTTCAGTTGTCTGTGATTTTAAGAGGGAAGGAGCTCTTCACTCTTCCTTAGTCAATGGCTATCTCTCTAAGCATGCCCACTTCTTCATTTATGTTCATCAAAATTTCTAAAACTAGTTTTCTCAAAGGCACTTTTAGTTGTATTTTAGTAGGAGGCTTTATCTAATGGGTAATTGACTGAAATAAAGTGTGGTCGGTGGGACACTGGCATATTGTGATCTTGCCTTTATATAAAGGAACAATAAAAAACTAACTGTTGAGGGAGTTAACAGCTGAGATTACAATCACAGAGGACAAGTTCCGAGGACTGTCAGTTTGATTCTATGGCTCAGAAAGGTTCCTGGTTTCAAGAACATCCCTCACCAAAGGGAAAAGAGAGCATGCTAGTGCAGCAGCAAGATAAATGACAAAGGCGTCACGTGTAAATAGTTTCCGACATCTTTGCTTGAGAAGTTTACTTCCGTTTTGAAAACTAATGGATAGAGTGGGACCCTAATTAGGGTTCCCTAAGAGTTCTCCAATAGGAGTCATGGGGAGTTGATCGAGATTGGCAGAAAGGAGCACAAATTGATTTGATCACTAAAAGGCCTTGCATTTGGGGCTGATTTTAAAGTGGAAAATGGTTCCCCAAAGAAAATATATATCATGGGAGAATGAAAGGAAGAGAAGATAAAGAAAATTGAATGTCCGTCACTGATCAATTATTCAGAATCAATTATGGTTTGCTAGGGAAAGCATGCTGTGCCAAAGCCAAACCAAACTCTAGTAAGCATAGGGATTAATTACTCTCCTGCTTGCACAGGACTAGAGGAAAGAGGAGATAGGATCTGCCAGCAAAATTTTATTGCTCTCTGGGAACAGAACATAATTATGACACAAGGAGAGAGATGCTCCTTCTGCCAGGCCTTTGTTAGCAAAGGGGATCTGAATTTAGCTTTTAAGAGAAGGATATCAGGGTATATAATTTCTTTCAACAAATACTATCTTCATTAGTCAGATTTCTGGAAAGAAGTAAAAATCAATGCATGCAATCATCTGTACGTGTTGTATCTAGTAGACTTGATCACAAAACTACTTAGAAAAATATGTGTCTGGAACCTTAAGAGATTCTTCAGTTGGTAAATGCTTCTAGGCTGTCATGAAACCCTGAGTTCTCTCACCAGAACATATATTTTAAAACGCCACATATGGTGACACGTGTTTGTAATCTCAGTGCTGTATAGTCAGAGATGAATAAATGTTTGTGGCTCACTGGCCAGCCAGTGTAGAATATTAAGAGTTCCAAGACAGGGAGAGGGAATGCCTTAAAGAACAAAGTGCACACATGTTCATGGCACATACATATTCACTTGCACACGGCAACACATGCAACCACACACAAAGCAACTGTGGTAAGCAAATACAAGTTTTTAAAAGTATTTATTTAAATTATAGTATTATATCTATTTCCATCATGTTATACATTATTATCAATACAGATATTATTTAAAGTACACAAGTAATTGAGCATAGAGTATATGGTATATGTAGATGTAATTCATTTTATATAGAAGTTAGTTGCACACAAATTTTGATATCATCTTGGGCTTCTAGAACCGATCCACCATTATGTTGAGAATATATATATATATATATATATATATATATATATATATATATATATGGAGAACTTTTGCATAATCTTCTTAAATATTTATCTAATATGTAAAACATTGTCTTTCCACAAGGTGTAGTCTTTTGTTTGGGCAAACAACTAAGTAACTTACTTTTACTAAGCATGTAATAAGCAATGCATACTTGCTATACCTGCTCAGGGCCTACGTCTAGTGTTATAGATAAGAACTTTCACATTTTTATGAGTGTATTACACACCGTTTTAATCATAAACTATATATAGACATAGCTAAACAGGGCAGAATTTTTGCTACCGTGATGTTAATGAGGTAACTGAATTAGCAAAAAATATATTCTTTTAAGACCATCAGGAACACTCCCCACTGATCTAACAAGGAGTAAAAACTATAATTCTTAAATTGTATCCTATAACCTATATCTAACACCACAGATGCCTTATTAACAGTAAGTAAAATCATCATTAAAAAACTTAAAACATTAATCTGATTGTGGAATTAAAATTAGGTATTAATGCTAGGGCAAGGGCATAAGTTTTATCGTTAAATTAGAATGTTCAATAGTTTTGTAAAAGTAGTTTTAATTTATCTTGAAACATTTTCTTTAAGATAACAAGCTAAGCTATAATGAAACATTTTAATCATATGAACAGCACTGATTTTTATGTCGGAAACTCAACATTGATTATCATATAAGAAGTAAAATGCATGTAAATGTTCATGGAGTATAAACTGAGGAGGGAAAAATCAAAGCATGGTCCTCAGTCTTTCCAAGCAACGTGCTTCCTTCCCACTAGGGAGCTTTAAAAGGCTTCCTCCCACACATGCCTTCAATCAGTAAGGACACTGATTCTTATTGGTTGAAAAGTACGCTGTGTGTGCGCGTGCGCAGGGATGTGCACGTGTGCATTGTGTTACTTTTTCTTAACATAGAACTTTAGTCCCAATAAGAACACTTTTTACACATAAGGGAATATAAAGATGTGAAACTGTCATTTTTTCACATTTGACTTTAGTGAGTGAAATTCTTTTCAGCTGGTAGAAATTAAACAACCTCTTATTTTCAGAGGGTGCATTGGTTAACTATAACACTAAACGGACAGTGGGGACAACTATTTGAGAGATTTTTTTAAAAAAACTAGCTTCTTGCACACGTGATTATACACAAGTTAATGAATACTCCCCCAAGATAGCTGACTAAAGGAAAGAAAGATCTTTTGCCAATGCAAATCTCATCGGGTGATGGCCTTGACAGAACATCCCACCATTGCTGTCAGCCAGAGCTGTTGTAAACAAGCTGCTGATGGGACAATGACAATAATTAAGACACTGTTAATGGGATATGGAGCCTCACAGTTATTTTTTCAGCTACAGTGAACTGAATGAATGCCAAGTAGTGCACATGGCTTAACCTCATAACAGGTTTCTTTTCTGTTTACTGTGGTGATGTTGGCTCTCTAGAGTTACAAATCACAGATAAGTCAGCCTCATGAGATACTCATTGCTGGAAATCCAATGACTATGTTCATGTTACTATGAAATAAGAGTGGCAAAACTGGCTTAGTCTGGACATTGTTTAGATAACACAATGGCTATTTGAAATTTCATAGGGAGAAACATTTTGGCTTATAACTTTAATTTCTGGGGTGGTTTGAACCAGAATTAAGATTATCAGAGACAATGGATTTCATTAAAGATTATTTGCTGGCAAAATCAGGTTGCTAATGTCATAGGAAGTGCTGGCCACTGCAGATCTGTAAATGAGCATATTTGGTAATCATTTTCAAAAGATAGAAGATGAGGATAGCAGACTGAGCTGGGAAGCAGTCAGGGACATGTTGAAATATAGGTTCCTGGAAACTCTCCATTCTGTAAATCACTGGAGCTCATGATAACTTGCTTAGACTCTACTGTATTTTCAATATTGCACCCACTTTTCAGTGAGATGTTTATGGAACATACAAATACTTCCTTAAGACACATTTCAGACTTAATAAATTACAACTTACAAAAGGAACAAACATGGTATGTCTAGACAGAATTCTTTTTTGCTTCAGCATCTCTGCTTGAACTCAAATCAAAGGAAATAGCTGCGTTACATAAAACGCATTCACTTGTGGAAAGGGAAATGTTTTGATCTCTATTAAATACTAGAAATAAAAAAAAGTTTGAATGTACTCTGAAAAGTGGGATTATTTTTACCGTCCTGAATGACAAATCTTTCTGAACAGGCTTTCCAGCAATTAGTCTTGCTCTAATGCTATTTCTACACTGGCAGGATGAAGGTGGTTCCTTGCCAGATCTCTGGAGAATATGGTGCTTTCTGTACAGGCACTAGTATCTATCCAAATGGCAGAGTGTAAGCTTGTACTTGGCCAGGGTAGAGGCAGCAGCAGAGCCCTGGAGTATTCAAGTCGGAGCTCTTGGGTGATTTCTCTAAGGAGTTACCAGTTAATTTCTCCACAAGTCACAAGTATGAAACGTAATGCATGGGAGTCTGTGTGTTATTCTATTTCCTGAAGGCCAACGATGGTGTCAGCACCACAGGAGACCAGAAGAGTATCTTCACCTCACACTTTCTGTTTAATTAAGAGACTGGTGTGCAACTTCAAAAGGAAATTTTCAAAATTATCTATACATACTTCAGTGTCCAAAAGCGTGTTTTGTGATAGTTTGATAAATCACTGGAAAATTTCCCTTAAAAAGAAATTATATTTTCTTGCCAAAATCCATGCTTGTTTTCATAAATATCTACAAATTCCATTAATATAATTCTTCATAAACTTTCTGATCAAAAGTGAGATATCTGGCAGTCTATGAAGATTAGTTTTTAAAGATTCTTTCATTTTTATTAGATTCAAAGGCTTGAGAATCTTCTGTGCCCTATTCTATTTTCGAGAACTTCAAGAGAAATGACTTTTTCAAAGAACACCCTGTTGAAATACATTTTCTTTGCCAATCTAGAAACATAATTTGGACGATGTCCCATACTCTGTCTCAATTTCAGCACTATCAGCTCTAAGTTTTCTTTAATCATTAGCCAAATTTAAAATTCATTTTTCATGGAAGTAAATATATCAGATAGTCATTCTATATAATAGTCAATTCTCTCTTATCCCAAATGTGAATACTTAATTATTCAAATAATTTAAAGTTTTTTGATTAAGCGTAGATATCACTTTTAAAGACCTGAAGTTACTTTGAGTAATTTTAAGTGATAAACTATAATTTTCCTTAAATTAATATAAATTTAGTTACATGCTACAAATTAATATTTTGGTTTTATAATGAGTTACAGATTGTTATAAACCTGAAATATTGCAGATGGTAAGTTATTTTTTCATACATATATTAGATCCACACACACAAAAAATAATGGATTCTCTGGTCCTAACCACTTAGCAATTCCTCTTATCTCCTAGATATATATTTTAAGTATATTATAAATACTTGAGACTACTGATGTTCTATGAGTAGCAATATTGGAATTTTGCCAAAGAACAATTGAGGTATACAGGAGCTAAAGCAATAACTCCTAGTTGTGCATTTTATAAGTTGCAGAACAAACTCCTGGTCATGTTTGCTTGCATTCCACATGCCCCTGAATTCAGCATTCCTTTCCTTCAGAACATCGAGGATAATCTGAGTCATGTAGCCTTCTGTATTCAGGGCCCTGCCTTATCTCAATATAAAAGATTTGCACTCCAGAAGCCTGCATATTGCTCTTGAATTGAGGTAGCCTCAATGAACTTGACTAAGCTGAAAACCCTAATGACTTAAAATAATGGCCCTCTTAAGACCACTGTTATATCTCCCTCTATTTTCAGATTCTATTTTCAATATCAGATCATGTGTTGGTATCTTGAACTCCGTATTTCTCCATAAATACTTCTAAAAAAAAACTAACCACAGCCTCCTCTAATTCCATTTCCATGTGGTGCCTCTAGACAGCACTCTGATTCCCTTCTCTTCATTGTGATCATCAGATTAAAATGCTCACTCTGACTTTTCCTTCTATAGATGATTTGATCACTTGAAAAAAGCAAAATGATAACATAAACAACTTGAGAGCTTACCTTTCCATGTGCTAGCCCATCTTTCTTTCTTTCTTTCTTTCTTTCTTTCTTTCTTTCTTTCTTTCTTTCTTTCTTTCTTTCTTTCTTTCTTTTTTGTGAAAGTAGGATTTATTAGCTTTTCTTCACTGCTGCTTTTCAAAATGATAGTCTGAATTTGTCAAAATCATAATGTCAATTTGTGCTTTATCAGTTAATCAATCTTTTAAAAAGATTATGCCTTTGATTCCAAGTATACAAACATTGATGGTCTTTACAAGGTGTCCATTTTCATAATTTTCTTTTTTAAATCACAAGGATATACTTAAGGCCTCAATTAAAAGAAACTCGGGGACTATTTATGTGTGTTTAAATGTATTTTAACACAACTTTCATAATGAATGCTATTTAGCTTGGTTTTTTGTCACTATTTTCATCTACAACCTTTTCAAATGGTCATTATTGATCAAAATCATTTATGAAGATGAGATCGAAGTAGATATTTAGGTAACTGCAGTAGGTGAGTATTTACAGAGCCAGTGTCACATTTTCTAATGGGTAAGGCATTCTTTGAAGTAGTTCCAATGTTTATTCTTGGCCTAAATGTCCAGCGATTGCAGTAAAATTTGGCCATTGAAAGTCAGCCTCATTCATCTTGAAAGAAAACAAGCATGAAAGAAGGCTTCCAAGGCTGTGACAACAAAACTGAATTGATGAGCACTTCAGAACAATTAATTACTCCACTAGAGGCAGAGCCTCCAAGGTTAAACTTGTTATAAGAAAGCACTCATACACTAGATGTTAGGATTAGTTGACAGAAGCAGTGTACAAAAACTCATCAGGCATTAAGACATGGCCAAACCAAAGGGAAAGAATGTCTATAGAAGAGAAAGAACACACAGCATAGAAGAGTCCCATGGACCATTAAGTTAGTGATATGGTGACTCTGTAATGCTAAAGAAAGGGAGAGATAAAGAGATTTATTTTGCATGAAAAGCAGTATCTTAGGCTAGGAGCACAGTAGTGGAACGGCTTCAACATTTCCCTGCAGGAAAGTTCTGCTACCTATGTGGCAGTTTCTGATACCAAGATAGCAAAGAGCTACGTGAAAGGAGATCCTTGAGACTGGAGAGTGGAAATGGAGAGAGTTATACATGTGAAGTAGTGTGCCTGACACTTCTACAATGCAATGCAGGTTAGCCATAGGCCAACCATAGAGATGACCAGTACACATACAGGTTTTAGACTGTTCGTTTCTATATCAATAAACCTCTCATTTGGTATGTTAGTTATTTGTATAGATGACGATAGTGGTTAATGCTTATTATCAAATTTTCTCTTAATAAGAAAACTTAAAATTTTTCTCATCTATTTATAAAAATTTGCAGGAAATTCTAAACTTCATAGAGCTTTCTATGCCTAAACTTTTGTTAAATCTAATTCCTCTCCTCCTTTTCTCCTTCCTTCTCTCCTCACTGTCTCTGTTTTTCTATCTCTCTGTCTCTGTCTCTTTCTGTGTCTCTGTCTCTTTCTGTCTCTCTCTCTCACTCTCTCTCTCTTTCTCTCTCTCTCACACGCACACACACACACACACACACACACACACACACACACACACACACACACATACACAGAAGCATGGATGCATATGACACACATACATTCATCGAATATTTTTTAAAGATTTCTTTGTATTACTTATATTTGTGAGTATGTATACCTGCTACATATCTAGAAATGTGCCAGGGGTAGAGGTATCATTGTCTGGAGCTGGAATTAGTAGGGGTTTGTGAGTCATGTGACTTGGGCATAGGAATCAAAGTCAGTCCTTCTCCAGGAGCAATATGTTCTTAACTAAGCAATCTCTCCAGCCCCTGTTGTCAAGAATACTTTATCTTTTTACTATTTTAATAGCAGTTTTTATAACTATAACAACTATAACTATAATACACACACACACGCGCATGTGCACACACATACACACACACACACACACACACACACACACACATATATATATATACTAGGAAGCATGTTCTAAACCTTAGCTCATTGTTTTCATTGTTTGCAACTCTGTTTCATCTCACCAGGAAAACACAGAGAATATATAACCATATTATGTTGCTTTACTCAGCAAAAAACCTGTATGTGTTCATTTATATGGCCCTGCTCTGTAGAGGTTCATTATTCCATAACTCAATGAATGATTCCATAACAGAACAGGTTTAGCTATGAGAGAAGTGGGTATTGATGGGAGCATATTATTTCCTTAATACGAAGAATGTCTACAAGCTTTTTAAACACAGATCTTGGAACATGTTTTCTGTAAATTCAGTCTTGTGTGTTCATGGATGCAAAACTGTGCTTGTGTTTTCAGAGGCCACAGGAGGACATCAGGTATCCCCCTTTTTACTTTCCAACGTGTCCCATCGAGGGAATTGTTATCAAGCTACTGAGAAATGCCTCCCTCCATCTAACAAGGAGTTACAAGCCTGTTTGGCCACACCCAGCTTTTATTTGTGATCTGGGGATTTAAACTTAATGTTTTATGCTTGAACAGGAAGCACCCTCCCTACCAAGACCGGGCCCCAGCACAAGTGGTAACATTTTGAACACAAAATGCTGATTGTCTTGTCTTTACTGACCTACGTGCAATCACTGCTGATGAATATTATGCTTTTTGCATCATAAGCAGCCTTAGACCTGGCTGCCTTTTGGTCAATGGATATATTGAGCTAAGGTTCCTCCTACATTGGTGAATAGGAAAAATCATTTTTGCATTAAATTCCAAAGTTTTATGAGAACTTTACACATAGCTAAGAATACAAAGAGCAATATGACTCCTGGTATTTGAGGACAGAACCACATATAACCAGAAATTACAAGTCTTCAGTTTTGACCAGCTTTTGGGATAGGCTTCACAGTTAGTTAATAAAGTGTTCCAACAGGCATTTGCTTTCTTAGAGAGGTTCTTGATGATAAGGTATGGTATTTGTTCCACACAAGATACTGTTTCAGTACTTAAACGATGTGATATATTTGTTCCATATAATGTCCTTATAATCTAATGCAAAATATATGATGGTATCCTTTATTTCCTATAAGACATTTTGTTTTTAATGATTGTCTTTTTCAAAAAATATAGTCTTCTTAATTAAAAAAATGTATATAGTATTTCTCAAGTAACATTTGGAGGTAGATTACAGCTTAGAACTTTGCATTGTTCATATTTAGGAAGTATATTTAATGTATATTGTTTCCTAACCAATAAAGTTTTCATAAAGGAGGAAAATCAAATGCTAACAGACAATGTGAGGTTGACCTGGTCTGCTACCCTCCAGTGACATAGTCAAGTGATTACAGTCCAGGGGAGCAAACTTCAACCCATACATTGATGACTCACAGTGGGAAAACTTATATTGAAGGTACAACTTCCAATGCATATTTTATAACCAAGTCATTTTACTTATTGCAGTGACCTGTGGAGTAGCATGCATTGGTTATGTTGAACCATTTTTAGATGGAAAAGTATTTTTCTTTTACTTTGAGAGATCAGTAATTATATGGGTTACATATAACATCATTTTTTCATTTATTTTAAATCTACTGAGTTTATTCTACTTAAATTATTTATATCATAATTTATTGAAGATAAAATAGTATAAAAATGAAAACTAAAAATAATACTGGTAGACAATAAAATTCAGAATCTCAGATATTACATATTTGGTATTTATATCATTATATAGTTTATTGATGTGAGGGTATATATTTAGACGTGATCATTTTCTACCATATTTTATTCTGAATTTAATAACATCATCATTCTTGTTTATATAAATCTGAATATGGTATATTTGTGGATCAGCTTAGAATGAGCTATGTTAAATTGTTATATCTTTACCTATAGGTCTCCTGGAAATAACCTCAAAATAACATATAAATGAACATAAAAATACAGTAATAATATTAGGAAAATATTTTGAACCAAAATAAGCTTTCTATTGCCAAGAATTATGTCAAGTATTTTGTAATATACAGCAGGCAAAACAACAGAATGCAGAAATGGTAATAAGTGATAGGAGTAAACATATTTCATCAATTTATTCATTACCATAAATCAAGGCACTGCTAGATTTGCCTTTATGTTTAGAAGAACAAGCATTTTATTGACTGTCTTTCATAATTAATAGCATTTACTCTTTAAATCAAATTAGTCCACTTTTCCCATTAAAGCCTTAGTGTAAGATCATTTTTTAAAGTATAAAGTGACCTTGACAAAAATGACGGATCGATAATGTGTTGATTAGGAGTCTGTTTTCTCTAATAGCAAATGTTTCCTTGCTGTTAGTTTCTGTTGCAACACTCTCAGAGGTTGGAGTTCATTGCTATCTCCTGGCCATGGTACTTTGTACATAGAGAAAAAGTGGATCCTACTGAGGCAAAACACTGATGGATTGACTTAGTCATCTGTATAGATTTTCTTAATACTTCTTTAATCAGCTCATTTTTGGATTCATTGTCTTGTTAGAGGATATCCGTCCACCGGTCAGGAAGAGAACCGTGCTTTTGAATCTAGCATCATCAGAAGTTTGAGTTAGACTTAATCAATGAGGGCATGGGAGAAATTCATTATTGCAAAAAAGGAAAGCTTTAATGTGATTGAGGTTTTTAGAAAATAAAAATATATACACATTAAAGGGAAATTGCTATCAGGAAGAAAGCGAAGACATAATAGTAATTTGTGTTAAAATTTATAGTCTAAAATGCTAAACAATTTAGCTAGAACATGTTTATAGAACGTATTGGGTCCTTGTCTGAATGTAAGAATCAGTCTTGTGAAATAAGCTTATTTTTATTACAGAAGTTTTTCATAGTAACTGCCATATCTGAGCCAAGGATTGCAAACATTTAAACAATGACATGTTTAATAAATAGCAGTCATTGATGATATAGTCTTCATCAATAATATATATGGGTGATCTGAACTAAAATAAATCTAGTCAAAAAAAAAAAAAAAAGAAGAAGAAGAAGAGTTTGCATTGGATAGCCAAGGGGAATGAAGGACAAATGAGGTGCAATTAAGCAGAGAACAATTTAGTATAACCCTAATAGCAAAGTCTTTAATGATGCTTTGCCACAGATGAATTTGATTTAGAAATATCTCCCATGTTAAGTTGTAGAAGCCCAT
Organism: Uromys caudimaculatus; assembly: GCA_028551405.1. NCBI lineage: Eukaryota > Metazoa > Chordata > Mammalia > Rodentia > Muridae > Uromys > Uromys caudimaculatus. Next base: position 48,198,082 of record CM052705.1, read on the forward strand.
TTCTTTAGCCACTTCAGTTTGGACAGGCCAAAGTTAATGTGCTGAATGAGAAAATTGGAACTTAGTGAAGGAGCTAAATGACCTAATTGATCTTCTTTGCTATCACTGATTTGTAGATACCAGGAGGAATTAAATGTAAGAGGACTTTTTTCTACCTAAGATAATAACAAATGAACTGAATATATAAGTACATATCTTCCTTTTAATTTACCATACAGCTGAATCAATAGTCACCCTGTGATTAGACAGTTTCTATGAGTTCATGTTGTTTTGGTCAAAGGCTCTAGGATGGCAGAAGCAAACTTCATGTCATACAAGTCAGGTCAGAAAGTTTGTTCATTCACTGTACACATTGAGATTCTTTTCCTGGTTTAGAGACTAAGAAATCATCAAATTAGTAAAAGTATTACCCTTGCCAATTCCATAAGCAATAGTGTCCTAATATAAGAGTTAAATTAATGATGAGAAGAAGTGATAGAAGATAAATCTCAAAGACACTGTTTTGGCTAAGTTCCCAAAGTAAGTATCTGTAATTCTCTGAGAGTAGAGTATGTCCCTGGAATATGTATTAAACACACTTGTTCTGCAAAAGCCAAAGTGAAAGTAATGATTCTTTGGAAGCCATATTCAAAAAGCAGTGGCATTTTGTAGATTATTATACAGCAAATAAAAATTTATTTCCACAGTATATGTAGACATTATATAAAATTTAATGCTAACTAAGTGGACTTGTTGTAAGTTGGTTTAATTAATTAGAAAACTGGAGTTTGCTTAGGTCTTCAGTCCATACTTGGTAACCTCCCATCCTAAAAATGATTTAGCTATTTCTATTAAGTATGATCCTTTATATGAGAGAATAATATAAAATTCTTTCAACAAAGTTAGTGTGGGGCATAAAAAGTTGTAGCTTGAATGAAAATAGCCACCATAGGACCATAGGGAATGGCAGTATTGGGAGATATGGCCTTATTTGGAATGGGCATGGCCTTGTTGCAGGAAGTGTGTCACTTGGGGGTCTACTTTGAGGTCTTAGATGTTCAATCTCAGCCCAGTGTCTCACTGTCTCTTCCTGCTACCTGCTGATCCAGATGTACAACTCTCAGGCACCTCTTCAGTAACTTGTCTGCCTGCATGCCACCAAGCTTTCTGCCTGGGGAATCATGGATTAAACTTATAACTGTAACCCAGCCCCAGTTAATTGCTTTCTTTTAGAAGAGTTTGGTGTCTCTTCACCACAATATTTAAACTGTAATTGTCCCTAATCAAGACTGGAGTCTTCTACTCATTTGAATGTGTCTAATCAAATGTTCTTCAGTTCTCATTTGTGAGTTTTAAGGGTGTGTTATGATTTTAGCCAATGGCATTCTAAATTTTCAAATAGATATCAGTTGAATTATTTGTCCACTCTCCATTCGGTTTGCAAACATCAACAGCAGGTCTGCTTCCCTTGGTGAATTTATTCTACCAATGCCTGTCACAGCTCCAGTGAGATCTGGAGATATTGCTGCTAAATTATGTCAAGGTTTTACTGTAGAAACAAAGTAAAAGACCGAATCTATAAACTTATATGTGCATTGATGCTCTGTTTATTTATGTTTTTAGCAATCACATGTTGAAATATGCAAACCAAACTGCATGTACGATTTGCTGATAGTTATGAGGTCATGGGATATTTTACATATACACTTATTTGGGTAATTACACCGTGATATTAACTTGATAGAGGAATCTTGTTGATTAGATTTTGTTGACTTGATACAAACCAGGATAATCTGAGAAGAAGGAACTTCAGTTCATTAATTTCTGACCTATAAGAAAAGTCTACATTTTCTTGATTAATGATTGATGTGGTAGGGAACAAAGCACTGTGGGTGGTGCTATCCCTGGGCAGGTGGCCTGGAACAGTGTTTTAAAAGCCAGTTGAGCCTGCAAGCAGCACTCCTCCATGGCCTCTGCTTCATTTTCTGCCTTCGTGACCCTGCCTAGAAGTCCTGCTATGACTTCCCTTGATAATGGACTGTATACAGTTTCCTACACAAGTTGCTTTTTGGTCATGGTGGGTCTTTATCTCAATAACAGAACAAATAGACAAACAACTAGACTGTTGCTATTTGTTACTATTCCTTTTATAAATTGGTGTTTTGAGACATCAGAAAAAATATACAGAAAATGAACATAATCAACATTTATATCTACTTAAATTTCCAAAGTAGGTATCCAGTGTTTCCTGACCAACAATAAATAGTCAAATACTAGCAAGATATATGGATTATATTGTTTCAAGAAACACATTGAATTTATAAATGTACTCAAAGTTATATCACTTTTATGTACATTTTCAAATAATTTATCAAATAAGAATAATGTTTTATAATTTGAACTTTAATGGCAATGT
>CM052705.1:48200576-48287357 GCA_028551405.1 Uromys caudimaculatus
ACACAATTAGTAGAAGCTCTCAATAAATTTTTTCAGCCAAAGATTAGATTTTCTTTTTTTTTTTTTTTTTCTTCTTTTTCTTTTTCTTTTTTTTTTTTTGGTTTTTTTTTTTTTGGTTTTTTTTTTTTGGTTTTTGGAGACAGGGTTTCTCTGTGTAGCCCTGGCTGTCCTGGAACTCACTCTGTAGACCAGGCTAGCCTCGAACTCAGAAATCCACCTGCCTCTGCCTCCCAAGTGCTGGGATTAAAGGCATGCACCACTGCCCAGCCAAGATTTCCATATTAGATATATAGTCAGTATTCTGAATATTAAAGAACAGAATATAAATTTCAATGTTAGACCTATAACGTATCTAAAGGATGGGGATGAACTATTTCCTGCCAACTTTCTGCCTTCTGGATGCTGGGTGCTCATCCCTCCCATAGTTACAGAACACAAAAGGTGACAGGGGCAGAAGGCTGGCTCATCCTCACGAGACCAGACCTAACGTACACAGTAGAAAACAAAATAGAGAAAAACACATCTCCATACAAAATTGACTGTAGCTCTAACTCTCAAAAGAAATTTGTTTCTTTGTAGATCTATTTTTAACTCACCAAATAATTAACCAGCTAGAAGTAATAAATAGGTCAAGCTGCGTACACACCAGCTTCATATTGGTTTTTAATATATTTTTTCTCTAGAGCAGATGGCCACATAATTTAATGTTTTCTATAAAACAAACTTTCTATATAATGAAGAGCAAAAACAACGTTAAAATTAAAGCCCTATTACTTGAAAGAAAACAAAAGAAGTGCCAAATAACTTGCCATGAAAATAGTCATCTCTCTGCTTGGACTAAATGTACCTTTGCACATGTGTTCTAATTCTCAAATATTCTGTGGATGTTTAATTTTTAAAAATTGTATTTACCCTTATCAATTCTGCTATGATAATTTTTCTTAAATTACCACAAAAGGTTCAAGCTGAAATGTGGATAAAGATGTGAAGCCATGTTCCTGCCACCCTCGATATACAATGTAGCCTCCACTTTCTTTTTTTATGAGTTGTTTTAATAAAGGAACTCACACTTTGCCAATATATAAATTTAAACTTTTCCAGTGATCATAACTAATTTTGCCCTAATCAAGAAAATAACAAATCTCATGAAGGTTATCTATATTTTAAATTAATTACTCCAACTTTATTCTAACCTCCCAATAAGCCAGGGAACATGAATGGCATGTAGAGGGGAATACACTCCGCACTGACCAAGCAAGGAGAGTCAGTTCCTTAAAATAATTACTATGCCCCCCAGCAGATTCATTCTAAGTCCCTTCTTCAAATTTTATTATAAAGTAATTATTAAAAATTAGTATGGTGGGTGGTGGTGATGCACTCCTTTGATCCAGGAACTCAGGAGGCAGAGGCAGGTGTATCTTCTTGAATTTGACGCCAGTATGGTCTACAAAAAGCTACTTCTAGGGCAACCAGCAGGGGCTACACAGTGAAACCCTATCTGAAAACAAACAAACAAACAAATGAACAAACAAAAAACATACAATTAAACTATTTAAATCATGAAAGACCTTTCATGTGCTCCTGAGGGGTGGGGGCTGCATTTTGTTTTGGTGACTTCAGAAAAGAGGATATTAAGTCACTGGTATTATATTCTGAGTCATGCAAGCATTAATTAGATACTTGAGATGAAGGAGTACAAGTCCTAAGAATTCCAAAACCTAGTGTGTGCAGCACAGCGTACCCAGACCTGAGCTAGTAGCATGTCTTGTCTTGAATCAACAGTACTGTATAGCCTTCTCATATCCAAATTATTGTCTCACCCCCATGTGGGGGTCTTATGTTGTTTGCCAACAAGCAGGACTCTGAGCTCTAATTTGTTCCTTCTGTTGAAAGTGATTCAGCGTAAAGTGCATTCAGAGGGTGGCTTCATCTTTGAACTTTAACAAGGGCCGCTGATGGATGTGGTCCATTTAAATGGACAACAGAGAGCCGAACTAGATAACGAACTTATTATTTCTCTAGAGGATTATAGGTTAGTCCCGAAGGAGTGCTGTAAGCCACAGCAAATCCATATCTACTGGCTAAACAATAGCCAGAAGGCTGACTAGAAATATTGATTTACTTTCTAGGCTATTTAGGCCTTAATGGCGGAGAAACGCTGAAGTGCTGTTTACCTTTCTGCCAGAATCGACCAAACAACCAGTCCATTTTTTACAGGTTTTTGATTGATTTCGCTTAGAGGAATTAGAGGTGATTTATTTTTAACCTGAAAGCAAGTCGTAAATATCTCCAACGGCACAGGTTCCCTGAGAGGAAATGTTAAGTGGAAATACTGAGAGGAACTTTGTTGAGGATCAATGGGGACAGGTACCAGAGAGCTGTCCGGTGTCATATACCTTTCCACAGCCCTGTCAGGACTATAATCTCGCGGCTTCAGCTACTCTTCTTTTGAAATCTCTCAAGTTCACCAGGCTTGAATAAATTTAATCGCCTGACTGAATTTCAGCCAGATGCACCCTGCTGACTTTCAACGGGTCCTAGATGGGACAGCATAATGGTGTGTGAGGCTCGTAGGGTGCATTTTCGATGTTTGACGGGTGAAAACAGTAATTTATCACACAAGTGGCAATTTACCATGATTCTTCAATCCCACACACAGAAAATGTGTAACTCCAACAAAGGAATGAAGCAGACACACAAAAGAGGGCTCATCCAAAGTGCCGTTGTGTGAGCCTGACTTTTACAAACTCATCCAAAATGCTGCTTGCTTGTCTGACTTTTACAAACAACCCAACTCTTAAATAAGAGCTAATATTGAAAGACAGATATCTTTCAATAATGATGACATAAATCAGTTAGAATGTACTCTTTAAGCTACCAGGTGTGAGGAGGTCTTGGGGAAAGGGCAAGGGGTGTTTCAAATGATCTTTCAAGAGTGCTTGCCTCCATGCTCTGAATTGGTTAACAAAGGGGTAAAGAAGAGCTCTAGCAATTCTGTATAAAAGCCCTCAGTTCCATGTTGGCAGGCAAGGTAGGAAGGAGTTCAACAAGCTACCAGTTTCACCTTGGTGCCTGTCTGTCTACCCTCTTCATTTGTTAAAATGGTGCTACTTGGAGAATTCTTATTTTCCCATAATACCAAAATAATTGTTAAGCCATTTTTTATTAATAGAAACCAATTCAGAACCTCAGCACTCAACAATATATTTGTTTGTATGATTTTAGAACAGTCATCTTTATGTCATAAGAATTGTCCTTGGAGATGAAAGAGTCCCATCATTGCATATAGGTAGAAAGTCTCCATAATGCTTCAAATTGTATGCACTAAAAATACAACCCAATGATCCATTCAGCCTAGAGGAATCATATGCTTCCTTTCATCTTTCTTCTGTTAGGTATCTGTGTTTATTTGCTTAATCTATTAAAAAATAATGTCATGGGAAAGTTTTATGAGATGTACCTGTAGTCTTAACATTTGGGCCAGATAGTCACTAGTTCATGACCAACCTGAGCTCTGTAGTGAAGCTGAAAATGAACACATCTGCATTAACAACCATTCACTACTTTAACATTATACAGGAGCATTTGCCTAATCTGCAAAGAAGAATCCTCCAAATTCTAGGCAACAGTAGCTCCTAACAGTAAGAATTTGAAAGTTACTTCAGCTGGCAATGCAAATCTGTAAAATGGGAATAAAAGTAAAAGACTTTCTCCCTAATAGTATTGAGAGGATGAACATGCAAGGTATCAACACATGTACAATAAAAATGGTGACCAATTATTTGCATATGTAGCTCCAACATTGTTTTCCCCAAGTCTAGTATTTTGGTTTCACAGTATGTCCTGTCTCCTTCCTGTTTTCTCTACATTCTAAGGGTTATTAAGGTGAAAAGCATTAGTCTATAATAAACCAGAAGCCTTCTATTTGATACATCAATTAAAATTATGAACACTGGTGTTCACAATCTGTTTCTGTTTTCATTCTTCTTCCTCTTTTGTCCACTGTCCCCCTCAAGATGTCTGAACATTTAGAAGAGGCCAGTTCTCCCCAGGAGACAGTGCACATGTGTATGTAGATAAATTTAACAACCCAGTTGCTGGAGTTCTGCAGAAGCTGTTGGCTGCAGTTCGGCAGAATTTCTGTAGACCCAGAGCACCAATAATCTGCGAGCTGCATTTCCGTAACTGGGCTGCCTTGTCTGGCCTCAGTGGGAGAGAATGCACCTAGTCCTGCAGAGACTTGATGTGCTAGAGGGATAATCACGGGGGGGAGGGGGTTAGGTTGGCAGAGAAGAAGGGGAGGAGGATATAGGGGGAGGGACTGTGTATGGAGGGACCTGGGGGCGGGGGCAGTGATCCTGATGTAAACTGTGATTACATCTGCGGTCTGATTTTCATTCTTTCTCACCCACTCTTGACTAAAATCTCTGCTTGTGCAACGATTCCTGTGGTCAGGATTACCTTACCACCACAGGTCCCTCCAGTTTTGATAAATGAAAAGGGAATATGACTTGATGCAAGCATCATACATTAGGGCAAAAGGCCACACGCAGCCCAGATTTTCCCTATATGTGGAGGAGGTGTGAGACGAATCATTTTCTTCTTATCTTGGGAATTTAAACAGAGATACTTGCTAAGAAAAAGTATGAAATTTGAAGAAATCTTTTAAAAATCCTATCTGAAAGTGAAATACATCAGTAAAGAAAACAACAGCTGTTACTATGGAGCTGAGCTGGGTTTAACATGCTTGCTTAAGACAATGATTATAAATGCAATATTGCCTCATCCCATCCCAGGCTTCCAGACCTACAGCAGCAGCTCAGAGAAAATTTCCCACACGCCATGTGGAACTGTGGTTCTGAAATACAGCAAAGTTCATATGTTCAAATAGGTTCAAATAAGTCCCATCCTCTGATTTTTAGAAGTTCAGTGTTTAGTGTTTTCAAAAGCTCTGCTACCTTGCTTTTTCAGCCTTCGTTTTGGTTTGGGTTGTTTGTTTGATTGTTTTTCAATAAAACGTACTGTTTTCTTCTGTGTGAATGACAGTGATGCCAGTACCATTCTCAGTAGTTGGAGTTTTCTCCCTAATAACAATGCCAGATGCTTGCAGACACAGTACTATTGCTACTGTTGTGATATACAGTTTGTATGCACTGCTCCTTCCACCTATGTTATCTATGTTCTCATAAAAAAACCACATGCTTTCTGAACGTGTCAATGCAAAATCAAATTTTGTTCTCTCGTGTCTATTTCCAGTTTGGATCCTAGTTTTGGTTCAGTGGGATAAATACATCTCCCGGCCTCTTTCCAAACAGCACATTTCCATGTGGCTAAGTTACGGCCGAGGAGACAAATACAAAGGTTTTCAGAGGGACATGGAGAATGCTTGAAGGTGGATAACCTGGTTAGAATGGAGCATTCGTGTTTGCACCTTGGGTACTCTTTTTAACCTGGATCATTACCCTAATATTTGGATGTCACCATGGAAGACCAGCTAAACATATTCCATGATGACACAGAGAAACAGTATACCACACAGTCCAAAAATCTTTTTCTAAGTGAAACTCTTGCCTATTTAAACTAACATGGTTTAGAAATGTATTCTGTCTTTGGCTAAAATGATTCCACCTGAACTATCCCAGACACTGGAAACTTATCCTAAGATGCACTCGATGATGACATAAAAGCTTGTCTTCCTTTGCTATTGCTTCTGGTCCTGGTCCACCTCGGGTAACCAAGATAATGGTTTCCTCTAGAAGAGAAGGGAAAAGAACTAGGAATGACACTCAGAGGATCCATGATCTCAAATAACTTCTCCAAGAGTGAAACAAGGCAGTGTGTACAGGAACAAGGATTTTAAAACTGTCTGTTGGATCTCACTCTGACTACAGGACTCTCTCTGCAGTGTGTTCTACAATAAAGGAGAGAGCTCTAATTGTGCCCCTGGGAAGTACTCCAGCAATAAGAACAAGCCATGACAACATTCAGTGTCTTCACTGGGCAGGACAATGTTACCATTCTTTTATTCTATTTTTTAATTTCCTGGAGGAAACAAAGTAAGAAACTATTGGTTAAGTCAGGCCCAGAAATTCCATTTCAGGCAAGTCTTTATTTTACTTACTTGATACCTTCTGTTATTTTTTTTCTGGATCTATGTACAAGGGAGAACCGAGGTTGTGAAATCTCATGAGCTTTTTGGTCCTTTATATCATATATATTCCTTTTATAAAAGGGTCACTAACTTAATTTTCCAAGAGTTGCTTTATTGCCCATAATAAAGTGGTAGGCATTTTTGATTGGTCATTACTAGCAATAAGTACACTTAAAACTTTCCCCGTGAGAAATACCAGGCTCTTGCCTCTATAAAACAAACTACACTTGCACTTTACGATGTATATGTACACATGTGCACTGCAAATAGCATAGTGTGTTATATGTGTGCTCGTATACAAATTTTAAAAGGATCATTGAGAATGGAGTATCAGTCAGATATCTGTCACACTAACAAGTAACTGAAATAATCAACCAATCTTAAGAAAGTGCTGTCTTTGGCTCCCAGGATCTGGCCCAGTATCAAGCAGACCTAATGTTTCTAGGCTTCTGGAGAACATTTTTGAAGAGAGCAAAGGAGAGCAAATCTCCTCACTGAATACCTAGAAGATAAAGATTGCTTGAAATCCCAGAAGCCCATTCAGGACCGCACCCATAAGGGTCTAAAGATTACCCACTACTCTGTACTTATCCTTCTCAGCGTGCCTAGTGGATGCAAGCTGGAGACAAATCACCAATCCATGAACCTTTAGGAACCTTTGGTAGCTACTGCTCAGTAGTAAATAGATAATGCCAAATGCAAAAAGAAAAAAATTATATTTGAGTAAATTAAAAGGTATCTTCATCTCTGTCATATAAGTGTTGGCAATAACTCTTTTTAGGAAAAAGAATGACACCTTCTATATAGCATAGTGTGTTACATGTGTGCTCATATACAAATTTTAAAAGAATCATTGAGAATGGAGTATCGGTCAGATATCTGTCACACTAACAAGTAACTGAAATAATCAACCAATCTTACTAATTATAGATAAGAAAGTCTACTAATTATAGATAAGAAAGTCAAGAGTCATAAACTATCTCATTCCTAGGGGTGCTCTTTCCTGTTACACCTATATGCAGACCCCTCATCCTTCTTACCAGCAGCAACCAGGCAGGTACTAGTAGACTAACAGAGGTGAGATGTGGAATAAATCTGACGTGCATTCCTAAAACTGAACTGTATTCATAAAATGGAAAGGGACAATGGCTATTTTGAATCTATAGGAAATGCATACCCTAGGAACAGGAAGAAGGAATTCTGACAAAATTTAAATGACTGCCTTATAATCAAAAGGTTAAAGAATAAAGAACCAGCATTCTGGGTTGCTGTGTTTGAGTGCTATTATACTTTAAACATGGGTAGAATCTAGAAATGGGACAAAAACTGTACCATGATCCTAGCCTAATTTCAATCAGTAAAATATCATTATTAAAACTTAACTTAAAAACAGGAAAAACTGGGGAAACCTACATTCTGACAATGACAGAAAGGATTCTTATTAAATCTAAATGGAGAAATGATTGGAAAAATTCTACTACTAAGATTCTATTTTCTCATATCTAAAATGTATATAAAAGCTGCTCATGCTCTGAAGAGTTGCCCTCTGAGTTGAATAAAGCAGTGAATGCAGAACTTTCCACATGGCCTTTGACTCAGGCATGCAGTGAGTCTCAGCTCCTTGAGTTATCCTTAGAGTTACATCTGAGACCTTCAAATTCTAACAAAAAAGTCCAAATGGAGGTACAAAATTCTAAGACTGGAATCTATTTATATCATGACTTAAATAGAGCTATCCGAAATGATCATAGCACAACATGGGGACCAGATCCCAATACAGCGATCTCACTTGATGAGAGATGTATATAAAGGAGCCTGAGCCCCATCCTGGAGCTTCCTCTTTTTCTGAAACTGCCACTAAATGTAGACTTTCCAAAGAGCTTTTCCTGTCAACCATAGGACTTCTACATCTGGACATACCTTTATAGAGCAGTTTGTGACCACACACATTCTACTAATGGCATATCACATCTGCCACATGGAAGCAAGTTGTCTTGTCTCTAGAAGTGACCAGAGATCAATCTAGGCAAAGGAATATAGGTTGCATAATACTTGTAGTATAGTCTGGATGGTTAAAGACTACAGGGATAATAAAATCTGTTCTTAGAATGAGGAAGAAGAATGAATGCGGAAGGGAGAGAGAGAGAGAGAGAGAGAGAGAGAAATGAATTTTCAGAACAGACAAAGTCATAAGAGGGTACCTCTGGCTCTGGTGGAGAGCTACTAACTAAAATAGAATGCACTTCTTTGCTGAGGTAGAAAATTAGGAACCTTATGTTATATGACCTTTAATTCTTATCATTTAAGGCACATATTAGTCACAATGAATGTCATTTCCCTGATATTGCACAAACATGTAATAAAAAATAAAAGTGAAAATAAAATATAAACTAAGGGGAAAGATGAATGCTTCAGTGAGTTTGAGATATATACATATATATATATATATGCTTCTTTTCCCTGTACTTGGCTGAAATAGTAAGGAAGTTGTGATCTTCTGTGTTTAGAATCTCTGACTCCTCTTTTCCACCCATTATGTTAGCTCTCTGCTTCAGAGATGTTTATTCCAAAGAGTTACCTTTTAAAGTCCTTAACCCTAATTATAACTTTATGGTTCCTTTGGCCATGTAGCACATATAAGTTTTAAAGACTGGATTTTTCTAACTGTTCCAATTAAATGCAATCTGGATGGTCTGAGAAGGGAGGGAACAGCAACTTTTGTAAGTGGAGAACTAGCGATACTGTGGTAGCATACCCTGTGGCCAATGCATGCTCAGAAAAATCACATGAAGTTGACATGTGAAGAAGCAACAACCAACCTTTAAATATTTTTCTTCTTTTCTTTCTTCTCATTTTTCAATAAATTGGAGTGAAGCTTTTCTTATGTTCCACCACAGCAATATCACCACCTTTTCTTAACTTTCTATTTTCAGACAGCATTGTCCTAAGTGACCATGGCTGTCTTTGCCTTCTCTAGCACAAACTGGCCTTGAACTTGAAATCTTGACACCACAGCCTCCCATGTATCTTAGATTACAAGATGTATCACAAGGGCTAGTTTGAATTTCTTTTTTTGTAATAACCACACAATATTTTATGTTAAGAAGCTAAGTACAACTACACTACAATCACTAAGCATAATATTACATAGGTCAGTGTTTTTTAAAAATGACAAAACTCTACTACTGGTACAATAAGCAAAGGTAAGTCAAAGAGTAGAAGCACTCTCACAAGCCTCTAGCACCAATAACCAGTGGGGTTTTCTGTATTCTGTGTCACACTAGTATTTCTAACAAAGTTGAGAACCATGTCATTTTATTTATATAAGCCACTAATTGCATTGCTTTTCATGTACATTTCTTCATTGAAATTTCAATGGAGTCTACATATTTGTTTTCCAATTAATCCTTACTTAAAACATGATGCTACCATCCATGGAAGTAAACGAAGATATCTGTAGACTGAAAATCTATTTAAGGTGTGGAGAGATGGTTCAGTGGTTGAGAGTACTGGTTGGTCTTCCAGTAGGTCCTGAGTTCTATTCCCAGCACCCACATGGTGGCACACAACCATCTGTAATGATATTAGAGCCATTTTCTGGTGTGTCTGAAGACAGCTACAGAACTCATGTACATAAAATAAATAAATAAATCTTTAAAAAAATTCTTTCATGGGTGGACAGTGGTAGTTCTTTGAATCATTAAATGTTGTTTTAGGTGAGCTTTGCACATAGCTAAGTATATAAAGAGTAATATGCCACCTAGTATTTGAGTACAGAACCACATATATCCAGAGATTGTAATCCTTCACAGTTGGACTTCACAGTTATCAAAGCAAATGTGTGATATCAATTTAGAAGAATTATTATACTAAAAGCAGCCATTTAAAGCCTTCTCAAATCATGAAGTAGAGGATCAGTTGACAACAATCAAAATATCAAAGTATTCTTCTATTCTCTTTTCTCATTCTTTGAATTATCAAGTTTCTCAATAACAAGCAAGGAAGTGAAAGTTAGGGAGACCCTTCATAATTCCTTTAACCCACCTAATGATGGATTTCATCATAGGATTTCTAGTAGTGATGGTGTGTGAACTGGAAAGTTGGTTCCACAAAAATAATTTGAACATGGTTAAGGGCTTACAGATGATGAAAAGAAATAGAGGCTCTTATTTAAAGAAGGTTTCAAAACAAACACTTGCTAAATTCAGCATAATGAGACAAGAAAATGAAGCCAGAAAAATGAATTTGATATGCAAATAACAAATTTGGAAAAGAAGTTTAGTGTTATGGGGAAAGTCTTAAAAGAGCATATGCAGCGTAGCTCTCTCCAGTGCTCTTGAGAAGGATGTTGACAAAAATTGGAAAAAAATATCTTTTCATTACTTGACATTTATCACAATCTCATTGCAACCTACTTCATTTTTAGTCAAAATTTCCTCCTATCCTTCCAGATCTGATTTGTTAACAGCTACCTCCTTTATTAAAATGTACATATTTATAATGGACAAAAGGAAAAAAAAACACTGATTGACTTTTTTCTGTCTTAATTGTATTTGCATAATAATCAAGTAAAATAGAGCCTGAAGAAAATGAGTTATTTATCTAGAACAAGTTACTTTTTTATGACTTCAGAGGTTTGTATTTTCAATAAACCTGGTGTTTTATTCAGAAATGTGCATTGCTTGAGTGATATTAATCTCTAATGAAGCACAGATAGGATTTAAACAATTTTTAGGTCTATACAAATATTACTTATGTCATTGTATAGAATATAAGTGACATTTCAAATCACTGCAAATACAACTCCAACATTCCATAAGTTTTGAAAGACAATTTTATTTTGTAATAATTTTAGATTCACAGAAAGTTTACCAAGATTGTACAGAGAATTCCTGCATGTGTTTTATCTCTGTCTCCCTAAACTTAGTATCTTATGTAATCATGGTATATGTGCCAACATAAAAATGAATATTCAAAAGTAAAAATTAATCTTCCTCTTTTTTTCTTTGTTTATTTGGGCAAATGGATCAGAGTCATTTTCTCTTCTCCTGGGAATTACAGAACTTCTAAATCAATGTCCAAATTATTTCTACATCAAAATTCACAGGGCAGAAAAAGAATCTTGGAGCCTAGAATTAAATTCCCTTGTCTACAGAGTGAGTTCCAGGACAGCTAGGGCTATACAGAGAAACCCTGTCTCAAAAACCAAAAAAAAAAAAAAAAAAATTCCCTTGTTTGCTCATGTGTTGAGCCTTTCTAGAAGCCGATTATCTGAATGATCACCAACAGTTTGAGTTATGTTGCCTATATAATCTAAATAATCTCAGGAGTGTTTGAGACAAGAACTCAAATATTCCAACTACACTTGAAAATCACAGGGTAATGAGGTCCTCTTTCTATGAACTGTGATTGTAGAGACAAGAACCTCAGAACATTATAGGAGAAGCACTCTCAGGAAGAAATAAAATTATATTGTCTGAAAAGGACCTTTGTAGGTCCTTTAAGGGCTGATCTCAAGACAAAGCTGAGAAGGAGTCTTCACATAGGCAAGGGAAAAATAACACATTCGTGGCAGAAGTAAAGGTGAGATTTAATAAGAATCTCAGGTGACCTCAGAATGATACTGCAGGGCTTAGGGACAGGCATAAGGATAGAGGCAGACAACTCATTTTCCCCAGAAAGGTGGGACTCTACCTGTGGTTATTGCTTTGACATTGGTTATTTACTATTTTGGTAGCCTTCATTTAGGGCTATTTTTGTTATCAAACTATCAGTATATATTTTTTATCATTTTCACTTTTTCAAGTATAATGATACAAGCCCTATAAGGTGAGAACCTGCACTCAGTAGTTTTAAAATAAAGACAAAAGCATAAGTCCAAAGGAGAGAAAGCCTTTACTTTAAATCATAATGCAAACCAAAAGAGTTTAGTAAGACTACCCTCAATGCAATTTTTCATTTTCATTTTAAATTAAATCATGGGACTAAAACAATTTTCCCTTTTCTTCCTCTTTTAACAGCTTAGTACATTATAATCGCTATGACATTGAGTGATTGCTAAGTTAATGAGGCCATTGTTAGAGTTCTCTACAAGTTTAGAGCTAGATTTATAAAAGGTACATTTGCCTGCCTGGCTGCAAGGCCTTATTCTTGTTACATTTGCTTTGAAACAGCCTAATCAGGAAACAATTTCACACGATAGGACAAAAGATGAAGCTCCCTGAATAAAAGCTCCAAGTCTCATGAGACAAAATGACCTCAAAGTTAGGGGTGTTCAGGATCCAGAGCCTTTAACCTATAAATCTGTGTGGTGTACCATTATAGTACTTGAGCCTATGAACTGCCCATGCTATTGTGCTTAAATATATCAGAAACTAAAGTTACCAAGTTATCTAAGTAGTTTTGCCATTTGGGTCTCTTATAAAACTTTCTCCTGGCTTTGGGAGCAAGTAAAGAGTCTCAAACTCATACAGATAGAAATAAAATTAAATAAATAAATGATAGATAAGCAATATAGAAGAAGAAAAAGAAAACCTTATTCCAAATTTGATCATTTATAGGAATCTCCTATCTGCCTATTTGAATAAAGATTTTATTTGTGTGTTCTCATTCCCCCCAACTTGATAGCTCATGCCTTTAATCCCAGCACTAGAGAGGCATAGGCAAGCAGATCTCTATGAATTCGAGGTTAGCCTAGTCTAGAAAGTGAGCTCTAGGACAGCCAGAACTATAGTTTAAGACCGTGTGCCCCAAAACAACAACAACAAAACAAAAACAAACAAACAAAAAAACCCAATGAAACAAAAAAATTGTGCTCACCAACCTGCCTCTGTAGAAATATTAAAATACCCCAAATTAACCTGAAAAGAGTCATTTAGGCCACAACACACATAAAGTGAATTTACCTAGGTTTCCCACTGAAATAAGAAACACATGCTGAAGCAAGAGGCTGGGGAGGGAAAGCTGGCATTTTAGAGTTTCCATTTCAATCCAAGTCTCTGAAATGTAAAACCAGTCACAGTGCTCTCATTAATTTCCAAATCATTCAGTGTCATCTCTGCTATAAAGCATTGGACTCTTAATGGGCTTAGGGAGAAAAGAAAATTATTTCTATGGTTTAATTTAACATGCAAAATTGCAGTTAGTAGCTTTGCTAATTTTGAGGAGGAGTTTAGGAAAATTTTTATCTGATATAGGATTATTTTTATGATGAGAATACACACATATTTTTATTACTTTTGAGAAAAGAAGGATGAAAATAGGTATCTCTCCATCCAGCCTCAGGTTCTTCCTCTTTCTTTCTGCTCTTTCTCAATGAAGTGAGAACCTGACTGTGAACTACTGTCAACATGCAGTATGCACTCAGTGTTACAGCTTTCTCCTTTGACACATAGAGATATGTTCAGTGTGTAAATATTTTTTAAAGACTAAGTGTATCATTTCTGTAAGTCACACAGAACACATTCAGAACATATACTCCCTACTCTCATTCATTCAAGTCTACAAATCCTACCTGCACAATGTCCCACAGCCTGAAGTCTTAGGTTTTCCTGAGCCTTCATCTGTATTAACATAGACTTCATTTTGGTGTTCAGATCTGATATGCGACAAGTACCTTGGACCAGCAAGGTACTTTTGGAGAGGAAGAAGGATAAAGATTGAAACTGGACTATTCTCAAAAAGAAATGAAAGCTGTCTTGTCACAAGAACTGGTTTTGTTCTAGAAGTACCTTAGGGCTACAGATAGCTTGGGACATACTAAGAGAAGAGTGAGAAAGAGGAACGTGTAGAAAGAAGGAAAATCACTTATAAAATCTATAAGATACAAGAAAGGGACAATTTGTCTCTTGTTCATTGGCCATTTGGAAATACTTGATTGTCATAATAAGGCTTATTTGCCACCGGTATCTTTCACTGAAGTCTAATTATGCCTATAACATCCAGGGATACACAGGAAAGACTCTCACAATGAAAAATTATATAGTCCAGCAGTGTGGAGACAGAGTAAGGAAAGATAGTGCACATAGGACAAATTGATGCTGACAAATTAAACAAGGGCATAACTCATCCTTTCAGCTAGCAAGTGTCACACTATTTTATTTACCCTTTCTACAAGTTCTGTAACACACCCTTAAATTAAAAAAAGAAAAAAAAACTAAAAAAGAAAAAAATAAAAAGTTCTATCTGGCTTCATCTTATTATGTCACACTTGTTAAGACAGGTAGAATATAGATTATGAAGGACTCTGTAGGTTTAACCAGACTGTATCCTAAATTCATATAAAGTCCCCGAAGAATTTTAATCAAGATGTTAGGTGAAGGAAAGTCTGGGGTGTGGAGGTCAGATGAAGTTGACAAGAGTTAGTTTCTATTTGAAATATATTAGTATAATGCAGTTTGGGTGAAGCAAATTTCAATGGTAGTTGTTATTACAAAGCCAGTTTAAGAATTGAGAAAGTAGGCCGCCACACGGTGTTACAAGAGAGCACCCTTCCAATTCTTGAAGACTGAGAGGGTTTTATTTTCCAGTTAACTCTTTGCAGGAAGACATGCTGACACAATTCTAGCCTTCTCTATGGTATCATTTCTTGCTAGCCTCCTTTAAATAAAAAGCAAAGGAAAAAATTCTAAGGAGTTTGCTTGGAATTGCTAATATGTGCTCATTGACTTGTATATTATTGTGTAAGCCTCTTCGGAGGAATTGAGAAAACGCGACAGTGGAGATCTATAGTTTGAGAAAGTTTGGGTTGAATCAAGAGTGTCAACTGGTCAGATCTCACGGAGCTCCAGGAGACTGGGCCACCAACCAAAGAGTACACATGGCTCCAGCCGTGTATGTGACAGAGGAGGGCCTTGTTGGCCATCACTAGGAGGAGTGGCCCTTGGTCCTGTGGTAGTGTGATGCCCCAGTGTGGGGGAATGCCAGGGAGACAGAGTGGGTGGGTAGGTGGGGGAGTGTGCTCATAGAAGCAGGGGAGGGGGGAATGGGATAGGGGGTTTCCGGAGGAGAAATCAGAAAGGGGATAACATTTAAATGTAAATAAAGAAAATATCCAATAAAAGAAAAGAGAGTGAGAGAGAGAGAAAGTTTGGTTCTGAGTTTAACATGGTGGATCATACAAGATCCATGCGAGCTGGATGTAGGATCAATGACATGGGAAATACAACTGTTTGTGGATTCTCTGGGATCCTTCAGAAGGGCTACAGGATGCCTGTGGACAAAATGGGTTACAGATTAAGATTTCCCAGTTTGGTGACTCTGCGCTTGACCACATTAAGAAACTGTAGGTAAAATGTTCCCCTTTGAGGGTAAGAAGTAGATCGTGGTTTAGGCAAGAATTTCTGACAAGGAAAGCAAAAGCCCAAGAAGAAATAGAGTTTAAAATAACCAAAGCAGTTCTCCACCACCGTGTGAATTAAGTCAGCCTATCCTGCTGACCTCACCACTCTGAGGTCGATAAAGTGTGGAAAATACCCTGGATCTTGCAAACGATGCAGTGGGTAGGCAATGTGCGCCTGTGTTGCTTTTCTTCCTGTGCTGTAAATGAACCGTGTTCTCCCACCAGCCAAAGGGTGATGAAGCCTCTGGAGAGGAGGGTCAGTAACACTGGCACTTGAACAACTAAACTGAAACTTGATTTGGCGAAAAGACTCGCTCTACAGAATACATTGAAAAAATAAGTTTCAAAATGTATGTATTTATGATTGTAAATTTAAATCAGTTGTATTTAATGCTATTGCTTGTTCAACAATTTTAAAGAAACAACATTGATCCTTTTATAAATATGTATTTGGGAAAATGAGACCGCCATCCTTTTGAACACAAGCAGTGTTATGCTGAGGCAGTAAGAAGCCATGGAAAGGCGGTGACTCAGATCCTCCAAGGACCGTTATCCTGCATCATGCTCGTCACAGGGGTTCTCCAGTTTTGTCTGTGATGTTGTATCAAAAGTTCAGGCAAACAGTAAGGCCACTTACTGAACTTTGCCACTCAATACAAAAAAGAAAAATACTTCTGAAGAATCTCACTGTAACAGTTAAATGTTCCGATTTTGAAATGACAAGAGCACAGCAGATGCTATTTTATGTAATAAGAATAAGCAGAAGCTATGACCCTGTCAGAAAAGGACCGAAAAATAAAAGCCTACTCCAGACAGAATTTTTTTTTCCATTTGCACTGATGAATTAATGAAGGCAAGAAATGGTAGTGAGTTTTTTTTTTAAGGGCAAATAAGTGGGCATATTCAATGTGTTTAGTTGGATACATGCTTCTAGAAGAAAAGATTTTGGGAAAAAATAGCCATTTATACTATTAATGCTTTCTAAGTTCAACGTGTACCCCTGTCAATGCATTTAGTTAGATAAATGCTTCTGGAGGGAAAGATTTTGGGAAAAAATAGCCATTTATATTATTAATGCTTTCTAAGTCCGGCATGTACCTCTAAAACAATGTGGAAAAGAATAGTAGATAAGTAAATATAAACCTAATTTATGTTTGAAACTATGAATTCCTCTGAGAAGTCACCATTACTCATAGCAAGTCTTTCTACATAGGTCTGCTATTAAAGCAAAAATATCATTAAACAAGCAAAGCAAAGACCTAATGATATCATGTCCTGGTATGGCGAAGATTTGGCAGGTTTTCTTTAGCTCGTCTGCTGCATGTTACCATATACCTGTGTTTAAAGCTATATGACAAGTTGCAAACTTCCTCCACAGTTGGTTTTCAAGGAATCTTCTACAGTCTTTAACACAATAAGTTATGCAAATGAAAGCATGTTCTTTCACAGAAGAAATCTTTAAAGAAAACATCAAGACTGTTAAGTTTTACTAGAATTCAACTTAATTTCTTATATAAAAATGTCCAATCATATACTAATATCAGGTACATAAATCCCAGATACATTATGACTCAAGTAATGTTGTCTAACTGAATTAAGAAGAATGGATTGGACTTAAAGGGGAATAATTTAAATTATGAAATAAAGACTTGTCGATTCATTGCCATACACTTAAATAAATGAAAGAGAAAAAAGCACTAAATGGGAAAATACCATGTTATAGAGCACATATACAAATGAGCATTTTACTCACGGCATTCGATCCTTTTAGGACAAATGCCAATATTTGTTTGCTTGAGTCTGGAGAATGGAATGGAGCAGCTGTTAATAGCTAAAACTCACTCCTGTCATGTAAGCAAGGTCCTTACAAGGACTGAAGAGCATTCTTTGAATATACTCCTAAGACCAGCTCCAGAAGGGTATGTCACATAGTAATAATTGACTGTCTTCCAGCTTTTAAACCAATCATGTTGTTTTAATGTGGATGTTACACACACACACACACACACACACACACACACACATACACACACACACACGAGAGAGAGAGAGGCATATCTATAGATTGAAATATTGTATTTGTAACTGTAAAATCCCTAAAATGAAAAACTTTGGAATCAAGTATGTGCTTTGTGTTAGTGTTCCCTCAATTTTCTTGTTGGTGGTGGTGGTTTGGTTTTGCTGCTTTTTTGTTTTGTTAAGCCAATGGCCTCAAATTCTCTATGTGTCTAAGGATGAACCTGAATTGCTACCTTCTTCCCTCCCAAGTACTGGGATTCCATGTATGTGCAATAAAACTATACTATTTGGTATTTTAAAGACCCATACTTGTTATGTAGCTTAGGTTGACCCTGAAATCTTCAGCCTACCAAATGCTGGGATTATAATTCTTTGAAGCCACACCTAGCTGGATAATATATATCTTTGAATGGAAAATAAAAATCAAGCCTGTAACCTGGGTGTATGATGCACAGGATCTGTTGCCTATGACCATTGTCAAGCTCTACCTAATTTTGCTAGTCCAACTGCAACAGGACTTTGACCTAAATTTACATAGCCCTGCATGTAGAATAGTGGTCAAACCTGTCAGACTCCTGGAACTGAAAAATAACCCTGTGCTTAGAAGTTATGTGTGGATATCAGAAAGGAGGAATGGCATTTTTCCTCAAATTCACTCTATATCTATAATCCCTAGATGTATTCAGCTCAAGGTCCCCATGTCATGCAATTACTAAGGCTGGTTATAGGCTAATCAACCCCAGAAACGGCATCACGTTTTAGTGAGTTCTTTACAAATGTGAGAGAAAAAGCTTCAGGGGACTTTTCTGGGATTGCTCTATACATGTAAATAAATGGAGAAAATGAGGCCAAGGAAATCTAGGATTCAAGACTGTGGATTCAAGGCTGGTCTTAGAGTTCTGAAAGAGACCACATGTTCATGTTTGTCTACCATTTTAAGCCCTTGCTTTTTTGTTATTTGAAAATGGCTAACATTGCAACCACTAATAATGCTAAATATAGATAAAGATTTTGTTCCATAATGTAGAAAATGATAGATATTTTGTCTTTTGTTTTAGAGACATGAGGTTTGACTTCCCATTATAGTTTGGAGATCTCAACTTTTCTCCCTGCTTCTATATAAATCCTATTGCACATATCATCCTGATTATAACTGATAAATGCATAAGAGAAAGATTTTGATGACTAAGGGAGAAGCCTCTGAAAAGACACTGTCATATTGTTTGACTCTCAATAGACAGTACTCAAATCAAACTCCTTGTCTGGTACCAATTCTTTCCAAAAGGTATGTAGCTTTCTGAACTGCTGAGGGGAAAAATGAATTCTCCAGCTCTTTGCTGCTTTAACAGTAGGGTTCACCAATAAAACATTTTTATTCTCATTATTACGCTGCCAGAAATGAGTGGATATAATTGCAGTGCACTGTAGATAATGTAAAAATACACTGGCTTAAAGAATGCTTACCCTCAAGATGGTGCCTGTCTAAAAATTGACATGAAACCATAAATGATCATAATATTTGAAAGTGATGAGCTTCCAAAGTAATGTAAAGATTTGATGTTTACAGCCACTGTCATAATGTGCCATTATAGCTACCAAATTTATTCATTTGTGTGACACATTTACAGATGGTGACCTTCTATATGATAATCCTGGTACATTTCCTTAGAAAATTCTGTTTTCTGAGGTCTGTTGCTCCATGACTTTTGGTTCTTAAGATTTATGCTCCTGTGCAGTATGGGTCTGGGCTTCATTAGCACCTGATTTACCATGAGTGCAGATGGTTGTTGGAAATAAAAAGTCAGCCATTTCCTCTGATTAAATCTCTCATGGGCGGCATCTCGCTCACAGCTACTTCCTCACGATTACATATGATTCATTCCCAAGCAGAACAGTGATTATTATATGATTGTTAAATCTAAAGTGGAAAGGAAAGTAGAATATTAGAAAAAGTATAGTAGCTTATTAATATATATTATGTGCTACAATGAAAATGATTTTACATAAGTATTAGCAAAAATGATAGATTTATGGAGGATGAGAGAAAATTACTCTATTGTGACAATTGAATAAAACTAAAAGAATTCAGAATTTTTCTTCTTTGTCTGTCTTTAAGTTTTACCCACTTGTCCTATTTTAAGATCTTATTAGTTAAAATAACAGTTTGCCTAAAATGCATCCTTATTTGGGTCAGTTGAAAAGGCTAGAGGTCTTTTAATTTTATTTTAGTTATTTATTTTTTGTGAACCTGGTAAAGAGTGGGAGAGATAGCAAATTGCTAATTTCAATACCACTATTTGTAGAGCTTAGACAAAAGCAAGATTATTTTTTCCACTAGAATTGATCTAACTGAAAACAATACAAAGACAGTTTCCATCAGACATTTTTTATGTGGAATATAAATAGAATCTGAAACATTTCATCAACCCAAGATTTTTCTACTATGTTGACTTGGCAGAGTTGATGACCACACAGAATAACAGCTATCCTGATTGTATAGCCTTGTTCTTTGCCTGGATGCATTACTATTTTTAACTAAAAACTCATAGCTCCTGTGATGGTCTAATTGGTCCACTGAGAGACAAATGTACCCAAAGCTCACCTCTCTAACTAATGTTCATTATCAGGGTTGTTTAAGTGACTTAGTAAAACTGAGGGTTTCCCTGTGAAAGTCTAATAATGATCTTAAGCAGTACTGTCACTACAGGCTTTGAGGGACACCCTTGCTGCATCTGCAGAAAGCTTATGCAGCAGAAATTCAAAGCAAATGCAAAGTTTGACTTGAGAAGAAAAAAGACACATTTATAAAGAAGTAAAACTGCTCTGTGTGTTTTCCCCCAATAGGCATTGCTACTAACAATGTCCACTACAAGGGGCTGGGATATAGCTCCCATATCTGGCCCTGGCCTGTCAACATGTCCTTATCCCTCATTTAAATAACACTATATTCCAGTCCTTCAAGGTTTCTTCTACTTGGCTTTAGAAATCTGTTCCTTTCTGCAACATGGTCTTTGCGCTTATAGTTATTAGTGGAAAAAATATATTTCCTTCCCAGGAACTATAGTTTCTTGTGTACTATGCTTATTTTTTCTACCTCTACATAGTGTCATAGTTATTTTGCAATACTCTATATGCTAGGGTAGGACTATAGGTGGATCTTATAGAAGCTTTGATGGTGTGAATATAGGCTGTCCTCATAGGGTCTGCCAACTATCATATTTTTATTTCTTTTATCTGTATTTACACACTATTCCACCCACAGCAAATGGTTGCTTAAAGCAATAATAAATTGGTGCCTATGTCTGGGTTAGCTGAGAGTAAACTGGTAGATGAACTAAAGTCAGGAGTCTGGGATTCATCACTAAATTGGTTTCTGTTGTGAGTTTTTACCACATTAGTATTGACAATGCTCTAAGAGGGAGAACTTGACTTTAGCAAGTTTCTGACTGCTAAGACCTGGGGCCCATTGAACATCATTTCTGCATCATTGTCCTGGTCATAGTCAAGCTAAACCACAAAGCTAGATTCCAGGAGATAGAGAATTTCCCTTGAAGGGAAAACTAGGAGACTCTCACTGCGTAGAAGCAAGCATCGAGGCAAAAGATGAATCTGAGTCATTGAAACACTCTTCTGGCGTATTCAGTGACAATGAAGTAATTGCAAATATGGTTGGCAGTTATTATAAGCATTCTGGGAATTAGTTGTATTGCCTCTTATGTTTTGTGACCTTTGAGAAGGTAGTCTATTGAATGCCCATCCGGCTATAAACTCAAGAAGTAGTTCATTAATTCTGAGTGTTAATAGGAAATCTATAATTGTGTTTGAACAAGTCATGGCTAAAAGCAATATAATGGCAAACTTTATTTATTTTGATCATTCATAAATTTCCAGCATTGTATCATGGGTTGAGACATAAAGAGACATCATCCAACGCTCAATGAATGAATGCGTGAATGAATATTGATGACATTTTCTTTACTTGGATATTGCTTTATTTGCATGTATTTCAGTGTGTAGATTTTAAACTCTTAAGGAAATGGCTACATGGAAATAAAGGCCTTGCTTATATGCATAGCCCTGTGAATTTTCTAATAGTAACTTTAACAGCATTTACAGACATTAAAATATTATGTAAATAAGTACATTCTGAATGTTTTATTGTGTGACTATTAACCATGGCTCTCACCAAAACAGCCTCTGGGAATTTTATTTTCTTACCGATGGGCTCAAAATGGCAGGAGAGTACTCTCACTAATCTATATAATCTGTTCACTCAGGAAGCATTTTTCGATGAGTCACTACTGAAATTGAGTAACCATAAATAAATAAATAATAAAATTTAGAATATGATGACATCAATCTGTATAGGTTGATATATGTATCCTGTATTCAGGTCTCAGGACCTCTTCTGTGAGTAAGGTTCTCACTTTGTTCTGACTGTATAGGAAAAACAGGTGACATTTTACTCGTGTTAATCCATGAATCATGGTGCTATGGTTTAAAATTGGAAAAGTAATTGTGTTTTGGTGATTTGCTCAAATGCTTATTGAAGGTAGCTTTATCTTTAAAAATATGTTTTCTATCAGAATTGCTCGTCATTTGTTATCTGCTTAAGGGTACAATTTTAAACAGGAGCAAATACCATATTGGTGAAGAAAGCTTTTAGGATAAAACAATAGAAAACATGGAGAGGAAAAGAATGAGGAAAGATTCCCTTCATGCCTATCTTAGAATCGCATCACGTGTACCTGGCTGTATTGACACATGCTTAATCCCAAGATGTGGGTTACTATATCAGTCAATTAGTTTATGTACAAGTCAGCCTGAGGATTTTATATAAAATACAACTTCACAGTGGAAAGAAACAAACAAACAAAAAAACAAGAACATAATACTCAGGGAGTTATCTGGGTCCCTCTTGATGTACATCAGTGACAAAAAATGGAATCTGAGTAATCATGGCTGTACTGATCCATGTGTTATGCTGCGTAATTCTTCAATTTGATTTATAATATCAATATTTTCAACATCATTCAAATAGTCTGATTCCTATACCTTATCATTTTGTGAGATAATTAATGTTTATATAACTACTCTTCATAGCATCATAGAAAGGAAAGCTGCTCTTTTTTTAGTTCTAGTGTCAGAGAATTTTCAAAATGCAAACCTGTGCTTCTTGTTAGGGAACCTGAAACGAAGTGCTGACGTGTGAAGGAAAACAAAAGGTAAAACACTTAAGGAATTGTCAGAGAATAGAAACAAGCTTTATTAGATGTGTTTTTTCTTAAGTTGTGAAACTGCAGCAGTCCTCACAGAATAGAAGGGAAGTCATGTGTGAAGCAGACAGAGAGGTGTAATTTTGTTCTTTGATTCTGCAGGCTTTAAAAAATATACCAAAAATTGGTTAGGAGAGACATGAAAATACAGCAGTACAATAGAGTCTAATGACATAGACTATAGAATTAAAATGATCCAGAGTAATAGAAAGAATTAGCTTTTCAGTGAAGAAAGCAACTGTGTTTGTATATGGGTGTTAAGTATGTAATGTGTGGACAGCTATGTGCATGCATGTGGATGCCTATAAATAAGTATAATTGTGTCTGAATTTGTTCTTGTGTGTATATATACATAGACACACCTGTATTTGTCATGGTGAACTTTTTATGGTAAGACTACTCTGCCAAATTGTTTCAAATGAGTTTTATATTGAACAGACTAAGCATTTGCTACTAAACAAATTTGTTTTGTTTTATAATTGCGAGCATCTTCAAATATTCTTTGTAAACAAAGTCACAAGTAAATTCATATTCTAGTTATAAAGTTGTATATGGCTTAGAAAAATCTTATTAGAGAGTTGAAACATTTACATTTAACTAACTTCTCTGAAACTCAGTAAGTGTCCAGGTAATATCTGTTGAACTGTATTATCATAAAACTAAACAGCTGTTATACCTCGTAACTGACCATGATCAATCAATAAATGGTGCAGGAAGAAAGAACCAAGAAAGCTCATGAAAGTCAGTTGCTGAATGATAGAGACCAGAGAGTGAAGCAAACTGGCACTCTCTCCTTAGCTCAGCTTATTCCATCCATCGTGGTTTTCCATCTAGAGCCTGCTGCAGAGCAATGCTCTAGGGCTCCCTGGCTTTTCTAAGGAGGCCATGTCTCAGTGATATGATAATGTATCCTCACCCTGGTAAATGCACAATAGTTATTGAGTCCTGGAGTCTAAAAGTGATCAGAGTCTCTCGCATTCATTTGCTCAGTTTCCCTAAGCAATTTTATGAGGTTTGTATATCACTTAAAATATAGAGGAAGTTGTGATAACTCAAATGTACAATTCCATAATTCCCAATATCAGCCTTCAAAATCCACAGAAAGACAAATTACTTTCAGATTGCTCAGTGAGTATGCCATCAGAGCAAAGAGAGATGTTCTGAATTCTGTTACCCAGAGACTTTGGAACGCCTGTTCAATTTCTGCCCATAAGGAAGTCTTTCCTTTTAACGCATATAAACTTATAGCTTCTTTTTAGCATGTATTATAATTCACTTCAAATAAGTTGATATACATGTTCTCATAAAATGCATGTGCTGTTTCAAATACAGAAATATTCTACTATACATACAAATACACTTTTAATGTTTTAACATTTGATGTAGGAAATCCACATATTGAATAAATGAATTCTCATCTCATCAGAAAAGGAGCGCACTCATGCCTCTTGGTGTCCGGAATAAATCCAGACATGCTAATTACTGCATCGGTAGTCCCTTCTTCTTTGTCTTTTAATATAGTATAGAAGGTGTTTATGATAGATATTTTCGATTTATGAATATAGATATTCTTTCAATATTCTACCCATGTTTTCAATTTGAGTGACACAAATTATTTCTCACATTTAATTATCAATTTCAGCTAGACTCTGTAGGTTCCTTTTTTACTTCTTAGAGGTAGCTTAAATACTTTTATAGAAGATTTTAGACTTCAGAGTCGATTTTGTTGATACAAATATTACAACATATTTCTCTAAATTGATAGAAGGCATGTGAACAGGGATATTGTAAGGAACATCCCTCACTCTACTGTGACAGTCTCACTAACTGCTTTCTATTCTGTACTGAACTCTCTGACAATAATAAAAGCATCATAAGCAAATTGGGGATACATCAAACAGGGGTGTTTTATGATGGGGTTTGAAGATTATTTCAAATGTCTACATGTGGAAATAATGCTAAGGACAGTTAATAATACACAAAATTAGGTGAGGAAAGTAGATTTGGAGATCTTTGCACATCTACTCATGAGCTGGAAATGTAACACAAATTCTTCATTTCAGATTTGTTCTTTCAGCCATTGCTGAATTTCACAATTTGAGAAATGGTATTGCATGTCAATAATACTTTACATAGGGTTTTCCAAATGTCTCATTGATGGCAACACACATATGTACTACTTCTCAAAATGTGGTATACTGTATGCAAATTTGCTTTTGCAGCAAGAAAGAAAACACAAAATAGTAAATGGTCTGGTCTGTCTCTGTATCTCACAAACATAAAAATCCAGAGACCTGACTTCACAGTGTAAGTATTAGTAAATCTACTCTTCAGGAAGCCTAAGTCAATCCTTATGAGTTTTCCTTGCCTTCATCTTTGTAGAGACACAAATATCAGCCTCTCCATCTCCTTAAAATTAATCCTTCCCTAAAGACACAACCAGAACAAGAAGAGAGAGGCAGAACCTTCACTTTTCATGTGATGTTTGCCAGGGAGAAAGAGGGCCACAGTATATGTTTTTTGAGACTCCGCCATCCACTCTAGATCACTCAGCCACATTCTCTTACTTTGCTTCAAGAGTTAGAAAGAAAAGCACTTTAAAAGGAACGTTAACACAAGTATCATCCAGTCTGACCTGTCTGACTTTTGACCTGTCTCACCTATGTTCTTTATAGCTCAGGAAGACATTCCAGGTGATGCTCTAGTTGCTATTTTATTCAATGAGAGATATTTTTAGAAGGGAAAAGAAACCTCTGGAATTTCTTAAGATTTCGCTACTTTCCAGGAAATGTCAAAAGTCACTTCTACACCTCTTGTGCTCAGTGAGACACTGTCATGCTCAGTAAGAAAGGCAATTATTCCTATTCTAAAATTAAGTTTACTCTTCCTCACTGTTTTCATAAAGAAATACTTATGAGAGGGGACTGGAGAGATAGTTCAGTGGTTAAGAACACTGACGGCTCTTCTGGAGGTCCTGAGTTCAATTCCCAGAAACCACATAGTGGCTCACAACCGTATGTGATGGAATCTGATGCCCTCTTCTGGTATGTCTGAAGACAGCTATTGTGTACTCATATAAATAAAAATAAATACATTCTACAAAAGAGAAATACTTATGAGAAATCATTAAATGTGAAAGTTCTAAACATGTCTGGTCATTGATTAAACATGTTATGTAGTTAGTTTCAGGTAATCACAAAATTATCAGCTCTCTGAGGTATATACCATGTGCATGCAACTCTCTGATGATTTGGTAACATTTCTAATTTCACCTTATTAATTAGATATAATGTGTGGTAAAAGCTAACAAAAAGAATATTGAGAAGGGTATTACTTTTTTGTTATCAATGGAAACCTTTTATACATACACACAACACTGTTTCATAAGTTTTATTTTTAAAGAAAAAATTTAAAACACTAAAAATGCTAAAATACCTTATTTCTAAGAGTACATTTTTTCATACACTCACATGAAAAACTTTGCTTAGTCTTGTAAATGTAATTCAAGTTAAAAATTATATTTTTATAACATCCATCTTTTGTTACACACCAAGATGGAATATTATGTGAATCTGTCTGACGTTTCTATGGCTTGTTTCAGTGTCTCCCTGGGATTTAACAAGCACATCTTATGAATGGTCTAGAGGCCTTTTTATACATCATTTTTAAAAAAAAAAAAACTATATCTCTCCCTGTTGTCTGGAAGCATAAGACTTGTTTGCTCCCTCTGATGTAGTTGTAAAATGCCTCAGCTGCAGGCATAGCACTGTTTCTTCCTGATGGACTACTATCAACATTATTCTCTTACTGTGAAAGACATGAAGAGCTGTAAACAAAGAAAAATGGATTTGAGACTCTAAATAAAATGGAGTTTGTTACATAATTTAGAATGATGTAGAACAAGTCACTTGCACCACTGCTATGTTCATATAGATAGCAACTGTAGTGATACATTATCTTCAAATACTTAATTATCAACACTATAACTTTTGTAACTTGGAGCAATGGTTCCGATGAAATTTTTGTAAACAGAATGCTATTTTTCTTAATTACTTATTGGTATATTTATTTTTGTCAATAAAAAAATAGGCTGATTTTACTTGGGTTGAGTCATGACTTCGTTAACAAACAGATGTTCTGGAGTCCTTCATGCAATATAGGGTTTCCCAGGAGACTTTAAGAAATGAGCAAACCCATGTTATAATAAATGGTGCCACACCCATGTCCATATGGGCAGAATTAAATAGACTCAGTGGTCACAGGAGAGAGAATTTGGGAAGGAAAAGTGGCGGAGTTCATGCCAATTATCCTAGGGAGCGTGGCAGTAGACAGGCAAGCTTGGTGCTGGAGTAGTAGTTAAGGTCTTACATCTTGAGATACAACAAGACTGAGAGAGGTAACTGGGTAAAGTGTGGGTTATTGACACCTCAGAGCCCATTCCCAGTGACACATCCCCTTCAAATAAGGTCATATTCCTAATCCTTTCAAATAGTTCCATCAACCAGGGATGATATATTCAACTATATGAACCAATTTTGGCTCTTTGTCTTCAAACCACCACAGATCCCTATTCCCCACTTTGATGCTCCTTGCAGTAACACGGCCAACAGGCAACTTCACACAGCTGCTCTGAATTGCACTCACTTCTCTAAACTGTCCTTTCTAGACCCTGCCCATTCACTAGTTGAATAAGGCTCAAATGGATGCTTCCATCTGACTCCTCCATACTTTTTAAAGGTAATTTTTCATTATGTTTGGGAATATATGAAAAACTCTGTATTCCATGTTTAATGTAATGTGTTGTTTTGGGCAGTAAAAACAAAGCAAAGCGACTTGATTTCCTATTTTAACTATGAAACTTACCATATTACTATAAACTAATCAGGCTGTGTGTCTCTTCACCAACATTGTCAGTCAAATCCAGTTCATACCCTACTTCACAGTATCATACAGCTTTGGAAGATTAGAACAGAGAATTCCAGTAAAGTTTTTATTAAAATTTTTGTCCTTCATGAAAATACTCTTTTCGTGGTTGAGATGACTGTTGGAATTTTGGAATATCTTAAGTAAAAATGTAAAACATACTTGACTTAATTCTGTGTTAAAAGTACATTATGTAGAACATTATGTTTCTGGGTGCTTTTAAATGTCCAAGATCAAGAGGAATTTTGATTATCATCTGCCAAATCATTTAAACATCCTTGAAAAGTGTGTAAGCACCTCCTGGAAAACCGTTGGCTTCAGATTTAGTAAGTGATCTCTTCGTGCTTTCTGCCTTCCCACTGAATGCATAGAAATTGCACCTGTAAGGCCCAAACATGACCGTTAGGGATGATATCACTGAATTATGCTTTCTGTGCATTTATGGAAGACTTCTACATAAGATGAATTAAGTGCTTGCATCTCCCTCTTTTACTATGAAGCTATGTCAGAAGCAATCTGCCTGCCTGGTTAGGCATATCTCTACTTTTCTGCAGAATTGCATTGACAGTTTATAGTTTTTTGGTTTTGTATGTTTGCAGTATTCATGTTATTAAAAAAGAAAGAAAGAAGCCGGGCGGTGGTGGCGCACGCCTTTAATCCCAGCACTCGGGAGGCAGAGGCAGGTGGATTTCTGAGTTCGAGGCCAGCCTGGTCTACAGAGTGAGTTCCAGGACAGCCAGGGCTACACAGAAAAACCCTGTCTCGAAAAAAAAAAAAAAAAAAAAGAAAAAAAAGAAAGAAAGAAAGAATGGAAGGAAAGGAAAGCTAGACATATTCCAACAAAAACTATTGTTAAAAGTTAAATTGCCTAGTTCAAAGTTAAATATTCATGGAACTAAACAGTAACTAAATTTCATAATGACGAAAACAATTTGTTTCTAGAAAATATTGCACAGCTCACATTTCTCTGAAGATATGTAAAACGCAAAATTACTCAGTGAGAAAATACCAGGTAAATGGGAGTTTGTTTTTCTTCATTTTTACCTGAACATCTGGTAACTGAGCATTTTGAATATTAATTGCAGATTCACAATCAAATTCATTGGAAAAAGGCTTCACACATTAATTAAAATTATAATTACATGCATAACTTTTGCATGTGGACTTTGTAGGGCATTTCACATCTTACTCAGAGTTATAAATCCTGTCTAAATGTGCAATAAATTTGATTCTATGTGACCATTTCACAACGAGTGAATGTCCAGTTCCCATATTCTCAAGTCCAATGCGATGTGATTTCTTTCACAAATCTGAGTCTGAATTATTCGATTCATTTTCTATTGTGAATCATAAAAATAGATGGCGTACATGCCTAAATGTGCCTCTTTTGCATTTCTACAACCTAAGGACCAGTTTGCTTTAAAAAATAAAATTTAACAGCCTTTAATTTGTCATGTGGATCTGATTCTGTGTGTTCTTTATTGCATCCATATATTTATCGAAGTGAAGCATAAAATGGTTGTAATAATGGAGAATTTAAAGTAGCTTCTGCACATGAGCAGTAATGCTAACTAATATGGTGAATAAAGGCTGAATGTAAATTCTCAAGATTTCTGTTTCTTATGAAGTTTTGTGAAATAAGTGTTTCATTGTTGCTGAAAGCAATCTTCATATGAAAATATGAACTTTGATAGGCAGAATGGAAACTTAAGGGAATTATTGTCTGTGTGGAACCCTAATCCTCATGTATTTATTTCATTTTCCAACTGCAATGTAATATTATTTTGAACACAATACTTGCAAAATATGAGCCATGGGCCTTTCATGCTTCCACATCCCACTCAAAGGTAACCTAGGTAATGCACACACCGTAAATTAGAGTCACGTCAGTTGCTGTGGTCTCCACTTCTTCTGTCTCTTGAACTTTGCCTCTCCTCCCTTCCACTGGCCTCTTGGCTTGGGCCCTCATTTGGACTGTTCGACCATGTTCCTTTCAACTTACCAGCATGTTAATCATCCAGTCCATGTCTTCATTTCTACATTTACCTGTCCATAATATAAAGCTGGCTATGTCACTGCACTGATCATAAACTCCTTTCAGTGTTGCATTGTCCTTAACCTTTAACTTTAGCATACATATCGTGAAATAAACCCTATTCCACTTGGTAATTCGTGTTCACCATGATGCTATGTCAAATCACGCTACCAAGGACAGAACCCAACTCTTCCTTTTCATTGCTTCCTACAAATAAACCATTAGATGCTACCTCTTTTCAAGCCTTTTGGGTTCATTGAAGCAAAAGTACTCAAGCCATTTAAGAATGCTCACACAATACTCATATATTTTAGCTAACATTTTAATTGTTGTTTTACAGGCTTGCCTGCAATTTTACATCGTTCTTCATAGTTTTGTCATAATGTAACATGAACAATTGCACTTGCATCTTTAGAACCTAACACAGTAGAATGTGGAGATGAATGGTCCAACTGAATGCTTCTTGAGTGAATGAGCAAACTAATGACTGAATCCACACATAACTAGAGAAACTGCTGGCACAAATGTGTTACACCTGCTCATTGAAGAAAACTGATTCCAAAGAAGCAATGGCATAAAACTCATAATCAAAATACATTGTATGGATGAGTGGACTGCTCAATGATTTAATGCAAATATTATGCT
Source organism: Uromys caudimaculatus (assembly GCA_028551405.1). NCBI lineage: Eukaryota > Metazoa > Chordata > Mammalia > Rodentia > Muridae > Uromys > Uromys caudimaculatus. The sequence continues at coordinate 48,230,966 of CM052705.1, forward strand.
CTTAAAATGATGTCTTGAGGACATCTCTCCTCTAGGCAAGGATGTAATTTTATCAGAATGAGTCAATTGGGAAATATTTCAAATTTTACATAACTTCAGCCATTGTTAATGTGAATGGATACATAGACACAGGTCCACAGGTTTCAATACATTAGTCAGTCTTATTTACGGTTTTGATATACGTGCTTGCAGGCCTTAAATTAATAAAAATATTCTGTGGGGGAAGTAAGAGTTGATGGTATCAAGTTCCTATGAAATTTGACACAGATTTTATACTTCAGCTTACTGGCTTGCGTGTGATTGAAAGAAGGGCTTATGGAACTTTTTAAGCAAATAAAACCTGTGGGAGCCTAAATGCTAATGTGTATGTCTAGATAATATAAAATTATTCTCATATTCTGTAACTTTGTATCAGAAATTTTATGTCAATAGACCATAAAAGTAAGCTCAACATTAAGTTCCATGTCATATTTCAAAACAATTCCACTTCAATTAATTAGTAACACCTGTGTAGAATATCTTCATGTCAAAATGTTTCACAATGAAATAAAATGTCAACATATCAATATTAATAAGAAAAACAGAAGAAAGTTAATGTGATAGTTATATTCACATGCAAAAAATCAACATAATTTTGATATGAGAAAATATATGCCATTTTACTTATATTTTATTCTATTTGAAGGCATATTCATTATTAGAGATGTGAATAATTTAAAATTGTATTTATTCATAAGAAATAATTTTAATGTATTTTAAATAATATAAAACTCTAGTCAAACTCTGTGAAGTTACAGTAAGTGATCATGAATTTAATTATCTGATACAAAGAGATAAATATGTCATCATAGATTGACAGAAGAAAAAAATATAATATTACTTAAGGTGTGGTACTGAAATTGTTTAAAATATACTCAGCTTCTGGGCATTATCCTTTCTTGCTTGGTCCTTTCAGACTATATCATCACTTTCTATTGTTATTCAAATGAAAATTTTTATTCTGTTTAAACAATTAATCCTTCTTCTAAACTAGTAAATTTTAGCTTTATGGAACCAGTAGGTGTTTTTAAAATACACTTTCAATCCTTTCCATTAGTAAAGAACACATAGCTAGCCATTTAAAAGTTGTAGCATAGAGTATATATGCTCTTTTCTCCCATGAAAAATCTTAGAATATTGCTATTTTTTTTCTTATGGCTATATAATTGATAGTTCAAAATCAAATTGTTTCAGACACAAGAATTATATATTCTAAGGTTATTTTTAAAAGTCTAATACCAACAGATAGAAAAGTCAAAGATATACATATATGACTCTGTAGGATCAGCACATCTCTGTAATCCCTTCAGGGACTGTCATTCAACTTGACACTAACATACAGACTTTTAAATTATGTTCATACACTACATATCCTCAAACATTTCCTGTTATTTATAAGAATCAAATATTTACTAGTTTTATGTCAGCTTGATGCTAGTTAGAGTTATTTGAGAAGAGGAACTCTCAATTGAGATACTTCATAAGATAGACCTATAGGCAAGCCTTTAGCAAGTTCTCTTAAACAGTGACTGGTATAAAGGAACACACCTAACTGTGAGTGATACTACCCCCAGAAAGGTGGTCCTGGGGTATACAAGAAATGAGAATGCATAAACCATAGAGATAAAGCCAGTAAGCCAGAGTCCTCTGTAGCTTCTTCTTCACTGCCTGCCTCCAGGTATCCACAGTGAGTACCTGTCATGACTTCCTTCAGTGATGTATTATGATGTGGAAATGAAATGACCCTTTTCTTCCTCAAGTTGCTTATAGTCCTGCTGTTTATCACAACAATAGAAACCTCAACAAAGATATATGGCAGAGTGGAGTTAGATAATTATTTCAATACCTTTGGATATGTTGATTGTCTAAGATGCTTCTTTTCCTTTTTTCAGAATGAAGAACAAATTTTGGTATTTTGAGTTTGGCACATCTGAAACCTTCTCAGCCACCTGCAAGAAGCTGCATGAATCTGTAGAAATAGAAGTAAGAAAAATGGGCTCACTTTTGTAATAATATGAAGTAGCTTATATTTGCTAGTTGTATGGACCCTATTAAGAAATATACTTTAGCAATAGCTGTAGGTTTACCCACGATTCTAAGATATGATTTTTATCACTCATAATGAATGTAATGTTATCTGAAATTAAACTTAAGACTTGAGTATGAGTTATTTTAATATCATAAAAAGAAGAGATGTGAAATAAGTCTTTGAAAACCAGTAGAGTTTTCTGTGCGTAGACTGAACAAAAATATGTCAGACTTAAAAAAATTGTTGAAGAAAATAAAATATGAAAGAAACAAAGAAATAAAGGAAGGAAGGAAGGAAGGAAGACCAAGTAATCAACCAAAAACTAACATTTTCATGTTTCAGTATTTCATACCTTTAAAAGTCTGCTTACTTTCACAGATAAATGTTAAAATATATTCATCCTCATTCTCATTCAATCATTAAGTTGCTATCTCCATTATAAATATAGGGTAGGAAAACCTCACAAAGAAACCAATGATTATAAGAAAAGACACACTTCAGAAAGATCTGTAGTTCTACCAAAAAATCTAGATCTTGTAGTATTCAAATATTTGAAGACATTCTCTAAACATAGAGGAATTTTAAAGATTAAACAAAAGGTTTTATTTTGTATGAATAACAAAATCAAAACAAACAGAACTGTGAAACAATAATTATTAGCTGATATGAATACAAAAATATTGCATTTGACATTTTTAATTTTTAAAACAAATATACAAATTATCTCCTAGTACTTAAGGTACTAGTACATTTGCAGGTAATAATAGCGAAGAGAAGTGAAAGCTGTCTTAAGACAAGACTCATACCAGTACTTTGCTTTTTATTCCTCTTGTTTTGTTTTTTTAAGACAAAGGTTTCTCTTTGTAGCTTTGTTTATCCTGGAACTTATGATGTAAAGTAGGTCGGCTATAAATTCTGCGATGAACTAGGATTAAGTGATGTACCCCCAAGCCTGCCTTTTTCTGTACTTAATTTCAAATAGCGCTACTTTCTTTATGAGTGTCAAAGATTATTTTTAGAATCTTGTGTAAATTCATGTGTTTACAAGTTTATAATGTCATGGGTAGGCTCTACAAAAATCATAATTTTCTAATTTACTGTTGGTAATAATATAAAACCTTAATATTCTCAATGTAACATTTTTGTGTTATTTCACATTATGATTAGAGAATAAGACTAAATATTAAAAGTAGACTGGGTGGTTAGGGTCAATGAAACCAGATTAAATCATAATTATTTTTAAAGGTTCAAATTAAGGTCCATCCTATACATTTATACTTTTGTATATATTGAAATACATATGTGTGCATTATACATATGATACCATGAGTATTTATAATGTATGATATATTATTAATGCTATCATTTTAATCATAAAATGCTATCTTTTAATCATATGGAGTGTAATAGTATATAATGTTGTACATGTTAAAATTACTTTGTATGTATGGTTTGTGTGTACAAGTTTATGTATGTTTCCATGTGTATTTGCACATGGTTATGGAAGCCAGAGATGGATGTAGGGAACCATCGCCTATTACCATCAATTGTATTTTATTGAGAAAGACTCTAGCCACTTAGCCTGGAAATATCAATTTGGCTAGACATGCTTGACCAGCGAGCTTTAGAGATCTGTCTGTCTCTGTCTCTGCAGCCCTGGGGTACACACTATGCATCCAATTTGTGCACAGGTATAAGGAATCCAACCACAAGTTCTCATGCTGGTTAAACAGGCACTTTACCCCCTGAGCTATCTCTATAGTCCTGAATATGTCATTAGATATGTAGTTATTATACATGTACACATAAATTTATTTTCAAATTATATTATCATTGTAACTTAAAAAAATAGAAATTCTTAAAAGCGTTATATTATACATTTTGAATATTTTGTCCTGAACTATGCTCAAAGAAAATCTGTAGCAAGAGCCAGTCTATGCCTTTTCATAGTATGATTGGAGACCTTAAACCTTCCTGTGCCTCTCCTTCTTTGTGCCTTTCCCTGAGCACAGATTGAAAGTATATAAACCCATAGAGCAAAGCTATGTGTGTCACAAAGGTAAATTTTCTAGACGTTGCAATTGGTAGCAAAAAGAATTTGAATGAAAATAAATATAGAAAACATTTATTTTTAAAGTTCTAAAGACAGCTAAGTCTTATTATAACATATAGCTTTACATCTTATTCAGGATGAGGGGATTGTTTGGGATACTCCTCAAGAAATCTGAACTTCAACTAAATTATTTATCTTAGTGTCATGCTTTTCCATATTTTCCTAGTTTGCCTTTCAGGTTCTACATTTCTGGCTTGTTTAAGGAACTACTAGTATAGCATTTATAAACTGGAGCTAATACCATGCATTCTCCCTATTTATTATCATATATCTTGTGTGTGTGTATGTGTATGTATGTGTGTCTGTGTGTATGTGTGTGTATATGTGTGTGTCTCTCTGTGTGTGTATGTTTGTGCGTGTTTGTGTGTATGTGTGTATGTTTGTGTGTGTGTGTCTGTGTGTGTGTGTCTCTGTGTGTCTGTGTGTGTATGTGTGTATATGTATGTCTCTGTGTCTGTGTGTGTATATGTGTGTGTATGTATGTGTCTGTGTGTATGTGTATATATGTGTGTATATGTCTGTGTGTATGTGTGTGTGTGTGTGTGTGTATGTGTGGATACCAATGCCAAGTGTGTCTTTCTGCTCACATTTTAATGAATCCAGTTTATCATATTAGTAGAATATTACTTTCTACCCTCAAGGTTACTTCATAATTAAATATAAGAAATCAGCAGTTTGGAAATTTGATTCTGCTCGCTGTTGCTTCCTATGTGGCCTAAAATCATACCAACTACGGTTTGCAAAACGTCTACCAAGTAACAAACCGCGGGAGTGGCAATAGAACCTCAAGCGATGCTTAAATGTTTTAATGTCAGCTCTTTCAAAAGCAAGTCATTTTCTGTGTGTGTGTCTATGTCACAGGGCTCTTTCCTGCAGAGAGCTACTTCTGAAAAAGTAAAGGTTTGGGAGAAAATAATTTTCTGAGAAAATGCGTCATAACAACAGCTAAAATACATGTATTATTAAAATTTATCTCATGTTCTCTACTAAGCAATATACCTGCATTATCTGATTTAATTTTTATGCTCATACTATGAATCAAAGATATAGTATAAAAGTCTTCATTTCATAGTTAAATATGTTTAATAATTTAAAAGAAAAATGATCATATTCTTTGCATAACAATTAAAGGTAAGGAAACAAATCAACGCTATATTCATGTAACTGTTCAGGATGAGACAGTGATTTAAAATTTGGCAGTTTTAATTCTAAGAATCTGTGTTTTGTACTAACTTGAGTACAAAAAGTAAAAATATAAGTAAAATAAAAATTTCAAAATTACAACAAAATTTATGTCAAAAGCACAGTTTGCATTACTATGTATTGGAGGAGGGATAAAGGTTATCCATCAACTTTAGGTCGGCACCTGAGATTAGAGCAGCGAGGAGCACAGGTTTTCTGTTTCCTCCATGTTCCAAAATCAGGGAGAGAATTAGAATGCCCATTCCATAGGGCATTCGGACTTTGGGGTGTTAGTGAGTCCAGGAAAATAGTAAATACCGAGATTTTTCAAAAATAATTCAGATATATCAAGAATTAACACATGCAAAAGTCTCATGGGTACAGAATGAACTATAAAATCTGAAAAATAAGGCTGTTCTTGTGTGTTAACCTGAACACTGAGTTTTTGAAGCCATTAGGCTTTTCCACACTGTGGTCCCAGCCACACTGTCTTAATGCTAAGATAACCTGCTTATGCTTTATGCTTCAATGAGTAACATTATTAACAACTACAACTGACACAGGCATAAAAGCCGACTCATAGAAAACGAGAGCCAATCATTGATTATATCTCATTAAAATTAACACCTGTACCCTCAGTTCTCCAAAGTTTATAAACTAAAGTTGAATATATATTGGCAGAAAAAAAAATGTAATTGTTCTCTTAGGAACTTAGTGTTGGAAATCAGAACTCTGCAGTGGCTTCACAGCATAAGATTCGTGTTCCCTCCACTGTAAATGCCAATGATACTCAGAATTTATTAGACCAAGGCTGTTGTCTTTTAAGCTTTTTTTCTATGACTAATATTTTGAAAAAGATCATAAATCTTCAAAGCATATGGAGATATTACGTGACATGGTCTTATTTCTTGTTTATACTTCATAACCTTCACTTCGGTTTTATTTTGATAAACTCATCTGGTGAGCTGCAAGTCCCGGCTCCATCACCACCCGTGTACAACTTTCTCGACTAATGAATGTGATGTCAAAGCAAACAGAGGTGGCCTGGGGTCTTGAGCTAGTGAAACTAAGCCACTCACAGTCACCAATTTATTTAAATACATTGTCCTACACTCCTTGTTCTCCAGGACTCCTTGTGAGTTTCCCGTTATTTGGTTTCTTTTCCACACCCCTCAGAGAATGACTAACTCTTTTCCTTCAAACCACACATGCCATTGACTCTGAAGAGGGGAAACAGGCATGGTAGCATGCTCTGGTGTGTCTCCCTTGTCTCACCTAACTCCACTAGCTCAATTAAGCAGAAACCGAAAGACTTTGTGCATGCTCTCCTTTTCTGCACATGAACAAAGGAATCTTCCTTCACTAATTCTGAAAGTAACTTGTCACAGCGGGGTCCGAAGGCCTAGTCACATAATTGTCTTAGTGTGCTGCCTGCTGTGTTCAATATTGAGTGGAAATGGAAGCCAGGCCCCAGCTCCAGCTTATTTCACAATTCTTCTGTTATTTAAATGATTTTAGTCAGTTTGGGGGAAGCCAGACCTTTATAAATTAACAGCAGGGAAATACCAAAGGTGTCAGATTGCATATTTATCATCTTTTTCGTGTAATACTTAAATATGTATTAAGAAGTGACTGACATAAATTAGGCGGTTTTCAGAAGCCACAGGCCGTGGCTTGTAGAGGACCCCCTTCTGCTTGACATTTCATCCTTGTCAAAGATCAAATTATTTTAATTTAGGCTGCAAATTATAAGGAATGAAGACTTCTTTGTGGGAATTCCCTGTGGTAATCTGACTTTTGTTGTTACTGCTGCTTGTCAGTGTGCAAAAGATATAATATGCATGCAAATAAGGTTAAAAAATATGTACTATCTAATTATCCAGCCAGCGCGTTCCACTTGAAGACAGTGGGAGGCCTGACACACAGTATGTGTTTGATTCATTGAGGCCTGCAGGGTATTTACACAAGATTACTTTTAATTATGAAATTAATATCTGTTTATCTAGAATATATAGCAGTGAGTGAGTATACACAGGAGCAGAATTCTTTAGTAAAAAGAAATGATCTTAATTTAATATGTAAAAAGGAAGAAAAACGCACTTGTTTCAGGAAAAAATGAATCACATCACCCAGAAAAAGGGTCCTCTTCAGGGAAACAAATCGAATGAAAACTTAGCTTGTTTTTTCCACAGTGAAGTGGACTCAAGATGTGTTGCTTCATAACACTGTGTCGTTACTTTGGTGACCATGAAGCAGCCCTAGCTTCATAAAGATGACGCAAATGTGGAAAAATATACAATTCTGTTTGTTTTGTTGTTTCTATGAGGTATTGCCTCTTCAAAGACTGAAAGTCATGGTTTTCAGGGGAATTAAATTAGTATTTAAGTTAGTGATGACTTTATTATAGTCGGACATGCTGGTTGTGGCAACCCTTTACAGAAAAACTGCTACTTTTGAAATGCTTGTTCCTATGACTGTGAAAAGATCTCAGATTGTTATGTCTTTTTTTTTTCTTAGCTTATCATAAAAGATGTAAGAATAATATTTGAGATAGCAATAATGACTGTCATTTTGGAAAATATAAAGCAAAATAAATAAATAAACAAGTTACCACTTTTTAAAAAATAGAGAACAAGGGTTGGAGACATGGCTCAGTGATTAAAAGCCCTTACTACTCTTTCAGAAAATCCAAGTTAGATTTCCAGTGCCCGTGTCAGTCAGGTCACAGACACCTGTAATTTTGCCACAGTGAATCTGATGCCCTCTCTTGGACTTCACAGGCATCTGTACACACACACACACGTGCACACACACACATAAACACACACACACATGCACGCACGCGTGCACATGCCAACTCTACAGAATAACCTCATAAACCTCCACACAAATCCATCAATAATAATGAACAAAAAGTTTAAAAATTGTAAATAAAAAAAAAAAAAAAAAACCTGAGCAGTCTGGCTATAAAATGACAGTTGGCTAACACATTTGTAAGAAGGTGACTTGTTACAAGGAGAAACCCAATCTGTCAGGTTCTATTATCCACAAGTGAGTAATGTTGGCTGGAAAATGCTTGAGCTGCTCCTGCTAACATTTCCCTCCCTCAGCTCTGCCTGTCTTCCACATTCATCTCCACAGCCGTGCCTCTCATTACTTCTGATGGGCTTACAAGGTGAGATCATACTCCTTCGGAAGGAACTGGGATCTCTGTGGTCACCATGTGGACCTGAGTTCACCTTTCCTTTATAAATGTCTAACAATACATTTCATTCCTTGCCAAAAGAAAAAAGAAAAGAAAAGAAAAAAGAAGGAAAGACAGACAGAAACACACATACACCGAGAGAGATAGACAGACACACAGATAGACAGAAGGAAAGAAAGATGAGGGGAGGGAACAGAAGGAGAGAGGGGAGGAGGTGGGAGAAGAGGAGACTAGAGGCCAAGTCAGGTACAGGATGGTCATGAATTCAAATCTGTCATTCAAAGAAGTAATAATAATGATTTCTTCATTCCTAAATTAGACCTTCTTCGTCTACAATTTGCATATTGGAGTTACAGAAATCATGAAAATGTCTCTCTCCCAAATGTTTCCTATAGAGCAAAACACATTGATGATGTGTATGACTGTTTTTAATAGTTATGTGAATGTTACTGCATTTTTGTTCTTTGTATTGGCATGACTTTAAAATAACTTTATCTTTTTAAAGGAGAAAAAATAAAAAATTGAAACATGAAACACCTCCTCTCTCTCTCTCTCTCTCTCTCTCTCTCTCTCTCTCTCTCTCTTTCTCCAGTGTGATGGAGTACAGATAGATTTGATAAACATCTCTCTGGAAGGAATTGCAATTTTGAATATACCAAGCATGCATGGAGGATCTAATCTTTGGGGGGAATCTAAAAAGAAAAGAAGCCATCGACGGATAGAGAAAAAAGGCTCCGACAAAAGACCCACTCTCACAGATGCCAAAGAGCTGAAGTTTGCAAGTCAAGGTGAGATTTCCCAAAATGACATATGAATTGTTTATAACTCTTGTTCTGAAGGATACCTGGCAAAAAGAAAGTCTTTCAGATGCCTATGTATGATTAAATTATAGAGGATTCTAAAAGTATACACACTTAGGTTTTACTTATTTTCTAGTCTTTCAATGGTGATAGTTTTTCTTCCATAGAAAGCAAAATGTACATTATATGTGCGGTAAGAATAAAATATAAAATACTATACTCTGAGTTCTTTTGGAATTGACAAATCCTAAGCACCCAGTTCTTTTGTAAAAGACTTTATTCTTGTCTCTTTAGGCAAGATACAATAGTCAAATCATCTTGAATTAAGTTACTATTCCAAGTAAAGTATACGTGAAAATGGTTTAATATGCTTTCTTCTGCTTTTGTTGTTCTAGAAAGTTAATATTCACTATTAAGGCTCTGATAAACGAGGATCAAGGAATAACAAACAGAATCCACAACTATTGGAGGATATTTTTCAATGCCATTATAATACAGTTATATTGTATCTTGACAACTAATTATTGATAGATGTTATAACCAAACACACCAGAGTGAAGATAATCTCCATGGTTTATATATAACATCCTATAATATTTTTCATTTTAAAAATATATCTAATATTATTAATAGCACTAAGAAAGAAGAAATCCTATTAATATAGGCATGAATATTCCCCCCCCCGAAATTCTGTAACTCTGGTAGCTAAGGCAGGAGCTACCAGAATTTGAAGCCACCTGTGAGTAAATAGAGGGTTATACAGAGTTAGACTCTATCAAACAAATAAAGACAAGAATATAAATGTTATTATTTCTATGTAGCCAAAGCAAAATATGAAGAGGTTATAGAATGAAGCCACAATATGAGTAGATAAATAATATATGAAATGGTTGGTATACTTGATATTCTCTTATGTACCTCACTCAACTTTAAGCTGTGAGCAATGACTTCTGTTAAGTGGAATTTAGTATTCCGAAGTGGCAAAGATTGAAGGAGAGAGTGTCACATGTCCTTCATAAAACCAACTCAATGCAACCTGGTGGTGACAGACAATTTGGGCAAGAAACCAATTAGAACGTTTTAAAAGAAAGAGTACAACTATAAGAAATGACATAAATATGGAATTTTGAAGAATGTATATACAGAAAATATGAGCAGCTTGTCATATATGAATAACTAGAAAACATGAACAATTATTATTTTGTAGAAATGTTGACATGAATATTATATTTATAATGAACAGCAAATAATTTATACTAAATCTATTTAGGCAGGAAATGATTTTCAAATCATCATGGATCAAGTTACATGATTTAAATATAATTATATATTCATTTAAATATAAGTAGATTTCTAAGATTATCTGTAAGAATTCTGAATGTTAGAATAATCTTAGAACCTTAGTAAGAGTAAAATCAAGCTGAAAAAACCTCTAATTATACAGATTATATGTTATTATATACTACAATGTAGTCATTATTTCTTAAGTTACAAATATTTTTCTTATACATTTATTTAATATGTGTAGTAAATTTTCAGGTTTATGTTCTAATATATGTATATCTATCATATATATGTTTATATTAGAATATATAGCCATATATATATTAATATATTGAAATTATGGCATATTCTTCCCATCTCTCTATTCTTAACAATTACCCAAGTAAATTACACTCACCACTGAACTCTCCAAGTCTCTATGGCTCATGATAATGCTCTTCCCAGGCAGAAAAGGTATGCCTGTATTATTCTTCAGAGAACTCTCAGACATGTAGTATTTGCTTGGCTTCATAACTGCCCACCACAAACTTTTATTTTAAGATTGTGTACCCAAACTAAAGCCACAAGAACACTAGCCACAACTATTTTCACAGATCTGCTGGCAAGTAAAGATTTTCTTAGTCCTACTTCTCCCTCTCTACTGCGGCGTTGTCAGAGCTAGACTCTCACACACAAGGAGAAAGGAGAGAGTGCAAACACATGGGTATTGTGGCTCAGAAATACATTTTCATATGGCAGTTTTGGAATATTGTTATCTGAACTGTAAGCGAAGCACGTTTAAGATTGATCAGGCTCAAGTGCCTGCTCTCTTTGCTAACTCGCTGTGCCTACAATCCTGACCTAGTTGTACTTCCTGATGAATGTTGCAATATTTTATTTGAATATTTTTAAACCAATTATTATTGTCTTTATTTTAATTTTAGAAAGTAAAAAATGATCAATTTGGTGTATTTTGCAACACTGTGGCCAAACATTTCTCAAAATACTCCTAAGTTTGGGTTTAACATTTATTCTGTTAATTCTTAAATGTTGTATTTAATGTGTAAAAATAAATTTAATAGTAAAATGTGCCCCTTTTTAAAATAATATTTTCAGTACTTTTTAAAAAATTTCTTGATACAGAAACAGGTGTGGTATTGTGGTTGAGTCATGACAGACATTGTTTTGTACTTTTTAAATATGTTTTATAAGCTCTCTGAATTTATTATTGTATTTTCATTGTTTCTCACATCTTTTTCTGGATCTATCTTCCATTCCATAGTCACAAACTTTGTGCTCTCATTATTTTAAAACTGTGTTTTAAAAAATCCTGTAGTAGCAATCCACTGGAGGGTGTTCGATACCAGGCTCAGGCTTGCTCTCTCTCTCTCTCTCTCTCTCTCTCTCTCTCTCTCTCTCTCTCTCTCTCTCTCTCGCTGTCCTGGTGTTTATTCAATTATCATTAATAATTCCTCAGCTAGGGGTGGGACTGTATACCTATCCTTCCCTCCACACAGGTAAATTGTCTCTTGGGCTGTGCCAGGCCTTGGACACACTGCCACAGTCACTGTGAGTTCATTTTTGTATAAAAACATTGTTTCTTTATAGTTATCTACAACCTTTGGCTCTTATGCATTCTGTCCTGTCCCCTGCAATGGTCACTGAGACTTGGAAGAAAGTGGATGTAATATAAGTGTCCTATTTAGGGCTAAGAGTTCAATAATCACTTATGCTCAGCACTTTGGCCTTTGTGCTTCTCTGTGTTAATCACCATTTATTGAAAAAAAAAAAAAAAAAAGAGGAGCTTCTGCAGTGAGGTTTGAGAGATCCAGTGACTTAGGAATAGTAGTCAGCATTAGCTTTAGAATAATTATGGTGACATTTAAACCCAGGTCAATAATTTCTAGACTTATAAAATACCTATTGCAGCAGTGGAAAACTAAGAACTTACTTCTTAATAAAAAGAATTAAGAGAAAGTTTGAACTATATTTCAAAACATATATAAAGAAACATATATATGTGTGTGTGTGTGTGTGTGTGTGTGTGTGTGTGTGTGTGTGTGTGTATGTATATATATATATATATATATGCAAAGTGCAAGACTCAGTCTGGTGCATGAAACCCTCAGGTCCCTTGACTGCCAGGATGGGAGATGCCTAGCAGGTTCACTTGCTTGCTCTCTTTGAGAGCACTCATGAGATCAAAATATTAGTCAGTGTTTTGGTTGGGAATTCTACTGCTGACTTAATTCAGAGTTGAACAAAATTATAAGTAATTTGCTTAATTATATTATCATTCCATTGAGACACAGTGAACTAGTTGGATATAATTCTGAAACATGCACTCACATTCTCCTCATTAAGCAGACATTTTCTTTATGTGTGTTTATAAATACAAATGAGTGTGTTAAATACAGATGGCATTGCCTTTAAACGAAACAATGCAATAGACCAAGTTATCTTCCATACTCCTGCCATTAATACTTAATCTTCCCCATGTCTCTGCAGCTACTGAGTTCATCCGAACGGTCCTTTCTTCTAAATTAACCTGAGAGAGATGTCTAATAAATTCACTCACATTAATGTATAAATGACTGATTGCAGACAAAAGGAGAGGTATTTGCATTTTAAAAGACATAAAGGCCTTCAGCTAAAACATTATTTTTCATCCTGCGTTTTACTGAGTTATAGCTGTGATTCTTCACCAGGTCTTAAAGACTTAGTTCAAGTCCATTGCGGTATTTTGGGACAAATTAAAGGAAAACATCAATAAAAATAAAATAAATTATTCCTATTAAAACTGTTTTCCATATTAACTATTTACAAATTACAAACACATTTATTTATATATGAACACATAAATAAATTGCCATAATTTGAAAAGTCTATTCTGCAATAATCATTTAAAATAATATGTCTCTGAATATTTATTGGAGGAAATGTAAACATGTACTACATATTATCACCATAAAACACATGAATCACCTGCAAATAAAAGACCAACATATTCAGATACTTTTGTTTGGCACAAGATCTGAATGGCACAATGCAGTCAGTGGAAGCAAAAAATGAGCATCACCAGACTTTAAAGGAAAGTGTAGATTGTTTGATAATAACGCTTAAGCTCATAAAGACATTGTGATAATTAACTATTTCCTACAAATAACAAGCTTATTCTCATTCGTAAGCCAACCAGCTATATGACTGTCAAAGTAGGCTTGATTTAAACATATTCATCATTAAACTTCCTGCGAAGAGCCAGGCATAAAACTAAAAATGTTAATTCTGTGTACACAATGAATAAAATAGAGTAAATTAAAATTGGAGTGAAAGTCAAACCAGGTAGCAAATTCCATTCCGTACATTTGTATGGACAGAGGAGAAAACCAATCCTGTTTAAAGGACATCTTTAATAAGCACAGTGAGATAGGATTAGGTTGTGGCAAACACTTCCCTATCTACTGCTATGATATTCAAACAGTATATATCTGAAAAATATTAAAACTCACCTTTGAAAAGCATTTTTAACCAAAGTATGAGGACTTTACAAAAAACTGAGTCATTTTGGTTCTAATAGATTTAACTTTGAGTGGAAAGAGTAAGTCATGCAACTTACCAGTAAGATATTGGTAATTATTACAGATGGCTAAGGAACAACATACAAAATGTATGTGGTTTCATTACACACTTGCCTATCAAGACATTCTCAACATCATACTACCAAAATAAAATATAAAAAAATAAAAAAGCATTTCAGAGCCTGATATAGCTGTCTTCTGAGAGGCTGTGCCAGAGCTTGACAAATACAGAGGCAGATGCTTGCAGCCAACCATTGGACTGAGCAGAGGGTCCCCAATGGAGGAGTTAGAGAAAGGACTGAAGGAGCTGAAGGGGTTTGCAACCCCATAGGAAGAACAACAATATCAACTAGACCCCCCCCCCCGGGGCTCCCAGGGACTAAACCACCAACCAAAGACTACACATGGAGGGACCTATAGCTCCAGCCACATATGTAGCAGACGATGGCCTTGTTGGGCATCAAAGGGAGGAGAGGCCTTGGTCCTGTGAATGCTGGATGCCCCAGTTTAGGGGAATGCCAGGGAAGGAAGGCAGGAGTGGGTGGGTAGGTGGGGGGAACACCCTCATAGAAGCAGGGGGAGGGGAGGTGATAGGGGGTTTTGAGGGGAAACCAGGAAAGGGGATAACATTTGAAATGTAAATAAAGAAAATATCCAATTAGAAAAGCAAAAAGATATAATATTCCCACAGTTCATCAAAACATTGCCAACATTGTTAGAGGCTGACCACCCTGAACTTATTAGCAATATGAAACTTCAAAATTTGACCTCTTTGTATTTATAACAAATAATATGGCTTTTTACATTTATAAATTTTTAAATATTACTTCATTTGCAAGATTTTGGCTGGATCAAAAGTTTGAAAACTAGTGAGCAAAAGTTATTGCACTCAAACTTTAAAACCAGAAGAGAAGGCAGGTGTTGCCAGGAGCAGTTGGACTTCTGCTTGAATCACCATTCAGTGGGTAGCTCCCTACTCTCCACACAGGTATTGTCAGCCAGTACTTGTCATAGGAAAGTTTATCTTAAAGTAATTAACATATGATGTCATCCAAAAAATATTCAATGATTTTAGTTACATTTAAAAAAGCTAATTCTTTTATTTGGCCAGAATATATCAACTCCAAATTGGCGTTCATTGATAGAAAATGAATTGTTTACCACTTACCCAATGGTTTAAAATTCAGAGTCACACATGTGCACACACATGCACACATGCACACAGGCACACACTCATGAACACAAGCACCCACAGACACGTACATACACTTGCACATACGCAAATACATGCACACACAAAGAGACATGCACATGCACATGCATGAGCACACAGACCCACAGACATACACAAACACACTTTTACACACACAGGCACACACACGCACACACACACTGGTGCACTTGTGCCTATGCTTCACTAATCTTTTCTTTCTGGTGAGTAAGCCTGTTGTTCCAAGTAGTCATAGGAGTGATGAAACAGAGTAAAATAACTAAATCAACAAATACAAAAGTTCAGTAGACAAGGTAAAACTGTGTAGGTAGGCTAAGAAAAACTAAAGTTTAGAGACTTAAGAAACTAGTGATTGGGGCCAGGAAGATAGCACTGTGGTCGCAGGTGCTTATCACTAAGCGTCACGACCTGATTTCAACTCCAAGGATACAATGATTCAAATGGTAGAAGAAACCTGACTCCCACAAATGAACTCTTGACCTCCACACACATCATAGCATGTGCATTGTCACATACTAATACACACATGTGCATGAACACACACACTAATACAAATAAATATTTTTTTAAAAAAACCTCCCTATAATGAACTGCATGAATAATAAGTGTAAATGTTATTTTTGTCAGTATCTTTCCACAGAAAATGTACTCTTTCTGAGTTCATCCAACAATCTGCATTTCTGTAGTATAATACTTTATAGTCAGGATTTTCTAGATTCACAGAAGTTATGAAATGATTCCCCCTCTCTCTGGAGTTTAATGGAATGATTTATAGATTGCACTCACATCAATTAATTTAATAATGGCTAGCTGTGAATGAAAAGTCCAAGAATCTAGTAGTTGCTCAGTTCCAGAATCCTGGGTGTCTCTTCTGGTCTTCTTTAAAAGATGGGATTCTGAAAAAGGAGACTCCAGTGCCAGTGAAGGACTGGATTGCTAACATAGCAACGGCAAGCAGGCAAAGAGCAAAACTTCCTTCTTCCACACCCTTATCTAGAATTCTAGCAGGTGTAACACAAATTAAAGGTGTGTCTTCCCATTTCAAGATCCCGTTCTAAAGCTAGGATCTTCCTACCTCAAAGTAAATGCATTCACTCATCTCAAACCAAGCATATTTATCACAGGTGGGCCCTCCATTTCTAGATTGTAGTTCATTCCAGATACCATCGTTGACAACCAAGAATAGCCATTGCAAGGTCACGCTTGTCAACTTGACACACAATCTTATCTCCTTATGTCATGATTAATTTCCAAAAGAAAATAATAACCAGGTTATAATAATGCCTAAGCATAAGTTTCCCATGTACAATCTCAAATGCATTATAAATTTAGAATAGATGACAATGTCCTTTGTGGATCATACTTTCAGTATTCTCTTAATTGATATTACAACATATGAAAAAGAAATTGAATGAAACTACAACTACATATATATATATATATACATATATATACACATATATATGTGTACACACACACACACACACACATACACACACACATGGAATCTTAATAAAATACAGCTGAAACACTTGTGTCATTTATAATACTGGTTTCTACAACTGTTCACATGGCCTTAGCATGTCTTTATAACTACTTTACTCTACTACCCACTCTGTATTTCCTCCACCCTCTGCAAACACCTCAGCAGGTCTTGTGCCTTTTTCTGAAGGAGTGACTCATGCCTATATTACTTATTGGTCTGTATCCTTCCTCATCCTGCCTGAATTAGTCTGTTGTAGTTTCCCATTGTATTTAATCACAGGACATGGTAGTGCTAAGAAACGCCCTAAAGGACCTCCTGCACTCCAGACATAATCTTCTTTACTTCCATTTTGGAGAAGCAATCAATTTTCTCATGGTAATCCAGATCAATCACCCCTCCTAACACTTCTATTCCTTTCTTAGCTTATTGGTTGAAGGGCATCAAAAGCCCAAATGACCAGGGGACAAGTCTGAGCTTCTAGTTCAATGGAATGTTTGTTGTAGCTACTTGCAGGAACACTTCTAGCTCTAGAAACAATACATCTAGACAAACAGATCTTAGGGTGTCAGGAGCAGGAAGCAAAAGCTTTCCTCGTAGGTCACTAGGAGTAATAGTGAATGAAATTATTCCCTTTTCCATCAATTGATTCCTGGAGCTGAGGATCCTGGCTATGGGAGAAATTGTACCATATACTCGAGTTTAACCCAAAGCATATACTACCTTCTGGAGTACCCTGCCCCAGCCTTCCAGGCTGCTGCCACCTAATTGGTGCTGTAATGGCGTCTTCAGAGGTCAATCAATGTTTCTAGCAATACTGCTGCTTCAGGAACGTAGGGGAGATGATAAGATCAGTGGATTCCATGATCATGGACCCGCTGTCACACTTTTCCGGCTGCATGTGAAGTGAGTTCCTTGGTCAGAAGCAATGCAGTATGGAATAACGCGATAGTGGATAAGGCGTTCTGTGAATCCTAGGGTGATGGTTTTGTCAGAAGCATTAGGTGCAATAAAGGCAAATCCATAACCAGAATAAGTATCTATTTCAAATATCAAACATGTTTTTATTCCACTTTGAATTCTACATTCATTGTAACGCTAAAAAAGAAAGATGAGAGATAAAAAGATAGTGAGTATTCTGATTGGCTGTTAAGGGATATCTTCATATCATGGGGCTTCCTTATCACTTTTCTTATAAATTGCAGAAATTAGGAAGAGAAAGAGGGAAAGAATTCAATACAAACCACATGCATTAAAGGGAATAAATTGGAAAATTTCTGCAAAGCTTTGGCAAGATTTGACATCTTCTTTTGCCTGTAATGATAAACAAGATAATTAAATCTGTCTTCATCTTTTAAGTGAGAATATGAGCTCTGAGATTGGATTCTAATGTATGTATACTGTACATGGCATTATGCAGATAGCTGCACAAAGAGGAGAGAAGTAGTAGAACTGTCACTTTCTGTGCCTTGAACAAATCATACACATCAGCAAGTCTATGCCAAGGACATTTGTTAACCATTGTTCTTCATTCTTTACATATTTCTGTGGGTTATTTAGGGTAATTTAGAAGGTTGTGCCTACCTTGCCTAAATATAAAAGCAATGTTCCTCTTAGCTCTGTAGATGCTGTATTTGGCATTCAAACCCAGGCAAGCAGAACTACTTCCAAACATTTAAATTCAGTGATTAAGTCAATTAAATTTAGAAACAAGAATAGGATTTCATGCTGCACAATTATACCTAGATGTTAAAACTGCTGAAAAAAGATCATGGCATTTGAAAGGTTTCCTTTCACATACACACAAAATGCATTTAACAATATCATGATAATTTCAATGGCTGAAAACAGATAGATCCAAACATTTGCTATTTAGTAACCTTTAAAGGAGATGCCTCAAAATGAGTTCTTAATTGTATGTTTTTAAACTGCCTCTTTAGAAATGTATCAGAATTTAGAAATGAAGTAATTGCATATACTTAATAAAACTACCTAAATACCAATATTAAAATGTAAGATTATGGCATCTTAAAGTGATAGCACTTTGATAAATTTTTATGAAGCATATAGGTGCATGTGTGTGTGTGTATAGGTATACATGTAGATATGGAAGACTGAACAGAACATCAATCATTGTCCTCAGAAATGTCCATACCCTTTTGAAACAAGGACTTCTATTGGCCTGTATGCTATGGAAGCTATATAGCATAGTCTGGTTGGCTTTCAAGGCCTGGGAATTTTTGTTTTATTTGTCTTTGTGATGCTAGAATTTCAAATGAGCAACACCACACGTGGCTTTTTTTTTCTGCATGGATTCAGGGAGTCAACTCATGTGTCTCTTTACTGAGAAGAGCAATCCCAGAGCACATCAGTGTCATATATATATTATGGATACAGTCCTAAATGAAAAATAGGGATAGTTGAACAAATAAGTCCAGGAAAGCTGAATAAAAATTAATGTTTAGTAGCAATTTCATTTTGGAAAAATAAATCTGTATTTTAGCAATCAATATAACAGGATCATGAAAAGATAATAAGAGATTTTTCTCCTTGTGGTCCTTCTTTAAGAGACATAGTAAACCTCTCACCTGACTTCTGAGGCAAAATATTTCAGTTTCAAAGTAGTGAATATTGTGTAAAGCCCTTCTTCCTTAGTGGCTACTGATTTTAATTGTACCTGCAGAGAAAGATGGAAAACATAAATGTTTTTAACATGCTATATTGAATACATGATGATGGAGTATGGTACCAGCAACAAAATTACTATCTTTTTCCATGTGGCTTGTACACAGTCCTGAGCCTACTAAAAGTAACGTCAAGTTTTTATCCAGGTTAAGAGTGTGTGGGATTGCAACTAGATTTCAGTTTTGCAGTAACTGAAATTATGTATATAGATATATAGATATGTGTGTGCACATATCTGCAGGCATACCTGTTTGTGTGTGTGTGTGTGTGTGTGTGTGTGTGTGTGTGTGTGTGTGTGTATCAAGTTAAAACAGCGAGGAGTATATAAGCAGTGGTTAATTAGCAACCTGTAGAGAGTGCATTAGAATGTAGAATGTGCACGTGTACATAGGAGTCTTGTGAAGTTCCACAGTCCAAGTGTGAAGCCACCATTTGACTCCATCAATAGAAAGTGCTGGAGCAATCTTGTCCTCTCAGAGTGATAGATAATGTGCAGCTTCAGTGATAAATGTCCCTCAGATTACTTATAATGACTTGTCCTATTATCAAGGCTCTGGGAGATTGATGACAACAAATTAGAAAGGAAATTTTAAAATTGTAAACATGGAAAAACTATCAAGAAGACATGCGATGACTTTATTACGAGTGAACCCAGGTTGTGATTATAATTTCCCCCTCACTGTTTTAAGGAGCTCACCTTCTCTTCCATTAAAACCAAAAATAATGACTAGGGACATCTGTAACTCAATTCAGAAGTAAACTTCAATTGCACTGCCTTGTGGAAAGACATCTATGTCCCTTGAAGATTTCAATACCTGAGGGATATTGAACTTTTCTCTTAATTATGATTTGTTTCCTATCATTTCTGTTGCTGTGATTAAATGGGCACAGTCACACACTTGGTTCTCCTTGTGTGCACTTACATAACTCACTGGAGTGTCTCCCAGAGAACAAAGAAGCCTGTTTCTAGAATGAGTCAAACTCTACCATCGACTTATCTTTAAATAACAAACTCTGGTTAACCAAAGCAACTTGCTACTGGAGTTCCATGGCCATGAATTTGGTTTTCATGAATATAGTCTTTTATTCTAAATATCTAATTAGCATATGAATAGTAGTTTCTTGGATAGTACCCAGCCCATTCCGCTTTTGTGGAAATTGATAGAGATGAAGCTCACAGCCCCTCTACCCTGACTAAGAAAAACAGTTTCATTGTTCTTCCTTAGGCAACACTAAGCATTTATAAAATCAGGTGTTCTTTTTAAATGTATGTTTCAGACAGAGTCTTTTTCATGACTTTCCATTATGAACAATTAATCAGATTAAGCTAAGCATTGAGGCTCAAATGTTATAAAGTAGCAGACATCTGAAATAAGCCTAAAAATCTCCATGGATAAACATGACTAATTTAACCGGACCCTAGGGAGCTTTCTTGAGAAAGTTCAAATGCCTGATGAATTCCACACTGTTACTCTAATTATCCCATAACAAGGCACAAAATAACAATCTCATTTCATCCTTATATTTACAAAGCTGTTCCCATTATCCTTAGATTTCACCTGTTCAGGCACTGAAGAATTGCTCCTCATTGAGAGATTCATTAAAAGAGAATAATTATATTATATTTCACAGATTGGCAGAGAGAAAATGTATCTTTGAACAATTCCATTTCCCCAAAGAGTTGTTCATTTCAGAATTGCAGACAGGTCTATTAAGTATTTTCTACCCTTTTTAAATATGTCAAAGCTAACCATTAATACTGAAAGTAGTAATCTTATTCTGATTTAATGAAAGAATTAGCTGCTATTTGTAAAATACATTTTTGTAGATGAAACACAATTGAAACCATATTTAAAAAAAACATATTAACAACAAAATCACTAGAATCTTCATTTGCATAATGATTTAAACTAATGGTTCTTATCTTCAAATCTGTAGAATACCAACTTGTTCCTGCACCATTTTTTTAATCAAAAATCTACATAAAGCACATTTTCTCACTAAATCTGTAACATTCATGTTTTTAGAATATCGAGTTAGAACGTGAGCAAGAGAAAACTCATCCAATACCAATCAATTTAATTTTTAGATTTTCTGTTGGAAAATGATTACAGAATTTTGGTCGAAAGTCTTTCATAGTTTAAAAACACATGGACATAAAATTTGGCCAATTAGAAAGAACCCCAAGAAGCATCATTTTATATCAGAAAATGTTGGTGTTATGAAATAACTTAGCCATGGTCAGATCCAAGTACAGCCTCTAATATCCTTTAAGTACTTAGGAATAATTTTAAAATGTCAATCAGTGATGCTTTCAGCATGTTTACAGAGCTCTAAGCTGCAAGCCCATCTCTGAGAGGTCTCAGCAGACCAGGATTTGCTACATCCCACATGAAATGTTCAATCAGTCATGAGTGAGAATGAACCAGGCAGCAATTTATTATTCAGTACACCACACTGAGCGACATGGGAAATAACATACAAAACACTGTCTTTCCAAAACCTTACTAGAGCTCTAGGATTATAGGAAGAAGGAAGAAAAATAAGAGGGGCAAGATAAGTGCATAGTAAGGTCGCTCGGATCTGGCTGGTCATTAACTTTAGGTGTGATTCTGCAAACGTTTACTTTCTCCAAGTAACTCACATGAAGTAGCAAGCAATCTGGCTACCATCATGCCTAAAGGGGCAGCTGGATTTTGTCTTGAGATAATTACTTTCATAGTGGAGGGCAGTCACATATGGGCTCCTCTGCCTACAGTGCTTCCTTGTTGTTCCAGAATTTAAAATACTGTAATTATTCATGGTGTCTTCAGTCTCAAAACAGGTATAAGGAGAGAAGTTAGGACTCATCAACCTTATATTATTACTAACATTCAGTCCAGTACTCTTTATGTGATTCATTTGACTGGGCAGAGTCACTCAAAAACCTGACCCAAAATTAAGGTAGCAAAGAAT
Organism: Uromys caudimaculatus; assembly: GCA_028551405.1. Classification (NCBI taxonomy): domain Eukaryota; kingdom Metazoa; phylum Chordata; class Mammalia; order Rodentia; family Muridae; genus Uromys; species Uromys caudimaculatus. The sequence goes on from CM052705.1 coordinate 48,253,529, forward strand.
ACAGTGATCGCCTCCAATAGCAGTCTTATCAGTTTTAGCAAATGAGGGATCTGATTCCCTGTCACTGTTTGTCCAAACTTTCTGTACTTGGTGATAATGAGTACTTACAGTATCTTTTGTCTTTACATCATTCTGTCTAGACCACCACCAAAGCACCAGAAAAATCTCATGAGCATTGTGAGCACAGAGTGAAACAAGAGTCAGTGCATATTTTTTGGCCAATCTGGATAAAGGATGCTCTTTAGACTCCACTCTCAAAAAAAGGCAATAAGTTTATCAAATTTCTATAGTAATTTAATTATGAGGAAATTTAAAAGACTTGCAATTTTTTTCATTTGAGCTGAGCTGTGATCACATGCTCACAGGGCTTTTGTGAACTAGAGGCTGGCTTTAGGAGGTATACATTTCTGTAGTTGTATATTGTTTTAACATTCTTCAGGAATATGTCTCCTGCCATTTCTTAATTAATAAAGGCTTTAACCCAATATGCTCTGATATTATTGAATACTATATTTTGGATTTCCATTTCGGTTATAGTTTTGATTTCTGCTGTTTTGTTTTTGTGTTTTTTCTATACGTTATCTTATAAACATTACTTCTCATCCAAATGTTCATATAAAAGTCAGCAATCAACAAGCAACTATAACAGGTGTTTTCAATCTCAAGGAAGTGACTGAATATGCTGTTTATGATAGATACTGAAATTTAATTTCTTTTGCAAATCTAGAAACTACTTTGTGATCCAAAACATTGGAAACAAATGAGAGTGAGATAAACAAATCATTTTAGAGGTAAAATATGTTTTAAATTAAGAAAATTTTCACATAAAACCAACTGTTAGGGTATACTCTCATACATATGAATAATTACTAATAGTGCTCAGAAAAAAGCCTTACAACTGTGTTTTTATTTTTGTTTTGGGGTGTGTGTGTGTGTGTGTGTGTGTGTGTGTGTGTGTGTGTGTGTGTGTGTAAAATAAAGCATAGATGACATCACTTGACAAATGATTATGAAGGACTCAAAAATCACTCAAGGCATTGATTTTAACTGGAGATAAGTGGAGAGAGGCAGGCAGAAGCACAAATTTAATTTTTTTATTGTTATTGTTAAAGTTGAGTGACATAACAAAGCAGTGTTCTCTAAAACATAAACTACTTAAGCTTTTGTCCCCAATGGAAAGACAAGAATTGGTAAAGCAGTAAAGGTTTTGTGGTTGTTGTTGTTTTGTTTTGCCTTTGTCGTTGTCTTCTTATCCTTGGCTCCATCTCTTCCTTTGAGAACAGTGGATTGTTCAGATGTCATCATTGCTCTTCTGTTGGAAAAGGCATTCCACAGAGATACTCCACATGTTGTCGTCAGACCTCCACACAAGTGTCAGGCATACTTCCCCCAGCACACATAAATCAATAAACCAACAAATGCCAAAATGAATTTTTTTAAAAAAATAATGGAATTAAAACAACTTTTGATCTTCTCTAGTTTAATAGATTTGTATTTTCTGCCCTTTCATCAAAATAAACAATCTGTTTCCATTACTATGATTATTCCAATAAATGTCAACTACAACACAGTTGACTCTTTGGAAGTATTAGAATACTTAATTTTGTTGCTGTTTTTGTTTTTGTTTTTGTTTTTGTTTTTGTTTTTGTTTTTGTTTTGTTTTGTTTAGGGCCTAGAATATTTCTTGGTGTCATGTCTACTTATTTATTGTTTCTCCCTCTAATTTAGAAAAAAAATATGGCACACATTATTTGCTATCGTTATTCTTTTACAAATATGCCATCTCTGATTTTCTTGAAAGCAAGGTAGACACAGGACTAATTCCCTGACATGGACATAAGCAGTTGACCATGACCTCCATCTACATGGATCTTGCAGTGTAGTCCACCTTAGCAACCAGTTCAAGTTGTATCTGCTGCCCTTAAATTTCAGAAGCCCCCTCCCAGAAGTACAATGCATTCCTTGGTAATGTGTAGGCCTGTTTACAGGACCCCCGTCAAGTATGTTTTTCTCCCTTAATTTATTTATTTATTCACTTAACATTCTAATTGCATCCCCTGTCCTAATCCCCCCTCACAAAGACCCCCATTCCCGATTTCCTTATCCCCTGATATGGAAGAGGTCCTCCTGGGCACCAATTCACCCTGGCATATCATCAAGTCCCTGCAGAAGTAGGCACATCTGCTCCTACCTAGGCCAGACCAGTCAGCCCAGTTAGGGGAACATGCTCCATGGGCAGGAATCAGAGTCAGGTATGAAAACTGAAAGATGCGTAGCAAATTAATGATGTTGATAGGTCCTACCTACCAGGGTGAGAATTAAGTCTAAGAGAAGAAAGAGGCCAGGTAATGGGCCTTAGCTATACTGCAAAGCTCTTTACAAATTCATGCTGACTGTGTGCCGACAAATGTGGCAATAACTGTGAACAAGATGTGCTCCACTGGTATGTGGCCTCAGTCAGAGGAAAAGACAGAATGCGTTGGATGCTTTTACTTCAGGTCTAGAGGACCTGCTTTGCAAACAACTCTTCCAAGACCACAGTCACTATACATGTCACCTGTAAATCTCAGGGGAACTGGGTATGACCTCTGACATGGTTAGAATATACATTGCTAGATTCTTAAAAATAAAGTATCATGATTATTCATATTATCTGGCCACTTGGTAATGAGTTCCAGTCACCTTAAAGGCTATTTCCTATTTTCGTGTTGTTTTGTTTTGTTTTGAAGGACAGACCTGGATAAGAGTGTCGTTCATAGTCCTATCAGCCTTTCAGGAAGGATTTCCACTGTCCGGGATCCTTTAACTGCTGCTTTACATAGAGTTTTCTCTCTACCCAAATCTCTCTCTTCCCCTTCACACACATGCACATGTAAACTACACTCCTACAGCTCTTTTTCCATAAATGACAACAAATAAACAGATTATGCTTTTATTAACACTTTTTTCTCAACTTAATTATTTTCTTGATTAACGGATGGTTTCTGTCTTCATTAATATCTGTGTGGGATGGACAAAACTTTAAATGAAATGGAACTCAGCACTGGAATTGAGCAAACTGGTTACATTTATGCTAAATTCGTTTATTTTAGAGTCAGTAAATATAGTTTATTAAAATATCATTTTACCATATGCTATTCATAATTAATAGACAGATAACAGGGCAAAATTATAATGAGACCAGAAATGTCACTACACACATGAGTCAAGTCATTCACTCTGTAGCTTAATGTCTATTCAGTCAACCTGATTTTGAAAGTCCTCTCTCTCATTCATTTTAGCCCAAATAATTTATTTTTTGTTGGTGTTCACAAAATTCAACAAAGGTGATTCCATTATCAGAGCCTTTACACTGGTATTTACCATGCTTAGAATATGCTTATCTCAAATTTTCATACTGTTTCTCCTTTATTACTTTATAATCTCTGAAAACAAGTCAGTATGGTTATATACAGTAGTAGAAGAAAATGTATCTGATTCTCTATCTAACACAGAATTCTCCCCCTTCCTTTCTCACTATTTACTAGCTTTTTTAAAGCTTTGAGTACTATAATGAACTAAAACTTGTGCAGAAAAATGTATATATAGATGAAATGGATGATTTGGATTCTTTAAAGATTTCACCATTTTTATGCTGCTTTTGCCTGCTTATATTTCTGTGTACTATTTGTATGCAGTGCCCAGTGAATTCAGAAGAGGATGTTAAATCTTTTCCAATGGGAATTACAGTTATGAGCCTCCATGTGGGTACTGGGAATTGAATCTGCATCCTTTGCAAGGGAAGCTAGCTCCTTTAGTCACTAAGCCATCTCAACAGTCTCAAGTTGATGGACTTTGTCAACTATATCAACATTCTATTAGACCAAGAAACTGGATACCACCTGTATTACTTACTTTTCTGTTGCTGGAATAAAATCTATGACCAAAAACAACTTCAAAGAGAGTTTACTTTAGCTTATAATTATAGAAGTTTAGAATCTCTCATGGCAGGGTAGACATGACAACATTCAGTAGAGGCAGGGTAACAGGAGCAACAGAGGAAGCAGAGAGCAAAAGCAGGCAATGGGACAAGACTATGAACACTCAAAGTCCATTCCTAGTGATGCACTTCCTCCAACACGACTTCATGTCCTAGTGATGCAGTAACATCACCTTCAGCATCACCAACTGGGGACCAAATGGTCAAATGGATGAGCCTCTAGGAAGCATTTCTCACTCAAACCATAACACTATCCTACCACATAAGCCACTAACCCATGTCCTTCTTAGGGTCCTTACATCTATCACTATGGATTCCTTTTGCCAGTCTGAATTCTCTGTAATTAATATTGTGTAGCACAGCATGACAAAAATGAGTAAACATTTGTGTCAGTGTGGATTTATTGATTACTGCTATGAAAAGTCTCAGAATATTCACTGATCTCTAGGGTATGCATATGAAAGAGATGAAGATGTAGAAGTGCTGGGACTTTTTGATGGTGGATCCCTTTAACTTTAATTTTTTCAAACCTTATTTTTAATGATGGTTCTTAAATGCTTTAACCTCCCCTGTAGCCCAACACCTACCAGAGGTAGGGGAAAAGAAAGGATATGGGGGAAGTGGACCTGTTCAGAAAGGTTCTTTGGAGCAACTCCCATCTGTGTTGTTTGGAAATTGGCAGTTCACTTGACAGGTTGCCATGGCAATCTACTAGCAAACTTTTCACAGATACACTAGCAGTCCAGTTTGGTAGAGTCGGGTTAGCAACAGTGGTGATATGACCTAACAGAGACAGCCAGGCCTCAACCTTGGCTCCAGTCAGCAGGAGGGGCTCAGAGGGGCACAAAAGAAGTTCTCAGCTGTGCCTCCCTCAGGGAAGTGACGATTAGTGAAGAAGCGAGACCCAGAAGCATTGCACAGCTGTTTTATCAGCAAACCATGCTCTGTCTCTGTCACTCCATGGAGTCCTATTTATACCCTCCAAAAATCACATGCCCTCCAACGTGCCTGCCTCAGCACATGCATCCAATCAGCCTAAGTCCGCAAAGGGGGCAAAAAACTGCAGTATACCCCCAGCAGTATTTTACTGAATTTCTCTCTATGGAGTCCTGAGAAATGCAGCTCAACTATGCAGTGTAAGGTGGACCAATACATGCATGGCGTTAGTGAAAAATACTTCATCATATGTCCTTTCACATGCTTGCTTTAGCAAAACATCCTTTCTTTCCGTGTCTGCATTAACGAAATGCTCCTTCACGTGTCTGCCTTAGCCTTTCATACCTGTGTCCACTTTAACAAAGCATTCCTTTATGTGTTAGCCCCAGCAAAACACCATCCAACTGACTTTCCAAAGAGCCCTTAAATTTCCACTTCAGATCCCAGTGGAAACTCCTTTGGTTTTCAGGTGCACTGATCTTAGAAGTAATTAGGGGAAGAACTATGAGTTAGTTTTTGAGGCTGTAAATTTCATAAAAGCCAGAGGCTTACCCTAAGTGGGCCTCACGCTTGCTGTCTTTTCTCAGAGATGCCCCACCTTTGTGGCTCTGTCCACCATGAGATCACTCACTTGGAGCTGAGCTGATTGATTAATACTCCATGTCCTTGAAGCTTAGACTTTTTCTATTGTAAAGATTCTCCCCTTTTGTTCCAGTATAATAATGAAAAGAAGATATGTAAAATGGATCTAACCCCCACGGTCACATGATGTTTGCATCACTGGGTAGATGTATTCAAGTGTTTCTCTCTCTCTCTCTCTCTCTCTCTCTCTATATATATATATATATATATATATATATATAAACTTTTAGAATTATGCCTAGGGTTACTTTCCAGTTGACTTGTAATTTTCTGCTGTAGTAGCCATAGCTGTGAGCCAGAATCCTAGGGACTAAATCATGATGCTTTTTCTGGAGCTTTCTACTGAAGTCCACATGACCTGTGTGCCAACCGTGCCGCCAGCGCTGTAGGCTCTGCTCTGTGACTCACGGTTCTAGGCCACATGCACATTTGTCTGAATTGCTGCAGATTCTGGTCCTGTCCTATATTTACCACAAAACGTCATTCTTTCTATGTCTCCAGATACAGAATGCACACCAGCCTTCACAAGAAAATAGTATGCTCCCTCTAAAATACAGCAAGGCCTATCAGGATGCCACTTCTTTTTTGTGCTGGGATAACAAGGCATAAGGCTTTTGTGTTGTTATTTACATTGAAGAATATGTCCCAGTGTACTGCAGATTTTGGGCACGTGAAGTAAAAGAGCCTTCACAATATTCATACAATTTTTCTGGCCATGTTCTTGAAAGTCATTTATTAATGTCCCAGTACAGTGTATCACTATTCTACTCACTGACCTAATAATGTAGTTATTCTCAATCATTTTCCCTCCAGAGCGACTTATAACCTTAAATAATATTATGGACCTCAAAGGACTATTGCTTATGTGATTCATATCTACTGAAGCTTACAATTCCAGAAAGTTAAACTTACAAAATAGTTTAAATGAAATTTAAAAGTAATGATGAATTCATAATTTAAAAGAAATAATCAATCTACTACATATGAATATGTATTTACATACTATGGAAAACTACAAACATGAGCAGTGACACACTGACTTTTTAAACCTCTCCCCTGCCTAATGTAACTGAAGCTGGCTCTACCCATTTGCATCTTCATGCAGCCTGTTATATATTTTAGTTCAAGTGCAAGAAGATAACCAAGCCCTGTATAGACATGCAGTTAGAAAAGGTATGTGCTAACTGCCTTCACAAAAACTTTTAGATATTATTCTTTGGCTCTATAAGAAAGTTGAACAAGAAATAACCTATTAAAGGGTAGTTGAAGTGTGGTATGTAAAAACCTTGATAATTTTTTCATTGTTGTATAATATCTGCAGTTGTACATTGAACTTTGAATTTATGCAAATAATGCAAATATTTAAATTGATAAATATTACTAAATTAATCATAGTATGATAAAATAGATTGATAGAAGTTATGAATCTGGAAAGGAATTAATTGTTGGAGAAGAGATAAATAAAAGAGTAAACAGGATATATCATACATATAAAAAAACTTTCAAATACATAATCTATAAAAACTCATCATGATTAGAAGAGCTGGTGACATAGTCCAATGCATGGCACTTAGCTGGTGTACATGAGTCTCTGTGTTCATCCCTAAGCACTGAAAATATTAAACCAAAACAAAGTGAAAATCCTACTCATAGCCTGCTGGACTTAAGGGCTGGAGTGCTTGCCTAGCCTACTCAAGAGACTGACACCATCCACATTAAATAAAGAAACTGAAAGATTGAAGAATTTCAATAATAACATGTACAATATAGAGGTACATGAAGAAAGCTTAGTGTGAAACTACATAGGGTATTAATACTATTTCAATTATGATATGCATATGTAAATTTAAAACAAAATGCAATGATCTTTAAAACCTGAAATAATAAATAATAAATTTTAAAGATTATTTTAATTTTTAGACTTCCTTACTCTACTACTTTTAAAAGTAAAAAGTTTCCATTTTTATTGCAGAAATACTTATATTTGTTCTTAAAAAACAAAACCTGTAAGGTTTTTATACTATTTTGTTCATGTACATGAGGTGAGGTGATGGGATTGTTTACATGTTATAATATATGAATCTTTAAATGAGAAATAAAACAAACCAGTTCATATGAAATTTTAAGTAATACGTGGTCTTAAAATAAAAATAAGCTAATGACGCAATTTGAACGAAGCACATTGAATATAGTTTCCAATGGGAAATTGAAACAAATTACTTTCTTTAAATTGATCATTATAATTTTAATTCATGTTAACTCCAATATTAAGTTGTTGTCACTAATTGAAGCACTAATGGGTTGACATTTACCGATGCACATGATGACAAAGATACATATTTTGTTTGTAGACATTAAGGTCCATTTCTCTAATCTTAAAGGAAGTTCCAGCTCTCCCCTTCCATATGCGTGTGCAGTAGCCAAAGCTCATCCGTCATGGAGAATATCTGGTCTTTAACCTTTACTGTTATTTGACTCTACTCAATTAATATGCCCAGTCATACATTTGAAATATTTTAAAACTTGAATTAAATGTCTTAGATGAAAGCTTATAATACCACATCGTTTTCTGGGAAAGACTTTAATTAATTGAAGTATGAAAGTATTAAATGCCTATAAGCATTTTCTATATTATTAAAAGTCTTTTCCTCTTACAAATTACTAGGAAGTATACTTTGAGATCATGACAATAGTTATAAGTACCTCGAGTCAACTACCTTCCAAATACAAAGTTAATAATATCCTTTAATTACTTAGTCTATTTTCTATTAATATTGTAATAATATTAGATGTTAAGAAATATGGCACATTTTAACAAAAGTAGAAGAAAAATATTAGGCTAGTAATTATAGTAATGTATATAAGTACTATAGTTGATAAGTTCTGATGATAAATAAAGATAAATGAAGTACAATCAAATCTTGATGAAAATACTAAAGGAGTTAAATATGAATTAAAGTGAGACCTGAAGTATGCTGATGGACTGGCTAATCAGAGAAGGGGGAATAGTTATGGTATTCTAATCAAGGCATTCTAAGTAAGGCAATGAGACATATTTGCAAAGTGATCACAGTATGAAATCACAAGACAGTAGGCTAATTAGTAGCTTGACAATATTGCTTCTGTTTCTGACTTTCTCACTAGCTTGCAAATAAGACAAGGAAAGGAAACAGAACTTAACTTTGCCTCCACTTATTTTCAAAGTATTAAGGTGGAAACAGAATAAGACCCCAGTAAATTTGCAGGGTGATGGTGAGGGTTAGGAGGCTGGGAGACTGGGGGAAAACTCACGTATATCCTAGACATACTTTGTACTCACCTTCATAGACACTAAGTTTTTGCAGCTAAGGGAGTTGCAATTCTGTAAGATCAATTGGGTGCATAGCTACATGAGTATAAAAACTCAGCTCTAGTCAAAGTTGACGTGGTTACCAATCAAACATGATGCTCCTTAAGAAGAACAGATATTCCTAGTTATCTTACTTGTTTTCTATATTATTTTACTTGTGTGTGTGACTTCAGGGACAACCATTTGGTATTGGATAAACAGTTGGTGTGCGCTTCACTGGGAAAGAGTCTGTCCCCCTCTTGTCACTCCTTGGTTGCCTGTAGTTCGTTGTGTGGGGTTGAAGCCTGGTGCTCTTTTCCTCATATACTTTGGCATGTCTATTGTTGTTCTTGTTTAGCTCTTGTTTAGGCTGTCATACTGGTGAGATTTTGAGTGAAGCTTTATTCCTAGATGACACAATCTCATAGCAAATCCCCTTATTCTCTAGCTCTTACAATATTTGCTCCCTTTCTTCTGCAATAGTTCTTAGCCTTAGTTTGGGGAATTGTACTATAGATGTAGCCATTGGGACTGGACTTCAAACTCCTGCATTTTGATTGGTTGTGGTTTTCTGTAATGGTCTTTTCTGTTGCAAAGAGAATTATCCTTGAGGAGTGAAAACTATGCTTAACTGTGAGTATAATGACAAGTATTTAGGATGTACATGGGGATTACACTGTTTCAGTAAAGTGATGGTTGTAGGTCCTAGAACCATGTCACTGTCTCTGGGTAGTTGGCAACGTTACAGTATCAGGCAAGATCGAGTAAGACATAAGTCCAAACGCTGTTGGTTACTGCCAAGGTACGAATGCCAATATTGGGCTATCATGTCATGTTTGTTGTTGTCATTCATGAGCATCGTAGGTAGGTAAGACTGTTGCCTTTGAATGCTTGCATGGTGCCTTCAGGAATCATGAAGGCTATCCCCAGGGAGAAGACATTCTGGTCAGTTCCAGCTCAGGGGCCTCTGGGCCCTGTGTCTCAAGCGCATGGCATCTTCAACTTAATAAGAATTTACTGCTCCACTCTTGGGGGAAACTAAGGGCAATAGCAATAGTCTGTAATGTTTTGAGTATGTTTAGACATCTATGATCAAAGTTCAAAAGAGGAATTCTAATGTGTGGTAGTAAGGTTTTTGTTATATGATTGTTGCCTAGTAGAGGGCATATTGTCAGATCAGATGAGAAATTTTCATTTAAACTATGTATGTATATTTATACACAGACTTACCTGTATCGCAAGGCTGCTTGGGTAAATGGTTAATAGTATGATTCATTATGACATTTTCAGATGATTTTGACGTTATTTTTATTCCCCTCTTTACTTCTTTGATATTTCCTCTACTCTTATCTATTCAGATCCCCTCGCCTTTTCCCAGTCAGATCACCTGACTCTGCTTTTCTCCTCTCTACTGCTCTCCTCACCATTTTTCACACCAGGCAATTCTAAATTATGTTATTATTATTATTTTCCTGATTTCTGAAGTTACACCAGAGTATATCGTCACATTTGAGGATTTAGAGCAATATTTTGTCTTTCTGGCCCTGAGTTATCTCACACAGTATGATCTTTTCTAGTTATATAATTTTCTTGCAAAGTTTATAATTTCATTTTTCATTTTTTAATTGAATTTGGTTTCTTTAATCATACAATATATCCTGACTATAGTTTCCTTTATTACATCTGAGCTCTATTCCATAGTATATGGATATACTACATTTTCATTTATCAGTACATCATTTAGTGTTTTTTCACTTTCCTGGCTATTATAGATAAAACAGAAATGAACATGGATGAGCCACATATATTCATGTAACAACAATTAATGAAAAAAGAGGCCATGAAAGAGAGCCAAGAAAGTTATAGAGGAAGCAAAGTGAAAAAGAAAATAGTGTAATTATATTATATACTCAAGAAATAAAGTGAGAGTTTAAAAGGGGGTAAATCAGATACACCTGCCCCACTCTGACTATGATACAGAATAAAAGGAGGGCAGGAACGATTCAGTTGAGTTCTTTTATCTCTTCTCTGCAGTTGAGCTGCCCACCATCATGAGACAGGTCCTATGAACTCGCAAAACTGCAAATATGAGCAGATTATAACCAAAGCGTGTCTTATATCCTATTAATTATAGCGAATATTGATCACTAAATAATAGGTATTCTTCACATTTTAACTAAACTCTTATGAAATTAATTAACAGATCTGTATTCATCATAGGTGGAATAATTTGTTCCATCTTTAAATTGTTGCTTTTTATGTGTTTATTTATTAAATGTGTGTATCTGTGTATGTTCATATGCGCAGGTGTAGGAAGATGTATGAGGTCTTACACATGAGGTCTTACACATGCTAAACAAGATTTTTTTACCATTGGAAAATAGCTCAGACTTTGTAATATAGGTCATTATATTCTTTTTGTCCTTTATTTTAGATTTATACATTAAGAGCTTTTCTATATTAATTTTGCTGCATTCACAATACTAATTTGTGTGTGTGTGTGTGTGTGTGTGTGTGTGTGTGTGTATTTGACATTACTGAAAGAAACCTAAATGATTCCAATTAAGTAAATAGTTCCTAGAGTTATTTAGTTTCTTTACAATAAACCTTAAAATTCTATTTGGGGGCCAGAGACATGGCTCCATGAGTATAGTCTCCCAAGTTTGACCCCTAGAATCCACATAAATTTGAAAGGAGAGAAGCCACTTCATAAAGTTGTCCTCTGACAGTCCATGCATGCATCATGTATCATGGCATATATACCTCTACACACACACACACACACACAGAGAGAGAGAGAGAGAGAGAGAGAGAGAGAGAGAGAGAGAGGGAACACAGAAATGTTAGGTTTAATTATTCACTAGTTGGCCTGACTGATAATATAATCTCTAGGACCTGGGCAAGCAGCTGAGGATGGAGTTCAGTGGGGGAGGCATTAGAATCCAGATGTCAGCAGCTGCATAACAAAACTGAGAAAGTTATCATATTATGGTAGAATGTTCTGCTTTCTACTATCTACCTTACAAAGTGGAAACCTAAAGAATTATGACAATTATAACCATGAAGATGTTGTAAGTCAGGTGCTTGGAATTCTAGTCAACCAATACATTTGACTGCTCCTCAGAGAAGGCTGTAGCAACCCCAAGGCTGCAAACAGTCAAGTCAAACAAACCAGTAGCCTATAAATCACTGATACTGTTGACATTTTCAGAAAATTTTGAACTCCATCAATGAACAGTAATTCTGACCATTTCTACCTATATAGAGACATCTTTCTTTTGCTTCAGCTCATGTTAATCATTTTTGTAAACTTTTTCTCCATGTCAACCTCAGACATAGATTCCAGAGATTATCACTCTGTTTCTTATAATCAAAAATGAGGTGATAAGTGCAAACAGTATTTTGTATGTGATGTATATGCATTTTTATTGAGTGAAAAGTCATTTAGAAAATGTAGAGAATTTGTGTAAATGAAACTGCAAAGCTGGAATTTACTTCTATTGGAATCTTTCTGCACTGTTGCCAAAAATAGTTTCTGTTAATAAAAAAAAAACTTTAATAGCTTTTATTAAGTTGAAAATGGGCCTACTGTGTCATAAGTGAACAATTTTTTTTTTACTTTATCGAGTACTTGAAGAATTCTACAGAATTTCCATTAAAATTCACAGTATTTTACAAGGAAACATTTTATTTCTCAGTTTAAAATCCAAAAATCAAATGACATTGATGAGATGAAAGCTCATCACTGGACACTAAATTGGCAATGCTTGCCTAGCAGGGGAAATATGTGTGAACTAAGCCTTGGCCAGCAATTGCAGCAAAAACAATCTCTGTGGACTGTAATGTGAGAAACTAAACCAGCAATTTCTTTTGCTAAAGTTCATCTCATTACCTGGCCTTCTGAGGCAGAAAACTAGATGTAAGTGAATGTTCTAAGGCTTAGCCCAAAGTGGGACTGTGGAATGTTATAGATTATGACAAGAAAATCTTGGAATATAGCGCAAACCAAAGTACTGTTAATGGTGCAATAAAAAAATCTATAAAACACTTCGATATAAAGATAACCTGTCTCACATTAACTGGATAGAAGGATGCCAGATGTGACATACCAGCAACCGAGGTAAGCCTCAAAAAATAAAAGTAAGAAGATAATTTGATGGAAAAAACAATAATTTTATCTAGAAATATGTGCATAAACCTTACATGTAATGTGAAGAACTGCAAAATTTATATATATGTATACTTAGTGTTGTGTGTGATGTTAGTTCTGTAAAGATAAGCTAAATTCAATAGGAGACAATATGAAAATAAGCAAAGAACAATAAGCATATTTTCTAGTTCCCAGTCTCATTAAATATTAAATTATATGCACAAAAGTCACTAATCTCCCTTCTAATACTCACAGTTTTTAATGTTTGCAAAGTTCACATGATGGCAATAGAAATGTCTGGAAGTAGAGTACACGAATGCTCTGCAGTTGGACTGTATCACCATCTCTGTGAGGGCATCAGACCTCATCTAACTATGCCCTTTATTAAAATAACAATGATTTATCTGAAGTCAGTGTTGCAGGGTAAATGAGAGTAGACCTTTGGAAACTTACATTGCCTTAACTGAGTGACACTGATGTAAGATGTTATAAGGCCCCATGACTCAGTAATTGTACTTGAACTTGAATACTAATATGGTGGGGGATGTGAGCAAATAAATTTCTATCGGTAAAGAAAACATTGGAAAATAATCAAAATTCAAATAAATATAGTGGGAAATTCTATTATTTAATGAATTAGAAGGTGGAACAGTGTCAAAAGTATCAGTAACCCATAAAAAAAACAGAATGTATCAAGTAAAGGATCAATCATTCATTGTAATGGTGAGGTAACTATAGTTTTCCAAAGAAGTGTGTCATAAGTAGTCTTATCCACAACAAAATTCAACAAGCAGCATATATGATTCCTTAAATAAAAGTAACATACAAAGTTTGCCTTTCAAACTTAAATTTCTGTAATACAGACTTTTTTTTTTATTTCTTGGTGAACTACTTGGTAATGCTACTTAAGAGAGGAAAGATGAACGGGAGCTGTTGCTCAGTGGTTAGAGGTACATGCTGCTCTTCCAGAGGGCACAGATTCTGTGCCCAGCTTTAATGTGGTGACTCACAAGTTCCAACTTCATTGTCAGGAGCACTGATGCCTTCTGTACATTCATATGGGCAAACATGCATATACATGAAATAAAGGCAAATGTTTCTTTAACGGAGAAAATATTAATTTTGACTGGTTTTAGAAGCCTCAGTCTATGGTTTCTTGGACCCAATTTCCTAGACAGAACATCATACTGGTACAAACATATAACAGAGAAAAGCTGTTCACTTCATGGCTAAATAGGAAGCAAAAATTTACACAGATTAGCCAGGATTGATGTATTTTAATGGCTGATGTTTCTTAATGTAGTTTAATCCCTTCATGTAGACCCACTTCTTAAATTTCCATAGCCCTAAAAGTAATATCACCAGCTGGGAGTAACTGAGGTAACTACTCAAAACCTGAACTTTGGAAGGACATTTCATATTTGATAGCTACCTAAATATGAGAGGGTTTTAATTTCATAATATCTCTGAAAGAAATTTTATACTTATATGTAACAGGAAGTAAATTGTCAATTTCAAAATTGGCATTGAACACATGTAAAAATGTTAGATAGATAGATAGATAGATAGATAGATAGATAGATAGATAGATAGATAGATAGATAGATAGATAGATAGATTTGTCTAGGAGCATAGCTAATCTTCCAAGATGACTGATTCAATCCAGGTTCTCTCGGCTTCTGACTGAATTATTGTGCTTAGCCTCATACTAACTTTGACATTATGTTCTAATCTTCTGATTCCTTCTCACTCTCTAGCTTTTCTGTCTTCACATGTGTCTAGCTTGTTCTTTCTGCAACCTGTCTCTGAAAAACTGTCCCAGTAAAACTGCTATATACACACAACACATCCTCCTCTTTTGCTGCCCTCAGGTAGGCTATCTTCTCTTGCTGTTCTCGTGACAGTTGGCAATATCACATTTCTCATTCATTCTATCAAATCTTTCACTGATTTGTCATTTTATCTGACCCTAAACTAGATGTCACTTCCAAACATGGCTGCTTTCTTCTACAAACTAACCTTACCTTCCTTGTTAGGGATCAAAGGTGTGTACTAAGGATATGTCTGCATTTCATCCAGATCATACAGTAATCCAGTGTGTGTCTGCATTGTAACTGGACCATATGAACCTAGAAGGTCTTTATATGTGAACTCTTACTAGGGAAGTGTCCAGGCAAGCAGTGCTGAGAGATCTACATCTTTCTCTGAAGGCCACTAGGAGAAGATTAGCTTCAGGCAGCTAGGATGAGGGTCTAAAAGCCCGTGCCGAGAGTGACACACTTCCTCCAACAAGGCCATGCCTCCAAATAATGCCACTACCTGGGCCAAGTATACTCACACCACCACAACTATCTTATTGAGAATTGATTGCTTCAGTCAAATCTAAAAATACAATTCAAATACAATGAAGTCTGATCTTGTGTATGCCATAGATGAAGTTACTTCCCTGGAAATGGTATCCACACAAGAGGTATTTTTTTTTTAGGTAGAAATCTGAGGACTTCATAGTCATTAAGATGTGTGGAATATGGCAGATGTGAGAGGAGATTCAAAGACAGATTATGAAGAAAAAAAGAGACCAAATATCAAGTATTCCTGTCCTATTATTTCTAAATACTATGGACAAATGAGATTTTTCTTCTTTGATGTTGTTCAGCATTTAGTTTTACTATTTACCATAAGGTATTATGCCTTGCAAATATTTTGGAAAGGTGATACATATGTTAAAATGAATATAATATCAAATATCACAAAATAAATAAACTGAAGCAAAAGTACAGTCTTTTATATTAAAATCTTGGCTGTTAAAATTGTGTTAAATATACACAAATACATTGCAGGATATAAGTATCATAGGAAAGAATAATGCCTAATTGTACAGGAAAGGTCAAATTCAATAAATCTGCATGGCATTAAAAGATTTCCGCAAAAAAATCCATCTGGGTCAAAAACAAATATTAACTTTGACTGATAAACCAATTGTGTAATGAATTTCTCATTGAGTCCAGTCATTAACTCTGGTTGCAATGTTCTTTAAAGTCCATTGTTGATGATTAAAAAGCAATTGACAAAACCAGGAAACTGAATGACAGTGTAGCCATCAATTTACTCAGACTTATAGGACAGGTAAGTACGTCAAATCAGCATATAGTGATTCTTAGTAAATGAGAATGATTTCATCAGTTTCAGAAGTGTGATAAGTGATAAACTAGATAATTTTAATAATATAATTGTTTGTATAAATCTACAAATAATGTGGTTCATTATCTGGGAAAAATAAGAACAGAGAAATAAAGATGAAAAATAATTAGGAAGAGTAAAGAACAACTTGCTGCTACATACTTTCATTTAAAATGATGATCACTTCTAAAACAAATCAACCTTTATTGATTAACCTTTTAGATAGTTTATCATGAGGACTGAGAATACAGATTTACAGATTCTTATCTCTATGTGTGGAAGAAATCACTACAGTAAAGTAGTGACCCTGTGCTCTGTATTATAGGTGGCTGTGCATTTTCAAATATTTTATATGTGTTTACATACAGAATTTCTGTGGGGATTTTGTTTGAGTTCTGTTTTCTCTTTTGATAAATAAATTTTATAGTTCACATGATAAGTTGTAGTTCCCTAGATGGCTCTCAGGAAAACTGAAAATGTGCCTTCAAATTTTGTCTTCCTCATATCTTTCTTAAGACTTCTCTCTCATGTATACTTCCCTGTCCAATCAAACCATGAGACTCTATTTTATTTCTTTTATTAATTAATCATTTTATTTATTTACATCCCAAAGACCATCTCTCAACCTACCATCCCCCATCCCCCATCCTTCTTTGCCTATCTGTTCTGTTGAGTAAGTTGAATTCAGTGAAGTGGACTTGAGTTAGTCAGTTGGGAATCAGTGCCATGAGTACAGTGCAGTGGAGTTCAGTTTGTTTGTGAGCTGATGCAGTTCACTGCAGGTCAGCAGAGGCAGTTGAAGCCAGAAAATATGAAGAGGCCAGAAGATTAGAACAAATTGCTAGAATTAGTTTGAGGCCAAGCAGAGCAATTTAGTGAGAAGCTGAGATAATCCAGTTTGAATCAGTCAGCTTGGAGAGGACTTTGAGCAGAGCAGCTAGCTAAACCAGCTAGGCAGAGTTTAGAAAGAACTAGAAAGGGCAATCTTATTCAGCAGAAAGTCTGTAAGACAATTGCATCAGGAGAATAAAACATACATTTACAGCTATGTATAGTTCTATTGTAGGTTGAATGTGAATGACCACTGTAGGCTCATATATTTGAATACTTTGTCCCAGTTGATGGAACTGTTTTGGAAGGATTAGAAGGTGTGCTCTTACAAGAAGAAGTATATCACTAAATTCAGGCTTTGAGGTTTTAAAAGACTTGTTGCCATTCCCAATTTACTCTCACTGCCTCTTGCTTACGGATCAGTATGTGAGCTCTTAGTTGTTCCTATAACCATGTCTTTGCTCTGCTCTCAGGGAACCTAGTCCTCTGAAACTATAAGCCAAATTAGCCATCTTCTTTTATGAATTGCCTTGACCATAGTGTTACCATAGCAATACAAAAGTAACTAAAACAAGTCACGAGAAAAATGTTCAGCCAGGCAAGATTTTAATTCTAACCTAATGAGGTTAACTTTATATTTCTACCCCTACAAATTTATATCATTTTAAGGTATTGTTTTAAGTTACTAAATTCATAACAATTTGTTTTGACAATGGGAAACAAATAATGGAGAGCACAGAAAAGTCAGAGTGTACATCATCAGAGAAGACTGACTTTAAAGACTGTACAAGAATTCTACAAGGACTTATAAACTGATTTAAAGAGATGTAGGAAGCCATTACAGGATTATAAGTTAGTACATTTTACAGTGTAAAATCTATCAATCTGGAGATTGGAACTAAATTATAGACATGCCTGGAGGAATATCACCTAGAAAATTATACAGATAGAAATAATAAGGAGACAGTTTCTCAACCGAATATATATTCCATATTCCATGGGTAGTAAATAAAAAAAATAAATAAAAATATATGACAAATAAATGAGTCACAGGTTTAAGATGTTATTTCGCACTTTGTAAAGAGCCAAATATATGGACTGTGGTATTGGCTCTACTGGTAGATACCAGTTGTACAAACATGAGGATTTAATGTCAGATCCACATAACTGATATAAAAGGAGGACACAGTAATGAACACCTCTAACTCCAGCACCTGTAGGTAGAAGATGGACACAAAAGTGAGTCCATAAATCTCATTGGTCAACCAGACTGGACAAACTGATGTCCTTCAAGTTCAGGGATGAAACCTGAACTTGCATTAAAAAATAAAAATGATGAGGTGGAGCAGATAAAGACAGTGAACATCACTGCTAGCCCTCACTTCTACCCTCACATACATACACCACATATATGCACATGCTAACATGAACAAATACATATACCACATACAACACACACACATACACACACACACACACACACAATCAGTGACTGGCCTAAGAATGGCATGAAAAACAGATACTTATGACCCAGTAGTCCTGCAACGAATCAGACCAAATAGTTTACAAAAAGAATAATACATGAGTTATATTAATGATGTTCATATTTAACAAACAACTAAATCTCTAAGCAAAATAAAATAATTCATTAAAACACATTTTGAAAGACATATATGTGAATGTTTTTCCTTCTCTTCTACCTTTCTCTGCTCCTAAAGATGATTCAATAAAACCATGTTTGATGCTTGTGTTTTCTCAGGATGAGTTGTACATCTAGAGGGTCCAGAATGTATGGTGGCTTCTTTTCTGCCTAGCATTTTGCATCATGTGCAGGTGGCTTAATATGACATCTGCAATGCTCAAAAGTTCTGTCTCTTTTGTTTGTCTTATTTGTTCTTTAATAAAGTACTAGCCACTTAGTCAGAACCAGCATTTCTGAGAAATCTGATTTCAAAACAGAAGTCACTCATTTCATGGCTTGAAAGCAGACAGCAGGTACACAGAGGCATTTTCTAAGTAGATAGGTTAAGTAGTTTTCTTGGGATAGCAACACAATCCATCTATACATAAGAACACCTCAGCTTCTGAATTAGAATGAGCCATTTAATAAAATGTAGCCTCACCTGCTGTTTAAGGATTGACACTTCCAAAGAAGGAAATGGTATATAGATTTGTCTAAAAATTGTTTTTCTATTTGGGAACTCTGAAGAACAGTACTAAAATATTCTTTATTATTGTGACAATTGATAAAGAAACAAATAATCAAGCCTGAATTGCAGTCAATCTAAGACATGAATATTAGCAGATACCATCAAGCTGACACAGAATCAGAGTGTCGCTGTGATACTTTTCACAGCGTGAGCACACACAGAACAGTGCGAAGAAAGCGGCCTAGCTACATGGGCATTCTGAGGTAGTGCTGACATGGCAGCACCATTTTCTCAGGGAAGACTCTGCAGGAGGGAGAAGACACAACATAAATGAATCATTTCATACCCACCAGCTATGAGAGTGCAGTGAATGACAGAATTTCTCACAGACAGGGTCTTTTGAATGCAAACATTATAATTAATATCCTCTGAAATGGCATGCATGATTATTTTTAAACCCCCAAATATTAGACCAATGTGACCCATCATAAATAGAACAAACTGTAGTATTTCCCATAGCCTTCCATAGCAGAAATAAACAATGCTCACAATTTACAAGTGAACATTTTTCCTTGTGAGATTGTGCCTCTTTTGTAAAGAAATTGAAAAGGAGGTAAAAGTTGAGGCTAACAATTTTTAGGCAGGAGTTACCCTGTGTGAAGCTCCCGAGATTAGTGCCTGCTACTCCACACTGGTGTCTGCTTTGTTGTCTAAAATGACAATGTGCTTAGGGAAGCAAAATGTTTAGGAACAAGACCTTTGTTGTGTACTTATAGGGTATGTGGTTTTCATAGTAATGGCAGAATTTTCTGCTGACCTGTTATAATTCACCTGGATGTATGTATTCTTAAGATTTACTAGAAAAAAAAAAACTTACATTTATTTTTTTAGGCAGTAAACTCTTAAAACTGAGACTTTCTCCAGACTCTCTTCAAAATGTTTACATTGAAAAGCTTTCCCAAAAAAATATACGAAATGTCAGGGACAAAGAGCTCCAAGCTCCTGTTATAGCTCAGGTCATGAGGAGCCCACAAAGTACAGACTCTTTCTAGAACTGATAGGAAAATTTACCTCACCCAGGACTCAAGATTCCTGAAGCCATCCTATTTTGAGGTTTGCAATCTAAAAAACAAACAAAAACAAACACTGAGAAGGTGTTTTAGAGATGATTTCAATCCCAGAAGTACAGACTGATGGCTACGTGAAGCATCGTGAAATTCTATTGAAATAAAGGATAAAATGAAAGAAAACTCCCAGCATGTGGAAGTGAGAGAAAACATTTTGTCTTGTCTTCCATTGGTTACCATGGAACAACCTCTAGACTCTTTTAGATAACACAATGCTTTGGTCTTAGCACCAATGTTTTTCAATGTGGCTTCACGAATCTTGTAATTTATAGTCATTTCACTTAACTGTAAATCATGAACCATGCAAGGACCATTAAACCAACATTCTCCGTACTGGGTTCGCATATTTAAGCTTTCTTCTTCCTTACTCATGGAATATAATCTTTCTGATGATCTAGCCTGCATTCAGCCTTATTATTGCCAAGAAGGTTTCTCCTGATAGGAGCAGGAGCATTCTTTTTCCCTGTCATCTGTTGACAGTCACTAAAGTGACACAGGCCCCATGTGTGCAGAAGTTTAAAACAACAGTTATGTACTCCAAGTGTCTCCTCCATCCTGATACAATAAAGGTCAGTGGTCCCCAGAGTGTGTTTCCTATCAGCCTGGATCTTGAGGAAGGAAAGATGCATACAGCTTATAGCACACACAGGATGGTAGAACGCCAGGAAGGCATTGTAGTTCTCAGTGGGACAGTATTCCCCAACCTTACACAGAAGATACAACATTCATCTGTCACAATTCATAGGCTGTCTAGCCAAAGTAAAGTCTCACAAGTAATCTTTACTCGTGATGTTAAAAATCAGAGAAAATGAAAAAAAATCCATTTCAGTCAGTCTCTGGAATTTAATGTTACAGGGAGGATATGAGATTTCCTTTCTAACCTTCTATTTTCTAGATTTCTTTCTCCTCTTAAATTTTTTAAAAATTTTATTAAAATATAATTATATCATTTCCTCTTTCATCTCTCCATCCTCTCTGACGTTCCCTCCCTCAAATTCCTCCTATGTTCCTCCACCCCCAACTCTACACATTTATAGCTTCTTTTTCTTTGAATTTTACTATTGCATACATATATAAAAATACACACACACACACACACACACACACACACACACACACACACACACAACCTTATGTGTCTGCTTAGTGTTGCAGGCACATAGGTAATGTTAGGGTTGACCTCTAGGTTAGTACCAATTAAGGGGCTAATTCTCCCTCTCTTGATACTCATTACTTGCCACTAGTTCTTTGTCTAGGGATAAAAGCTGAATGAAATGTTCCTCTTTAAAATTAGCAAGCCTGGTGTAGTCATTGTTTAGGTCTTTTTAAAGTAGCTATTTTGTTAGGAAACCAAGTGTGGCTTCCCTGTCACTTCTAGAAGACATTATCTCACAACAGACTTTCTATTCCTCTGGTTCTTAGGATCATTCTGCCCCTTCTTCTGCAATACTTCCTGAGGCCTGGGAGCAGGGCTTGTGCTGTAGGTGCATCTGTTGGGCCTAGGGACCCCAAGTCATTTGATCTTTGCACCTCGACAAGTTGTGCTTCTCTGGGAGTGATATTATTGCACATTAGAAGATATTTTGCTGTGGCAGTCATTTTTCTACAACATAGGCTTCATGGCTAAAAGGATTATTGGTTGCTTCCCTCCCATGGCTGCTTAGATAGCACCTTCCAGTGCTAGGAAAGCTAGTCCTCAGGAGGGAGATTTTCAGGTCATATCCAGCTCAAGTCTTGTGTCTGAAGTAGTGTTTATTCAGCAATAGGGTCTTAAATTCAATGTTTAGAAAGTAACTGTCGTGTTTTATAAAATAAAGAGATAAGGAGTATGTTTGGTGGAAGTATAGTCAGGTGTGGGGCAAGAAGATGCCTCTGAGGGCCTATGCTGAGCATGTCTTCCCCCAGAGGGATGAGCCATCCCATGTCCCATCAACTCTCCTCCCTATCCCAGGGCAAGCAGAGGGGAGCTGAGAGGGTAGTAAGACAGAGAGTGAGAGAGAGAGAGAGAGAGAGAGAGAGAGAGAGAGAGAGAGAGAGAGGGGTAGGTTAGAGAAGTAGAGGCCAGGCATGGGCACTTGGAGAAAAGGGGGGAAAGGGAATGGGAAGAGAGGGGGAGCAGGAGGGAAAGGATAAAACAAGAGAAAGAAGGCAAGAGAGAGATGAGGGGCAAGCAGCCCCTTTTATAGTGAGTAAGGCACACCTGGCTGTTGCCTGGTGATTGTGGGGCGGAGCCTAGACAAAATGCTAACAGCAACCAGGGGAAATAACCTATATACTGTTTTAGGAGTCTTTTATCCTCCTCTCATTAATAACTTGAAAGGAGACCTCTCCTCCTTGGTGCTCAGGTGTTTACTAGATGGAGTTCTTAGGGGGAGTATTGTCAGCCAAAGTGACATAACTTAACATATGAATATATGTGCTATATGTTTTTAGGTAAACATTAAATAATGTTTCCTTAAGGCTTTTTCGAACAAGCTTGGTGTTACTAATCTAATTCCTCCCTGCCCTCTTTCCTTCTACATTCCCCTTGTCTCCCCTCTCTAACTGAAGCCTCTCCTGCAGTTTTCCTATTTTCCACATCTAGACATGAATAGCATAAAAATGTGTGTCTTTGGGAGGAATGAGACACACAGCTTTCCTCTGGAGCCTGTGTTCCTGGGCTTGCATCACACCTGGACCTCCACATACAGCTTTACCTGCAATTAACTTCTTAACAGGGATGAGAAGCTGTTTCTTAAGCCTCCAGGTTTGGATGGCATATTACCCATGATGTTTGCCTAATCCTTAGCAATGTGGACATTTCAAAATGGGTCAAAGCATTTGATTTGAGACATGTATTAAGAATCAATTAGTAAATCTCTCTTCAGGTTGACCAATCTAGCATTACAAATCTAAAGGAGAAGTAAAATGCTGTTACTTTCCTTAGTGATGCTACCAGACTTGTTAAATCTCATCTGTCTTATGAAGTAACTTTCTGGGAAGACTCCAAAGACTTCTCTTTCTAACGTCCTTTCTTGTACAGAAATAATTTTTTTGAAGATTGAGGGGGCTTTTTCTTGTATATATTTTTATTTTTGTACTACAGCAATAAGTATAAAGATGATTTTAAAGCTGAAATTAATGTAATAACTTCTTAATAGTGCTAATCCTGATTAAAAGATGTTTACTGAATATATATATATATATATATATATATATATATATATATATATATATATATATCCCATGACAGCCAACTCCAAAGTAGAATGTATAACTTGTATGAAGAAACTGCCCCTTAGAGTACAGAATGGAATGGAACTGTGCACTCGTGCAACTACATTTTTCTTGTTTAGAAGCAGTTTGTAAAATACATTCAAATATGCTTATTTCTTTACTAAGCACTTTAATGGTCTTCCTCACCACATCTCTACTTACACAGGAGGATAAATGTATTCATGCTATTGGTAAAGTTGCCTTGTTCACATCCTTAAAATAAAATATTTTAAAAATGAGGTTTTGTTCCCTAAGCTATGAGTCTCTTTGATAAGCTTTCAACATATTTTTTTTCAGAATCTCTCCAATACTGAGTTTAATAGTAAACCTACCAATTGCTTCTGAATCTATACTCATTTTGAAAGACTGTTTCTATAATAAACAATGCATCTAGGAAGCCTAACAGAGTCTGTCTTACATTCTGAAGAAGTATGCCAAGACACAGCATGCCACATACAGTGTTCCAAATCGCTGTAGCATCATGTCTCTGTCTTGCTGTATGTGAGGAGGGCTGAGTTTTGGCTGAGACCCAGTCGATGTGGATGCTCCTGCAAGCCTTCCGTGCACATGGGTGTGGGCTGTTCTTTCTGGTAGCAGAATCACACTGACCCACAACAACATGTCGACGAACTGCCTGTTTGGATATGTCTATCTCTGGAGAGGTTTCCAGCTGGTCTATTTGCTATACATTTGGTTGCTTTCATGTAAACAGTGACAACATTGAGGAAATTGCCCATGGAGTCTGAAAAACAACCAAAGGATGACTTTGGCTACTCTACAAGAACCTAGTGCTGAAAACAAAGGGGAAAAAAGCAGGTGTGAACGGCTAAAGGGACAACAAAGAAAATCAGGGACAGAGGTGGCTAGGACATAAATAATAAGTAATGATTAAAAGTGCAAGGGACACTCTTTTCCCGGTCTATAAGATGATGCTTAACAGTGGGTAAAGGTGCCGGTGTGCAGGCCTGACTACCTGAGTTTGATTCTCAGATTACAGAAGATGTCAAAAGAGAACTGACTTTCAACAGTTGTCCTCTGACCTCCATATATGTCCTGTGATACACTGGCCTGAGTTCACAAACATACATACATAGAGGTATACACAGATACACACGCATACAGAGAGAGAGAGAGAGAGAGAGAGAGAGAGAGAGAGAGAGAGAGAGAGAGAGATCTTTAAAAGTACATAGGATTAATTGTCAATTACTAATAACCCTTAGAAATACATCCAGGTAATCAATGCCTGAGTGATTTCTTTCCAATTTAAAAGTTTAAACTGAATGTATGAAATGTAGCACAAGCAGGGCACTAGAAATGACTTTAAGATACTCATATTTAGTACTACAGATATACCTGTGGTTAAGAGAACTTCTTGTTCTTCCAGAAGACTAGAGTTTGGTTTCAAGCATATACACATCAGAGTATCTGATTCTCTAATCTGGTCTTCTCAGATATGTGCGTTCCCTTTTGTATATACACACTTACACATAAAAGAAAGATAAAATTTAACTTTAAAACAAATAAGCATATCCTCATCCTTACCTTTTATACCATACTAATCTAAAGATATGATAGCTGAGAAATTAGAGTGCACACAATCTGAGGTAATTTTTACATGATTTCTTACATGCTTCCTGGCTTCTGATGTTTACAATGACCAATGCTTCTAATCCTTACAGCAAAGGGTGAGTGACAGTTTCCAGACACCTGCTTAGCAAGCAACTTTGTTAGATCTACACACATGACTATTCATTCCTGTGATTGCCTCTTCAGTATATGTTGTTATTAATTTCAAAAAGATTAATAAGGAAATGACTCCTTTCTGGAGATAAAATTCAATCTCAGAAATGTTTTTTCACAGTACCTTATATAAGATCAGAATGTCCTTCTATTAATTAAAATATAAAAATCGTATCTAGACATATTACCTAGCAATCAAGTAAAATCTCTTTGATACCTCTATTAGAGGACCCAAGCTCATTTTTCTCTATTCCAACCTCACAGTTCTCCTAAAGGTGAGGATGCATTGGTCAAAGGTCAGCAGCTGTCCTATCCCTGTTGAAGATCCAAAAATCTTATGATCTGTGCTCACCACCATGTATTGAGAATGGTGATTTCATTTTCTGTCACTTAACACTTGCAATAGAGGTAGGTGAAAGGTAATAGCAAGAAAATGAATAGATACAAATCCAACAAAGCTTCCTTGTGTGGCCACCAAATGCCAACTAGGATCACTTCAGCATCCACAACAACTCAGAAACTCCTGGAAATTCCCATTAAACATTTTGCATACAAGAAACAGTGGCATTGAGCTCCTTTAATCAGTGAAGTAAAGTTGACCTCAGCAGAAGGAAATACTGAAGTGTGGAGCACAGAAAGTCTCTTTTTATTAAAAAAAAAAAGTATGGCTATTCACTTTATTTACATTTCAAATATTATGCCCTTTCCTGGTTTCCCCTCTGCAATCCCCCTATCCTATACCCTCTCCCCCTGCTCCTATGAGGGTGCTCCACAAACACCCATCAACCCACTCCTGCCTTAGCACTCTAGAATTCCCTTACACTGGGACATCAAACCTCCACAGGACCAAAGGGCTCCTCTCCCATTGATGCCAGTTAAGGCAATACTAAGCAACATATGCAGCTGGAGCCTTGGGTCTCTCCACATGTACTCTTTGGTTGGTGGTTTAGTCCCTGAGAGCTCTGGGGGTTCTGGTTGGTTGATATTGTTGTTCTTCCTATGGGGTTGCAAACCCCTTCAGCTCCTTCAGTCCTTCCCCTAACTCCTCTATTGGGGTCAAAGTTACAACTATGAGAAGAACTTAACATCTGTTATTTTTCCTCATATTCAACATTTGAGTTTTTGAGTCTGTGAAGTCTGATATTCCATTCCACAGTAATAAGAACTTAATAAATCTATTTTTCCTAATGGAAAGCATAGTCAGAGAATCTGAATGCTAAAAGAGTTGGTGGAGATTACATGGTGCTATTTTCCCTCCACCCTAACACATGCCCAAAATAAGCATGTTTTTCAGAAGTCCATATGTGTATATATCACTTCATTTAAGAAATCGTAACCAATAGGAAAGAGTAATTGAAGTGGCCAATGGGTTGTTTGCAGGTGAAAAAAATTGTACCACTGGTGCCATTCTGGCCATTGATTTGCTTCTCTAAAATTGTCTAAGAGGTTTGGCACATAGCTTATAATTCTAAAAATAACGAAAATATGTTAAGTTATAATATGCTTATGTATTTATAACTACAGTTATTGAAACAGTCTGGAATCTCAGAAATTATCCAGACATTAAATGTTCAGTGAATTTACAAAAGTTTCCTACCAGAAAGATCTGGGGGGAAAATTAAATGTCTGTGTTTTAGAACATAGTTAAGGAAATGCAAAAATGAGGATTTCGAGCAATTATATGGATGAAGTACAAAAAGAAGGTGAGTTGTAAATAAGAGGATTTTTCTATCATATGAACATTTACCTAACTCCTATTCTGACTCCCTCTCCATTTTAAAATAGAATAGTTGGCATAAGATAGTCTGCAATTGAATTGCAAATTTGCTTTCTCTCATATTCCTTAGGGCAAGGCTTTGGAACCCAAGTCACACCTCCTCTGTATTCTGATACTATTGAAAATCGACATGCCAAAAAGTTGATGTCGTTGCCATGCTGACAAATGAAGCTATTCTATCTCTCAAGTTTCCCTAGTTAAAAGAACCCAGCCTTTCTGAAGAACTATGCTCACAGTACTCAGGGTGGTACATTTTTCTAATGGATGGAAAGTGAGACCTCACAGCCCTATGCCAGACTTGCTCACGGGCATTGTGTGAAATCTATATAATAGATTTCAGGCAAAGCTTCCACTGGTGGTGAGAAGGAGTGCTGAGCAGTACTTTGGCACTGACTGTAAACAGTGATTTCTGACATTATAACTTAGTGGGTCAGTAGCCAAGGCATTCTCCAGTGTCTAATAGCTATCAAATTCTAAGGGGAATTAGAAAATAACAACATAAACTCATAATGTATCCACTGATGCATAGTCTTATAAAAAACAACAAAGACACTTTGGAAGACAGGTGTCTTTGACAAAAAAACATTTAAAACATGATTTATCAAATATACTAAATGTAGATTTGACTAAAAAATATTTATTTATTTTTAATAACATATGACAACTCTATACATATAGATGTAATACTTAAAATATACATTGTAATTGTTCCAAAATATAGTGATATTTAATATTTGTCTTTTCATATATGTCAGTGTATGGTTAATACACAATATGAATTGCCAGGTGCAGTTTGGCATAAATATGAGTGCGGCTAATGAAATAGATGTTTTATCCATGAAATGATCCATGAGCCTTGCTTCTCGGAATAACATTTCCCTGGCTCTGGTAAACAGCTGTGCATTTAATTTTGGCTCTTTGTCTTTACTCTGCTATACTCAGAATGCCTTGGGAAAGACAAATGGCACAGGCAGCGTAACCATCCGGGAGAAATGACATCTTCTCTATGAGATACTTATTCTACTCTTTTAAATACTTTACCCCAATAGCAATTTGAAGTTACCCTGGTAAAGCAGTAATTGTGGTGTGGTCTGTCAGTGACTTGACTCTCAAGAAGCTAGTACATTTCATACTGTGTTCAACTTGGCAGCGCTCAGGCAAGAGCAATATATTTTAGGAGCCCCATTAAAACAGAATATGCATACATCAAATCAATAAAATCATATACAAGGAGCCTCAGTAAAATCAAGCTCCTATATTCAATATAAAACAGTTATTATTTTTAAAATTTTAAGGATGTAGGGTGAGTAAATATGTTTATTAATATTTAGGAGTGAAGGATAAATTTTTAAATTTTAATTTTAAATTTTTAATTAAAGATAAAGAAAAGATCTTACTATGTAGCCTTAAATAGCTTATAGGTTTCTATGTAGACCAGGCTGGCCTTGAAATCATAGAGATATGTCTCACTCTGGGATTAAAGGTATGTGCCATCACACAAAGCTCAATTCATTGTTTTAACAAAAAGGATAAACTTTTATCTATTTACTTGATTATCTTCTTGTTATTGAGGTACCTGAGTAATCTGAATATTTTAAACTACTCGCCTTTATACTTGGGAGATACTTTATTCCATTATAGACCACCCCTCAATCTGCTTATTATTTATGTAGCATCTTTGACATTCTATGCAATCCCACTTATACATTTCTGATTATTATTTTGTTTTGGGGTCAGATCTAAAATCTTGCAGACAAACATCCTGGAATGTTTCCTATGTTTACTTTCAGTAGTTGTCGTGTTTTGGGAGCTTTATATTTAAGTTCATGTCTATGCGTAGTGACACAGTGTAAGATAAGGAACACATTTCATCCTTCTTCATCTGCATTCAGGGTTCCAGGCATCAGTGTTGAAGAGGCTATGCTTTCTTCAGCAGGTGTTTTGATATATTTGCTGCAAATCAATTGACATCTTTCTTTCTAGACCTTGTGTCTCAAGCTTCGTTGGTTAAAGTATCTGCTCTTATTCCAGTGCTATGCTCTGCTGCTTACACTACAACACATTTTAACATTAGACATTCTTGTTCCTTCAGCTTCTTTTCTTTTGCCAAATATTTTTTAGGCAGCTTGGGGCCTTGCGTTTTCATGTGAGTTTGAAAATTGCTTTTGTTTCCTTTGAAAAAATGCCTTTGGACGTTCGTAGTAATCGTTGGTATCGGTACACATTTCTCAAAAGAAGAGATTCAAGTGGCCCGTAGACTTATGCTAAAATATTGACCATCTGTGATCATCTGGGAACTGCAAAATAATGGTTAACTCATAGAAATTCACAATGAAGTGATAGTTACAAGAGACTAGGGAAGGTAGGGATAATAGAGATTAGCTGGTCTCACTGTACAGTATAGAGTTTCAGAAGAAATTTGAAGACCAGGGTGATTGTAGTCAATAATATTAATTCTATATTTAAAACAACTGAGATGATTCCAATTATCTTAACATGCTGAGACTTTAGGAAAATTATAAATTTCAAGTA
Organism: Uromys caudimaculatus; assembly: GCA_028551405.1. Classification (NCBI taxonomy): domain Eukaryota; kingdom Metazoa; phylum Chordata; class Mammalia; order Rodentia; family Muridae; genus Uromys; species Uromys caudimaculatus. The sequence continues at coordinate 48,283,156 of CM052705.1, forward strand.
GTAATATTTTAAAATGCTGATAAGCATCAAAGAATAATAGCAATTATTCAGAATATAACAATATATGCAAGATCTCTCTAATAATTTTGTATGTATATTCTCCAGTAATTTTCACACATATAATGTAATGAATATGTAGACTAGTACCCTCTCTGTCTCTCTCTATTTCTCTCTGTCCCTCTGTCTCTTTCTCTCATATATATATATATATATATATATATATATATATATATATATATATATATATATATATATATATAAAACTGTATAGCAAAATTTACCCTCTATATTCTTTCATACTATAAATATATCCTAGAGCATAGGAATATTTAAGAATATTGACATCAACATGTTCTATAAATACATTGTAGTAGTATAACTAATATTTTATTAAATGCTTTACAATGAACAACAACAAAGGGAAGGAATATAAGAAACTATTTGTATTATTATTCATCTTTTCTTTTTCTTTCTTTGTTAATTGGGGAATGAACCAAGTCCTTGTGAAGGCTAGTTGGGCATTTCCTAACGATCTGCAATCCCAGCCTGAAAATATGACATTCTGCAGCTCTGTGAGAAAGATGAATATATTTACTTGCCTTTATTCTAGGAATACAGAGTGTGTGGGATGGAGTAATTGACAGACTTCTGCCACTGAAGTTCTTATCACAGCCAAATGACAAATAATTATATCTAGTTAAGATATTCAAGCTTCAACTGTTTATATCACACAAATATCAATTTCATGTCATGTAATTTTTAGAAATTAAAGAAATACAAAATATTCCCTGTGTTCTATTAAGCATATCACTAGAGTCCATGAGATTAGAAATTAAAAGCATAAACAAAATTCATAAATTCTTGCATTTAATTTCTTTAGCTTTCTTTAAATTAAAAATTAACCACTAACCTAGTGTAATGAAAGAAAATAACACTATTGAATGGCAGTTTGTTGTATAACTCACAAGGTGCAGTTTTCTAAAGTTTGCCTGGATCTGTCAAGCTAGCACGGCAGTTAGGAGTCAGTCCTAGATGTTTCCTGACAGCTGGAATTATTCTGTTGCTGATAGGACACCACTGACAAGGTACAGTTGTTAAACCAAGACTACTAAGAATTTCTGGTTGATTTTGTAAAAATACACTATTTGTTTTAGCTTTTCTTGTCATCTGTCACATGTCTCACAGAGAGGCAGCGTGGCCTTTTCAGCAGGCAGAGACCTTTTGTGAATCAGAGCTATTAAAAGTTCCCCACATGGGTACCGTTTGACTCATGCTACACATGCTGCAATTAAGGGCCTGCTAAATGTTGCTTTCCTCTCTCTGAATGAAAAGCAATTAGAAGGAAACTGTGAAAAGACTTAAGTGTAAGCCTGGTTTTACTGAAGAGATAGATTCATGTTGAATTATGAGCAAGAACTGTGTGTTTCATTTGTTGAAATAGAATTATCTTAATCATACATTTTAAAAGTTTTACTATGAAGGATTTTTACAGTACTTTCTGACTATCCCCTGGCAGTGCATGTAGAGATCACCCTGTGGAGATATGTAAGATTTGGCACCTGCATCAAATGCAGAAGTTTTTAAACATCCATGTATTTAAACAAATAAGGTAAAGCATACCGGCATATCATGCCAATTAATCTTAGACATTACATATACTCAAAGAAATGGTTACCTGTGATTCATTAATTGCCTCTGTTCAAAAGCAACAGGCAGATACTTCAGTGATGGTCATTTTTAATTTGACTTTAATCTATATGAATGAGCAAGGCCACTTCAATCCAAATAAAAGACATTTATAACAAAGTTGTACACATGTAAGGTCATAGATTAAAGTTCGCATTCCTGAAACCCACCAGTGTATATTTTGCCAGTGTGATGGTATTAGGGTGTGGGGCCTTTGGGGAAATTCAGTGTAGATAAGATCTTTACATTAGAGTCCTGAATTAACTATATTCAGCCATTTATAAAATAATAAAAAAAAAAGCCAAGCATTCTTCTATGACTCAAAGTAAAGAGCCTACAAGAAGACAACAGCTACAAACCAGGAAGAGGTTTTCAACAGAGATGTATCTGCTTTCACTTTGAACTTGAACTTCCCAGATTGCAAAACTGGAAAAGACTCATGGCTGTGTAAGTCGTTTGGGTATTTTGGTACGGCAATCGCAACAGAGACACACATAAAAGAAAAACCAGTAATGATTGAGGAATGAAAAATCTGAAGGTGCTGAGGAAAGTAGCCATGTGGTAAAGATTTCCGAAGGACAATAAAGAGGATTAGTTTATCAGTCTTTTTATGCTTGCTAATAACTTTGAATCTATGATAACAATGAATCATTAATGCTGTTAAGAGAAACTGATGGGAGGGAGCAAGTCTGCCTTTCATTAGGAAAACTCTGACTTATTTTATGAGGTGAATTATTTGTTGTTCAGAAGAAAAGCAGGATAATTAGAAAATGTCGCCTAACACAGAGGCGATCACTTGGCATAGCCTTCCAGCATTGTCCTGGGTGTGATGCTGAAAGATATGGGATTGATCACTCCTGGCTAAGGAGGAATTTTCTCCTTAGCACATGAGCAAATGCCTTCTAGCACAAACCCTGGAGCAATCACACATAAGCCAGGCAACCATGATACCCTCATGTTGGCCTGAGTCCAGCATATTTATCAAAACGAGACATCATTGGTCAAATCTAGGAAAAGCTTTCTCAAAACAAGGGAATATTAAAAATCCTTTAAAAATAATTCCTGGAGTTAAATTTTAAATATTTTTCTGAAAATTGTCACGTGTGTGTGTGTGTGTGTGTGTGTGTGTGTGTGTGTGTATGCTTTAATCCATGGTATACATGTACATAAGGTTTCTTATAAATGTCTTTTATTTGACTTGAAGTTGGCTTGTTCATTCATAAGATTAAAGTAAAATTCAATATGACCAGATTAATATTCATATAATAATTAAATATAAATAAAGTCAAATTAGATATATATGGAACTGTTTCAATAGCATTTACATAATCAATATGAACTACTAATAGGAAATATATAAATGAAGTTTATTTATTTAGTTATATATTTATATGTATTTTGATATATATGCTTCTAACAATGATATAGTAACTGTTGTATAGTTGTAGAAGATCCCTTTCAAAAGAAGAGAAATGAGCTTAACCTAAGATAACACAGAGTGATGAAAACCATTTTTAAAATCTTATCACTAGAAGACTCAACAATGTCAATTGACACAGAGCTATAATACCCCAGAGCATTGTTAAACCTAGTACTACAGCCTGTTGCTTCTAACACATGTGCTAAGCCAGAGAGCCCACAGTGCTTGAGGTGTTTGTATTGGTTATAACCTCACAGCAATGAGCCTGAGTACATATGTTGCGTTCGTACATGTATCCTATTTTTATTGTTTTTCCTGATAGGAGATGCTCAAGTATATTATAGGTCTTTTCAGCACTCCCAGTCTTCTTATGAAGTTACAACAAAGAGCAAGGAGCATGTTGAGTTACAAAGTCTTCATTTCCTGGCTCTGGTATCTAAATATTATGATGATTATCCAAACCATCCAATGATTTAATGTAATCTCCAAAATCAGTCTCTTATTTTCATATCTGAATCAATGAATTATCTCTTTTCTTTTTCTTTCAAATATGTGACTATTCAGAAAAGATTTGTAATTGGAATTAACTTTTGTTGGAAGATCCTAAGGTAAACAGGCCTGGTGGTACAGGCCCATTATTCCAGCTACTTGTGATTCTGGGGCAGTAGGATCATAAGATCAACACTTGCTTATAATATTACAGAGCTCAAAGCAACCCTGGGCAACTTAACTGAGACTCTGTCTCTAGATAAAAGTTAAAAAAGATAGGAACATGGTTGACTGAGTGGTAGACATCATCCTAGCTTGAGTGAACTTGCAAGTGTCGGAGGAAGAGGTTGCTAAGGCAAGTGAAATATTAAACAGTTAAAAATTAGTAGAATATCGTTGCAAAAATACTCAATAAAATTCTTGCAAACCGAATCCAAGAACACATCAAAACAATCATTCATCATGATCAAGTAGGCTTCATCCCAGGGATGCAGGGATGGTTCAATACCCGGAAATCCATCAATGTAATTCACTACATAAACAAACTCAAAGAAAAAAACCACATGGTCATTTCCTTAGATGCTGAAAAAGCATTTGACAAAATTCA
>CM052705.1:48287857-48310173 GCA_028551405.1 Uromys caudimaculatus
CACACACACACACACACACACACACACACACATACACACGCACACACACACGCACACGCACACATACACACACATACTTAGCAAGAGAGAGCGAGAGAGAGAGAGACAGAGAGAGAGAAAGAGAGAGAGAGAGAGAGATGGAAACTGGTGAACCCAATTTATAGGGAGCTGTTTTCTATTTCTTTGGGTCCCAACTAAAAGCCTTTGTATTTGGGGTATTTAAGCCAAGAATACCTTCTCTGTAGGGCTTTCTTTTAGAGCACTCAAACCATGTGCTTTGCCATTATTTTAGAATGGTAATGCTTTCCATTTAGAAGCTCTTGCTTTGCCCCTCAAAGGCCCCATTGTCTGCCCAGGATCCTCTGTTTGGTTGCTTTTAGCCCCTGATAAATTAGTAATGGACTAGAGTCAGGAGGCTCTGTGGCCTCTGTGCCCTGTTATTAAACTGTGGTTTGATGCTAAAATGTATGTGTACACCGCAATCTCTGTAATGACAGGTAAGTGTTGGACTGATTGGACAAAACTCAACAGAGTCCTAGAGCTACAAGGATCTTTAAGATTTGTTGGTGTAATTCTCAAAGTTTTGAAGATAGACTAAGTAAGGCCTTTAGAGTTAGACTTATAGAAGGTCATATAAACAGAGACCTGCATAGCTTGTACCACAACATATTTTGCTAGTTGTATTCTGTTTTGAAATAGAACTTAAAAATTTGCTAAAACAGGAAAAGTAAATTTTAATTTTACAACATACTTTTGTATTTAAACAATATATCTTTATGAAATGTTCTAAGACATTCAACTCATTAAAATTTTTGATGGGTTATCAATTTCTAAGTTATTCTTTATACATAAAACACAATCTTTCTTACAACTTTATTCTTAGCACATGTAGTGATAAGCTTGCCTCAAAACTTAAAACTCTCATATCCCCCTTCCTATGTTATCAAATATTACAAGGTAGGTAAAATATTATTGTCTTTATTCATATCTATCCTCAACTACAATAAGTATGGGTTTAAGCTTTCTCTATTTAAAAACAAGTTAATTTTGTATCATAGTATATGTATTTGCTTATGTAAGGCATTAATCACCAAAAGTGTTGAATGCACAAAGGTTTCTGAAGGTTCACTCAAGATTCCACAAATCCCAGCATGTGTCTTCACAGACAGCAAGTCTTCAGTTCACCTAATGAGTAAATGGCCAGAGAAATCTCCCTTTGACTAATATGAAAACATATCTAGCAACATTATCTCAAGGTCATGTTGAATAAACAGAAAGCAAATAGGAATAAAAGTGACTTTAACCTGTTATGACACAGTCAAGGTCAACATTACCATAATTCCTTCTGAAAGCAATGAATTTGCCACCACAGATCAGCCACAGTGTTGTATAACTTTAATCCCAGAATTAAGGTGGTAGAGGCAGGCATTTTTCTGTGAGTTTGAGGACAGCCTGATCTACATAGAGAGTTCTAGGATAGCCAGGGATACATACAAAGACCCTGTCTTAAAAAGAATAAAGAGTGCTATCTCTCTCTCCAGACCCCAATGCTGTATGGCTTGTATTCCCATCTGACCAAACTGATGCTGTTTGGCTACCAGGCTGAACACCAACTGTATTCTGATCAGTAACTTAGACACTGGAAGATGAGGTACAGAGAGGGGCAGTGAGGACTGTAGGGGTATAGGCCAGCTTTGCAGAAAACTGGAGAGCAAGGTAAACTTGCTGGTCAGTGGTAGACAATTTTTCTGGAATGTAAAATGCTTTGAGTTCCATCCTTAGGACAAAAAAAAAAAAAAAAAGAAGGGTGGTCTTGAGAGACCATCCATTGCTTCTGACAGTAAAGTAAGGTTAGGACCAAATGACTTTTGACATTATCATGCAACTACCATTCAAATGTACATTGAAAATGAAATCTTTCTATTGTTAAGTAAGTCTGAGAATATCTTCTTTATAACAGCAAACTATAAATCTAAAGCTACTTTTAGTGACAGGCAGAGAAATTAATGATCCTTGATTCAGAAAGGTCCATGTTGCTCTTTGGCCTTCCTAGTGGTATCTTTGGTACCCTGTCTTATTGCTTTGCTACAAGATTTTAGTGAAATAATCAAATAGTCACCTACTTAAAAAGCCATCAAATTAGCCATATGCAGTTGAATTTAATATTTATTTTGAACTCACATCACACTGTAATATTTTTCAGGAGTGAAAGCACAATTTCCCTAACAAATATAATAATGAAGATAAATAGGTTGTGCTGAAATAGGGTGTTTCTAAATCCGTGAACTGCAGTTCAGTGTGGTTTGTTTGCAGCCTTGCACTGTTTCATTTGAACTAGCAATCATCTTGACCCAGGATGCCCCGACTCTGTCAGAATATGATGTTGTATCCTGGGAGCTTCTATTTGATTTTTGTGAGACTTAGAAGTGCGGTAAGAGAAATGGTGAGTTCAGAGAGAGCCCCTAAGAGGCATAGCCTTTAAAACCATACTGAGACTCTAGCTCAGGGCTATGAAATGCACTCTAGTTACACGGTCACCTCTAGTTCTGCAACAAGAAAACTAATGAAACAGCCTGAAGTGTTTTAAGATATATGCAAAAGGTGTTTTAAAATACTTCTCGTAAGATGTGGAGCATACCCCCTCCCACAGAAAGTGATATCCCCCTGCTGTTTCCCTCTGACAGAGTGTAAGTGATGGCCAATGTCTACAGAGGTGATGTCAAAAGAGACATCTCGGTTTCTATCTTTCTCCCTTGTTCTGAGGGAGGCCTCCTGCCATATGATGCTTATGGAGAGGTCTACACTAAGGCTTTCTACCAGCAGCCATATGAACAAGCTATTGTGGAAGCAAATCAGCTTTTGGTGACAGTATACCTGTACTCACATGGCAGCTGGAGAGAATCAACTGCCTCTCACTTTCAGACTTAACCAAAATGGTGTTACAATGTTCACTATTTCAATATTTTATGTTGAAAGGTAAGTTATTCCTCTAGTGAGTCATTGATATGTGGCCTTGATAATTTACAAAGATATCATCAAATGATATTTTTGTAAATTTCCTATTGCTAAAATTATTTTCCAACAAAGCATTTCCTATCACAAGTAAACCATAAAATATACTCAAAATGTTTGCTATATGTTGAAATATGTCAGTGTATATGCATATGTTTCTTCTTTAAATTTTCAATTTTACTTTACATGTATGAATCTTTTGCTCACTTGCATGTCTGTGTGTCATGTATATGAAGTCCACAGGGAGTCCAGAAGAGGATGTCCAGTCATCTGGGACTGGAGGCGCAGATGGCGGTGAGCTACCAAGCGTTCCTCTAGAAGAGCAGCTAGTGCTCCTCACTGCTGGACGTGTCTCCAGCCTGTGTGTGCTTTTCTTAAAAGTAAAGCAATATTAACTTTCTTCAAAGCCATTGCACAGCAAAAGGAACGATTTTAAAAACTACATATTTCACCATGTCCCTTTGCTTTTTCAATTGCACTCTTTGTCTCAAAATCTTAAAATAAAACTGATTGAAGAGAAATATTCAGATATTATTACACTGCTCTTCATGAAAACAGCATGTATCACTTCATGCTGAAGGCTAAACCAATAATTATGCATCTGCTTATGGTATTCTTACATGTATGCATTGTGTGTGTTTATGTTTGTGTGTGGGTGTATGTGTGTGTATGGCTATGTATGTGTGTGTATGTGTGTTTGTGTGTGTATGTCTATGTGTTTACGTGTGTGTGTATGCCGACCTGACTTATCTCTATAGCAGATAAGGAAACTAAATGATAGTTAGTTTGCAAACATCTGATTTTTTTAATAGCCCTAAAATTATTATTTTGTTTCAATTCATATACTTTTTGAACAGTTCTCTGCAATTTAATTTTATCTACATGTAACCTAGTCAAAAGATAGTAGAATGCATATACAAAATATTATATCACTTTCCTACATTCTTTTTATCTGCTGCTAAATAATATTTAACAGACAAATGAGCAGTGGCTGAAAGCAGCTGGCATATCTTACAACTTGTAGCTTTGGTCACTCACTGGCCAGTCCTTTCCTGTTCCTGACTAGGATATTTGGTTGTTCTGATTGTTGTATTAGCCTCAGAGGCTGAAGGGCTGCTTTTCTCTTCCTTTCCTTGTAAATTCAGCACCTTCCCATGTGGTTTCCCTGGCTGAAGGGTTAGGCTTCGTGTTTTAGGCCCCACAAAATAGATATTGAAACAGGAAGTGGCAAGTGGCCTTCACTTCCTCGTGGTTGACCCAAAGACTGGACAATCCTTTTCTGCTTGATTCTACTTAGAGTCTGTTGTGGGTTTTTGTTTGTTTTATTTTTGTCATTGCCGTTTTTTTTTGTTTGTTTGTTTGTTTGAGCAATTGTAGCATCTTCTAAAATCTGTTAAGAAAAGCATCAATGAATTTTTGTTAATTTTACTCTGCACACTGTAAAAGGCCTCAGTGGCATCCACAGACATATCAGTTTGTAGATATTCATAGATAGAAACTAACTCGTCCACTGTAGATGGCAAGGAAGTTAAAAGAAGAACCTCTACTTACACTAAAGCAGATCACTTTCCTTTCATTCTAGTGTATCTTAGAGTTTATAGTGGGCTTAACAGCATGAAATGGTTAGAATTCAGCACAGGAGTACAGTGCTTGCCTAGCACTCTCAAGATCTGGGTCCAGTCTCCAGCAACCCGCCAAAGAAAGGACAGAAAATCAACAGTATTTTTCACTTAGTTAAGTCAGTGTACGTTCTGTAGTGTATTAAATAGCAACCATACTATTAAAACAAGCAGTAAAAACACATAATCATATTAATTTGATTGGCTGGAATAGAATAACTTCATTGTGAGAATTGGATAATCTGAAGTATGGTTTAGCACACTGCTATTGAGGGTGTTTGATGTCCCAGTGTAGGGGAATGCCAGGGCAGGGAGATGAAAGGGGATAGGTGGGTGGGGGAGCACCCTCATAGAGGCAGGGAGAGGGGGGATGGGATAGAGGGTTTCCAAAGGGGAGACCTGGAAAGGGGAAAACATTTGAAATGTAAATAAAGAAAATATCCAAAAAAAAAAAAAAAAAAAAAAAAAGAAAGAAAGAAAACTTCAGACCCACAGAACCTCTTTGCATGCTGCAACCAAATAACATCATCTCTAATACATAGAACTACAACTCCCCCACCCCCTCTTTTTTTAAACACTGCAGTTTATGGATGTTTGTCTAAGAATTAGTCAATATATTAGCTTTCTTTAAATTATACAGCCGGAGCAGCAAGCCACATGTGTTTCATTTGGCCTTGCTAATTTGCTGTGAGTTCCAGGAGCTATGGTTTTTTTGAGATATTTGGCTGAAATTCAAATGGAAAATCATTTCAAAAAATAGAAAAGCATTTCATTCTTTAAAAGTGCTAAAAATACATAATATAAAATGTCATGGTTTGGCTGTAATAGCAAAATTCTTAGAATCAATCAGTCAAAAAATAACTATGTTATTTAGGCATAATTTAAAGGCATACAAACTAAAAACAATTTATAGAGTCACCTTTCGTGGCCTGATGGTTTCCACGTACACTGGTAGCTATTTGCCTTGTAAAAATAACTGAATGAACACTGAAGAAATTGCAACAGAGAAAAAGTCGCTTTTTACATAACACTGATATACACCCAATAACATTTTCCTACTTTGTCTGGAGTAGGAAAAAGTATTTTAACACTCCAAAGTGCCTTGATTATCATTATTTTCACTTTTCCATTAAAAAGGCAAGCCAGGGCTGGAGAGATAGCTCAGTGGTTAAAAGCACTGGCTGCTCCTCCACACGTCCTGGGTTCAATTCCCAGAACACACACGTGCTCACAACCATCTGTAATGGGATCTGATGCCCTCTTCTGGTGTGTCTGAAGACAGTGGCATTGTACTCAGATACATAAATCAATCAAAAATTTTAAAAAATGAACAAAAATAAAACAAAACAACAGCAACAAAAAAACAACAATAACAAAAACAACACAAAGCAAGCCATAAACCGAAATTTATATCACCATCCTAGTATCTTGAGTATCTTTATATCCTTACTTGACCATAATATAGGACTTAAGAAAAGGTATAAGGAATTTGATATGATTAATTGAATTTTTATTTCAATAACTATACTCAAATACATTTATAATGAGCCTACTCTGTGTACAGTATTTTTGTGAACTGAGAAGTGGAGATAAAGACACATAGTTTTTGCCTTAAGTAATGTAGAACCAAAATAGAGAGAAAAGATACAAACAGGTGGCTCTATCTGAGTTTGGAAAGCATAATTACTGGAGTAAGACCAGATATTGTGGTAATATATAAATGAGCTTTTGTGGAGACGTAGGGGAGGAGTTTCCAAAAGATTTACCGGAAAGGCGTGTGGGCGTTACCTTGTCTATGGGAGAATGCAGACAACACAGTAGAAATAAGCAGACCTGAGAATGTCTAATGCTGAGTAAAGCAGGCTCACAACAGTTTTTGTGCAGCCAGCCATAAAAGAATAGCAAAGATGTACTTCACAAATTTTAAGATATCGTAAAGTAAAGCCCTCTTTCTGTTTAAGTTTCTGTTTTAGTTCTTTGTGACTAAGGTATGCAGTCAACTCAAATTTTCATGTTTCTTCCAGGCCTGGTGGTGCATGCCTTTAATCTCAGCACTCAGGAGGCAGACACAGGCAGATCTCAAAGTATTTAGCCAACCTGATCTACTGAATGAGTCCTAGGTCAGCCATAAGAAACTCTGTCTTGAAAAAAAAAAGTGTGTTGTTTAAAACAATAATAACCATTTTCATGTGACTCAATGTATTTAGTGACAAACCTGGCAAACTTCTACTCCAAAGAAAACTATCTTTGCCTGGGGTCCTGTGGATATGTTCATGGGCTGGACAGCCCAAGGAGAGGTGACTTTCATAGCAGCCACACTGCAATGCTAGAATACCTTTAACCCCTCTGTCTTATTTAGGGTTTTACTGCTATGAACAGACACCGTGATCAAGGCAACTCTTATAAGAACAACATTTAATTGGGGCTGGCTTAGAGGTTCAGAGGTTCAGTTCATTATCATCAAAGTAGAAACGTGGCAGTATCCAGGCAGGCATGGTTTAGGAGGAGCTTGAGAGTTCTACATCTTCATTTGAAGGCTGCTAGCAGAATACTGGCATCCAGGCAGCTAGGATGAGGGTCTTATAGCCCATGCTCACAGTGACACACCTACTCCAATAAGGCCACATCTTATCTAATAGGGTCACAACTTCTAATAGTCCCACTCCCTGGGCCAAGCATAAACAAACCATATACCATTCCTATAAGATTTCTCTGCAGGAAAAAGAATAGGGAAGCTTCTCAGTTATGTAAATCAGACTTAAACCAATGCAATACCAGCATTTACTTGGCTGCTTTTGTTTCAGGCAGCTGTTGATGATTTTTCTCCACTTACAAACACTCTACTCCAGGCATGATCACCAACCAATTAGAATCAGCACTTACTAATAACCTTTAGGATTCCTGCTTGAACAAAACAAACAGGCATCCTAAAATGTCTCCGCATTCAGTTAATGGATGCCTAGGAGCAAATATTTTCCTTTGATTTTACTTTTAAATTGGTATGGACATGAAGGCCATCCTGAGAGTATGTGGTTTTAGCCATTGCAGAGAAGTTTGGGGTAAAATGAATTAATTCTAAGAAACTGATCTTTCCACAATCCCTCCCTTCCTACGCCAGACTGTAAGACACACACCACCACACCACAAAGCATAGAACATAGGATGCCGGTTGAATACCTTCCTTCAGTATCCATTTCTAGTCATTCTTCCACTCACTCTGTCAGCGACAGCTCTGGGTGTCCCTTTCGAATTACATGGAGGTTTGCAACTAGCATGTAAAGTCCTGGAGTCTAAAAAGCAGAACCACAATCTATTCATACATAGAGCCAAAAAAGTAACATGGCCTGACTCAGAAAAGACAGTCCATGACCAATGGCTGGAAATGGGCTTTGAACTAAGGCAAATGGAATGTAAGAGCTTAAGTAAACAGTAGATCTTTGATAAAACTTCATTACCACACTATCAATGTTCGCCAAAGTATTTAAAGAAGATTATAACCATAGTGCCTTAAAAATTTTAGTATAGATTAAGAACAGTGAAAAGTAATAAAAATAGAATCTAATGATGACATTTAATATGTTACCTCCTGTTGAAGGGTTGCAAAATCATAGGTCAGTTATGTAGAAATAATTTATGTTATCAACAATCGATTTAGTGTATTTTGTTTCCACCTGCTAAGTACTGTCCTATTCAAACTGACATATTCAGATAAAGGAATCATTTTGCATAATATTCAGGGTTTGTAATTTTTTAAAACAGTCTCTACTATAAGAAACTTTTGGAGCATTTAGCCATATGTACCTATAGCTACTCAGGTTCTGGTCATGATATGGTCTTGATGTATGAAGGGAAGTTTAAGGTCTCAGCCACTTCTGTTGTTGGGAAATGAAAATTCAACATGTTAAAAACAATATTCTCTAACTTTCTTGGCATCCTGGGCTATAACCCCTGTCTATTTAATGGCTATGTTTTTCTAGAAAGTATCTTAAAATTTAGCATTCCATGTTGTGATGGTTTGTATATACTTGACCCAGGGAGTGGCACTATTCAGTATAGCCTTGTTGTATGATAGTCCTAGCTGTCTGGAAGCCAGTATTCTGTTATCAGCCTTCAGATGAAGATGTAGAACTCTCAGATCCTCTTGCATCATGCCTGCCTGGATACTGCCATATTCCTGCCTTAATGATAATGGACTGAACCTCTGAACCTGTAAGCCAGCCCCAATTAAATATTATCCTTATAAGACTTGCCTTGGTCATGGTGTCTCTTCACAGCAGTTAAACCCTAACTAAGACAGAAGTTGGTACCAGAAACTGGGGTATTGCTTCAATAGGCTTGACCATGATTTTGTTTGGAAGAATGTGGACTGGGGACATTGGATTTGGAAAGCCATGGAATGTTTTAAGTGAAGCTTAATGTACTATCCTAGTAGGAATATGGAAGATTTTGTTCCTGTGAGTGATTTGAACTATTCTGATGTGACCGGAGAGGTTTCAGAGGAAAAGAATTTCAGTATGTGGCATTGAGATGGTTTTTGTGGTATTTTGGTGATGGATGTGGCTGCTTTTTGCCCTTGTCTGAAGAGTCTACTTGAGCCTAAGGTAAAAAGATTTATATTAATTGCATTGGCAAAGGAAGTCTCAAAAGAGCCTGGTGGAGGCTTTGTTCTCTGGATAAGTTTCATGAAGAGCATTGTGAACAAGTATAGCAAGCTTAGAAAGGAAAAAACATATAATATATGAAATATATGGTTCCAGTGTTAAAGGGGCACAAGAAAGTGAAATGGGGTGGAATCCTGATTTTTAAGAAATAACAGATTAAGAGAGTGGAACTTTGGGGCAAGATCCTACCCAACTAAATTTAGATCCAGGCAGAGTGGCACACACCTTTAATCCCAAGAGATAAATCCAAGCAGATCTCTAAACTCAAGGCCAGCCTGGGACACAGCAAGTTCTAGGTGAAGAAAAGCTTAAGTTCAGGTATGGTGGTACACACCTTTAAGTTCAGGAGGCAAGCATGAAGATCTGTGAGTTCAAGGTCAATCAATCTACAGAGCAAGATCCAGGACAGCCAAGCTTAGTCAGTGAAGGAGTTGAGAAACAGAAGACTAGTGACAATGTAATAGAACAAGGGGGCCGTGTTCCAGCTCCAGCAAGCAGCAGAACTCAGCAGCTTTGGCCAAGTGGCTCTGGCTCTAGAGTCAAGAATAGAAGGAACTACTGTGACAATTGATGCTGGTTAGCTGGAGGAAAGTAATTAGTGGTGATTAAGAAGAGAACAGCATCACTGAGGTGAAATCTTCTGGGAAGTGTTTTCTGAAAGCACAGAGAATCTGTGTTCCAGAGATAGCCAAGGTTGTACCTCGTGCTGCAGCTAGACTTGGTAATGTGTAAGAGTCACCCAGGTGGTACTGGTTTTGAAGGCATGAAGGGGTCATGAAGAGCAGCTGAGGCCTGGGCACTGTGAGAAGGCCATTGGTGAAGGTGCAGCCTCAGTTGTAGTTGACAGCCCAGGATGAAAAGGGTCATGCAAAGGAGCTGAGGCTTGGCACTATGAAGAAAGCCTATGAGAGGCTATTGGTAAAGTCTAGTTGCATCAAAGACCCAGTGTCCTAAAGATGCCAGTACCATGGGATCACCAAGAACAGCAGCAGCAGTGGAGTAGATCAACCTGAGCTTAGAGTTCTACAGAGGGCAGACCTGGAGAAGTGATGTAAGCCCTTCAAAGGAGCCTAGAAGATCATGTGTGGATCCCAAACATTGGAACAAAAAGCTATAACACTTAAGTTGCCTTGGAGGCCCCAAGATGTTCAGATGCCAGAGCCGTGAGACGTCTGCTGAGGAAAGCTGCTAAAGGGAGTGGAACCAGTCCAGGAGAAATGAATTGCAGTCAATAAATATGAAAAAGGAATGAAGATCTTTCTTAGACATAGGACATGGAGGTGCAGAGTTTGCAGTTTGGCTAGCTGGTTTCCTGTCTTGCTTTGGGAATTCCAGTTAAGTAATTGGATGAATCTCAGCAGACACTTTGAACTTTGGACTTTTAACATTGCTGAGACTCCTATAGACTATGGGCTTTGGAAGTTAAACTAAATGTACTTTTTTATTATGCTATGGGTAGATATGGCTCCCATAGACTGATGTGTTTGAACAAGCCTGTGAGGGCCAGGGAGTGGAATGTGATAGTTTGTATAAGCTTGGCCCAGGGAGTGGCACTATTCGGCGTAGCCTTGTTGGTGTAGGTGTGTCACTGTGGACGTGGGCTTATATACCCTCATCCTAGCTGCCTGGAAGCCAGTGTTCTACTAGCAGCCTTCAGATGAAGATGTAGAACTCTCAGCTCCTTCTGCATCATGCCTGCCTAGATATTGCCATACACTTGCCTTGATGATAATGGACTGAACTGAACCTCTAAGCCAGCCCCAATTAAATATTGTCCTTATAAGACTTGCCTTGGTCATGGTGTCTGTTCACAGAAATTTAACCCTAAGACGCACACATAATTAGTTGGAGTTGGTTTGCTCATAATTCTGAATAGGCCATCCAACATGCATTCCCTATGAAAGTGTGTCATATCCATCTCCTTAGCCTGGTTCCATGGCAGGTAGAGGAATTAGAAGTCTTCTAGCCTTTTCCTCTAGGAATGGTGACTAAAGATGGGTCTATTCAGGCTGCTCTAGCAGATTATCATACAGTGAATGACTTATGAACGGAGTGTGGAAGCGAGAGACTCCAAAATCAGGTTGCTAATTGGTTCCATGTCTCATGAGAGCTACTTACTGACTCACAGACAGATTCTTTGTATTAGATCCTTGCTAGGTAGATAAGCCAACAAATATCCCTTGGGCTTATTATTATTACTAATATATTATCAATAATATTTTATTAATTAGTTACAATTTTACTTGATAATTGTATTACTAGTATTATAAACATGTATTATTATTATTATTATTATTATTATTATTATCACTAAAAGGACGCAAATCCCTTCAAGAATTAGCCACATTTTCCATGTTGCTGATCTCCATGCAGCCCACAACCCAGGATGTATTCAAAGTTTCTGGAGCAATCAAGAACATTTTTTGAAATACATTCATCACCCATACAGTACATCCCAAGCACAGCCCCCCCCCCAGTCCTCCAAGCTCCCTGCTTCCTCCACTCTCCCCTGATTCATTCCTCCTCCTTTTTCCTTCAGAGAGGAGTAGGTCTCCAAAAGACAACAACCAAACACAACAAAACAATACAAAGCAAAGGCCTCATATGGAGTGTAAAAGTAACTTATATTCTAGATGTAATTGTCATCTCAGAAGCTTACTACTGAATAAGCTTACCCTTTCTAGTTATTTCTGAACTCTGGCTGGTTACTTCAACTCAGATGTGACTCAAATCCCTCTTTAAGTCTGTTCTCTTCAAGCTGGCTTCTCGAGGCTTCTCACTGAATTGCTCTGCTTGGCCTCAAACTATCTCTGGTAATCTGTTCTAAACTTCTGGATCCTCTTGTGTCACCTGCCAATGAAAAACTCACAAATGAACTCAACACCACTGTACTGATTGAAGGAACTGAACGCAACTGAACAGAACTGAACAGAACTCAATTCCACTCAACTAAACTCTCTCTCTCTCTCTCTCTCTCTCTCTCTCTCTCTCTCTCTCTCTCTCTCTCTCCCTGCACTATTCTTAAGTAGAGTCTCTTTTGTATCTGTTCTGTGAGAGTTGAGTATATCCTATCTCTGACTCATTCTGACTCATTCGGTCAAGTCTTTCTCTGATTCATCACTTTTTCTGTCCCTCAATTAGACATTATTATTTGGGATTAAACCGGTATACTAAAGACATTCCAGCCAGAAGGATAAAAGGTGTGTGGCATGTCTCCATTCCAGCCGGATCACACATACCTAGAAGATCTTTGGATGTGACCCCTTCCAAAACAGCCATGTTACTGAATTAAAATTCCTCTCCAACTGAAGCTGGACGATGTAACCTAATAGGAGGAAAGGAGTCCCAACAGCAGGCAAAAGTGTCAGAGATACACCTGCTCCTACTGTTAACAGTCCCAAAAGAACACCAAGCTAACATCCATAACATATGCAGAAGACCTGGTGGCGGGCCCTATGATGGCTGCTTCAGTTTCTGTAAACCCATGTAAGCCTCTTGCTTAGTTAATTCAGTGGGCCATGTTCTCCTAGTGTCCTCCATTCCCTCTGACTCATACAATCTTTCATCCCTTGCTCTGAGGGGAGGAAACCAGTGGAGGTCAACAGAGCAGACACCATTGCATAAATGTCTGACTGTGAGTCTCTGTGCCCGATCCCACCTGCTGGAGGAAGCCTCTGATAATGACTAGATAAGACACTGGTCCTTTGTCTCTGGGCTATCTGCTTTCTAGTTCCTGGCCATGCAGGAAGTAAAAAACATTTTTCAGAATACAAAATCCGATCTCACAGATTTTGAAAGGTTAATTAATTGAGGAACTTCATATAAAACACCTTTTTCCCCCCTTTGTAGTCTCAGTGACATTTAATGGCTATTGCTTTTCAAGAAAGAAGACATAATTAAAACTTTGGAATATTGTGTGCTTAAACATAACATCATCAGAATTGCAAGGATATCAAGTTCTGGAATATAAAATCAAAAGCACTATAAGATGTATTTGCAGAAAATACACTTTTGTTTATATCTTGTAACTATTTAAAGGCTAACAGTTGCTTAATTTGTATTTTGTCAGATATATAGCACAAATTGAATTGGTTATGTATTCAATGACTCTAGCTCTAATGCCCACCATGAGGATATGAAGTGAAAAGAAAAAGTTATTAACTCAACTCTTGGGGGGGTGTTTTGTTTGGTTGTTTGGGGAGGTATGTTTGTTTGATTGCTGAACAGGTATATTCAAATGTTCTCCACCTCAGCTTTCACTACAAGGCATTTAGGTGTTCCTACATGAAAATTTGAAGAGACCATTTATATGTTATTAAAAATTAGTTACAGAAAAGCAACCAATCCCTCCTTTTGTTTTCTATGACACTTAAACATTTATATTTTGGCTTTGTAATTGAAATGACTTTTTTTTCATGTTTACTTAAATTATGTTGGCATTGGACAACCCAACACATTAAAAAAGAAAAAAATAACTAAAACTAAAAGTAACTGCCTGAATAGTTTAAGCTAATGAAAACACAGGTACAAACATCCACAAGTAGCCCGGTCATTTTTCTTTTACTCAGCACATGTAAATACTTCATTCTGCAGATATTGTTCCATTTATTTAATTAATTTGATCAAGCAAATCATTGGCTACAATTAGAACACAAAAGCCCCAGGTCTATTTTATTTTATTTTTAATGATTTCTATGACTTTTTTTATTATTTCACTAAGGGTATAACTGACAATATTCTACTTTACTTTGGATCATGTAGACAGAAACTTAATGAGCAAGAAATCATCACTCTGGGGACATAAAGCCAGTTCTAATCACAACCTTACCCAAGTTAAATGTTAACATTTGGTTAGCAGCAAGGTTCACTAAAAGTGAAATGTTACTATAATTTCTTGGTATTAAGTGGCCACATTTAAGCCAAAGAGTTGCTAAAATTAACTAAAAATGCCTAGCTACCTGACCTTTAATAAGCTGAAGCCTCACTCTTAATTATATTGGTAGAAAGTTCCTAACCTAACTGATTTAATAGGAAATGAGGGCTGTAGGCACTGCCACATCTTATTAGGTGTAATAATGTCTATTATTTGAATGAGGAGATGTGCCGAAGTTCATGAACAGTGATGAACACTGTGTCAACAGCTTCATCAGTTCTGAGTTTCCTGACTTGCAGGAGGATCAGCAGCATAGTTTAATTCTAAACTTGCAAACAAAATAGTAACTGGAAAGCAATTTGTTTCACTTATCCCTCAGTGAAATTATGATGGAAAACTGTTCACCTGGGAAAATCCAAATTCATATCATAAACATAATGCTGCTTATGAGGAGTCCTAATGATATACTTTATGAATTTTAATTTCTGTTTGGAAGTCAGCAAGTGTGTATTCTATAAATGTAAACCATCTGTTGGCACCTTCTAAAGACTAGATTTCAGTCCATCTCAACATGAATTATTTATTTTGATAGATTTCCTTCCTAAGCAAATTCAAGTGTGTGTGTGTGTGTGTGTGTGTGTGTGTGTGTGTGTGTACTTGCACTCATGTGGATGTGTACAGTTGTATGTATGGATGTATGTGTTTATATGTTTTTAATGTACAATAATGTTTCAAAGTCAGTAGCATCTTTATAATTGAAAACTTATAAGATGAAATTGCTCGATAATTTGAAATGTAGTTATTTGAAATGTAAAATGCATTTACACAATTAAGAAATACCATTTAATGTTGGCTCAAATACAAAAAGGGAAATGCAAGTAAACAATAAATTATTTCTGCAATTTTGATTTTCAATGAAAATAGCAGAAATTCTCATTTCTTACTAGAAAAAAAGATCCACATAACTGTCTGCTGAGACTCTTGTATCATAATAATGGGCATTCAGAGAACCAGTGGGTCTTTTCACTACTTAGATTCTGCTGGATAAGAAATTACCCATATTTTGAATAAATGCATAGAAATTAATTGGAATTAACAAATCTTATTATAGTGCCAACAATACAGTTTATAAAAATCCTTGAAAAATATATAAAGCAAATTCCCAAAAGACAATGATTCCTGCATGCAACTGTACTTTGTTTACTCTTGTAGGTTGTTAAATGTTTGCCTCTGTGAAAAAAAAAAATCACTAAAGTAGGACAGAGCCGTGCTCCTTTCTGGATCTGTGCTTCTTCCAGGAGGACAAAGAAGGATACACAGAGGTTTTTATTTTTTTAAGCCCTGTGAAGCTGGAAGTCTGACAGAGTTTTAAAAAATAAGTAGATTATAAAATAGCTGCTATGAGACTGTTGAGTGAATTTTACTCAAAGAAGTGAATCCAAATTCTATACTACAAATTAGAGCACAAATTAAATCAGAGCAGAAGAATCAAAACTTTCTTGTCTTAAAATAACTGTCTCTCAATAATAGTGTAAGAGCTGTTGGTTTTGCTAGACATGCTCCTGTCTGCTGGTGGCTGCTGGTGAGCAGACAGGTGGCTAGACTGGAAACAGCTTACTTACCTTAGGGCTATGAGTTCTTTTTTTAAAATTCCTTTATGTGTTCACGACTCCATTTTATAACATGGGAAAATCTAATCAACTGTGAAAAGTCTATTCCTTTTAGTCCCAAAACCCAAGTTCCCGCTGTCCGTAGACCTGATTATGCCGACGTGTATTTCCAGAACACTTGCTGCCACTGGAGACCCACAGCTGCGCTTGCTCGCCTTTAGGGCTGCTCCTGCCCAACCCTTTCACCCTCCAGCAAGTTTTGTTCTCTTCCATTCAGGCACATTTGATTAAATGTTCTGGAATTATGCAGGAAAACAACAGAGCAAGTGGCAGAAAGGGTCCCGTTACACTTCCCCCTAAATTCAGCCATCTTTAAATATCATCAGTTGTCTTTCAAAGTTACATTTAGTAACTCCTCCATCAACAAATCTTGAATTATACTTAATTCTGACTATTTACTAATTCCTACTCTAAAATCTCCATAATGTCTTACTAAGAGAAGGAACCAACAGTATTTTTCAAAATTCCTTTCCCAAGTATGATCACCCCTATATTTAACACAGAAGTCTTTCTATATTGTTTGTTTATTAAAATTCTAGATAAGTGATAAGTATTTTCTTGATTCTGAAACAATGGGTGTCAAATAGTATTTATATTACATTATTTCACAAAAGAAATCCTATTATTATTTGGTGTGTTAATGTCTGCCGTTCATCATTGCTTGGTCATACCATTGACAGACACTTACCAATAAAGAATGAGCTCCACTATTTTATGTTTCCAATGCTTTAAAGCCCAAGGCCTGTTATATAGTGTATATATGTCTTGAAGCTCAAATGCAAATGTGATTTTGCATTGTTTGCTCTTTTCTAGTGTATTATTTGTTTAGTTAATGTGAAAAATATCAGGTTTCCTTATGTCAAGCTAATGAAAATATTTTACCTATGTTTAGTTGAAGCTATAAATAACAGGTGAGGTTAAGAGTTGAGGTAATTCAAATCCTAGGGCTATTATGAATAATGCTCCTTCTTAAATTAGAAGAGTTGCGTCCAGAAAAACCAGTGCAAAGCTACATAATCACAAACCATGCTTAGCATTCTCTCGAGATTTAACTAATTTTATCATGAGGCAACTACTTGTTTTGTCTGTAGTGCTTTTTTAAAAAATATATTTGCTTTTTGTCTTTAATATAAGTTGTTTAATAAGGCCACCATCTCCTTTTACTATACATGAACCTTAACTTGTCTTCCAATATCCTCTTTGGCTTTCACCCACTGCCAACAAAATAACCAGCTAAAAGAAGAATACGACAGATGATTTCATTCTTCCACCTATTTTCATAAACGTTGTTAAAATATCAATATGCTTTAGATACTTTTAAAGTCTTACAAATAGAATACTATAATGGAATGAAATATAACACATTCTATAGAATGACACATAGAAAATGGCATTTAGAGGAAATATATGCAAATATTAAGAAGGAAGAAGCACTGAAAATGACTTTAACATGTAACCAAATCCTTAGGGAAGAAGAAATATAGACAGACAGTAAATACAAAGACAAAAGAGTAGTCAAAAGTAGTAGTTCACAAACAGAATAAAAATGGGACCTTATGAGCTCAGAAGGCACTTTAGGAAAACAGAAAATTGACAAAGTAAACATAAAAGGAGAAAAAAATAGGAGAGTAAATTTTTTTAATAGAAAATAAAATGGAGGAGCACCAAGATGGTGTAGTAGGTAAAGACATTTGCTGTCAATTTCACAACCTGATTTCTATTCCAGAACCCACATGGTCGAACAAAATCTACTCTTGTGAGTTGCTGTCTGACATTTATTCATATGTGTCTTAGCATGTGTGCCCCTACTCCCTAAAATGAGTGAGTGGATATAAATAAAATAAATAAATGAATGAATAAATTCAAACAAAAAGCTTCTAAGAAAACAAAATGAATAAAACTCTACCAATATTTTATTATAATTAGTGACAAAAGCTATGAAAATATTATCAAAAGGAGATAAAACAAGAAAGCTGTTTTAAAACTTCAGAGAAGTCAAGAAAATAGAGATGAAACATAGGAAATAAATATTACACTCAGTTGAACATTAGAGTCAATAAAAAGAAACCTGCAGTGGGCACGCACACTATCACTCTGGGTGTGGGAATGTCTTAGCAAGGGTGTTATTTTTCTGTTGATTAATTCTCATGTTTGGTACAGAGTAAGCACCACCCAATAATCTCTACACATGCCTCCTAGTTTACAATTTTCTGTAAAGATTTCAAGAAATCTTTGTTCTTTTATCTTTCTTCCCACTTAGTTAGGGGCAAAGGGAGCTGCTTTGAGTAGAGAGAAATATTGTTAATTGAATTCAGTGTCATGGTCTTTATCATCATAAGAGTATACTGTATTGACTTTCCTGATTGCATTATGTGTAGTAGCAATAGGAGGGTGATTAATATTAAAATGTTTTAAGATGCCTCTAATTAAATTATTTTATTTTTGCCAAGTCTTAAAATGGGAATGCTTTAATTTTTGTTTGCAAGTTGTATCTATCATTTGAAGTTTATTGCTTATAAATAATGATAGGCCAGGCAATGTTAAAATAAAGCTAAATTAATTGGATTTGCTACCACATCTCATGTTATCCTTTATATCTGCCTTTTCTGTTATACCATTCTTTCTTTCTATAGCTCATTCTTTACCTGAAAATATTGTATTTTTAATATCAGTTTAATAAATTAAATGTAGGATTTCCTTCATCATGTGTTGGCTAACCTAGCAAGTATAAATGCTTGATATCATATGACATTGTTTACTCTGGGGAAATCACTATTCTTTTATAATACTTACAATAAGAATACTTTTTGAGATATTGGTCAAAAGAATTATAAATGAAGACAGTATCTCAGTTAGCCTCTTTTTTTATTTTTATTTTATTTATTTATTTTTACTTTGGGAACAAATCAGATTCTACATTGTAGTGACTTCTATGGAGACAAAGTTGGGTTAACAAAGACAAAAATGGTTATGGATGCTTAAGAGACTTTTAAAATATTTAAAATAGCTCAAAATGAAAATATAAATTTACAAAATCTATTGGTGTGCTCAGACATAAAGCATCACTTTCTTATGTATTACTATGACAATTCAAAATAGATTAAATATGATTAACATACCAACTAAGAGTAAACAGAGGTTCAGTTTCTGAGTAATCTAAATAGTATATATTCTGTTGAAATTGAAATTGTAATGTGATTCCACATTTCCTGGCTTTTCTTTTACTACAATTTTAAACATACAAATTAACAATTCATCATGACATTTGCACACATACATACACACTCATGTGCATGCACATACACACACACACACACACACACACACACACACACACACACACACACATCCTGTAACTTTGCTGTTATCTGTGCTTCCTTCATTACTGTTCTGGTCCCTTTGGAATAGCACTCTTTCTCATCAAGGCTAATGTCTATTCTCTATTGTGATTTTTAAGATCAAAGCAATAGAATCCTTCTCAATAATTCACCAGCAGCTTATATATTCCCACATGTTTTATTTCTCCAATAATGTTTTTATTCACTTTACATTCTGATGATAGCCCTCCCAGCCATTCTCCTCCTAGTCCCACCATTACAAATCTCTCTCCCCATTGCCCTCTCCCCTTCTCTTCAGAGAAGTAGGAGCTCCCTTGGGTACCATCCACCCTGGGAATAGCTATCCACCTCCAGTGATATTGTATTGAAATCAGAGAAAGTTTCTTTCAAATAATCTGAAATCAGTTTTGAAATACTGCATCATGTCTTCAACTCAAACTATATTCTGCCTCCTACCAGTTTCTCAACCTCAGAAAAGTTATGTGTTGCCTCTAGATATTGAGTTCTCATATATAGAAAATAGTTGCATCCCTATTTTCCTTTCTCCTTCATTCTCTTGAGTTCATATGAGGTCTCCAAAGTATTGATTTTAAGTAACAATGTTAGTGAGTTGTTTAACAATTATAATAAATATAAATAACTCAAAAACTTTTGTTCATAGCCTTCACAAACAATGCTTGGTTTCTGAAACATAAGCCATCATTTGCTTTAACAAGATCCTATTAATCTGTTCATAACTGATTTTGACCAACATTGGTATTTAATCAAAGGTACACATTTTTATACAATGTATTTTAGAAGATAAATGGCCAACGATGTATTTAGTAAAAGGATAATTCCAAACAGGGGTACTCCATTTCAGAGGGTGATTAGTAGAACAAAGTGCTTCTTTTTCCTCCTGCAGTTGGAAAGGGAAAGGAAGGAAGACAAAAAATATTAAATTAAGCTTAGTCATGAATATTAGAGTTAAATGATATCCATGGAGTAGAAGCATAATTCAAGAAGATAACAAATGATATGTACATCATTTCAATATCCAAGCAAACACAACTTAACTGAAATATTTAAACTTTTCCTTAATATCAGTATATTAAAAAATATAGTCTCATAACTGACAGACTGGATCCATAAAGAGGACCCAGCATTTTGCTGCATTCAGGAAACACACTTCCATGATAAAGACAAACACAACCTCAGAGGAAAGGCCTGGAAAACAATTTTCCAGGCAAACGGTCCCAAGAAACAGGCTGGAGTAGCCATTCTAATATCAGATAAAATTACTTTCACCCAAAAGTCATCAAAAAAGATAAGGAAGGACACTTCATACTCATCAAAGGAAAAATCTACCAAGAAGAACTCTCAATTCTAAACATCTATGCTCCAAATGCAAGAGCACCCACATTCATAAAAGAAACCTTAATAAAGCTCAAAGCACACATTGCACCTCACACAATAATAGTAGGAGACTTCAACACTCCACTATCATCAAGGGACAGATCTTGGAATCACAAACTAAACAGAGATACAGTGAAACTAATAGATGTTATGAACCAAATGGATTTAACAGATATCTATAGAACATTTCATCCTAAATCAAAAGAATATACCTTCTTCTCAGCACCTCATGGTACCTTCTCCAAAATTGACCACATAATTGGTCACAAAACAAACCTCCACAGATACAAGAAAATTGAAATAATCCCATGCCTCCTATCAGATCACTATGGTTTAAGGCTGGTCTTCAATAGCAACAATAACAACAGAAAGCCCACATACACGTGGAAGCTGAACAATGCTCTATTCAGTGACAACTTGATCAAGAAAGAAATAAAGAAAGAAATTAAAGACTTCCTAGAATTTAATGAAAATTAAAGTACAACATACCCAAACTTATGGGACACATTGAAAGCAGTGTGAAGAGGAAAACTCATGGCTTTGAGTGCCACCAAAAGAAACTGGAGAGAGCATACACCAGCAGCTTAACAGCACACCTGAAAGCCCTAGAACAAAAAGAAGCTAATACTCCAAAGAGGAGTAGAAGGCAGGAAATAATCAAACTCAGGGCTGAAATCAACCAAGTAGAAACAAAAAGAACTATACAAAGAATCAACAAAACCAGGAGTTGGTTCTTTGAGAAAATCAACAATAAACCCTTAGCCAGACTAACCAGAGGGCACAGAGACAGAATCCAAATTAACAAAATTAGAAATGAAAAGGGAAACATAAAAACAGATTCCAAGGAAATTCAAAAAATCATCAGATCCTACTACAAAAGCCTATACTCAACAAAACTGCAAAAACTGGATGAAATGTACAATTTTCTAGACAGGTATCAAATACCAAAGTTAAGTCATGATCAGACAAACCATCTAAACAGTCCCATAATGCCTAAAGAAACAGAAGTAGTCATTAAAAGTCTCCCAACCAAAAAAGGCCCAGGACCAGATGGATTCACTGCAGAATTCTGTCAGACCTTCAAAGAAGACCTAATACCAATACTCTTCAATCTATTCCACAAAATAGAAACAGAAGGAACACTACCCAATTCCTTCTATGAGGCCACAATCACACTGATACCAAAACCTCACAAAGACCCAACAAAGAAAGAAAACGTCAGGCCAATTTCCCTTATGAATATCGATGCAAAAATACTCAATAAATTTCTCGCAAACCGAATCCACGAACACATCAAAACGATCATTTATCATGATCAAGTAGGCTTCATCCCAGGGATGCAGGAATGGTTCAATACCCGGAAATCCATCAATGTAATTCACTACATAAACAAACTCAAACAAACAAAAAAAAAAAACACATGGTCATTTCATTAGATGCTGAAAAAGCATTTGACAAAATTCAACATCCCTTCATGATAAAAGTCTTGGAAAGATCAGGAATTCAAGGCCCATACCTAAACATAGTAAAAACAATATACAGCAAACCAGTAGCCAACATCAAACTAAATGGAGAGAAACTCGAAGCAACCCCACTAAAATCAGGGACTAAACAAGGCTGCCCTCTCTCTCCCTATCTATTCAATATAGTAATTGAAGTTCTAGCTAGAGCAATTAGACAACAAAAAGAGGTCAAAGGGATACAAATAGGTAAGGAAGAAATCAAATTATCACTATTTCCAGATGATA
>CM052705.1:48310673-48353173 GCA_028551405.1 Uromys caudimaculatus
AGGACCCAGCTATACCTCTCCTGGGCATATACCCAGAAGATGCTCTAACATGTAATAAAGACACATGCTCCACTCTGTTCATAGCAGCCATATTTATAATAGCCAGAAGCTGGAAACAACCCAGAT
Source organism: Uromys caudimaculatus (assembly GCA_028551405.1). Lineage (NCBI taxonomy): Eukaryota > Metazoa > Chordata > Mammalia > Rodentia > Muridae > Uromys > Uromys caudimaculatus. Next base: position 48,310,800 of record CM052705.1, read on the forward strand.
GTTCCTCATCAGAGGAATGGATACAGAAAATGTGGTACATTTACACAATGGAGTACTACTCAGCTATAAAAAACAATGACTTAATGAAATTCGCAGGCAAATGGATATAACTTGAAAATATCATCCTGAGCGAGGTAACCCAGTCACAAAAGAATGAACATGTTATGTACTCACTGATAAGTGGATATTAGCCCAAAAGTTCAGAATGCCCAAGTTTCACTTTACAGTAACTGCTGGCCTGAGAGTGAGGTCCCAGATGGAGGAGTTGGAGAAAGGTCTGAAGGAGCTGAGGGAGTTTGCAGCCCCATGGAGGGAGCAACAGCGTCAATGGACCTGACCCCTCCACCCCCACCAACCAAAGAATACACATCTATGAACCCATGCCACACATGTGGCAGAGGGTGGTCTCATTGGCCATCAGGGAGAGGAGAGGCCCTCGGGCTTGAGGGTGTTAAAGGCCCCAGTAAAGGGGAATGTCAAGGTGGGCAAAGGGAATGGGTGGGTGGGTGGGTGAGAGGTGGAATTCCCTCATAGAGGTGGGGGAGGGGGAGGTGATAGGGGGTTTCCAATGAGGAGACCTAGAAAAGGGGAAACATTGGAGATGTAAATAAAGTATCAAAAATAAATAAATAAATAAATAAATAAATTTTAAAAAAATATAGTGCCATGTAGAGTGTGGAAAGAGAGAGAGATAGCTGGATGCCAGAGAGATTTCAGATAGAGCAATAAGAATGAGAAATAAGAAATGGTATGTATTTCAGATGTTAATAATTATTTATTAAGACTGGCCAATAGATGCATTGTGGAAGTATTAGACAGTTTAGAGATAATGTTGAGGTAAACAAGTGGAGATGAAGGCAGAGAAATCAGGAGACTCCTTAAGTGAGCTCCGCAAAATGACAGATTAGGAAGTTTTAGCATTTAGCTCTTCATATAACAATCATTTTCACTAATCATCTGCATATAAATGTATTTTCTTCACAAGAGTAGAGCAACCCAAATGATAGCTTCTAATGATTCAGAGGGACATAAACAGAAAAAAAGTGATTCATTGAAGAGGACAGGAAGCATATTCTTTACTACTCACATATGCCCTTCTTATGGTTTATCTAGCATATCAGAGAGTAGCAAATTCTCTACATATGAAAGAAGAATATAAAGGGTAAACATTTACCATGGACACTAGAAACTCTCATCCAATTAAATATGGTCCTAGACTAGCTTACACACATCCACATTCCAAGATAGTTTTGATAGACCCAAATCATGGAACTGCTCTGGGGTTAGATAATCCACAGACCAGATTCTAAGATCACTACTATTATCATTTTTGTCAACCTTACTTCTGTGAAAGCAGTTTACCTGGTGACAGGCTACCCACTCACTGAGCCAGGATGACAGATAACTCTATTGAGTGCCTGCTTAGGCATGAAATTTGCTGACCAGTTGGTTTATACAAAATCTCTGAAGAGGTTAATGTGAGAAGAATGTTTCTTGCCAAAGTGTCTATCAAGAAGATGGAATATAGTGTCTTCAAATGATAAAACATCAAAGCAAAACTTCAATCATCACAACTTATCAAGGAAAAGTGATGCAAACAGTAACAAAATAGGTAACTAATCCTAAGGAAACCAACATGCATCAACCACCTGACAAAAAGTTCAAATATTCATCTTTTTTAAAAAATTTTGTATGTGTGAGTGTTTTGACCATGTACCATTGCCCAAGAAGCCAGAAGTGAGTGTTAGACCCTCTAGAACTAAAGTTACATATGGTTGTGAGTAGCCATGTAGATTCTAGGAACCAAGCCCAGGTCCTCTAGAATGGCAATTAGTGTTCTTAATTGCTGAGACATCTCTCTACCTACAAATCTTAAAGAAGCTAAATGGATAGAATTCAATACAAGATTTAATCAATCAGAAGAGGAAACTTAGTGACTTCAAAGAAAGATCATTTGTAGGAGAAATAAATAATAAAACAATGAGAATAAAATCTGTAAGCCTTATAGGACAATATCATGCAAAAGAAAAAGTTGGGAAAATTTAATGAAGGAATATTGCAAGAAAATTGGACATAAGATTTGTTAAACACAATGGTAGAAAACTTTCCAAGTGATATCCATGAAGAACAAAGATTCTCAAATAAACTAAACATACAACAAGCAAATGAACAAATAACTCCACAGATTCACATACTAAACAAAAGATAATTATAAGAACTTTAAAAGCAGCAATAGAGAAGTAAATTATTCCAGAATAGAAAATCCCCAAAGACCATCCACAGATTTCACAACAAAAATTTTCTGTCTGACAGACAGAATATGCATTAAAAGTAATGAAAGAAAGATAAAAGCATAATAACTAGCAATGCTGTCCTTCAAAAAAGAAAGAAAGATAAAGACTTCCTAATACAAATGGATGCAGAGGGAATTGATTGCCACATGGTCTGCCATATAATAAATGCTAAGTGAAGTTATTTAAAGCATAAGCATGCTAACATCTAATACAACGTATCGTATGAGAGTACAAAGAATATCACTGTAAAGCAAGAATGCAGTTAATTTAACATAGAGAAAATGTTGATACTCAGAATATCTCCAAAACTTAACAATAAGAAAACAAAAAAATCAGTTTTTAAAATAGAAATAAAAAATAAAAGCAAGAAGATTGTGTCATGTATGACAGTATGTGTGAATTTGGATGATGTCTACGAAATGAATCAGCCTATCATCAAGACAGAAATGATGCTGGAACTTCCTTGATTGTGGCATTAAAAATGACCTAATATCTAGAATTAGAAATTGAAAGGTTCATGCCAGTACAGTGATTCAGATTCAGTTCTGAAAATCACTGTGGGCTACAGGCATTATGAAAGAAATAACAATGTACATTAATATAATTAATGATAGTGACCAATTTGAAAATTTCTAGAAAAACAGTTTGTTCATATTCATATCATGTACAAATATGATACTATGAGAAATGATGTAATTAACTTGACTGAACCTGTTTTAATGTACATGCATATTCAGGGGACAACTTAAAGGATTAATTTGTGAACCATATCTCCTAAATTATTTTGAATTCCTTAGCTAGAAAAGATAGAAATAATTTAAAATTTTATTTAATTTTTTGTTGGATGTAATATTTTTACATGATGGATAAATAGTGAATTACAATATTGTCAACACAGCAGATGAGTTTAGATATTTTCAACATAGTCATAAAGATTGCCTGAATGGTTGCAAAGGTAGGTTCACCTATGTACATTAATGTCATGTTGTTTGGTCCCCACTTATCAGCTGTGTGACATTCTGTTCTTAGTATCATTAGCCATAAAAGGCATTCACTTTAAAGCACATAATGTAAGGTTATTGTCAAGATTACACATGAAATAGAAAACAGCTCGAATGGAATCTTTTTGTTTTGTTTTAAACATCTTTGCTGTGTTGCACTTACTGACATGAAATCTTACTACATCCTACATCCTCAGTTTCCTTGGGAGTTGGAATTACAGGTGGATGCTATCATATTGAGGTAATAATCATTTCAGTGAAGATTTATGGACTTATTAAATGCAGGGACAAGAATTAAGTTTTCAGATTTACTGAGAGAATAACAATACTGTTAAGAAGTAACAAATTTTTCATTTATCAGATTAAACAATATGTTGATTGAAATATTTTGTCTCTGAATTAAGTGTGTGAAACTCAGTGTGCCTCAACAATGATTCAAAAGGCATTCTTGAACACATTTGGTTTAGAGCAATGGTTCTTAACCTTCCTAATGATGCAACCCTTTAATAAAGTTCCTCCTGTTAGGGTGTTCCCAACCATAAAGCATTTACATAGTTACTTCATAACTGTAATTTTACTACTCTTATGAATCATAATGTGATATCTTATATGCATATATATATATATATATATATATATATATATATATATATATATATATATATATATATATATATATACACCTTCTATCCCTCCCTGAATTCTTCTCAGAACCTTCTCCACTTCTCTAGCAACTCCCCCTCCTCTTCCTGATCTCCCTCTTCCTCTTTCTCCTTCTACTACTCCTTCTCCTCCTTTTCTTCCCCATTCAGTCTCTCGAACTACTGAGTCTAGTTTGGTTGACTTCTCATGGTCATGAGGACTACATGGAATGTAGAAATTACACCAAGAAGATACTGACTATCTTAGTCAGTACTTAGTTGTACTTATTTCTGTACAAACATCATGACCAAGATGCAAGTTGGGGAGGAAAGAGTTTATTGGGCTTACACTTCCATGCTGCTGTTCATCATGAAAGGAAGTCAGGACTGGAACTCAAGCAGGTCAAGGAGCAAGAGCTGATGCAGAAGTCATGGAGGAATGCTGTTTACTGGCTTGCTTGCTTCTCCTGCCTTGCTCAGCTGACTTTCTTATAGAGCCCAAGACTACCAGCCCACAGATGGTACCACTCACTAGGGGCCCTCCCCCCTTGATCACTAATTGAGAAAATGCCTTACAGCTGGATCTCATGGAGGCATTTTCTCAACTGAAACTCCTTTCTCTGTGATAACTCCAGCTTGTGTCAAGTTGACACACAAAACTAGCCAGTACCCTGATATCCCTTCACCCAACAGAAATCAAATGCCTATTGCTCCTCAGCTAGGAGTGGGACTTCATGCCTTCATGCCCACCTCTTCTTCTCTATGATAGGACTTAGTCTTGCTTGAAATTGTGCAAATCTCGAGCATGCTGTCCTGAACTCTGTAAGTTCTTATGAACATCTGCCTTGTATCTGCAAACCACTATTTTCTCAAAGTGGAAATGCTACATCTGTCTCTTAAAATCTTTCTGTTTCCTCTTCTGCATAGATCCATGAGCCTTGAGAGCAAGCGTGCAATTTAGATATCCCTTCTTGCATTTAAAATTCCAATTTCTCTTTGTCTTTAAAACTTGATCATCTGTGGGTTTCTGTGTTAATTCTGCAAGAAGGAACTTCTCTGACAATGGTTGACCTATGCACTTGACCTGTATCTCTAACAATATATTATTAGGGGTCATTTTATTATTACATTCTTCTAGGAGAATAACAGTAGTAAGCTTCAGAGGCTCCAGGGTTAAGCTAAATTGTACACCATATTGTTGAAGACACCACAACTTAGAATACTCAACTTGGTAGGACTGACCTGACGACCCAGAATACTCTTCACTGACTACTCATTCTTCTAGTACCAGAAGGTGCTATTTGGGCTGCCAAGAAAGAAAACAACCAATAGTTATATGTTGTATAAATTCTACAAATAACAATGATCTTCCCAACAGGATATACCCAGTGCAATAGTGTGATACTATTTATCTTTTATCTTGGTGGTAAACTATAGTTTTCCGGTTGCACATAAATAAGCCAGTGCAATAGGAGGGAATTTATGCCGGGTCCCATAAACCTAGCCAACTAACTATGGCTGGATAGGTCAGAAATTCTAGGGGAGAACCTTCTACTGCCCCTTTGCTACAGCAGTGTAATTCTAAATATTTACCCTTATATTCACAGATAAGTGCAGCTCTTACCCCTCAGCAAGAAGTTTCTTTTTGCAGCAGATAGAACAACTACAGAGATACAACTGGTTCAAATGCAAAGAATAGATGGTCAGTGGGTGTACACCTCAGATGATACATCTACAAAGCAATCCCTACACTTAAGGCTCAGAGAAGACTGTGAAAAGGAACTCAGAATGATTATAAGAACCAGAGAGGTAACAGTGTATAATATGATTGCTTAAACAAGACTTGCATCAAGATTATACCAGGTTCCATGACAATACAGATTGGGGCATTTATAAGGCCCTACCCATAAATCAAGAGCTACAGGTAATTGGTGGCTGTTGAGAGAGGGGGAATTATTTTTCTCCAGGAGTAAAACCCCCGAATAGCTTATTTAATCTTGTCAACTCTAAACATATATACATCGGAGTAGAATTGAATAACTCAGAAAAGAAAAGGTTTGTGTGTGTGTGAGCGTGTGTGTGCATTTGAATGTACATCTAATTCTAATAATAATTAACGGAGATTATACAGTTAAAGAGTAGAGTGGCACAAAGGAATTTGGAGGGGAGGATGGGGTGGACATGAGCTAAATACGGTTGTAATGTACTACAATCTCAAAAAAAATGTAAAAACGAAATGAAATCTCAAAGCTTTACTGCCCATCTGTCTCTAGGCAATCCAGACTCTCTGGCTATCCTGCTTCTCACCAACAGTTCTGCCCCACACTCAACTTCTTTGAACTCCTTCTCCACATAGGGAGTACAAGTTCTGTTTCACTCTCCCCATCAACCAGCTTCAGAGTTGGAAGTCCCGGGGATAGAGCATGGTAGTGTCAATTCATTCACATCACTTTATCAGGCAAATTCTGGCAAGATTTATACAACCTCAAAGCAATAACATTTTCACTTAAAAAAAAATCTCTTCGATATATTTTTTCTTTTCCTACCTCTAAAAGTCTGAAGAAAGATAAAATTCCTCTAAAGTCATTGTAGCTGAAATTGCCTGTAAATTATTTTTAACTTATTTACATTCAATTCCTAGAGCAATTTTCTAAAACATTAGCCTCTCTATCTACCCTTCCCATCTCCAATCTTCATTCTGTCACCTCTGTTAACTGTTGTGTGGATGCTTACTATTTACATAAAGTCCAAATCCCAAACATTTACAGCATTTCAAGGAAACCCAGAAGGCTTCGTGCTCTTCTGATTTTTTTTAAAGCTTTCATATACTTGGCTGCAGCTCATATATATTAACTGCTGCTGACACTTCTATTGAATTTAGAAGCACTAACATCATCTTCAGTTATTATTATTGACTTGGAGGTTAGGAAGAATATAGTTGAATTTAAGAACTATAACCCTGCTCTGGGGTCACCAATTAAATTTTATGACTTACTTTATGAAAAGTTGGAGTCAAAAGAGGTAGAGAATAACTTTTTCTCCCTTCTGGTTGCAATATAATTTATGAACAACCATCAGGATTTGCTCAAAGTATTGCCACAATGTAAGAGATTGCTTTGATGGACCTGGGCGGCAGTGCTGGATGAAATCTGACCTAGATTTGCAAGAGAAGCAGGTCTCCCAGCTCTCTGCTCCTTCCCAGACAAACAGTGTTCCAATTCTCAAGCACAGAAAGCAGTCAAGATAAGTGACCTTTCCTGTGAATGACATTCGCTAAGCCACAATTGACAGAGAATTACCTCTCACCTTGCAGAAAGTCACACTTGAGGTTATCTTTGGGACAGTGTAAGGACTGGTACTCTCCTGTTTCCTTGCTCTATTAGGCATTTCCCTCTGAGGGATATAGTCATCCAGCATATGCTCTGCTCCCATAACTGAAAGAGGCCACCCCCCCCACTAAAGATCAACGATGGAAACCACAAGAAACTTGTGGCTGTGGGAGAGAATTGCCAGCCTGAAGGCGAGTCAGGGACTGAGGGAATCAGATGAAAGTCTAAAGGTTTTGCCCTCATCTGTCTAACAAATAGGAATCAAATGATGCTCATTTGCCACACATGGGCCTCTTTATGGAGATGTTATTATGTATTTAAATCACTGCAGGTAATCTTGTATCAATTTCATCTAAAAATAATTCACTGTAATGTGTTTCCTTTTATTAAACATTAACTTGTAATTATTCCTAATATATCTGTAAGATTGTTGGTGTTTCTCAATATCTTCCCTAGCACATTGCATGTTTCATCTGTAATGCTTTGTGCACTCTGTGATTGGGTCTTTATATGTGTTTTCCTGTTATATTCATATGTTCTTGTTAGTTCAGGCAAATACATTTTCTTATTTGTTTTAATTCTTTTTCTACCTTTATGGCAAATCCTCTATGTTATAACCAAAAATATTAATACATTTAATTGAATAATGTCTTTCTGACTTATTTCTGTTCTCACAAGCTACTTTTAAGTCAACTTGTATGCATAGAGTTTTGTAACAAGCATAAGTGTGATACAATGATATTTATGTGTCCTTGTCATACAAAGTTCTAAGATTTGAGTTCAGTGATATATTTTCATATTTAATTGCACTAATATAGATTCCTTCTTCAGATGATCTAAGTAGGTCTGGATTTTAATAACATTCATAGAATCAAGGCCAAAATTAGGAGAAGTGAAAAGTAACAGTCTTCAGAAAGGGGCTAGAGAGCTGGCTTAGCAAGTAAGAGTACTTGGAAATCTGGCAGAAACTCTGAGCTTATTTCCCAGCATCCATAGTTGGTGACTCACAAATGCTCTACACATTTAATTAATGTTGAGAAAGGCTAGGTCTATATCAGACTCTAATTGACTTCTAGAATAATTCTTGAGAATACTTGAATTTACAAGCATTAGAGGGCATATGTAAGTGAGAGTCAGACAAGAAGACAGAACAGAATGAGAAGTTAGGTTATGTATATGGCCACAGCTAAATTAAAAGGTGAGAGCCCCTCTCTAAAAGGTTCTTGGTGTGTGTCGCTCTCAGTTTTTGTAGATTCATTAAGAGGTACCTATAAAAATTTTCAAAAACCTCTAAGGATGACTATGAAAGCATTAATCTGTCTAATCCTTGCTGTCTCTTGGATTATTAAGTTAATGAAAGAGCATTAAAGAGTAAGATATCAGAGTATGAAAGTAGCCTCTTGTTGCCAGTTGTTGTATTTCTCTCATATTGGTAAGCAAGAAATGCAAATGCAAGAGATTTGTGGCTTTTGCAGAATTTCTTTATCTGTGTAAGGGAACCACGGGTAATGAGCTTTCCCAGAATTTCAAATTAGGGAACTTGGAACAAGGAGGTAGTTTGTTTCTCTTAAGGAGTCATCATACAACCTAGTGACAGAACAATACCAATCAGGAAGCTGGAGTTCAAATTTGGAGACCCCAAGATGACAGGACCAAAGTAAAATAATTTTACTCTTTATTGATAATATGATGACAGCTTAGTGAATCCAAGGATAACTTACAAAATTATTGTATGTTTGGACTTAAAGCGATAGATCAGCTAGAACATGAGTTAGATAAACAAAGCCCAGTACAAATGACTTAGGGTTGTAATATGAGCACTGGGGAGACAAAGACAGACAAGACTTGGGCTCATTGACCATCCAACCTAGTCTACCTGGTGGTCTCCAAGCCAGGGAGAGAATTTCACTCAAAAACAAACAAACAAATAAACACAAAGGTAGATGGCACCTGGAGAATAACACCTGAGCTTTCCCTCTGGCCGCTATACCCATGCACAAGTACTTTCATGCGCTTATCTACATTTAAGCACACATATATACACAAACCATAATTATGCAAGTGTTTAATATTAGCATTTCTTGATTACTCTGATCAAAGCAAATGGATTTTAAAAATTCTCATTTTTTAAAAAATCCTGCAAAGTTAACTCATAAAATTTTACATGGAACCAAGGCATTGGAAAATTTTGTGGGTTTTTGTTTTTGCTTAGTTTGGTTTGGTTTGTAAGTCAGAAAATGTGGAAAGAAATTGTCAGAGAAGCATATTAATGAAGATTACTTGGTAAATATTATTTCTGGTCAATGATCAAGTGTCATTGGTGGTGTGTAATTGTTAAGGAAAAATATAGAATGAACATATATCCACAGAAAGGGCTAAAATATTTTCTGACAGAGGCCTATAAATGGTAAGTTGGTAAGGTCATATCTTTATGAACTTATCTTTAAATTATGATTTTTTATTGAAAATAATTTCTTCTCTCATAAAAGGTATAATTATAGTTTCCCATCACTCTACTCCTTCTAATCCACCCCCACTTCTCCTTCCCTCCCCTCTGGATCCATTCCCTTTCTATCTCTTAATAGAAAAGAATGGTAGAAAACAGTAACCCAAATAGGAAGAAAAAGGTCCCAAGAGCAGAAAAATAGAGTTAACAATATCTTTGACAACTGCATTACAAACCCATAATACCAATAATAATTAGGGAAGTTATACAAATATACCATCCTCATAATGCTGATTCAGCCTTATTTTGAAACATGTTCAATCTCAAAAGGTTAGGTGGAGGTTTTGGCATTTAATAAAATAACTAGTAATATTCTAAATCTTAGAAATCCTTTAGATATTACAAAACCAATAAATACAAATCTCTAACTATTTATGATGTTACCAGTACTCTAAACTTAACCAACACTTGACAGTAAAATGTAGACTTTGTGTCATTTTTGTTATTATAATTTACTTATGAAATTTTAATTTATTTTGCATTTTGATATTACTGGAGGTTGAATTTGAAGAAAGAACACTACAGTTGCTTTGGGGTGGGTCTTTATGTTTTTGATATTTAAAAGGGTTACTGAACAAGTTGACAACTATCTGAAAAGATGAAAGTAACAATTACTTTAGATATACGAAGGTTTACAAAGCAACAGAAATCATAATCTGAATACATCAGAATATACATATGTCTTAATTTTGATGCTTTGAACTGGCTTTAAATACCTTTAAGTGACTTTCTAAAAACAAATTTAAAGGGGGTTTAGACACAGTCAAGCATGTTGTATTAGACACTTAAGAAACAATACAGTTTGGGGACACCCAGATATTGACAACCTGGGATGTACATAGAGCTTCATAGAAGGCAGGGACTTCTTGATTTATAAGAGAAGGGTTTCATGATAGAATACTGGACTTTAATTATTAACAGTGGTTTTTTTGTTGTTGTTGTTTTGGCTTGGTTTGGTTTGGGACACAAAGCTGACTTAGAATCACATACCAAGCTATGCTCATATGATCTAATCTTCCCCAAATGAATCTTAGCTCATTGGTCTGCACAAAGTCTAGTCCAGCTTTATTTGGTGGGTTTTTTCCTGGCACACACAAGTCTAGAGTCCTATCAAGTAAATATATCTTTAGGCTCAGAGATCCATTGACCTTTTTACCTTGCATATCAATGTACTTTATCTTTTTTTTGTGAAAACTTAAAATGAAAATTCTAATTTTCTACTTTGAAAGATGAGGCAGCATAATGAGTGAGCAAGCATGATAAAATTGTCAAGGTAAGGAATCACTATGACTGTGTCACTTGAAATTCTGGTATTAAAATGCAGCAAACAGAAAATTGCACAAGGCAATTTGCCACAGAAAGATTGAACAATAGTGAGCTATTCCAGAAAACACTGCTTAGATTCCATTCACCCAAAGTTTCAAATTCATCATACCTATGAGCCTCAAAAGTTTCCTGAATGCATGTTAGCATTTTTAAAACCTTTTGAAAGAAGCAATAATGTTCATAGAAATGTAAAAACATGATGTTCTTAGGGCTCTTTCTTTTTTATAAGCTCTGTACCCCTGTCTTGGTTTTATTGCCAAAACAACCCATGGAAACAAAAGATGCAGAAAAGATATGAAAGGAAGTAATGGCTGCCGAGCAGTTATCCTGTAGATGAATAATAGACACGGGCATAAACAGATGCAGGCAAAGCACCGATACAAACTGAATGAGAGGAAGCACACAGCAAAAGCATCTAGAATTAGGCACTGGGACTTGGCATTCCTCTCCCCCTTGGAAGATGTTTTGTTTCTGACAAAACAAAAGTCTCTTTGGTGATAAAGTCTTGTCTCTAGGAACTCAAAAGTCTCTTGACAAATAAAAATAAAGCGATATTTAATACTTCATTATAAGGTAAAGTCTAAAATTAAATTTAAGACAAAGCTTGTTAATTTTCTAAGATGGTATTCCTTTGATATTTCAATAAGTATAAAATGTAACAACCAAGCTCACACAGGATTAGTACATAGCATCTTAGTTGCTTTTGTAGTGTGTGTTCTAAAAATCCCCCATACTACAGTGATGAGGTGAACTCACTCAAATCAGTATTTACATTCTGAGACTGAGTAATAACTGATTTTATAGTAGTAGGGCTAGCTGTGTGCCTACCATGCACACTTCACATGAATTCTTCTTTTCATGTGATACAAATTCTTTGACTAGCATAATAATTTAAGAGCTGTTAAACTTAACCACATCTGACTGTCAAGTGTTTCAACTTCCATTTGTTTCAAATGACACAGTAAATGATATAACTGCAATACAACTGAACATATTTTAAGTGATGTTTCAAAAGAGAGAATAAGATTAAGCATAAACAATATTAAGAACATTATAATCCAAACTGAATACTCAGGTAAGTATGTATCACTGATTTATTGGTTTTCCATCCGTTAAGAAATTAAGAAAATTAGAAGTCAATATAATATTACTTAAGGAAGCAAATAAATTGAAAATTGACTGTGATAAATATAACCTTAATACTTAACTGGCAAAGTAGGTATAGTTCTAACTACTGGTTGTCATATTTGTATGTCTATATCTGAATGTGGGAGACTGGGTGAATATATGTGAAAATATATACACTTATTCCTGCTTTTTTCTACTTTTCTTTTATTGTAAATAGATTTTTTCATTCAATATAGTCAGGTTTCCCCTCCCCCAACTGCTCCAAGATTCTCCCCACCTCCTCTGCCATCCAAATCCACAGCCTTTCTGTCTCTCCTTTACAATTAAACAGGTATCTAAAGAATAATAACAAATAAAATAAAGTAAGATTTAAAAAAAACCAAACAAATTTGAATAGGACAAAACAAACAAACAGAAAAAAAGGAGATTGTTTCTTTGGTGTCCGATTGGCTCTTATATTCTTTGACTCCTCTTCATGATTTCCAAAGCTCATGGGGGAGGGATTTGAAGGAGACATTTTATTTAGGACTGAGCAAATATTTCATGGTCTAAGTTTCTCTGTACATGGACTAGGTATGGGTCTGTGTTTAGTTTCCCTCTACTGAAGGAGAAAGCTGAGCATAGAGATGATCTGTGAATATACCCCAGTCACTCATTTTATTAGTACATTCCTTTGGGAGAACAGTAAGATTTGGCTTCCCTTTAGGTCTCTGGCATATCCTCTCTAGTCTCAGGCTCTTAGAAGAATTAGGTATGGTTTCCATCTTAGGAAGTGGGCCTTATAAATATCAGGTATTGGTCAGTTACTCCCACAAGCTTTGTATCAGTTTCTACTAGCACATATTTCAAGCAGGCGTTCATTGTAGAATAAAGGGCTTGTAACTTGGTTGTTTACATGTTGAGGTCTTTTTATTCTTTTGCAGCTGAGTTTTGTGATTTAATTAATTGCTAGTATTACTGAAATAAGAATTAATCTAACCTGCGTGTGACATAATTGGCTTTTTTTTGTTTTTATGACTATGTCAGAAAAGAGAAATTCATAATTAATTATTCTTTCCTGCTATGCAATTCATAGTTGGCAACAGGTAATAGTCTTGAAGTATTAAAAAATAATTGATTCATTATTCTATTTTTTACAAATAAGGATATACCACCATTTCTAAAGTCCATGATTAAAATTATAGTATTATGTTATATCATCAGTTGCATGAAATCTTGGTTCTCATTGAGAACAAAACCATGTAACAAAATATTTGCTGTTTTATTTCTTTTCATTTTTCTCCTCCTGGCACTCTTGCAAACACCCTGTCCTGCAGGATGTTAATATAAAAAAGTCACTGGTTTCTCTTAACTGTGCTATTGTTTCCCCAAGTTCAGAAAAATAACAGTTTATTGGGGTTTTTCCTTCCATAATTAACCATTTTCTTCATTTCCTGTAAAAACTGATCTGTCTTTGTTGCTTGATTCAGAAGGCCTTCACTGTTGGATGACCTTTGGGTTGACACTTTGATCACAACAATTTTATTTCATTTAATTAATCATTTTCAATGTTAAGGATCCCTTTAAGTAAAAGCTGTAATTTGAAAAGTCTAATTGAATGGTAGATATATCATTTTATGCTATCTTCAAATATTGTATTAAATTAAATATTATTCATTAATATTTGATAAAAACATCTTAAAATAAAGTGGCTCATTTTTATTGTTTTTGAAACTTTAATTTCAAGTAGCATACCCTGAGATTTTAGTGTGTGTGTGTGTGTGTGTGTGTGTGTGTGTGTGTTTAAGTAGCTATGTGTAGGTGTTTGTGTGTACATGTATGTGTATGTTAGTGTTTGTGCTTGTGTGTGTGCATTCATGTGTGTGCATGTGTGTACTGTATGTGAATGTGTGTGCAGTATGCAGCGTATTCATATAAATTACATACATAGGAGGTAAAAAATCACCCCAGAAGTGTGGTTTACTATTTATGCATATCATGTTTATGCTGCCACAAATGTTTATAGCCTCACATAATAGGCAAATTATCTTCAGGAAGCTAAACATTAATACACAGCCTAAGTATGCAAAGATAGACTTACTTTTTAGAGAAGTTAAAGCAGATTTAGATGAATAAAATTAGTCTCCATTTTCAACCACCCTTACCTGTCTGGTGGTATTTTACATCATGTATTTCCTGATTACACTTTCAGCAAATGGCATATACCATATAATGTTCTAACCTACTGTGTTATAAAAGTATATGAGCTGCTGATTCTCAGAGCAGTAATGATCAAATATTGGAATTCTGCCTTATAGATGAAATTTGATAAAATTGATATCCAGTTTTATCTCTTGCAATGAGGTTTCATTAACAAAGTCCTACTCTGTTGTACAGAATGACAGTTTAGTTTCTTAATATCAAATTCTTTTGCCTGTTCCAAGCAAAACAGATGGTTAAGATAATTATGATGGAAATGGCATGCTGAGAGAACCATTCATTCTTGGATTTTTCCTTTTTCTCATTTTAAATATAGTGAATAACACTGTGGTAGATTAGAGTCATACGCAGGGTTTCGTTGTTTTGTTTTGTTTTTCTGACTTTTAGGCCTTCTCTGAAAGATGAGCTTTGTAACTGAGATGAGGTAGTTAACACCGTGGTCTCAGTTTCTTGTATAAAATCAAGAGGTCTGGGGCTGGTTTACCCCAGTGCCCCTCCATCCAGGTACTCAGTAGGTAGAAAATAGGAAGGATTTCTGGAGGAGGAAAAGTCAGCCCTAATGAAAAGAAAATGGGGTTCCAGCAAAATCAAACCAAGTTACTTTTTTGTTGACCAAAAGAATTTTTATGCAAAAGGCATTTCAAATTAGTTTAAAACAGAGAGCAGAAATGAATCTGAAATGCCTACCGTATGCTTTTTCAGCACTTTCTAGCAATTATGACAATTTAGGTGGTTATGTAAATTACACAATTCTTGCAAAATGATATAATTATGAAATGTTGGGGCAGAAACAGAAAAGGAGTACATTGCTTTAAAGTGAATACTGAAACTATACAAGATTGGGAGTACATCCCTCCCCCTCAGTCACCTTTTAGAAGTCTCTTGAGATTGTATTCTTTCCAACAGAAAATGTCAACATAAAGGAACTGTCTGTGGTCATGAGCCATAGAAAAACCCAGAGAAGAAGGTAAAATACAATGAGAAGATTTTGAACTGTTTTTGTTACTGATTGGATTCAGATCATTAAATCTACATCTGCAAATATAACATAGCCATATACAATTATTTTCACAAATATTGTCATCATTCTTAGTAATTTATTTGACAAGTTGAAAGATTAAACCCTTGGAGAGACATTTGTGGCAAGTGTCTCACCTAGCATTGTGGGGCTCATGTTGTCAAGCATAAGGATTTGGGGAAGAAACAATATTTAATTGTAAAGACTGACTCAATAATTTAACAATAGTTAATAATCTTATGCTGCTTCTAACTCTTACAATCACTTTTGGGAAAAAGTATATAAAATCATTTTCCTTACCAATCTACCATAGTTGCCTTACCCCAACTGGCTGTCTAGTTAATGTGCAATGCTAAGAATATCTATAAATAACTGTGTTTGTGAAAAGGGGTAGAGAGCACTCTTTTTCTCTTTACTATTTGTGAAAACATGGTCATTTACCCATGCTTTTTCTCCTTGCTGGATAGTTTCATCTCAAAGAGACATAAAAGTTAAACACATAGCCAGAGGTTTGTAGCCTGCAGACACTCTTACTGGCCTGTCAAACAGCACCCAACACAAAGAAAACAATACAGCCTGGGCAGTTGGAGTCCTTTGGGGAACTTTAACGAGTACACTTCTTACTCTAATTTGGAGTTAAAATTTCCCTTGGCCGGCTTCTGTTCACATGTGAGCATATGTGAAGCAGAGTGGTCACAGAAGCCTTATTTCCAGCTTGCTTCTCCTCTCTGGGGGTTGAAGTGCAGTTGAAAGGCTTAGAAACTTTGAAGGGTTACTCCCCGAGCGACTTCTGCACATTGCACTAATCTACACTCCATTTCCAAAAGAATCAAGTGATATTTACCTCTTAAGGATGTAAATCATTTTAGTCTTTAAGACCGTTTCTTCCATCTACAAACACATTTATACTAATGTTCTTAATCAATCTTGGAAAACAGGTAGTTTATAGAAGTTCCTGGAATCTTCATTTCAATGCATACAAATTCATTCCTGTTCCTAGTTGACTTGCATGACCCCCTGTTGCAGCCCCTCCAGTGAGAGAGGACATATTATTATGTAATGTGGACCTCTGGATGGAGAAGATTCCCTACCTCCTTCTCCAAGCTAACCTTAGACTTGCTGTGACATCAAAAAAAAAAAAAAAAATCTAAAACTCAATTTAAGGACAAGAACAAAAGGCATTATTGGCATGAAATCTTGCTTTATAAAATATCAAATATAGGCACTCTTCCTTGGCTAATGTATAAAGCACAGTGAAAAAGAAAGAGAAACTTTTATAAGTTTCTTCAGACAGTCTCATAGGTCACAGACTTACGAGACAAGGGGGCAGAATTGTCCGAAATCACATATTTCCCCACCCTTTCCTTTCTATGGCCCTATTCTCCTCCCCAAAACTTGAGTACGTAGCTTAAGGCAATTCTGTGTTTACACATAAGCTTTCATTATCTTGTGGTCTCTTCATATGCTCCTCTATCTTCCAGTTCTAGTCAAGACACCTAAAGAAATGACTCGTCCTTTTCGTCCTTTTCTGTTACCAAAAAGGCAAACTAACAAGCATGGAAAATAAGCGTGAGTAGTCTTTGTGTGGCAAAAACAGAATGCCATTTTCAAGATGCCAATGGATGCTTCCTGTTGCTCTCTCTGTAGTCAGAGATCTTCAAAGCATTAGCGCTGTAAACTGCCATGTGAGGGCTTATGAATGTTCCTGCTGATGGGCTCAGGCCTTAAATTTGTCCTTAAAGCAGGCACTCCCATTACTCTGATACTGGCCAATTTACTGAGTATATTTTGATCTTTGTTGTTTTGAGATCAATAAAACCTAAACTAGTAAAATAATCAGGCAATGTACACTAAATAGTAAATTTCCTAACTAGCACATTTTCAATGTTTCTATTTTGAATCTATATAAACTTGATTCTCTATCTACCAAGTTAGAAATTTGGTTTGTCCAATTTTGGTGCTTGTTCCATCTGGGGAGGAAAGGATGGAATGATACAAGCATTTGGTCCACTCTAATGATCATCTTTTCTTTGCCTCAGAGTCTAGAACACACTGTACTAAAACAAATGTGTAGTTATCTGTTAATCATTGTGATTTCAGGTTGTGATGGGGGTTTTATCCCTGAGGGGATTGAAATCATATTTTCTGTCTCAAAAAGGTTGCCCCAACATTGGAAGAAAGGAATTTTGAGCAGTTGTTCATCTTAGAGCCACATACCACCTAGAAGCACTGGATAATTTAGTGCATAGTGGACCAGTAGGTGAAGGTCCTTCACAGAGCCTGACTCAAGGATTCTAGACGGAGATGTAAAATGTCTACATCTAGCCTTCTACAGTTATAAATTTTACATTTTCCTCTTTTACTTTGGGATCTCAGCTTACTTTCGTTAAACCTGAGAGGGGACAGGACAAAAGATTCAGAATGATAGTACAATACAAGAAGGGGAACTGAGCAAAGACAGAACAATGGGAAGCTCGGAGGACCAGACTACAGGATGTTTCCCCCAGGAAGATTTGAGTGGCATAAACATGTGTCTAAGAACTTTCAAACTAATAGGAAAAGCCAATAAATTATATCAGGTTTCTTAAACTCATAGCATGGGGTTTATACAATATTGAACAGCATTAAAAATCTTAATAACTTTGGTATATTTAAATAATGTTAGAAATAGACTACAAATTGAATGTGTTTTCTTATTTAGGTGCGTCAAAATTGTGTATCAACAAAGCTCAGTTTCCTCTTTTAAAAAGCAATAAAAGCTGATCATCTTTTAAGGATCATTAGAAAAAACAACACAGTAGTTAGCTTAAGGTGGTTTTTGTAAATAGTATAAAATGCTCCTTCTCAATAAGAATATATGTGCACACATGCATATATTTTTACTGTTGCATATACCCGCACAATAATACATAAGTATTTGCTAATACAAACTAAGTGACTCTCCGTACATAAAAAGGCATACTTAATTTTTTGACTTCACGTTTGCCTTCTTGAAGAAGATCTTTCATGTTTTCCTGATAGATTTAAAGCTCCTCAGAATGCTAATAAGCTATTTTTATTAAATATCTTTTATGGAATGTTGTAAGGACACACAGAACTTTTGGAAAGTTATTAAAAAGTGTACTCTAACCTTACTTAGTCCAATGTGTTAGCCAGCAATGAGCACTAGATACTTAACTCTTAGGATCCTGGAGGCCACAGCGTACTTGTCAAGGTACAAATAAGAGGAACTACTCCACTGCTGCGGAAACACTAGTGTTACACTTAGATGTTAGGAACACACGTCTGGCAGGAGAGGATACAAAACTTCCCTGACCTACTTTGACTAGGAAGCAGTGTACAGAAGGGGCTTTCTAGAGAGATGCATGATGGTTGGTCTGAATGGAAGATAATTGTTTTTTTTACGGGAACTGAAATCTGAGTAGACATCAAAATGAGAGTAATGAAACTAGTGAGGATAATTGTCCAGTGTCAAACGTGTCTCTGAAGTTGAAGCTAACATGTTCAGTAGTTTTGAAAAGCCAAGCTCTAATAGCACCTGGTGATGTCACTTGTATGATAGTATCTCTGTGTCCATGCCAGCTTTGCTCCAGAACCTTTAGCCATTGCTCATCTTCCCTTGAAGTCATTCATGTTTTATGTTTTGTGAACTTGTTAAAGATTCTGACTTAACAGATTTCACCTAATCACGTTTAGTTAATGGCATTTCACCATTAAAAGGCCTCTATAAATATTCAGTTTTATTTTTTTCATACAAGACTTCCTTTTCCCCAGAGCAATAAATTTTTCTTCAAAAATTTGTACAAAGTGAGTAGGCCATAATAGGTCTGATTGATGGTAGGGCTTGGGGCAAAAATGCATTTAACCATTTGTGTGAAGTCATGTCTTCCAGTAAGAGAAATTATGTGGGATGAGTTTTAGATCAAATATTAGAATGAAGACAAAACAACCTATAGACAATGGCAAGATACTGTCCACAAACTCTACTCATCTTTGTGTTGAATCTCTTGAGTTAAATATTCACTTTACTCTAATAATGGAAGATCAGGTTTATTATAGATAAATGATGGCTCAAACAAAAGTAAAGATAGTTTTTAAGTGATGCATTAGAATACAGTGTTATAAAGGTATAAAGAAGATATTAAACAGGGGTGTTTAATGTGGTGGAGGAGAGAAGACAGGCTAGGAGCTGGGGTAAGAACTCTGTGAGGGAAGACTGGGAGGGGCTACATTTGGGATGTAAACAAATAGGATAATTAATAATAATAATAATAATAATAAGGCACAGCATTTAATTAGCAAGAGGTCTATCTTCTGTGTTGATTTAGAATGTGTTGCAGGAGGTGTGGCTTCTCTGCAGTGTCCAGTATCTAGTAACAATTTCATCTTTGTTCTTTAATGTGTTCAGACTCTTTATTGCCTTCAAAGTAGAAAAACAATAACACAAATTGCAGCTGTTTCTATCCTGTGGTCTAAAAGCCTAACAGGCATCAGTTGTAAAAATAAATTACAAAGAGCCCTGTTGTCACTGGAGTGGGTGGGCCCTGGAGGATACTGATGAAACAAGCCTCAGGTCAACAGCCTGAAACTCCTTATGATACTGAGCCTCTGAGGCTACAGATCTGTGGTAGACTACTCTGTACATTAGCTAGGTCAAGAAGGACAATGAGAAATAAATGCTTTCAAGTGGAAGTATTCTTGTCAACTTAATAACAATAAAAACTTGCTGATTATATTATCTCATATTTTCCAGAAACATATGTGGTCATACAGAAAATTTTATTTGTTGTTTGCTCTTTGCTCTTTTCATACATGTATACATGCATACATGTATAGATTCTGACTAATCTCACTCCAAAGCTCCCTTGTTTCACTTCCACCCCTATTAGACCCTTCTTCTTCTTATAGGTCTCTTTTTCCCTATTCGTTTGTTTTTATATTGAGATCCAATGGGATTAACCAAGGCCCCTGTGTTACTGTGGGATTGGAAATCTCCACTGGGGCCTGTTGGGTTTACTAGTGGTTACAAAGCCAATGGCGATGATTTTCATTTCCCAGAAGCTATCAGTGACCAATAATCCAGTGGCAATATGGTGAGGAGTAGGCTGTTGACAGGCCCATGAACATACAGTCTCGGTTTTGGTGAATAAACTGACATTAGCTTCATGATATGAATGGTTGTCATGCCAAAAAGATGGTTTCATAGCCTTCCTTTCCATTTTCTGGCACCTAGAACCATCATGTGTCTCGACATTTCCACGTTTTACTACAAA
Source organism: Uromys caudimaculatus (assembly GCA_028551405.1). Taxonomy (NCBI): domain Eukaryota; kingdom Metazoa; phylum Chordata; class Mammalia; order Rodentia; family Muridae; genus Uromys; species Uromys caudimaculatus. Next base: position 48,331,515 of record CM052705.1, read on the forward strand.
TAGAAGGTTCTTTGGTTAAGGTTGAAAGTCACATTTATATTTATGGACATAAACATAAATAATTATAAGGTAATTTGATGCTATGTTAATTTAGCTAAAGATTATGCAACTTGTTTGAATGTTTTAAGTATCTGAATATTTATGCTTTTTCCTATAGAACAATGAAAAGACTGGATCAATCAATGAGGTTTCTTCTTCTTTCCTGCTTGACTCTTCCCTATCTCTTGTATAATTTAACCAAGATCAAACCAAATGAAACACAGTTCATATACTTTTGAAACAAAAACTTCACTGACTCACTTCTGCTTCTTCAATCAATCTTGGCAAATCTTTTCTGGTTACATTTTTAAAATTAAATTTATGAGTGTGATTATCTGTGTTTGGGTATTTGCACATGCCACAGGTACCTGAAAAGCACAGAGACACTAAATCCCTGTATCTGGAGTTATTGGCGATTGTGAGTGGGGTGCTGGAAATCCTTCTTAGTCCTCCTTAACAACAGTGTGCACTCTTAAACACTGAGCCCTCTTTCTAGCCCTTTCTGGTTACTTTTGCTTTCAGTTACATTTTTTTTCTTTTCTAATGGGTGCTTCTGTTATGTAGTTTGGCTTTTGCTCATAGTTATCTGTAGAATCTTGAGAAGTGTTTTAAAATGTGAACACTTTAGCTACTCTAAACGCTTCAGAAAAGAAGGTAGTCAAAAAGAATTAAGCTGTTTCCACGATGTTGTGTGTGCAGGTAAGAGTGGGGCATAGGCCTTACAAAGGGACCATTCCTAGATAGAAGCTCATCAGGGTTAAGAAGAAAGCTCTCTGTGGAGTACAGAGTATAAGGGACTATGGGTCAAAACACCTGTACTGTAATCCCAAATAGCACAACATTGCTCACCAAATAGCACATTTCTAGTGCCCCTTTTAAAACACTTATGGAAGCCATCTTCCTTATTTTTGAAATGAGTTGGTTGTTACTGTTGTTGTTGTTTATTTTCTGTTTGTTTGAGGAGGTGGTTTCTTGTTGTACTTCTTGTTGTTTTCATTCTTTCTTTTTTTGAAGATAGTTTCACTAAACAGGTCTAACTGGCCTGGAACTCACTGTATAAACTGAGCTGGATTGGAACCCATAGAGATCTGCGTGCATCTGACTCCGACACACTAGGATTAACAGCGTGAGCCACCTGACCACAAAATCCCTTTCTTAACATGAGCTATGAGCAAGTAGCAGGATGTAGATTTAAAAGTTTTTGATTTTACGTAAATTGAAAAAATAGAAGTTTTATCTTCAATAATCACAAACCAGTATTCCAACATCACAACTTTTGTATGGTTGATTCAGTCCATGGAATTAGAAACTGATGAAAGTCTTCAGAGTTATCTCAAAAATTTTGACATGGACATAGTGATCTGTAAAATTTAGTTTCATATATGTATGCATCAAAATCATAAAAACTAATGACTATTCTCCTTATAAAAATCTGGATTTGTAATCTTTCTTTAAGAAAAATTCCCATAAGACTAAAATTTAAAACGGAAGCTATGAATGCCAGTAAAAATAGTTCATCGTTAAAGTTGTGTGTAATTGTTTTCCTTTTAAGAAAGAGATATGAAACCCACTTTTTTCTTTATGCATTTGTTTTTTCACATTTTAAACCTAAATAATGTGCATGCCTTTAAAAACTCTTGGAGTTAGAAGGAGCAAAAATATCTATTTTTCTTCCATATAATCCTCTTAACATGAACATGCCAGATGGTGTTTCATATCAGGTCAGAAATAATGAAGGAATCTGGCTTTAAATCTAAGAATCAGGGTGTTGGGGGAGGACTGAGGAACTAAAGATTACATATTTATAATAGCATTTCCCCCGAAACCCAACCATTTGTATGAATTTCTGATGTGCTTCTGTCTGAGCCTGTGGATTTATTTTTACTTATTTCATTTCTATTATACCCTCATCTTGGGATTCTGAAAGGTTGTTTATGATGTGCTTGGGGATTTTTTTCAGTTCTTAGGTAACCATGGCCAAGTAATCATCCATCCTGCAGATATTTCAAACGGAAACAAATCAAGTAGCAACTCCTAGAAAGGGAGAAAGAAAAAGTCTGTCAACTGTAGAAGAGACCAATGTTTGCTAATTGGTTTTAGGAAAACTAATTATAAGGCTAAAACTCTGAGGTTTTGTTTTTTTACTAGGAAATAAATTCCTTCTTTGTAACCTAATAGCATAATTTATAGTCATAATTGTTTATTATATTCAAAGAATAAATCTAGATTTTTTAATCTTGAAGAAAAAGCAAAGAGTAAAACATTAATTAATCTGATAATTTGTCTCCATGCATACGTATTATCACTTCCTTCCTACAAGATCACATGATGGTTTTATTTATTTAACTGATCAAAATAATATTTGAGGATATTCTATTGATTGGTCTCTTTTAAATTTCTATATACAGAGATAATCTTGCACCATTTCCTTGAGTGCATCCAAGCTATAGGAAAAAGGATAGAAACATCTGGAATATATATAGCAAGAACTTTTAAAAACCTTTTTATTGGTTCTTTGTGAATGGTGTGAATTTCACACCATCCCTGTTCATGTTCTTTTCCATAGTACTCCAACAGTTCATTGATGGGGTAGATGTTGGGAGGGGGAAATTCAAAGCCCTGGATCTGAGCCTGGATCTGAGCTGGTCAGCTTCAGCTCTCTCACTCTCATGTCCTTGATGATATCTCACCAGCAACCACCACAACCAGGATCTAGGTGGGTGCAGGGCCCACTCTGGCTGTTGCAGTTAGTAAGTAACATAGCTAGTTCTCTTGCTCTCATGACCCCAGGGCCAGTTCTGCCACCTGCCATAGATGGCAAAGGATGAGGGAGGAAAAGAGGGTGTCTCTCACTCATCCATGCCACTGCCCAGCAGATAAGAGATGGGACCAGCTCTCCCGTGTTCAGATTCTTGGGGTCAGCTCACTTGCAATCCCTACATCCAGTGCCAGCTCTACTGTGCTGCTCTGGCAAGATGCACGGCCCAGGCTCACCAGTGCTGCAGAATATGAAGGGAAGTGACAGTTCTCCTGCTCTCATGACCCCAGGGTCAGCTCTCCTATCTGCTATAGGTAGCAAGGGGAGCAGATGAGAGAGGGTGTGTCTCCCTCGCCTATGTCACCTCAATGTAGAGAAGTGACAGGACCAGCTCACCTGTGACCCTGCCATCAAGATCAGCTCTCTTGTGCTGCTTAGGTGAGGTGCAGGGCCTGCTCCCATGAGTACTACAGTAGGTGAGGAGCAGGGGTAGCCCTCCCACTTCCATGACCTCAAGCTAGCTCACACGTCTATCATAGTTGAAAAGGGGCAAGACAGGGCAGCAGGGTGTATCTCTCCCTTGCATATGTCACCTCAAGGTAGATGAGTGGCAGGGCCATCTCTTCCACACTTACCCTCTCGTAGGTGGTGGCTTACCCAAGCGCCCCCTCCCACCAGGATCAGCTCTACTGCTTTGTCCAGGTGAGGTGCAGGGTCCACTCTTCCAAATGATACAACTGGTGAGAGGCAGGGAAACTCTCCAAATAGCAAGCTCTTTTAAATCTTGCTCTCAACTCCCCACCCAAAGGAGGAAAAAGTTTCTCTTTTGTCCTGATAGTTTCAGGTGTATAATAGAATATATAGTCTGAATGTTAAAAATGTAGGGATCTAGTCAAAATGTTAAAATAGTGTTTGAGAAAGGACTGAAGGAGCAGAAGGGGTTTGCAACCCCATAGAAAAACAGTATCAACCAGCCAGATACCCCAGAGCTCCTAGGGACTAAACCACCCACCAAAGAGTACACATGGAGGGACCCATGGCTCCAGCCGCATGTGTAGCAGAGGATGACATTGTCTAGCATCAATAGAAGGAGAGGCCCTTGGTCCTGTGAAGGCTCAATTTCCCAGTGTAAGGAAAGACCAGGGTGGAGAGGGTGGGAGTGGGAGCGCCCTCATAGAAGCAGTGGGAGGGGGGATGGGATAGGGGAGTTCCAGAAGGGAAACCAGGAAAGAGGATAACATTTGAAATGTAAATACATAAAACATCTAATTAAAAATATTTTTGAATAAGTATCTTAAAATTTATATCACATATTCCATAATCTCTGCAAAGATTGTTATGAATGGCACATAGAGGTTATGTAATGATAAATAAGTACTCAAGAAAGTCTATGAAAACTATTGGTTCCTTCCGTTCATAGAATGTGCTGCTCCTAAAGTCAGTGTGTTACTCAGAGAGAAGAATCCCACTGTGCCCTTCTCAGCTCCACAAATGTCCTTATCTATTTTGGCAATTGGATAAATGGAATAAATGAGACTGTACAACAGACTGCTTCATATGCCTTTCAACATACTTTGTAACAGCGATGAGGCCAAACTTAAGGAGAAAAGAAATTAAAAGAATATCAGTAGACTCACTGGTATGCAAGAGAATCTATAGGCTGGACACTTTGCTGAGAAGCACCTCCTGAACTCTGATCATACATCGGACTTTGACTTCAGAAGATAAATCTTCAAGTAGTCCTAAGTTTTATTAGATCTGTGAGTAAAGCAATTTATGGACTAGAATATGAAACAAGAGCATGGCAGTCTAGCAAGTAGTGAGATGAGATGGCCAGGAAAAGAGGTGGTGAAAGTCAGTCCTACAAACCCCACTATCATTACCACAGGACTGGCTATGTGCATTGCCAAGGCTATATTCCCTGGGGAGCAAGCCAGGGGCTTCGGCAAGAGGAAGAGTGAGGGTTGGTGTAGAAAGGACCGTATTTTACCAATAATCCAGCTAGCAAGTTGAAAAAGAAGAAAATTGCAATATGCCTGGGCAGAGGAAGTATTAAAAATAACTAAGATTTGTTATCTATAGTATCAAGCTTTCAACAAAAATGTTTGAGTTCTGAAAAGAAACAAGGAGTCTAATTCATTCACAGAACAGGGTGTGGATGGGAAATAGACAAGAGAAGGTGCCTAGGATTGCAAACAAAATACAAGTTCTCAAAGCATTCATTAAGACTATGTCCAAAAAGAAAAAAAAATAAACAGAAGTCAGGAGCACATCAGCACTTCAGATAATCAGTATTATTGTAATAGATAAAACTTAGTTGTATAAAGAGAAATTATCTAAAAAGAACTAAGTTAAGCTTCAGTAGGATTGAACTGGAAGAAGAAAATACTATTGTTCATGAAATGGACTAAGGTATGCAATTAATGAAGAGGGAAAGTATTACATCAGAGAAGCAAGGGACACCATAGAGCAGGAAAGTATACGTATAATGAAGTATCAGAAGGAAAAAAGAAGACAAAGCAGCAGAACATATTAAAGAAAATTATGAATAAAGGCAAATTTACTGAAAACCATTAACGTATACAAGCAACAAGCTAATCACATTCCATCAACAATAAACACACACACACACACACACACACACACACACACACACACACACACACACACACCACCACAGTAAACCTATTGAGAGCTCAAAGGAGAAAAATATCTTTAAAGCAGAAAAGGGTTGAAAAAGAATGACTACCTTCCCATGTATGTTTTGACATTTTGACTTTAAGACAGAATGTTGAACTTGAAAAGTTCATTTGCTAGCATCACACAAGTTCATGTCCATACACACACACACACACACACACACACACACACACACACACACAAACAAACACACACTACCTTTTTTTTTTTTTTACACAAAATACTTTTAAAATAATCTAACTAAAATCAGGTCAGTTTAGAAAGTATATTTGGTTCAAAATAAAAAGAGCAATAAAAGAGACCTTTGCATAATTATAAAATGCAGTTCAAATGCAAGTTTCATCTTTTTTCTCTTAACTCAAAAGCTTACTGGAAGAAAGATAACATCATATGGACAAAATGTCTGGTTAGACATATAATATGGAATGTGATACATTTCGTAATAATAGCACTAAGGAAATAGGGGCAATCAAAACAGTATTGGCTGAGGAATTGATGCCAGAGTATAATGTGATACATAATAACCAGTGAAAAGATTTAATCACTATAAACAAGTTAATCAGCAAAAACACAAACATGAATTCCATGTTCTTTTCTTCTTTCAGTTTCAAGAGAAGATACTAATTACAAATTTAATAATAGCAATGTGCATTTGTACCATTTATACATATTGTAATTAGAAGAACGAGAACACAAAAATGTGGCAAGAGAATGGAATTATGGATGAGTGAAATTGATTTGGCATAAAGATGAGCTTAGTTCTGATATGAAGTTCATAGAAACCTTAGACCCACTATCAAGTTTACTTAAGGAAATATAATAAAAAGTCATTAATGCCAATGAAATTATGTAGTAGGAGAGTTTCATGTAGTGCAAAGGAAGCAATGGAATGTTCAAGAAAGATATGAAACCTTTGAAAATCAGTACTAAAATGGTAGACATGGGTCCAGCTCTATCAAACTCAGTCATTCAAAGATGATAAGAATGGGGAAGATGTAAAGTTCAAACATACAAGTACACTGGAAGTAAGTGATTGAGAAAACACCTATCATTCAAATAGCAAGCACAGATAAGTTCCTGTCCACATGTGTTTGTGGGTACACATGTTTGTAGATCTCTGTGGAAGTCAGAGGACTACTCCATGGGTTATTTTTCAGTCACCATCTGGCCACCTGCTTTCTATTTTTTTTCTCAGAGACTGAGTGTCTCATAACTTTGAACTAACCAACTATACTAGGCTGGATATCCAGGGAGCTTTAGGGATTCTTCTGCTTCTACCTTGTCAGAGCTGAGGTGCAGGTTCATGTCACTGTGCCCAGTATTTTATTATGGGAAGAAACTCCTGTCCCTATACTTGGAGTACTAGCAGTTTGCCAACAGAGCTGTCTCACCAGTTCCAACAAGTGGATTTTTAATTGAATTTAAAATAAGCAATGTTACTATTGATGAAAAAGGGGTGGGGGACATTTTGAAATGACCAACATATCAGTCCTAAAGTAGGACATGGGTATTTTAAATATATATAGTGTCAACATGAAGGAAAACCTAAGAGTAAAAAAAGAGAAATAGACAATCCAGCATTCCTACATAAATGATCCAGAAAAAGACACACATACAGTCATACAAAGGCAGGCACATCAATTTTTACAGAAATATGATTCATAACAGCTGTGCTAATAATTGCTTTTTTCCCAATGGGACAGAATATATGAGAGAAATCAACTTAAGAATGAAAGAATTTTTTTGGCTCTTAATTTCAGAGGTTTCAGTTGGCTGTTTGCTTTTTCTGTTACCTTTAATCCTATGAGGAGATCAAGAACTATAGCTGGGGTGGAGAAAATGTTCACTTAATTGTGATCAGGAAGCAGAAAGACGTGGTTGACTGTTATAGAAATGCCCCACAACACTATTAAGCTACAAATAAATCACTGGATGAATCCACACATGTTACAATCTCCTTCGTTAGGCTCCATCTGGGCTGCAGCCACACAGCTCAACATATAAAGGTACTTGCTATCAAGCTTGATAAGCTGAGTCTGATTCACTGGCTGCTAGAATTCAGGTAGTTCAAAGATAGAAAGACTTCTGCAAACTGACACCCACACACATGCTATGGCACATGGTCGCCTACACATATACTATAAAGAAATCAATAAAATAAATCTGGAAAGAAAGTACTCATTTTTAAAGTCTTACCTCTGAACACTGTTGTAACAGGAGAACAAATATTCAATACATGAGCCTTTGATGACCCTTGAGATACCAAGTATGACAACAGGTAGTGGCTAAAGCAATTAAAATGGAAATTGGTGGCTGATAGCGGTACATACCACTTACCCATGATGCCAAACACTCTGGAGTTTTACATGGGAAGATCATGAGTTCAAGGCCAGCTGAGGCTATAGAGTAACACCCTGCCCCTAACCCCCAAATAGTGAAACAATGGATGAGAGAATAAGCAAAGCATACTATATTAAAATTGGTATCACCCATGAATGGGATAGAAGGGCATAACATAATTAATATATGCTATAACTTGGAGTAACCTGCAAAAAATAGTTTAAAATAGAAAAAAAACTGTAAAAGGCCACATACAAGTTTCCATTTGGAATGGAGAGATATACAGAGTTGATCATTAGTTTCTCAGTAGATAGTGGAACTCACAGTCGATCAGAGAATAAGCAATCAATGTATACAGTATGTAGGTTCCCTTCAGAGATTATGAAAGTAACATGAGATTTACCATACTGATAACTGAACATGTTTTGAATATATCTTTGAATTTATAAAAGTTAATGAAATTTGAGTGGTAAAGTTTAAGATATAGGAGTGCTACATGTTTTAATAAAGCTATTCTTAAAATCTCTGTTACAAGAATAGTGGTTCAACATTTTTCTCAAAGGATATTATGCATTATTTTAGCTTAGAAAGTCCATAAATGGACATAATTATGATCAGTTTCTCTTTATCTTCCTTTAAGCCATCTCTTATTCATCATGGGCGAGAGCCACTTCCAGAACAGATCAGGCCTTCGTTTCCATTAGCATTTGGCCTTTAGTCAACTCCAAGCACAAGAAGAGCTTTTCTTGGCAGACGCCTCAGACCACCAACACACTCACCTACCAGGCTAAGCAAATACCATTGTGGTTTTTACCCTGTTTTTTTTTTTTTTTTATTATACTAATATTTTTATTTAACTATTGAGTGGTTTGTGAGGTGATTTCAGTGTTGAGGCATACTATTAATCTGGATCAAGGTTTACAACTTTTAAGATTTGCTGTAGAAAATATGATTTCAACTGTCAGGGAGAAGTTAAACTAAGCTCACACTTATTATCTGTTTGAAAAAGATTTCTAATCTCTTCTCCATTTTCTCCAAATGGAGCAATATGTTTCTTTCTGTATTTCCTTCTTTTGAGCACATTCATACTAGAATTTTTCATTTCAAAAATGGTTATCCTTTTTTTCTTAACTTCTGCATCATTTGAGCTCTCTTAAGACTGCAATCACGTCAGCACAAACACTGGATGGTATATGTCTATTCGTATAAATCTATCATATAAAGAAAAAATTAGTTTATTTTCAAAACAAAGGCCATCTAACCTGTACTTTTTAGAGAGGGTTATGATGTAAACAGACTAAGAGATCAAGATAGCCTTAGAGCAGACTGTTTACAAAGGCATACATTACAAAGGCATGAGTAACATGGTGGGTTCACAGGAACTGGAGGTGTCATCACCTGCATCTAAACGGAAAAAAAAAAAAAAAGGAAAGTGACTGAAGGGTGGAGAATCAGCTGCCTTGAGCGAAGCAGTGTTACTTTTCTGTGTAGTGATGATGTACTGTTGGTGAACCTTCATGGGCTAAGGAAGGTGCACCTTGTAGAACCTGATCTATAGGTCTCTCTATGAAGGAATGTTGTGACTGAGTTACCTCGCTCAGGATGATATTTTCAAGTTCCATCCATTTGCCTGCAAATTTCATTAAGTCATTGTTTTTAATAGCTGAGTAGTACTCCATTGTGTAAATGTACCACATATTCTGTATCCATTCCTCTGCTGAGGGACATCTGGGTTGTTTCCAGCTTCTGGCTATTATAAATATGGCTGCTATGAACATAGTGCAGCATGTGTCTTTATTACATGTTGGAGCATGTTCTGGGTATATGCCCAGGAGAGGTATAGCTGGGTCCTCAGGTAGTATTATGTCCATTTTTCTGAGGGTCCGCCAAACTGATTTCCAGAGTGGTTGAACCAGTTTGCAATTCCACCAGCAATAGAGGAGTGTTCCTCTTTCTCCACATCCTTACCAGCATCTGCTGTCACCTGAGTTTTTGTTCTTAGCCATTCTGACTGGTGTGAGGTGGAACCTCAGACTTGTTTTGATTTGCATTTCCCTGATGACTAAGGATGTTGAACATTTCTTTAGGTGCTTCTCAGCCCTATGAATTTCCTCAGTTGAGAATTCTATGTTTAGCTCTGTTTCCCATTTTTTGATAGGGTTATTTGGTTTTCTGGAGTCTAACTTCACAAAAGAACGAACTTGGTATGTACTCACTGATAAGTGGATATTAGCCCAAAAGCCTGGAATAACCAAGTTTCACTTTACAGTAACCGCTGGTCTGAGAGTAAGGTCCCAGATGGAGGAGTTAGAGAAGGGACTGAAGGAACTGAGGGAGCTTCCAGCCCCATGGAGGGAGCAACAGTGTCAACTGGCCTGAGGCCCCTGGTGCTCCTGGAGGCTGGACCACCAACTAAAGAATATACATCGAAAGACCCATGGCTCGGACCACATATGTGGCAGAGGAGGGCCTTGTTGGCCATCAGGGTGAGGAGAGGTCCTTGGGCCTGAGGGTGTTAGAGGCCCCAGTAAAGGGGAATGTCAAGGGGGGAAGACAGGAGTGGGTCGGCGGGTGGGTGGGAGGGGGAATACCCTCATAGAGGTGGGGGAGGGGGAAGGGATAGGTGGTTTCCAAAGAGGGGACCTGGAAAGGGGGAAACATTGGAAATGTAAATAAAGTATCAGAAAATAAAAAAAAAAATAAAAATAAAAATAAACTCACATTCTAACAAAAAAAAAAGAAGGAATGTTGTGCCCTTTTTCTACATGCGCTTTTTAGCTTACAGCATCTAATATGTCTTATCACAATAAGATTTTACCTAAATGTGCACTAAAATTCCCACAGTCATGCTTATGAATAAGATTTTCTAAATACAGAGTAGAGTAAAAAAAAAAAAAAAAAGGATCAAGAATAAAAGTCTCACAGTTGTGTTCTACCTTTAATTGTTAATTAGGGGAAACAAAAGAAAGCAGAGCAATCTCAAAGGAAATGATCAAAGATGTAGATCAGAGATGTAAGGAAAGAGAATACATGAAAGAGACCTTCGCAGAGTGGAGGACTACGGGGAGGAATAAGACGGATTGGGGAGCACTGCATACATCTCTATTGAAATGGTGGAGACACTGGGCTTTAGCCACTTGAAGGGACGCGATTTACAAAATTAACGAGCAGAAGTTTAATGAGTAAAATTAAGAAGCCAGATTTGAGTTGAGGAGTGAGGAGAACACAGTCATGAGTCACAGAGCAAGAGCAAAAGGGACTGCTTTGTAATGGAAAGGTGGGAGTCACAGATCTATGGACAAGGAGCAAAGGAGCCTAGTGATCTGTGTGGTTTCTAAGAGAGAAAAGGGCTAAAGCAGCAACTGCTTTATGAGTTCTGTTCTCAGCAATAGATGAGTGGGGAGATACGATTACTTGAGAACTGGGGTGTTATCTTCACACTGATAAGGTTGTTGGACCTGTGAGGCTTATGTGATAGAGGCTCACGGTAGGAAGAACTCTGCCATTCCCTTGCCTTCCACGAGTGCTCATTCTGAAAATCAAATATATGTTGAGCCTTTGAGCCAAGTCACATTAAAGCTCTGTTATAGTTCTAGCAACACACAAAAACCCTGTTATTTCCCTGGCAATAATAGCTAGAAACAGACTTTTAAACTGAAGAGATAAATATCTCCAGATTACACACGTGATTATGTAAGAAAACTGACAGGACAAAGCAGCCATCACACTGAGTGCTACGTGCTCATCAGCCTTGGAGAGCTGGCTCGCTGCCTGTGGGCCTGAAAAGAATTCCTATTTGCCTTTGTGTTGGATTAGAGAGTCAGGCATTTGCCCCCTGAAATGAAACCAAGACATTGCCCCTTCTTGTTTGGCTGCAGCACTACCAGATGTATCACATAAATACCCAAATGGATAGTGGTGGACTGTGAGCACAGGAGATAAGCTGATGCCTGCAGATGCTAGCAGTCAAGATTACTCAAGCTGTATTGAAATTTCCTTTGCACCTGGCACTGGAGGTGTTAGCCATGCCAGTTCAATCCCCCCAACACAGATGTTCTTGTTGTACCACTTTGCATGTGTAACATTTAGGTTTCTGCTCAGTTTTGCCATAGTACACATAAATACAGTAATCCAAAGACCACCCTTTTATTAGTGCACCTGCATCTTCAACTATATTTCTCTCATTCTTTTCATTGAATCTTCAATATTTAAAAATATAAAAGAAAAAGATACAGTGAGGTGAATAACATTTTTAGTATCTTAGATTGCTTTAAAAAATGAAGATCATGATAAAAAATAACAATATCCACAACTGTTTCAAACAGTCTTAGTAAAACATGGGATTAAAATGAGCCTTGTTAAAGAAAGAAAATATTTTATTATCTTCTCATGAGCTTTTATTTTATTCCTTAATAGCAAGGGAACAGAATATATATATATGGTTTATTTTCTAAGGATAAGCTCCCATTTCTTCAAATGAGAAACTGGTAGGGTTTACCTTGTAATGGACAGATTTTGCTCAGTGTGGACCTCTGACACCCCCATTTTAAATTAATAGGAGTGGAGCTCAGTGCAGCTGAAGGCTGACTGTGACCTCCTGAATACAGGATAAAAAGCCTTTGGAGAGAGACAAGATCATTACTCCAGAGAATAGCCTCATGCAGGCGCTGTCCTACTGAAGTGAGAAAGAACACCAAAATGTTTTGATCTTGTTCCATGGTTGCACATAGTGTCTGTATCTTTCCAAATACCCAACTTTGTCAAATGTCTATGGAAAGGAACTTCAGTGATATTTAGTTTTGGTTTGTGGGGAGATGGGACTGCCTTTCATTATTCATTTGAAGCAAATAAATGTTTAAACAAGAGATTCATTTTAAAAAATTGATGAGCAGTGACTTTTTAAGTTTGATTTTTTTAATCAGTAGTAATAGTTACTCAGATTAACACTCATGTCCTTGGTTTATGTGCATTGTTTATTTCCTGACTACCATATAATTGTATTCTTTTTGAGGTATGCACCATCTATTTCTAGATCAATATCTCACCAAAAATTGAGTGAATCATGTTGTAGAATATAATTCACATATGTGTGTTTGTGTGTGTGTGTGTGTATGTGTGTGTGTGGTGCTTCAGAGGCAGAGAAGGATGAGGAGACGAATGTAAAGGAAGAATAAAGAAGCAAAAGGAAAGATGAAGTATCTACGTAGAGGCGATACCTTCCTATTTGTTTATACAGGACAACACTTGGAGACCTGGAATAGGGGGAAATAAAGTCAAGTAAGGCAGCCAGTAGTAAACCCAGCTAGTTTCAGAACCTGATAACTCCCACGTTCTCCAGATATAAAGAAGAGAGAAAGAAAGGGAGAGAGAGAGACAGAGACAGAGACAGAGACAGAGACAGAGAGAGAGAAGTAACAGCTGGCTTCTTCAAATCCTCTAAAATTAATGTAACTACTTTTATCCTGAACTCTTCTGTTCAATAGACATATGAAGGTGGCATATGTATACACAGACACAGAGAAACCTCAACCCATAAGAGAGAAAAAGGAAGGAGGAGATATAAAAATAGGGAGGTGTGGGGGTTCTCTGGCAAGCCTTGTCTTCCAGTAAAAGGGGAGGAAAGAGATGTGAAGTGTAACGTACACAAGTGTCACTGCTTCCCACCTTCTCCTTTGAACACGAAGGCTGCATAAGGTGTACACCTTTGCCCTGCACTAGTTTTCAGTCTCATAGAGGCTTTAAGGCTCTGAATACAGCTTTCAGCAGTTCATTAGTCCTGAGTCCTGTCTTCTGACTCAGTCTTGAGATATATTTCTAGCTCATCTAACTGATTTTTAATACTACCTGTAATAACTGAAACCACAAATGTGACCTGGTTTGTACCACTCATGCTACTAAGTATGTAGAATACACTCTGTAAATGAATTTTTATCTCATTTTACAAATGAAAGTACCAGTGATTAGAAAGAAATCAAATTTTCATGGTCGCACAATTGATAACTTAAAGATCAATAATCTGTACCAGAACACTTGTAAAGAAGCTTGGGTGTTGAATCATGTTAATCTATTCCAGAAAGATTACAATACAGCTTGATAAACATAGATAGAAATATTACCTAAGAAATTATGTTGCCGATGTATCTAAGTTTCAAGGTTATTAACTTAAGACATATATTTTACTTCCATGAGACATGATATTGGCAAGCATTTCCTTGTCTGTTTAGTTTCTTTTATGATAGCATCTGTACTATACTAACCCCCATGGTTCCCAAGTATAATAATAGATTAGAACAAGCAATAAATTGCGACGTCAGGATGAAATTCACGGCTTTTCTTTGACACATACATCATTTGAGACATGCAAATAATGAAGTCTACTCCATTTCAGTTAAGGTGAAAAGCCACGTCTTCAATATTACTTACCCCAGAGACTCTCCAAAGGACAGAGAATACGGATTAAGACCTACACAGCCAGAAAGCTCTTAGGATGTGCATCTCCTTGCTTTTGCTTAGTGCACCTTTCTCTTTCTGCCTCTGCTCCAGGGTCCTTATGAAAGCAGAGGTGCGAGACAAAGAGTTGTATCCCAACAAATTCTAACTCTGGACTCTCAAAACCTGACTGCCCACGTGCCCTGGCCAGAATCATTTCTGCCTTTACGTCCCTTTTCAAACTATTATATTCCAAGCTAAAGTACTTCATTGGTATAACTATCTGGCAAAGCCTATGTCACATGCTAATGGATTGCACACTAATTCCATGTTGCTGGGTCCCATTGATGAATTAAACAGAGAAAGGTGATACACTATTACAGCTCACAGTGATGAGTTACAAGCAGATTCCACAGGAGGCTAGGTAATTAACTTCTGTTCTTCTCTCTCTCTCCCTCCCTCCCTCCGCAGTCCCTTTTCTCACAGTGCTTGGGAGTGAACCCAGGAAGTTGTGCACTCTACTACTGAATTAAACCCTATGTTCACTTCTGCTTTCTTCTGAAACCAAAATTTACGTTCTTGAAACAGTAAAACCACTTAAAATGTGCTAGGCAGCAAGATGATTGACACATTTCTTCAACTCCCAGTAAGAAAATAAAAAGAGGGGTAACGCCCCCCTCATATCTTTCCACCACAGTCTTTATGCTTTCTGTTCCATTCTTTCCTTTACTTGAATATCTGCTAATGACTTATCAAATTATGCTTTCCCATCACTGCCCTAAGTGGCAAATCTCACATGCTGCTCACTCTCCTCCTACAAAATTAGTGGCAGCATCAAAAAGTTTTGTCCACAGCAGTGTTTATTTGTATCACAGTTTAATGAACAATAGCACATGTTATTTGATTGGCTTTGATTTGATTTTTGTAGTGATCCAATGAGACAATCAGAGTTCTCGGAGCTTCTATAAAGGGCTTCTGGCCTTCAGATAAATATATATGCTGTGGATAACTTAATCAGAATTTTTCTTTCCTACCTTTTCATGTACTTAGCTTGTGCTGACCACTTTCATACTACCTCCATCACGTACCTGCTCATGTGGTGAACTTTATATTCTTCAGATTGATGTTTACATATATTGTGGAGCTATTCCAATTAAATTAGTCAATTCTCCTTCCTTACAACTACCTCATACCTTGATCTGCCACTTGAAGAACCCCAACTTGGGGATTTGATTAGTGTTTCGATGAATTACTGGCCTATGTGGGTTTGCTATAACTTCTTTCTTTTTGAGCATCCTCCTAGAATCTTTCTGTAAAACCATATTATATATATATATATATATATATATATATATATATATATATATATATATATCCCAGTAATGCCAGTTTCTCAAAGAATAGATATATTAATTAACAATTAATTTTGACTCTGTGCTTTGGTAAATTAGCCAGATAATTACCTATCAGGAATGGTCTTCTTAGTCTACAGTTTTTCTTTCATCTACCCTATCTAATAAAACATAAATATATGGACCCCCCCTCCACTACTTGGCTGGTCTGCTTGTGTTCAGTCATTCCTATACCCAATAATATGAAATAAGACTGTACTTTCAAGTGTCACATTCTGGCCTTGAAACTTTTTGCACAATTGAAGCTAGATACATTTAGGAAACTTAATGCAGAAGATGAAAAGTAGTAATGCCTATAATAGGCATTTGGTCAGGGGCTGAGGTAGAAGCATTTCATGCCAAAAGGCCAGTTGCTCTGTATAAGAAGCATAGGTTGTGTCCAAAATTATTAGGTACCCCAGATTTTGAAAACTGTCTCTGAAACAAGTGGTTATGTACGATCATCGCTC
Source organism: Uromys caudimaculatus (assembly GCA_028551405.1). NCBI lineage: Eukaryota > Metazoa > Chordata > Mammalia > Rodentia > Muridae > Uromys > Uromys caudimaculatus. The sequence continues at coordinate 48,347,642 of CM052705.1, forward strand.
TCTCTCTCTCTCTCTCTCTCTGTCTGTCTGTGTGTGTGTGTATGTGAATAGTAGTAGTAGTAGTCGTCATAGGAGTGTTCATGAATGTATGTGTATGTGCACACATGTGTATGTTTGTGTATGTATTGTTTCATGTAGTTGTCAGGGATTGATGTTGATCACTCTTCATCTTATATAAGGAGGCAAAGTGTCACATTTGGACTCAGATGACTAATTTAGCTAGTCTAGCTAGCTGTCTTGCTCTGGAAATTCATTGTCTTAACCCATAAGCATTAGAATTATAGACAGGCTTGCCACACCCACCCAGTATGGGTACACTGTGGTCCTTCCACTTGTATGCCAAGTGATTTTAACCATGGAACCATCTTCCCAGTCCTGAATCAACTTACTTTTTCAGTGTTAGGGACTACTTCGAATTTTATAATATAACTTGAGTCAAACAATTCTACACTGACAATATGAAGTAAGGAGACCTGGAAGAGAACTAAACTAATTAACAAGATAAAAACATATTTCTTAAACATTCTAAATATTGTCAAATTCAGTGAATACACTATTTCTCTCTCTCTCTCTCTCTCTCTCTCTCTCTCTCTCTCTCTCTCTCTCTCTCTCACACACACACACACACACACACACACACACACACACACACACACACACACTTTTCCAAATTAATAATTACATTCCTTCATCATAACAAACTGCTCGAAGCTAGTTTTCAGAAATGGAGACCAAAGCTATCTGTAGACATGTGTTCCTTTCCGCCTTGAATTGATTCACATGAGCATATGTTTGTCTACCATATCCAGGACCCTGTTTGTAGCATCCTTTTCTCTGAGGAAAGTAATTGTTGCTGTATTGTAACAACATAGGTCTTGTATATTTTGCAACATTCTAGAAATGTACAAAATTACTTCTTAATCAGTGAACTAAGTATATAAACTACTAAGTTCTTATGGAAATAATGTTAATGAAAATTTTTATGAGACTGTTCAGGTCACAGGAATCACTCACCAAATCATAAACTTTATATTTTCTCTGCAGTCTTATTTTCCCCAATTTAAAAAGTGTGAGAAGATGCCGGGTAGTGGTGCTGCACACCTTTAATCCCAGCACTTGGGAGGCAGAGGCCGGTGGATTTCTGAGTTCGAGGCCAGCCTGGTCTACAGACTGAGTTCCAGGACAGTCAGGGCTACACAGAGAAACACTGTCTCGAAAAACCAAAAAAAAAAAAAAAAAAAAAAAAAGTGTGAGAAGAGTTGATTTCTTCTAATGTAGTAAACTATGGCTAATGTTTTCATCAGAGTGCGCCACCTGATCATTTTCTCGATAGAAATACAATCAGAAGGTACCAGTCACCAAGGCTATTCATAGAAAACTGTAGAAGAGCTGTAAGAAATCAAAAAAGTTGAAGATAGAATCATATCCACGTTAAACATGGATACATATAGAAAGGACTCTTGGCGTGTAAGTTTCCATGTGTAAGTACAATCTATCCGTTCTCTTCAACCATACTCCACCCGTCAATACCACCTCCGAGCATCTATGGTTTCAAGTAGATGCTTGGAAAGCTAATAGGGCAGGGTCTCAAATATCCTTTAGCTCACTGGGATAATAGAACAAAGTCAGCACTCAAGTGTCCCATTCTTTAATGTTGCAGAGAAGCTTCAGGTGAACTAGATATTGCAGGCCACCAATCATGCTTTGATTTCTGTGATTCCATGAAAACTAACTTCACATCTCACAGTCTTCTGGTGTTGGTCAGTATCCCCTTGCTGAAGATTATGGAGGATACATTAAATGATGCTTGTGGAGGTTCATTTAGATTAGGATATCGATAAAGATTCCTAGAATCATGCACTACAAACCAGACACAGGCATATATAAGTTTATTGACTTTTGTAACTTGAAGCTTTTCTTTGTTTTACTACATCTTTGCTGACACTTATTTAAATATTTTTTGGTAAATATTCTGATTATACATGTGGAATTTCTAGATGTTCTTAAAGCTATTGATTCTAATTACTACTTTGAAATTTAATTATTAAAAGAGAGAAATATCAGAATAAAGAGAAACATATACATACAGATACATATTCATCTCTACATCTTCTGTTGATTTTGTAGTTTATTATTTATTGATCAACCCAATTTATTATTGGTTAATCCAATTATTATCACTAAAATGTTGTGGGAGTGTGTGTATGTGTGTGTGACCTTTAATTCAAGTGTAGAAAACCTTTCAAGGACAGAAAGAATAAATGTTAGAAATTTTTTTGTATATATACTGTTGTTTTTTGGTGCTGGCCCTCAAGCAGAGATGATTCGCACATCTGTTGACTTTTTTCACGTTGCACACATTTGCACCTTTTTTTAAATGTTGACTGAATCGCTTAATTGTAGACAAGCGTTCATTTTAATGTAAATCTTACAGTATTACATGAGTAAATGTATGAAAATAGCTTGGAACAGTTTAAATTGGGCAGAAGTCTGCTTTGATCATAATGTGCCTCTTCAGCATTAAAATAAACTTGCAACATATGCTGAAAAACATGTGTAATAAGTAAGTGCCTTTTGCTGGTGACTTATCTGGAAAAAAATAAGTCATCACTTAATAGAAGTCAAAAATGCACAACACACTGCTAGCACCCAGCAATGGGACAATATGATTAACATCTTACATTGATAAATAGGCACTTGTTTCTCCCCCCAACCCAAAGAATGAAATTATAACCTTAGAATGCTTTGACTTTAAACAATTCTTTTAAATATTCTATGGCATAAATCATTTAGGCAACTGCTCTTTTAACACTTTTATTGCTTTAGAGTTGATTCTCATGTATTTAAGCTCCTCAAAGGATGCCCAAGGATACAGTAACTAGACTTCAATTTTTAAAATAGTCAGGAAAAGTAAAGAAGACATGTATATTAGTGAGTCACGATAAGAACAGGAGGTGGGGGTGGGGTGGGGACAAAATAGTATACTTACCATCTAAAAGTGCCTTGAAAGGATATTATTAATCAATGACAAGTAGTCAAAGAATTTATCTATCTATAACCTTGAGCTATGAGTGGTAGAACCCGGGACTTTGAGTGAAACAGTCACAAAGCATTTACCTTCTCTGATTTTAATTCATATGTGGACCTGAATCAGGCAGGAATGTTTTTAGTTACAGGTTTTTAGTTGCAAGTAACAACAGCTTGCACAAAAGAAATAAGACATTGCTTGTTCATATTAGATATGAAACTATGGGAAACTGGACTGAGCTAGATAAATCTAAGAAAACATTACACAAAACGTTGGCTCAGTGTGTTGGTTTTATGCCTAAAACCTGAGCATTTGGGAGGTGGCAGTAGGAGGATCAGGAATTCAACCAGCCTCTGGTACACAGAAAGTTTGTGGTGGGTCTAGGCTACACAAGACCATATAGAAAAAAGAAGCACAGCAAAACAAAAACCAAAGTACTGAAGCAAAACACAACAAGAATGTCTGTGTGTGTGTGTGTGTGTGTGTGTGTATGTCCAAAAGATAACCAACCCATAGATGATTACCTATAGTTAAATCATCATTTTGGTTACAATTTTATATTTGTCACTTCAAGAAATTTTCTCAAAGATCCTGAGCCATTTCTTCCCTGTCAGTATTCACTGTAGGCTAATTCTGAAAATGCATCTTTCTTTTAGAAATACTGTAAAAGACTCTGAAAAAGAGGGCAAGCATACATAATTCGGTACAGTATTATGAATTCATCACACGTTTATTGATGGTCTCTTCTGTGCCAAATTGTGCATTTGAGAATCTAAACACAAAACAAGAATCACAATGTAGGCCGGACAGTGGTGGCGCACACCTTTAATCCCAGCACTTGGGAGGCAGAGGCAGGCAGATTTCTGAGTTTGAGGCCAGCCAGACCATACAGAGTGAGTTCCAGGACAGCCAGGGCTATACAGAGAAACCCTGTCTCAAAAATAAAAAAAAAGGGCTATCATACAACATTCAGTCAGCTGAAGATGGATTGGTACAAGTGTCTATACAGAAACTTCAAGTCATTTTTCCATGTGCAGAATCATCCAGATCTTTCCAGACTGAGCTGGCAGATCTGTGGCTTTCTTCCTTTTCCATATTCCCAACAAGGCTACATGAACTTCAACTCTTGATGAGCTGCTTACAACAGCAGTTCCTTAGGAGCCAATGACAGGTGATCCAGGATATCCCTATGAGAAACAAACTGGCCACCTACAGAAAGTAGCACAATGAACAAGTCTTTTCTTTCCTTCTTCCAATTCTGTAAAGTGTTTCATTTCAAGACTATTATCCTCATCAGACTTGTATGATAGCCCTTCTCCAAAGCAGAGGTGGAAGGTTCTGGTTTCACCACACATTTTATAAACACATTTCCTTTTTTGAATTGGCCTGTAGATTGTAGGTCTCTTTTGTATATAACGTCTATTCTTTTGCTTTAAAAAAAAAAAAAAAAAGAAAGAAAAAAGGTCTGTTCGTATTTAATGCCCTGTATTAGTCAATGATTTGTGTTCAGCATTATTTGAACCATTTGCCATTAACGAAAGAGAAATACTTATTTGTGTTTTAAATAAAACTGATATAGGAAAAAAAATAAAATAAAATAAAAAAAAAAAAAGAATCACAATGTATGATTCTCACCCAGAAAGATTTTAACTTAATTTAAAAAGAATGTTTGCACCCACAGATATTTATTCTCTGAGCAGCCTTGCCTGTAAAGAGCTGTATGGATGTTCAGCACAGCCCCTGATTATCAGTACATCTGAAAGCATATTTTCAGGATGTTCTACCCCAACCCACATTGCTCCCTTCTTTTCCTGCCATGGTTGGTGGTATCAACACTGGCTGTCTTCATCTCTCTTTAACAATCTCCACCTCCTTGTCAGTAAAGGTATCCCTTTTGTCCTTGGAACAATCTTCATTTTTACACATGGATACAGCATTGTTTGAATGTCTGTCATCTTTCATGAGGACAGGGCTTCTCTAACTGAACACCATGCTTCTTGTTGGCAATCCAACTGAGGTAAATTGTTTGTCTATGCCCCCCATTCCTATATTGTTTTGTTAACCACAAAGGAAATTGTATAGGAAGTGGGGCTTTGGCAGGTGATTAGCTCATGAGGGCAATGTTGTCACCACTGGAATTACTGTCTTTATTTAAATGGCATTAACGAGCCTCCTTCTGGATCCTATCGTGTGCAAGTCCAGTGAACAGATAAACAACAGGCCCTCACCAGACACTCTTGGCATTTTGACGCTGGATTTCCTATCATGTATTGGTAAAAACAAATTTATGTTCTTAAATAGCCAGCCCAAGAAGATACCATCATCTTCAAGTACTTAAATACTTAAATATTCTTTCAAATTCAATCCATGGACTGTCAAGATGGTTCAGGATACTGGAAAAGTTGATCACTACCAAACTGAGAAGCTGAATTGATTCCAGTGACCCAAGTGGTCAAATGAGAAAACCAAATCTGTAAAATGATTTCTAATACAAATTCATAATC
>CM052705.1:48354683-48429694 GCA_028551405.1 Uromys caudimaculatus
ACCACCACCACCACCACCACCACCATCACCACTACCTCCACCACCATCACCACCACCACCACCACCACCACCATCACCACCACCACCACCACCATCACCAGGCATTCCCCTTCCCTGACCACCAAGTCTCTACAGGACTAGGTGCATCCTCTGCTACTGAGGCCATAAAGCTACATATGTGCCAAGGACAAGGACCAGCTCATGTCTGGGAACCCCCAGGATTCCAGGTTAGTTATTACTATTTGTCTTCCTATCGGGTTGCAATCCCCTTCAGCTCTTTCAATCTTTCCACTTTTCTCTTGCATAAGGGTCCCCAACCCTAGTCTAATGGTTGGTTGTAAGTGTCTGCATCTGTTTCTGTCAGCCTCTGGTAGAGTCTCTCAGAGGACAGCCATGCTAGGCTCCTGTCTCTAAGCACAACATAGCATCAGTAATAGTGTCAGGGTGTAGTGTCCTCCCATGGGATGGATTCCAAGTTGGGCTCGTCACTGAATGGCCTTTCCTTCAGTCAGTCTCTCCTCTATTTTCGTCCTTGTATTTCTTTTAGACAGGAACAATTCTGGCTCAAAAATCTTGAAGGTAGGTTGCTGACCCTATCCTCCCACTGGGGGCCCTGTCTATCTACCACAGGTGGTCTCTTCAGCTTCCATCTCCCCACTCTTGGACATCTCAGTTAAGGTCATTCCCATTGAGTTCTGGGAGCCTTTCATACACCAGTTCTCTGGGACTTTCTAGAGGTTCACCCTGCTCCCCACCCCTGCAGCTGCATATTTTCACTCATTCTCTTGGCTTTCAGGGTTTCCTCTCATGTCTCCCCACCCCCATTCTTTGTCCTCTGGCAATAGCCCTCAACGTGTTCTAAAAGCATAGTCTCCTTTGTTCCCTTTCGACTAACCTATACTGTGAAGCAGTAATCAGAGAAGTAAAGATTCACAGCATGGGCCACCGTGCTCAGGACCTGGGTAAAAAGCAGACACATGCACCTTCCTTTGTGATTATTTCACTTCCTAGGACAATACTAACTGCACCTACATAAACTAAATGAAGTTTCCCAAGCTCTAGGCTTCAGAATATGGTCTTTTATGACTGACTTCATTTCTGGCCTTTCTCTATACTATTTCTTTCCCTACTCTTTTTAAAGACCTCCTGTTTGTGGAGATAAACAGCCTCCATTTTCTATACTATACTATACTTACACTTATACTATACTTATTCTATACTATAGTGCTATACCTTTTACACACATCCATATTTTAGTATATTGTATATGTAATGTAATTATGTTGGATGAAATAAATAGATAAATGAACAAAAAATTGATGGCAGAATTATGAAACAATATGGATAATATGAAAAGAAATAGATGTGAAACAACCCAGGAAAATTGAAATTCTTGATAAATTTCCTATCATTAGGAGACAATAGAGAAAAGCCAAACTGGGTAGTTCTGCAAAACTGGGTGCTCTGTTTGTGGGTAGTGCGGAGGGCAGTGAGGAGCAGGATAAAGGAGTTGTGTTTATCATTCTCAATAACAAGACAGGGGGGTTGGCCTAAGAAATATGTAATTTTAATATGCTTCTTTACATTTGTGTGTGTGTGTGTGTGTGTGTGTGTGTGTGTGTGCGCCCGTGTGCGTTGATATTTGTTTTTTCATTTGTTTGTTTGTTTGTTTTTGTAATTCTTTAGACTCTACTAAGCTTGTATGGTAACAAATGTTTTTTTTTTCTCATAATACTGTTATCCAGAGAGCTAAGAAATTGTACACTGTGTCTAACACAGAGTTCCATTACACTGATGCACACTGCTTGAAGCAACTTTGTTCTCCTTTATTGTAGAGTCCATTGTCTTTTTAAATTCTACTTTATACCTAGAACATCTCTAGAGTGCCATCACTCTGTCTCTATTCCTTGTAGCAATGACAGCAGTCTGGGTCTTATTTCTGGTCCAAGTTCACAGTAAGCCCAATGCTGTCCTGTGCCACCTGCAGAGTGTTGGCCTACTTAATCTATCCCCTATTTGGCTTCATGGCAGGAATGCCCATACTCCAGTTCTCTCATGGGGCACCCAGTGTAATTGCATTTCATATTTATCTAACCCAAGGGATTCCTTAGCTTATACATTTCACCACCACTTCAATATCTTCACTTGCATGTCTTCCAACTGAGTCCCCCCCCTTACACACACACACACACAGACACACACACACACACACACACACACACACACACACACACACACACACACATTTAATTAGTTTACCTCCAATATTTTTCAAGCCACTCTCAAGGAAATGTTGATCCATCAAAAGTGTAGCAGTCACAGAATTCATAATTGCATCACTTAAGCATAAAGTATATTTAGTCTAGGGGATAAAGAAAGAGAATAAGCAAGAAAATTACTGTGGGATTGATTGGAACAAGAGAGTTAATCACAAGGTAAATCAAGTACCATTCCTCTTTTAAAGATCTGGTAGATAATCCCAGAAATATTAAATGATTTGCCTGAGATTACCTTTGTAGCCAAAAAAGAAGTTTTGAATTAAAAACAGAACTTCTAAGATATGCTTCAGTTTAGTACCTTCCATTTGAATCTAGTATTCAGTGCAGCCGTCCTCAATGTTAAATTAGACAAACAGTTCAATACAAATGTCTGTGACCTTCAAAGTTTATGCTATCTCTCCTCGCGACCTTCTAGAAACTAAACTGTCAGTAGCTGGCACATTTCAAGCCTCTGATACTTTTTAACTCACAATAGTTAGTATCCATTCTCATAGAAGCCAAGACAAGAAACAGTCAGTAATCCTGTTCAGCTATAATGCCTGAGGTGTGACAAGTAAGACCTAAAGTTGCAATAGTGAAACACAGGTCCTGGCAGTAACTAATAGTTGTCTAATTGGACTTAATGTTTACTCAACAGGATGGGAATACTGTCTGGTACTGTCCAGTGACAGGTGGTTAGGTATGTCATGGATTTTAAAGGAGAGCCTACTACTGCTACTTTCCTAAGCCAGTATAATTTCTAACTTCATTCTAAATACTTATACTGGCAGAGACATGGAGCTCTCATTACTGATCAAAGAAGCTTCTGTGTGCAGAAGACAGAATATTACTGAAAGCCACAGGTGGTCAAAAAGCAAAGGACAATTGATTCCACAAGGTATCCAGACCTAACTGGTACATGTACAACACAACCCCATGCCTAAGACTTAGGAAACATCCTGAAAGCAAGACCAGAAATATTATAAGGATCAAAGGTGTGCTGTGACATTGTGTGTCCTGGCCATGTGAAGGAGCCAGAAGAACTCAGCCCAGAGCAGCCAAGATAAAACACAGAATTTAGTAAGTTCTAACTCAGAATTATCGGTAAGAGGTAGATTCTATTAGTAGTGGAAATTAGGCAGTAGCCCAGTTATTGTGCTGATTAAGGCATATCAAAACATAAAAGCTGTGTGCATCTTTCATTTGGGAATGTAAAGCACTGAGGTGAATAGCGAACCTGCAGTTGGGAGTTTTTCATTAATTCATTCAACATATATAAGCAAACTTACTAAACAAACTCAGTATGTATTCATACATTTATTTATTCATTATTATTAATAATAAGTAAATAAAAAGAGGCTATGAATTTGAAATGGAGCAGGGACTTGGAAAGGTTGGGCCGCTAAATGGAAAGGAGCACACTAGAATTCTATTTTAAATAAAATGTAAAATATATTAAGTTTGCTCAAACCAAAGTTCTGTCTTCAATAAGACATTCTACTCTGTGTATGAAAAGGTGTCTTTGGATCTCCCTTTCTTCATGAGAATTGGAAGTTAAGGAACTGTAACAAATATCTACATTATGCCTACTGCTATTGCTCTGGAAATAATATTTTAGGTCTCAACCTACCACAGGATACTTCTACTGTACTTCACAAAAGCTAAGACATTGGTTTTTAAGAAAGATGAATTCTCAGGTGTTTCACATCTTGACAGTTGCTGTACAGTTTTTTTTTAATGAAAACTCCTATTCTCTAAGCTAACTACCACTTTCTAATTCTTCCTTATTGCCTCTGTTCCCTGAATTCAAAAGGTGTGTGTGTGTGTGTGTGTGTGTGTGTGTGTATGTGTGTGTGTATTCTATGCAGAACAAATTCCTTTTGCTGTGTGCAAATTAGCACTCCTGTGTGAATCTATTTAGCCTCAAAAACTGGCTTTAATTCTTTGTTGAGGAGAAGGAAAAGACTGAATAGATGTTGAGGTCAACTGCCACTGGATGATTCATTTCTTTGACCGAATACCCACACATTTTGAGCCCAATGTTATGAATTTATCAGTCCAAAAGACTCATTTGGGTTTGGGGCAGACTAGGTCTATGTCAGACATAGTGACCTTAGTTGGCTGTATACATGAGGGAGATGCTGTGACCCATTTAAGCATCTGCTCAATAATTCACACCTTGTTCGATGGATGCCTATAAGTGTCAAACCAAAGTTGTTAGTAGGTATTCTTTGAAATGTGTATTTCAGTTATACAGTCACTATTTAAGAAACAGACCATTCTAATAATATTTTTTCCAATAAAGTCAGCACTTATTCTGTAGTTTTACCTGAGAGAGAGAAAAATAAAAAGAATAATAGGAAGGGCTTTCACAGAAGCTTTAAACTAGCTAGTAAAAGTGGTGCTCAGTGCAAACACATTAAAATTCTATTTTCCTTTACAAGTGTTTGGTGACCCCCACTGATCTTAAATATATTTCTGTATCTCTAACTGAATAGAGGTTTTCCGTACAGCGTGTTCTAATGGCACTCTGGCCTTTAGCCAACAAGGCACTGAATAAGGCTATTTTTAAAATACAGAAGCTGGGAACAGCTGCAGCAATCAAATTTGATAAAAACAGAGAGGAACTTTGCTTTTTTTTTTCCTTCTAACGGTTTGTCCAAGTTTAGTCTTCTTTCATAGAACTGCCTTTGTCCTGTTGTATGAAGGGCTACAAGACCAATACAGTGAAGCCCTTTTAAACAAATAACTTCTATAAGAATACAACTAAAAAGAATCATTTTTCTTTGTTCCAAGGGTATCAATGCAGTGGTGTTTTGAACTATTTTTTTTTAAAGTTATATGTCTTGTATGAGTAGGCAGAAGAAAAGTGAAATGCACGAGTAAATTCTGTAATCAAAAAAAAAAAGCTTGGCATCCTCCATCCCCCAGAACAATTCCTTAAAAGGGAAGATAAAGTTCTTTGTTTCTTAGTGTTAAGAATCTTAACGAACGTTCACTCTTAAAGATCTCTTACCATCTCCAGTGTTGGAGGGTAGGGCTAGAGATACTTCCAGTGGCTCGGTTTGCTTCCCACATTAATATTTGTTAGCAGAATGCTGAACTTTTCTAAACCCTGGAATCATATCAATACTGAACCTTTGCTGAGATAATGAATTGCTTTGTGAAATATAAGGGATTGTCTAACTCCCTGATATGTCTGCATCGAATTGCTTCATTTTCCCCTGTTTTTCTGAGACTCAAGTTCTTTGGAAACTTGTAGGACAAGAGTAATAAATACCATGCTATTACTGGACACTGAGAATTTTTATAGTGATAGGTGGTTAATGCTGTCTAGGTGTTGCCTATGTGGAATGAGTTTTCCTGGTAACTCTGAAATTGGCAAGGCAGAGGATATTGTATTTCTTTTAAGTATTTACAAATGAAATTAATTTAAAACCCCATTCAAATAAAACTACTTGTGACAACACTAATCCAATTTAGTAATCCAGGACAAAAGCACAATTCTTTTTCTGTAGACATAAGGTCATGAAATAAAATTACCTTACAGCATGGAAAAGAGGGTGGGGAGTTACCTACAAAATGGAAGGAGTCAGGGGGTCTATAAAACTATTCTTATTGTTAACAGGCATCCCGTTAGATAGGATCGTCCACCTGTCAGCAATCTATTATAAGCTTTCAAATAAATAAGACAAACCCAGCAGAATCTTCCCTGGCTAAATTAATTCTTTCCTAGAAGCATTGATGAGTCACAAACTGTTCATCTTTGTATAGCAAGGTGATGCTTCTAGGAAGGGTATTCAGTTTTTGAGAAAACAGATTTTTCTCATCTGGGTGCATGAGGAGAGATTCACTGTCTTTCATTAAAGCAAAACTCCTTAAGCACTCACATGAACACATCTAGTACATACACATGCACACATACATGCACACATACTGTTTTAAATAGGAACAATTATATTCTTAGTGCTCAGAGCCTTAAAATCAGTAAGCTTTCAAGGGATCTCTGGCAAAATACCAGACTTCAGGATATAATCCTATATTTTATTGGCACTTAAAGGTTCCAAGTAAGAATTGTTATTTGATTCTGCTTAGCAGTCTAACCTTTTCTGGGAAGACAAACTGCTAGAAGAGAAAGATTTACTTCTGACCAGTGATGCTTTTATGCACAATAAGTTCAGCTATAATCAAGTCTTTCAATCACTTACTAGAATATGCAATATTTATTTGTAAGCAGGATAGAATGAATATCAAAACAGCTCTGATATACAGGGAAACACTGAGTATAAATCACTATTTTTCACCATTATATTTTGTCTTTATTTGACCTCTCATCATTGTCTGTGTTCAAGAGTACCATGCTCTTAAGATTTTGTTGGGTTTTCATATATATATATTTAATTCTCTGATGCTAAAATGAAGTAAAGCAGAAGTATCTCTTTAATTTCTACATTTTAAGAATATAACTGATATTCTTCATTCTTCTTAAGAGTATTAGAAAACCCAGATACTGCCTTTAAAATGCCACTAGCTCTGCATCCCCATTAGTTAAGATTTAAATATTTTTGTTTTGTTTTGTTTGGAACGTAAAGGTTGCTGATGTCCCTGCTGACTGTGCTCCTTCACTGGTATCAGTGTTAGAGTTCAGATGCCCCTCCACAAGCTATTCAGAATCTGCTGACATCAGCCTTCATTCATGAGCACTTGCTTTGTTCGATGATGGCACTAATATGAGGAGACACATGAAGTAGATTGGTTTATAGAAGGGGGCAGAGGAGGCAATGCGCTGTGCAAACATTCCCACACACTAATGGCTCATTCACACAGAAAACAAGCGCGAGCCTTCAGCCCCTCCACAAAGCTCAGGGAGAGCAAGTTGACTGGAGGGTCCAGAAGCAGCAGTGCTCCATTCATCTCCTCTACTCTCACACACTGTGCTTGCATTTCCCAGTGCTACACACGGTGGGTAGAATCCATGAGTAACTGCGGGAAGTCTTTAAACTAGTTCTCTGTGGGTCTTGTGAATGAAGTGATTTCTTGGTTTGAGTGTCCCGTGGTGAAGATCATTTTTCAAGTGAGCCATTGCCAAGTGATTTACAGGCTCTGAACTGTTCTGGGCACAATGGGGAGGTTGTTGACAATAGACCATAGGTTTCTGGTCTTGATAGATCATTGTAAAAAGGTTCAGAATTTTAAACCCATATAGGAGTAGTCAGCTCTGGCCTGTTGTTTCTAAAAAAAAAAAATAGGATGGCATTAAATGAGACAATTGAAAGATAGGCATGTGATAACGCTGTGTGTGTGTGTGTGTACCCATATATATTAACCATTCACACACTTTTTTAGATGTTATAAGAAATAGACTTATCTGTATTTTCTCTTTCTTAGATTTTTTTAAAAATATTTTTTGACAGAAATAATCTTCAAATGTTGGTGGAATCCCTTAACTTTGGTACAGAGATTCTTCTGAGCTTCAGTTCATGTGACTCCTCCATCACACTCTTCTTGGTGGAAGTTTGTGTGTTTTTCTGTAGTAAAGAAATCTAAAATAGTTAGTATTGTTAATAAAATGACTTTAAGATGTAGGATTTTGTAGCATCGTTATTTTTCCATCAGTTCTTACTGTGGGTAAGTATGTACAACAGCATGAAATGGATCCCAAACATGCCTCATTGGAAAATCATATTTTTCAATCCTATGTGAAGACTTAAACACATGTCATATGTTCGCTGTCAGTCAGATGAGTATAATAGTATTAACCTCAAAAACTGTTGGGAGTTTGATCTAGGAGAATGTCTGTAACATACTCTTTAGAAGAGAGAATGTTACTAACAAACATGCAGTGTATATTCTAACTCTTCCTTTCCCTCCGTCAATTGTTGATGATATATAGTCACACAGTATGGTCATTAGATAGAAAATGTCTGCCACTATGTTATAAACAGACCTCAGGATAATAAGTTATTACTTAAAATCACCCCAGCATCAGCTCATTTTAAATTTTGCATTTTTCTCAATATTGGCGGGCAGGGAAAGAGATGGAAACATGTAAATTAGAAACTAGTGATCACTTGATGTAAGTAAGGGGAGTTTTTGAAGTGTTCTCATATATTTTCTTTACCTTGAACTTTTAAAAGTTTATTATGGGAATTGGTTTGTAGCTCACTTCATCTGTGTGCTTTGCCTAACATACATTAAGACCAATGGCCATCAGTTTAATCTCCAGTAAAAAATAAATAGTTTTAAAAAAAAATAGATCACTCTGGCTCCTTGCTCAATGTCTTAAACTCTTGCTAGATAAAGTAAACATTACTACTGGTAACACATAATCTACATACGTGCAGAAGATAGAGCACCATTGATGGTTAAAGGCCAAATATGGCCTTGATAAGTGGTGAGGTAATTAGGAATTCATTGTTGTGATAAAATGCACCTGCTGGTTACCCCCACGTCACCCACAAGGGGCAGCATGCTGCTGCTTGCCATACACAAGAAGGATCTTCCTGCTCTAGTCTACAGCTCCCTCCTCTCCCTTCAGGACAGATTATTCTGAAATGCTACAACCCACACTCAGCCTGCATTTGCAGTGCACCCTCTTCTGTTCTCTCACATATGGCCGCCTGAAACAATTACATAATGAGACATATTATCAGGGCCTGCCTGTCAAGATGAAGAGATTATGAATAAATATTACTCACTTATTAGCTCCACTCCTCCTGTGCTCACTGATCTATCTGTGCTGCTGAGATTCAGATTTTACTCTCATGTCTCTGGTTTCCTGTGGGATAAAACAACAGTGCATTACCAACATTCAGGAAAGGAATTAAAAAATCAAAGGAAGGGCTGGGGCTGAGGCTAGAGACAGAACATGGCTACACCATGTTAAACACTGGGATCTGTCCCCTGTACCACAGAAGCAAACAAACAGAATCTTAAGTCCCCTTTGCTATTCTTATGAAATATGCTGACTTTTCTAAGGCTAATGCTGCGCAGTCTTCTCTTTCTTATTTCATAGGTATTATTCATAACCAAGTTAAAGAAAAGCAGGATTTATCTCAGGAGACAAACACACATCCTAAGTCAGATATTTTTCATTTGTTTATTCTGTGTGTGTGTGTGTGTGTGTGTGTGTGTGTATGCATGTCACAGCTTATATGTGAAGGTCAGAGGACAATTTGTATTAGTACATTTTTCCCCCTACCACGTAGATTCAGGGTTTCCAGTGCAGGTCATCGGGCTTGCCAGAGTTGAAAACAATTGCCTCTACTCTCTGAGCCATTTCACCAGCCATTGGGATTACTTGATACTCAACAAGTAACATCTAGAAGGAGTGACTGACCTAGATCTCTAGGTCTGGCCATAACTTTGCCTTCCTGTCTGTGAGTTAATTTTTTTTTTTTTACACTTGAAAAAGTGAACAAGAATTTAATGACTGAGCATAAAGGAGCATGCTAGCTGTCCTAGTTCTTTTGATATAAATTGGAAACATTACTGTTTTATGATGAATCTATATTTAGCAAATGAGTTGTGGCAAACCTTACAGCACATGAATGTGGTGAGACACCATGGTTTGAAACAGCTGGGGGCCACATGCATGTGGACACTGACATGTGTGCCCAGACATTATGTCTTCCAGGCCATTGACGTCATTTTATATCTATAACAGCAAACTAAAATAGAAACCTTTTTGATCTGAATATGTTAACATTTTCTTAAGCAGAGGTAGACATTCCTGTAAAGAAATGTTCATCCATACAGTGAACAGTTTGGGGATCCATTTTGTTCCTGACCCAGAACTCATCCATCCTGTTTTTGGAGTGCCAGATAGCCACAGAACTTAAGTAGTTGGAAAATTAGTTTACCAAAAATGAAATTTTACATATTTCTCATGTCACAGTATATTATTGTTAAATACTTAGCACTAGTTTTATGTGTGTGTTTGTGTGTATTACTTTTAACTCATAATTCATGTACAAAGAGACAATGCAGTGGATTTTGTTCATGAGCTACAGTTTGTTATGACTCTTCTAAAATGTGCAAGCAATTGCCAAGGGTCACATTGTTTCCTTAAGTGAATGTTATCATACAGTGCTTTGCAAGGGCGTCCAGACTTAAAGTTTGCTTAGATGCGAGGTGAAGAAGTCTTGAATGTTTTAAAAGGTACTACAAACAGAAACAAATTTGGCAATATACAGATGGAAATTATTTGTCTAAAGTTTGTCATGATCTATTTCAACCATCACGGGCAGACAAGTGGATCACAGAGGATCAAAATGCCATCATACTCTGGGAGCCAATTTCACAGCTCAAATGTAAAGTCGTTTGGGTTTTTATTTTTGCTTTTCCTTTTCTTTCCTCCTAATACGTAATTAAAAGGAATATGGTATGTGTTTATCCTTGATTGGGTTCCCCATTCCCAGAGAATATTTTTCATACAAGGGCATGAAAATTTGAAAGTTCAAGTCCTCTGAATTATTATTAGATATATCTCCTTTACTGATTATTAACAGTAGAATTGATTTGCAGGGTATTTTTTCCATGGAGAAGATGACAAATTAAAGATAAAAATCAGCAAGAGGGTGGTAGACAGTAGCAATATGGTGTGGGTGTAGAAAACTCCCTGTGATTCATAGAAAAGTTAGGGCTCACAGATCAACTCTGTTGTGAGAAACTGCCTTGCTTGTAGAATAGTTCCCAGTCTTAGATCATTAGGAAAAAATGCATAAAATCTCACTTATTTCAGAGCTGAGCAGTAGAAATCACAACCCCAAATCCGTGCTCCTTCTGTGTGATGCACTTTCTATCTATTACCTCGCGTACATCTGGGCCCTCAAGCACCTGCTACCATGCCACTTTCTGGTTGACATATACCTAAGAAATGTGATCACTAACACCCAAACTATGGAGCCAAGCACATTTGAGTGCCGGCTACAGCTGAAAGAATATGTTTCTATTCCTTGTCCATCTGTTCTTGGCAACAGAAACTTAAGCTAAAAACAGAGAATAAGCTTCTGAGAAACAAGTCTAAATAGGGTGAAAACGGCAAGATGGATGCTCTAAGGTTTCAAACCTAAGCCATAGCTTGGTGACACCAGTTTTGTAGCTAAATGGTTGTTTTTATTTGGGACTGCTTCCTGCTGCAACTACAGCGTAAAGTTTTTAAAATAACATTATTTTATCATTCAGTTTAAAATACATTGTTTTGACCATACATTCTGTTTTCAGTGTTGCTGTTACACTTTCTAGTGATCATGAGCCTAGTGAAGTTTAGGGGATTTTGGAGTGCTCTTCACTGTGGTTGAATCCCATTGAGTAAGAACCATTAAGAACTCAGAACTCGGAGATATCACACACTCCTTAGTAATGAGTGAGAGCTCTTTGTACAAGATGGATCCCACACAAACACATTTACTTTTCCCCAAGTTTAACGTTGACTTTACAGAGCTGCTGGGCATTTATCTTGTGTAATTGCTGTGGCTTCCCACTGTGTGCTGCCTCCTCCAGACTTCCTTTAGCTGTTAAACAGTACCAAATTATTTATTTACAACTGTAAAAAACCCACCAAGATCATAACAAAGAATACCATCCTGGGCATGTTGGCATGTGCCTTTAATTTTAGCAGAACAAGTGGGTGTCTGTTTGAACCCATCCTGGTCTGAATATCAAGTTCAAGGCCACTATGTCTACACATTGAAACCTGTCTCAAAAACGTGAAAGAAAGAAAGAAAGAAAGAAAGAAAGAAAGAAAGAAAGAAAGAAAGAAAGAAAGAAAGAAAGAAAGACAGGAAGAAAGAAAGACAGGAAGAAAGAAAGACAGGAAGGAAGAAAGAAAGACAGGAAGGAAGGAGGAAGGTAGGAAGGAAGGAAGGAAGGAAGGAAGGAAGGAAGGAAGGAAGGAAGGAAGGAAGGAAGGAAGGAAGGAAGGAAGGAAGGAAGGAGAAAAGAAAAATTAAAGGAAAAAAGGCAAAAAGCATCACAAAGAAAGGACCACGTGTGGTCACCACAGTATATGCATCCCATCAGAATCTCAGCACTATGTGTTCTATAAATGAGCTAGTCTACTCTCAAAGTGTGGGGCCAGGTTCCTCTGAGATTTAACTGCTTGGAGGAGACATGCTGCTTTCTTAATGAGTACAAACTTTAAAAGAGCTTGTGACTTACAAAGTACATTGTTTGCAAGAAATGCATCTATATTATTAAGTATCTCCTGTGCATAATACTAGTGTCCATTGTTTACTCTTCAAAATGAGTGGGTTCAACTTTGCCATTATCATTTTCCTTGGTATGTGAATATTTTAAAAGGGATCCTCTAATTTCCCATTTCTTTAAGTTGGTTTAGAACAGGTGTAAATGATATGTGCTTAATAGATACGTAAGAGGTGACACCTAGAAATACCACTCCCCGTCTGGAGTCTCTGTTAATAATAATAAGATGATGTTTGCAATGTGCTAGTTATCTCATCTGTTCTTAAATGTCATTTTGGTGAATGAATTATTTCCAGAAACTTCTATCATTTCTTCAACTTCAACAGTTACCCTGTATACAAGCCACTTGATGAAATTAGACTCTGTCTTGATAACCTATGAAATACGCTTCAACTCTATGATCTCTAAGGTCTCTTGCTTGAAGAATTTAACAAAATCGTGTCTAACAGCAGATCTGTGTGCTGTATTTATAGTGATGAAATGTGTACTTTGCTGCCAAATGTGTGATGTGGGCTGTAGAGCTCTTCCATGTATACATGTGGAATAACATCAAGTTTGTTGATGTTAGTAACTACTAGTATGTTTCTTTTGGTATTGTTTGGCTCTGAATTTGTTCTTGCTACTTGTTTTAGAATAAGCTGACAGCAAATAGTTTTCTGTAGAGCCTCAGAGATTAGTTATACTAACACTTACGGAAGTGCAGTGTTTTTTCATTACTTTTGATTTTTAAGACAGACACTTTGTGAAGTGACTTCTCTACTTCCATAAGATACAGTGTCATTTCTGTAGCCATGCACTGTGACTAATCAGGTTTCTGTTTTCTTTTAGATCTGAGTGACCAGCTGTTGGAGGTTGTTGGCTTAGAAGGAGCAATGGAAATGGGCCAAATATACACGGGGCTGAAAAGTGCTGGCCGGCGGCTGGCTCAGTGCTCCTCGGTGCTTATCAGGTAGTTCTTGGGCTATAATTAACAGTGTGCTTTGACATGGCATGATACTAAATGAACAAAGAGGATGCAAGATGACTGATAGTGATATCTATCTTATTTTTGTTTCAACTGATCAATGATTAAAACTTATTATGAATTTCAAAATGATAGAAATTAACAAATGGTACAGTCTTAGTAGCTACTTCTTATCAGCTTCTATAGAATCTAATCTCTTATTATTACCATGGTGTTTTGGTTACCTTTTTTTTAACTGTGACCAAAACAAATGAGAAAACATATGATAGGAGGGTGGGTTTATTCTGCTTAGGGTAGATGAGTGTCAGTACATCATGAGGAAAGATTGTGGCAGATCAGGTAGCTAGATTGTGGCAGCCAGGAAAGAAAGAGAGGGGAAGGCTAGGGACATCATACTCCCTAGGACCTACTCCCAGTGGTCAACTTCTTCCAACCTAGGGCCACCTACTGAAGCTTCTAGAAATTCTCAAACTATTAGCTAGGGTCCTAATATTTATTATATAATTCTATGGAAAATATTTCCAATTCAATCATCACTTATGGATGCACCAATTAATGGGTGAGTTTAATCTACCCATGTGTTCATTCATGTTCAAGTTACAGAAGCACCAAAGAACTTACTGGACAAATTATCCGAATGGGTTTGGGGAAACACTGCTGTTCTTTTAGCTTACATTTTTCTCATGAGATAAAGCAAAACATTATTCTTGTAAACCTAAATTACAAATTGGTTCATGGTAAACTTTCCAAAGTTTGAATTTTTTCACAGTATTTCACCTATAAAAAAACATAGAATGTGTTTTGAACAAAATAAAACAACAAATTGTGATGTAGATACATTAAGTATTATTTTGTGAATGTGTTGGTCCTAGAAAGGCTTAGACACTCAACATGTATTTGTAAGGTTTGCAGTACATGTGGTGGTGGTGTTGCCAGTGGTGGCGGTGGAAATGTGCATGTCACAAGGAGGCTCTTTGGTTTTAGGAATTCTAATAGTGTCTTTGAACACAAACCCTCGTATTTTCATTTGGCATTCAGAATTAATCTTTATGTCACCACATTTACCAGGAAGCTTTTAACATTCTTGTGACCAAGGAACCTTTCAGAGTGTTCATTAATAGTTAATGAAATCCCCCTTTCAGAAGAGGTCAGCAGTGATCATATTTGCCTTCCTTGGACTTATCTTATGTTTTACGGATAATCTGTTATATTAAATATTTTAGCATTATAGTTAAAGTGTTTTTCCCCCCAGGACAAGCAAGTCACTGCCAATGCAGATTGATGGAGAGCCATGGATGCAGACCCCATGCACAGTGAGTATCAAATGGAGGAGAATCATTACCAGTGTTACTTTTGCTTTCCAGAGATCATGTACTTCTATGGTTATGTTATCCCAGTATCTTTGTTTTTGTCCTGTCTTCTCTAGGAACAATTTAGCAATTCCCTTTCTTCTCTTTATTTATACAGAGAAGTTATTACAGTCTGTCTTGAAGCACTGTCCACTCTTGTCAGTGACTTAACTTTTAAATATATGTGTGAGCCTAACTTCAGATAACAAAAACTAACTGTAAACTCTGAGACAAAGCAAAATACTGGTAAAAGGTTTCTTAATTCTCTTAGTATTAATCTTCAAGCATGTGATAAGAAAATTGGTCATGGGACTTTGACACATATGATAGAAAAAACTGTTGATGTACTATTAAGTAATATCTTTGTTGTTTCTGAACATTTCTTATAGTTACTAGAGGCTAATATGTTCTAGGTAATAAAATAAAGTAATCCTTTTTTTCTTGATAACTGCCACTCTAATGGAGGTAAGGTAGAATCTCGATGTTTTGGTTTGCATTTATTTGATGAAGAGTGATTGAATATTTTTGTCAAGTTTATTAACACTTAATGTTTCATCTTTTGAAAAAAAGCTGTTCATCTTATTAACATATCTGTTCACTGGGTTGTTTAATTTGTTATTTTTAGTTATCTTTACTTTTGTGTATTTCAGATGGGAATACTTCTAAGTTGGATAGCTAGCAAATTTTTCCTTTCATTCTGTAGGCTGTCTATTCATTTCTTTGTCTAATTCTCTTGATGTTGAGATACTTTTTTTATTTTGTGATTTCCCATTTTGTTAATTGTTGACATCAATTCCTGAATAACAAAAGTGCTATCCACAGAGTTCTTTCCAAACCTATATATTTAAGTGTTTGCCCTACTTTCTCTTGGATCAGTTTCAGAGTTTGGGGTCTTATATTAATGTATTTGATTCATTTAGAATTGATTTTTGTACAAGATGAGAGCCAGGAATCTAGTTTTAGACTTCTGTATGTGGACACCCAGTTTTCTATCACCATCTGATGTAGATGCTTAGACTGTTGATTTTCAAATGTTTTCTGCTATCTCTTACTGTAAATTACAAATATCCCTTATTTTTCTTCTTTCACTTATTAGATTTTATGCATTTGTGCTACCTCTGGCATTCTTTAGACTCTCTGAATGACATTGCAATGTTCACATTTATAGTCTCATGGACATTAAGTGTTCACATTGTTAGAATTATCAATTGTCTTAGTTAGGGTTACTATTGTTGTGATGAAGCACCAAAACCAAAAGCAACTTGGGAAGGAAACAGTTTACTTGGCTTACATATCCCAAGTTACAGCCCATTGAAGAAATCCAAGACAGGAACTCAAGCTGGGCAAGAAATCTGGAGTTAGGAGCGGACAGGGAAGCCAAGGAGGCATGCTACTTAGTGGTTTTTCATGGCTTGCCCAGCCTCCTTTCTTAGAGACCCAGGACTACCAGTTCATAATGGGCTTGGCCCACCTACATCAATAACTATCTAAAAGCATGCCCTATAAGCTTGCCTACAGCCTGATTTTGTGGAGACATTTTCTCAATTGAGCCTCTCCTCTGATGACTCTAGGTTGTATCAAGTTGATACAAAACTAGTGAGCACGACTAATGGTGGTGGCAATTGTGCTCTTGAGGATGGCATTAATGTTTGAAGCAGAAGTGATGATAATGGTGATGATACACTAGAAAACAATAATAGTAGTTATGATGTTTATGGTAGAAATTGTGGTAAACTTATAATCATGGTAGTGATATGTTTTTATTATGTAGGATGGCAATGATCATGGGAACACTAGTACTTTTATCTTTAATGAAGACCATTGTTATTGAGTCATAGTCACAAGAGAATAAGTAAAAATAAAGCAAAAAGAGTGGAACTAATAGTCTTTACATTCTTTCAGATGTCACAGTAGTCTTAAATAAAGATCCCTGATTCTTCATACTCTAAGACCTTCACACGTCCAGATATCAAAATACTTGATCAGTAGTGGTAAATGGAATTCTCTCTCTCTCTCTCTCTCTCTCTCACACACACACACACACACACACACACACACACACACACACACACGCACACACAAATTACAGTTAACTCCATATTCATGAATCAACTCACTGAAGTAGGGAAAAACTAAAACATTTTGTCTTATTTCTACAATACTAATATATAGCAGAATAGTAGCTAAAGCCATGCAGCTGGACCCCAGGGGGCTGTAACTTCTTTACTCTTCCCACAGCCATCCCAAGGTGATAAAGTCTTGGTAGCCTCTAGAACTTTCCTGGGTAAGGTCTAGGACAAGTCACTAGCTTGGGTTTCTAGTTCTGAAGGACTATGTCTATGGATATTTAATTAATTTTTTAGAACAAGTTTAACTAACATAAGCACTTCTGACACTGCTTTGAGCTTTTCTTCCAATTAGTAGCAGGATATTCACTTCACTTACTAATTATGATGATCTATAATTGTTAAATTAATAAGTTTATACAATTTAAATTTAAATTTCTCTTTTTATAAATGTATTTCTTCATTTAAAATATTGATTGTAGCTTACAGTGGGCCAAGAACTATACTAATCTGAGGTTTATTACTGTTAATTTGAATTTTGGAATACTCTACTTTTCCTAGACCCACATGGGACTTTGAACTTTAAATTTTATTTTAACTGAAGAGAATATTTAATATTCTTAGCAGTTGTATAGCTTAACTAGAGAGAGGGATTTTTTCCTTCAATAAAATAGCACAATGTTTTTCTTACAGAACATAAGAAATTATAGAATGTTAAAATTCTTTGCTAAATTTAAATATCCATAAGCTGATATTCGATTTATGAAGGAGTTTCTCTAGTTATAATTTTAGAGAAACCAGAAGGTCTGTTTTCTTTTGAATTTCATAGATGGTAGAGAAGGGCAAAAAATGCATATGTCTTGAGTCTTAAATCAATTAATATAATTTTTATAAAATCAAGATAATATAGATTATTGAAATGGATTGTAGTGATAGTTGTTTAACAATGAAAATCTTCCTGGCAACAGTGAAATTAAAATAGGTTGAATGTTTTATCAGAATGAAAAATGTTAAGTAATGTCAAGAAAAAAATCAAAGTAATGTTTATTTATAAATTGTATCAATTGTACCAGTGCTGCCTCACAAATATCAAGAAAAGGAAGAGAGAGAGAGAGAGAGAGAGAGAGAGAGAGAGAGAGAGAGAGATTTAAATTCATACTTTATAATTCCTTTCATGACTTTCTAAATTCTCCCTCTAAGAAAGTCAAATATCTATGTGATCACAGTATGTTAATATTCACGGCAGTAACAAAGAGGGGACTTTAGCCTAGTAACTATGTCTTCATCATTTTAGTAAGCATAGTTAAAGCAGGAGACAAAAATACATGTTGACATGGATGGTTTGGAAGAGCTGCCTATAAGCTGGTCTTTCCAGCCTCTTTTTACTTTCTAACTTCTTTCTCCTGAGCACACAGAACAAACTGGCTTTATTAACCATGCATTCATGTAATACAAAGGTCAGCCCAGCAAGTGGAGGAAGACAGAATAGAACAACAGGATAGAGCATGGCACAGACCATCACAGATCTTTCATATCTGTGCACCCGACATGCCCCACATTCCTCAGTTGATAGAGTTTTATTTTATTTGCTTTTACTTTATTGGTTATTTTATTTATTTACATTTCAAATGTTATCCCCCTTCCTGGTTAAACCCCCTATCACTTCCCAACCGGCTGCTTCTATGAGAATGCTCGCCCACCCACCCACCCCCTCCTGCCACAGCGCCCTATCATTCTTCTAGGCTGGGTAATCAAGCCTCCACAGGACAAAGGGGCTCCCCTCCCATTGATGTCAGATAAGGTAATCCTCTGCTACATATGCAGCTGGAGCCATGGTTCCCTTCATGTCTACAATTTTTCATGTGGTTTAGTCCCAGGGAGCTTTGGGTTGTCTGGTTGGTTGATATTGTTGTTCTTCCTATGGGGTTGCTAACCCCTTCAGTTCCTTCAGTCCTACCCCTAACTCTTCAGTTGGGGTCCCAGTGCTTAGTCTGGTGGTTGGCTGCATGAATCCCACATCTGTATTTCTCAGGCTCTGGCACAGCATCTCAGGGGACAGCTATACCAGACTCCTATCAGCAAGCGTTTCTTGGCATCAACAATAGTGTCCAGGTTTGGTGTCAGCAGATGGGATGGATCTCTAAGTGGGGCAGTCTCTGAATGGCCTTTTCTGCAGTCTCTGCTCCACTCTTTGTCCCTGTATTTCCTTTTGACAGGAGCAATTCTGAATTAATATTTTTGAGATGGGTGGGTGGCTCCATCCCTCAACCGAAGGCCGTGCCTAGCCACTGGATATGGTCTCTACAGGTTCTCTCTCCCCTTTATTGGGTATTTCTGCTAATGTCATCCCTGTTGGATCCTGGGAACCTCTTGGGTCCCTAGCATCTGCGACTTTCTAGTGGCTAACCCCAGTTTCCCATCCCCCACTTCTACACATCTCTGTTCAATTTCCTGACCCTCTTTACTTCTCCCCTGTCTCCTCCCACACCTGATCCTGCGCCCCTTCTTTTCTCCCCTCTCCTCTCCCTCTCAGATCCCTCCCTTCTTCTACCTCCCATGATTATTTTTGTCAAATATAAAAGTGACTACACAAAGCTTCAGGAACCTTGATTGCAGCATCACAAAATATACCATATACCTGCTTTCTTGCATAATCCCCCTTACAAATAATAATGATTCTTGCTCTTCTGCATTATTTTGAGCAGGTAGTTCCATTACTCCCCCAGTTCTTCCAAAGCTGGAAATCTGAGTCCTTGTACACCACATTCAATATTCCCTAAACCAACAAATATGTCCACTTAATTACATAATTTCAAATCTGCAATATTTTCCTTTCTCTCCAAGGCTATCACCACCATCTTAAACTTGCCTCACTGTATGTCATTATATGTCTGACTTCTGGAGAAAGGCTGCACGTGCTCCTGTCCCAGTTGTCCCCTTTTCATTTACCTTGGTGATTCTCCTTAGTATGTTCTCTGTGAAACAGTTTCACCCTAACAGTTTCTACTTAGAATTTTGCAAGGGTTTCTGAATGAACACACATTAAGTTTTCTTTTTACTAGTTTCTTCTTCTACTTCTTATTTTGCACATTTCCATGTACTTCCCAAGGGTCTGGACAAATTTTTCCTCCTTTTCTGACAATGGGCACAACTCGTTCTTTGGGATAATCCTTGCTATTTCTCCTTTCCAAAGCCTGGTGCAGCCATTGCACAACCAGTCCAACACACACACACACACACACACACACACACACACACACACACACACACACTCACACACACATTCCTCCTCCCCACTTCCTAAAGCATGAGCTCCAGTGTCTTCTGCCTGTGATAGCACCAACCACATCACATTGGAAGGACAGTCATTTCCCCTCCCTGTAGTCATAAATTCCCTCTAGTCGTGGACTATCATTTTGGCCCTCCCAGCACTCTCAGGATACAAAACTCTTCTTTCTGCATAATTTGGTTGCCAGTACCAAGTAAACTTTGAATTTATAAATTTCTTAAATACGTCTTGGGGTAGTATAGCATTTTAAAACATGCTTTTTACTAAATCTTTCACTGAACATAATGTAGTTTGGCTAGCAATTCATTCACATATTTTCATATCTAAATACATGTTAAAGTTATTTTGAGTTATCTTTATTCATTATATTCTCAAAGCAAAGAGCTTGAATGTATCATGGGAGGAATACTTTCCCAGTCTCCAAAGATTAAATCCTTCTGTTTCCTGGTGTGGTGCAGCTCAAACTTCTCTGGCTACTTCTGTGTTATTGGTTATGTATTTATTGGACATATCCTGGAGACTGTATTCTGTAAAGGATGTGAAATTCTGATAGCTGATAGCTGTGTATTAGTCATTACCTATGGCATCTTCATAAAGCCCATGGAGTTTTAATATGACATCATCTTGATGCTTTCTCTATGATTAAGGACAAGAAAAAATTTCTGAAACTTTCTTCCACAATGGAGAGAATAGAAAATCATGAACAAATTATAATTGAGTGGTGAAATGACAACAGTTAAAATTTGAATGTTCATTGGAGTGATAGCTGACACCAAATCATCTCAGCAGCATTTAGAAATGAATGCTCTCCTGAGCCCTTCTATATTTCTCCTTTGAAACCTGCTTGCTCCATTTTGATTTCCAATGTGACTAATTTGTGTCATTTATAGCAGAGGGCCACCTTTTGTCAAATAACAATTTTATCATTATTTGATAATGGTCATTGAGTTATATTCTTCAATCTAATCAAAGCCATTAATCACACCCCTTGTGCAGCTCTGACTCCTGTGATTCCCCAAGTTCAATGTCTCTTTATTCTCCATTGAGTACAATTCAGTATCCTTGTCACAGTGTTAAATTATCTTCCCAGTACTCCCTCATACAGATTGTCCCTTTTTCCCCCTCACCTTCTCCTCTGAGAAGGGGAAGGCCCCCACTATATCACCTTCACACATAGGACTTGATACAACCTCTCCCACTGAGACAAAGCAAGGCAGCCCAGTTAGGAGAACAGAATCTATAGACAGGCAACAGATTCAGGAACAGCCCCCCGAACCCTGCTCCAGTTGTTGGAGGGCTGTCATGAAGAGGAAACCACACTTCTGCTACATATGTGGGGGTGGGGTGGTAGGTCCAGCACATGCTCACTCTTTGGTTGGTGGTTCAGCCTCTGGGAGCCCCTAAGGGTCTAGGTTAGTTGATTCTGTTAGTCTTCCTGTAGAGTCCTTGTCCTCTTTGTGTCCCTCAATCCTTCCTCCAACTCTTCAACAAGACTTCCTGAGCTCCATCTAATATTTGACTGCGGGTCTCTGTATCTGTTTCTGTTGGCTATTGGGTGGAGCCTCTTAGAGGATAGTTATGCTATGTTCCTGTCTGCAAGCATAACAGAGTATCATTAATAGTGTCAGGGATTAGTTCCTGTCTATGATATGGGTCTCAATTTAGGGAACTCATTGGCTGGCCATTCCCCTTTTCTCTGTTCTATCTTTGTCCATGAATAACTTGGAGGTGGATCACATTTTGGGTTGAAGGTTTTGTGGGTGGCTTACTGTCTTTATCCCTCTACTGTGTGTCCTGCCGGGGTACAGGAAGTGGCCACCCATATACCCATAACAGTGGGATCCATATACCCCACTACCAGGAGTGTCAACTAGTGTCACCTCCTTAGTCAGCCTGGGTATTTCCCCGTGTCCCAAGTCTCTGGCACATCCTAGAGATGCCCACTCCTAGCCCAGCAGTGATTTCCTTCTCTCTTCTCTGTTCTTGCTACACCTGATCCACTCCCAGCTCAGATTCCCTTCCCCCAGGATCTATGTGAGAGGATACTGGGAGGAGGGGGCTGACATTAAGATGTAAAGTGAATAAATAAATAAATAAATAAATAAATAAATAAATAAATAAATAATAAAATAATCCTCCCAGAGCTGAGACCAACCCCTGTGGGCTGTAGGAGTACTTACAGATTTCTTGGTGTTTCAGCTTCCTTTTGTGCTATACCTGAAATTTCATTTTCTATTTTGAGGTTCTCTCGTCTACAAGAAAGCTGTCAGTCAAACTGTAGCCTCTTCCTGTTGCTTTCCAATATGAGGGCTTGACATATCTTTCCCTAAACTTGACTGTAGCTTGTTTTCTTCTATTGAAAATAAATTCTTTTCTCATGCAGTTTGTCCTGATTATAGTTTCCCTTCCCTCTACTCCCCCCAGTTAGTCCCCAGCAGTCTTCTATAACTGCCTCTGTCTGCTACAGAGTGAAGTTTTCTTAATGAGGTGTGAAATCTACATTTCTCTGTGAGTATAATAAGTATTTAGATTGCAGTTAGGAAAGTAACAGTAGTGGGTTCTCCTCTAGGATCCTGGATCTCACTACAGGTGGTTATCTGCAGCTGGTTAGCTGACCAGTGGTAGACATCATTCTCAACCTATTGGGTGGACATTAAGTCCAAGTAAATAGGTGTTGGTTACTGCCAGGATATGTGTACCATAATTGCACCTTTGTGGCTATGTCAGTGTGCTAGCCATTGTTGTGTTTCACAGGCATCACAGTTGCATATGACTAATTATTGCTTTAAAGATTCCAAAAGATTCCCTGGCTTCTTGCATAGCAACTTCTGGTATTATAAAATCTAGACCTCAGTGAGGAGGCTTTTAGTTCAGATCCAGCTCAAATCTCCTGAGTTCTGTGTCCAATGTGTGTGGTGTCTTTATCCATAGGTACTTTCTTTCACCCTCTGAGAGGCAAGCAACAATTAGAGCAATGGCTTATATTATTTTGGGTGTCTCTTGAACTATGTTGGCCAATAACTTAAAAGAAGGATTCTCATGCCTAGTACTGGGTGTTTCTTAGATAGTCTTTGATTCTTGTGCAAACACTGCCAGCCTAGCAATTCATATCTTCATGGGATAGATTTCTAAGATCATCATCCTCTTGATTTCTGTCATTTTTGACCCTTGGGGTTCTTGAGTTCCTTCTGTACCTAAAAACCTAAGGCTTTAGTTCCCTGGATCAACCTTCTAGTGTTAGTGTTTTTCGTTTTTACGTGAAGTATATTTTGATCATGGTTTTGCCTCCCTAATCTCCTCTCTAGTTTTCTATACCTCCTCATCCACCCAACTGCCCAACTTCTTTCTTTCTATCTTTAGAAAACAAACAGGCAAGAAAAGAAATAGTCATACTGAACCCTTAAAATGGAGCCTACTGTAAGGGTTTTGGGGTTACAGGCAGACAGGACTCTTCTTCATTCTTCTGAGGCCATAATTTCTCTATCAGAGGTGGTTTCTCCTCTTCTGAGTTTTTGGCAGCTGTCTCTGACATGCAATTGGAAAAGGGTCAGGATGAGAGGCATTGGTGGTAGAGGGAGCAAGAGACACTTCACTACTCTCCGATGTGAAGATTTCTCATTTCCTACTCCATGAATTAGGAAAGGAAGACTTCTTTTGGGACTTTTCATATATACTTCATGTGGATTATGTCTACTATAAATATAATACTTATCTTTAAATGGAGGCCAAGAAGAACAAGAGAGGTGGGGTGGAATTCACAAACCTGATGCTTACTTTAGTCCAATTCATGCTCTGGATTATTCTCCTTATCTGCTGGATATCCTTATCTTTTGAGTCTCTTCTGATAGCTGCCTCAAGTTGTCTGCCCAGAGTCTGTGGTACTTTCAGGGACAGTGTAGTGCCTCTGACTCATTTTTTAATGATGGAGGGACCCTGTCCCTCTGCATCAAGTTTTATTGCCTCGGGCTGTTTTGAGATCTGTTTAATTCTCTCCATCATCTCAGCATATTATCATCCACAAGTGTCCATCTGCTGACTTGGAAACTTCACAATATATTTTCCACTTCCGTATCTCTTACAGAGCCACCAAACAAGTCTTATAAATAACCTAAAACTGTTAAAAATCTTACCCATTTTGAAATTTTTCATTCATTTTTTTCTCCACACCTTAGTCCTGAATGTAGGCAATTTAAGACAGTGTCTATCTCACTGTTTGAATGAAAATAACTCATGATAACAGCATTAAGTCTCCCACTTACCTATACAGATAATACTAATATGTCAGGTATTTCAATGTGTCAGTAACGATGTAGGTGAGTACATAGAATTTTTCTTTGAAGACATCTTTATAGATAGAGACATTTTCATGACTGTTGGACATGAGAGAATAAAGAAGACTTTTAGACTTTGGTGTTCAAGCTTAGTGCTACTGAAGGTTATGAGGCGATTACAGGACATTCCCCAGACTGTTTTCTATGCTACTTATATCTTATGTAACTTCCGCTTATTTGACAAAGGATAGAATGTTCAAAAGAGGAAGTGGTATGCTCTAAAAGTTTCTCTGCATATAGTTGATGAGGAACGAAGTGTGGGTATACAATAGACAGGCAGTCCAGGAAGATTCTCTGCCATGCATACTTTGCCCTGAAGCAGGGTTTTGATACTCACAAACCATTTTAAGAAGGGTATGTTAATGACCTTCTCAAAGGCCCATACAAAGTTGAGAGGTGTGAAATTGCTCTCTATTTGGGAATATCATGTAAATAGTCATTTCATAAAGTGTATTTGAAAACATAATAGTACCTGTTTTATTTGATGTGCGTATATTGCTATTGCTTTTGACATTCTTTTTTTTTTTTTTTTTTTGGTTTTTCAAGACAGGGTTTCTCTGTGTAGCTCTGGCTGTCCTGGATCTCACTCTGTAGACCAGGCTGGCCTCGAATTCAGAAATCCGCCTGCCTCTGCCTCCCAAGTGCTAGAATTAAAGGCATGCGCCACCATAGCCCGGCTTTTTTTTTTTTTTTTAATTAAACATGGCACTATGGAACTATAACCAGACTTGTTTTCATCTGGCTATGTAGCCAAGAATGACCTTGAATTTCCATTTCTTCTTCTCAACAGCTGAGAGTAAGGAGTGTGCTACTAAGTCCAGCTATATGTAGTGTGAGCTCATCAAACCTAGGCCTTCATGCATGCCAGCTGAGTCCTTTACCAACTGACACACACTCCAAGATCTTTGGTTTTGTTTTTTTAAGAAACAACAGAAATTCTCTCTCTCTCTCTCTCTCTCTCTTTTTAATTTTATTTATTTACATTTTAAATGTTATCCCCTTTTCTGATTTCCCCTCTGGAAACCCTCTATCCCATACTCCCTCTCCCTGCTTCTATAAGGGTGCTCACCCACCTGCCCACCCATTCCAGCCTTCCTGCCCTGGCATTCCTCTACACTGGGGCATCAAGCCCTCTCAGGACCAAGGGCCTCTCCTCCCCTTGATGTCCAACAAGGCCATCCTACACTACATATGCAGCTGGAGACATGGGACCTTCCCTGTGTACTCTTTGGTTGGTGGTTTAGTTACTGGCAGCTCTGGGGGATCGGGTTGGTTGATATTGTTCTTCCTATGAGTACTTCAACTCCAACATGAATCAGTTTTCACCAAGAAGCTTCTTCAGCCAAAATAACAATACACAGGAAAGATTTAGGACAGAAGGACAGAACAGAACAAATTTGAGCACCAAAACTACAACTAGATATGTTTTATTTGGTTTTTGGTTTTTGTTTGTTTGTTTGTTTGTTTGTTTTTGAAATATAATGTTGGGTCTCCTGGTTAAGTTCACTGTCCTGCAAGCCTGAGGACTAAAGACAAGTTTGAAATTCTAAGAAAGGCCTTGACACTCTGCTTGACAAAATCTCGGTCATTTTGTTAACAACTTTTCATCAGTTTTTATTTAAAAGCCGTTCTAGGTTTTACTATTTTAAATGTTATTTTGAGCAAGCTGGCATCTGCAACTGAAATAGTCAACTTTTCTTGCACTTTAGCAGAAATTGCATGCAGTCAGAAGTTAAAAATACTTTTCACTCCTTGAAAGCAACGTTTTATGGAACTTCTGCAAGGAGAGAGAGAAAAGCTACTTTGAAAGTAAAGTGTGTTTCTACATCCTAGCAGAGGAAAATGTAGGAGGGCCAGAGCCCAAGGTCTCATCTGTCAGATCCATGTCCTCCAGATGTCAAAGTTATGTCAGTTTCTTAAAATGACTTCCTTATATTTTTGTATTAATTCTTTGTTTTAATTTCATTTACATTGGTCTTCTGCTTCCATGTCTGTTTGTTTGAAGGTGTCATATCTCCTGGAACTGGAATTACAGACAATTGTGGGCTGTCATGTGGGTTCTGGGACTTGAACCTCAGTTCTTTGGAAGAACAGTCAGTGCTCTTAATTTCTGGGCCATCCCTCCAGCCCAAACCTTCCTTATTTCTGACACCAGCTACTACACATCACAAATAAATACCGGAAGGTTCTTGAGATTATTACTGATTGTACTTAGTAATACAAAGAAAGAAGCAGTAAGGGTTTCATGGTATGAGTTATGAAGTGTATTTAATGCAGTTAAAATTTGTACCTATGTGTTTTGTTGTTTGGAGTTTGAGGGATTTTGTAGTTTGGTTTGTTTTTGTGAGACAGGATCTCTCCATGTAGCCCTGCCTATCCTAGTACTTATTATGTAAAACCAGACTGTCCTTGAATTTACAGATAGCGGCTTGCCTGAACTTACTAGGTGCTGGGATTAAAGATGTGTACCTCCATGCCTGGCACCATTCTATTTCATATTCAGAGTAACTTGTCCATAATCTTAGCTAGTATTGAAGAAATAAACCCATATGATTTTATGATCAGACAAAATCTGACATAGGTTTAAGATTTGGACACAGTATTACAGAAAA
Source organism: Uromys caudimaculatus (assembly GCA_028551405.1). Classification (NCBI taxonomy): domain Eukaryota; kingdom Metazoa; phylum Chordata; class Mammalia; order Rodentia; family Muridae; genus Uromys; species Uromys caudimaculatus. Next base: position 48,381,759 of record CM052705.1, read on the forward strand.
AGAAATAGTGATTGCTGTTGTTTTCCATTAGAATTTGCATATGGACTCACTGGAAAATGACAGTATGTCACAATAAGGCAGAATATTCTTAATAATAACCTAAAAAGAAAATCACATCAGAATTTATAAAGAATAGAATAGTGATATAAAAGTTATCAGTAAATTTGCCTAACTTGAATCTTCTTGTTGTGTTACACTAAATTGATTAACTTTAAATGCTATTAAGTAATGGTTAAAGTACCAGGTTGATTTTTTTCTAGTAACAAGTGTCTGTGGAGTTTGTTATGAATAGTATTTTCTCACTAAAAGTTATATATCTACTGTAACTTAACACTCCCTGAGTTGACAGACACTAGTTTTAGAGATTCTTATATGGTTCTAATGGCTTACTTTAGAAGGGGGTGGAAGGGATCCAGCAAGGAGCAAATATATTTTTAGCTGTAAATGAAAATGAATAATCCATACATTATAAGTAGAAAATGCAAATAGTGGATATTTTTGATGTGCCTAGAAATTGGACTGGGCCTGCACACATTTCTCTGACTATTAACAGGCTAGAGGAAGAGAAAGAAATCTCAGTTTGTCCAGTGGTGTAGCCACTGATGCACAGGGATGGTAGGGGACAAAAATCATGATGTACATTTATGATGACACTGTCAAATAAATAAATAAATAAATAGATGAATACATACATACATACATACATACATAGTAAAATCATAAAAGAAATGACATGGGGTCTAATATTTAAATACAATAGTGATAACTCCCTAATAAAAGAAATACAATATTTTGATATTTAATGAGCATCAGTCTTTATACTTGGAAGAATATAAAATTAGCATGAAATGCATTTGAACAAGTAGTGTGCTGCTTCTACAGGAGGACTACCTATCTAAGGTATTAATAGAAATAATGCTGCAAAAGTGGTTAAATACAGTACAAACATCCTTTACCTCAGTCTTAATTTATAAAAGTTCGCATAAATTTACATTTCTAAACTTAAATTTTTTCAAAGACTGACAAGGTAATGTTTAGCTGGGCATTATTTTATGTTTTCCCTTGTTACTTATGCATTAATTAGTTCTGCTTACCTGTGCATAATTTTTCCTAATTTCACAACAGTTGTTGTTTTTTGTAATTGACAATGCAATTTACTGCCTATGTGCTTTCTGGCCCCCAAACAAGAATAGCAAGGTATAAAGCCCCAATCTCTTCATTTGGGGTTGTTGGCAATAAAAGCGTTAGTTGTGACTAATTTTCAATTAATTTGTGGTGGTTACAGGGGAACAAAACAATTGCACCTCCTCATTAAAATTTAAAATATTCCAAAGTGTCATCTTTAGGTGTTTCTGGAATATATAATTTCCATTTTGGTTCATTGCTTGACAGCTCTATTAATTTAAAAGCCCAGTAATACCTATTAGTATAAAACATGAAAAAAATACCATTAATCATTTATTTTAATTTTGCAGCTCTGTCATTTTCTCAGTATGTTTTAAAATGATGATGACACCGTAATATGCACAACTCAAACTGACTGAAGGAAAAATGGATAACACTACTTAGGAAAGATACTGAACTCTGTTATTAGAGCTTCATTAATGCTAAACTGATTAAACTTGATAGGGATTCAAGCAAAAATATTTTAAAGAATTTTTATTTCCCTATTATATTTTCAAAGTTATTGCAAATTCTGTTTATAATTAGAATTACCTATTTCTAGATCTTCACCTTAACATGTCCACTTTAAATATTGTGAATATAATTAAAGTAGACAATTATTCCTCATTTTGAAAGAGTTGTTGGTTTCGGTGTTCGAAATTAGTTTCATTTAGCTAAAAATAATAATATCTCCTATTCATACTTTTCAGTAAGAACTGTAAAACCAAATGGACACAACGTGTAAAAGCAAGAAACATACTGGGAAGTATACCAGCTGCACAATATCCTATAAATTTAAATGTTGAAGGCTGTAAATTCTAAAAGAAAGAGAACTGCATGCAATAAGAGAATTCTAGACACAGTAGACAGTGAAGGGAGAGAGGACAGAGAGATATGAGTGAAGCGTCAGCTTTCAATAGTATCAAAATATGGATGTAGGTCAAATTCTATTGTTTTCCTCTAGACTGGGTCAGATTAGAAGCATTACTTCAGCTAACGGTTGTCATTAGATTAATGCATAGGACTGAATTCTTCCCATAATTAGAGATCATCTTCAGATGTATCACCAGATCTGTGCCTGGTTGTTGTCTCACATTTGTCTATTTCACCGTTGCTCTGTTGGCTTTGATTTCACACATTAAGAATTGGAATCAAGCTAATACACTGCAAGCTTTTTATAAAGAGTTAATCAACTGCATTGATACCAAAAAAGAACTAGTATTTCATAAATATCTTACTCAATTCAAATAAAAATATAAGCTTAATGACTCTTAAGAAAAGTAACCTACAGAGAATTTAATAATTTACTGTTTCTATTTATTTGAAAATGCTGAACACAGTATCACAGGTTTCATTTGAGGTAGCATTTAAGTGTTCATCCATTAACCATGCCATCCCCACACTTCTGTCTGTCGAGTGAACAAAATGAATATGATTAAACAAGAGTGTGCTGTTTGCTTTTGTCAATGTATCCCAAACAGACATATCTGGGAAGAGGGAATCTTAAATAAGAAAATGCCCCTCCATAAGATTTGCCTGTTGAAGTACTGGTATTTTTAATTTATGGTTTAATTTATGGTATGATTAATGTTGGATGTGAGATGGACCAGCACAATGTGGATTGTACCACCCTGGGCAGGTGGTCCTCGAAGGTATAAACATGCAAATTGAGCAGTCCAGGAGGAGCAAGCCAAGAAACACAGTCTTCCACAGGCTCTGCTACAGTTCCTGCCTCCAGGTACCTTCCTTGGGTTCCTGCCCTGACCTCCCTAGGTGATGCACTAAGGCTGGAAAATAAAATGAACCCTCTCCTCTCCAAATTGATTTTGGACATGTCATTTTATCACAGTAATGGAACCCCTAACTAAAATAGTGATATTCAACTTATTAAATAAAAATTAATAAGAAACTTCAACTAATTTATTAAAACCAATTAAAAATATCAGTGATTTATCTAACTGATCCTTTGTCAAGTGTTTATTAATGAATCACATATCAATAATATAGATAACACTGTAGTAATGATGCAGTCATGAAGATTCTTACATTTTTTTCTTAGAGTTTTCAATGGAAAGGGAAAATGTCATGATATGATTTCTGGAGTGAGTATAGATATTCTCCTTTTTTTTTTGGTTTTTTTTTTTTTTTTTTGAGACAGGGTTTCTCTGTGTAGCCCTGGCTGTCCTGGAACTCACTCTGTAGACCAGGCTGGCCTCGAACTCACGAATCCACCTGTGTCTGCCTCCCAAGTGCTGGGATTAAAGGCGTGTGCCGCCACTGCCTGGCTAGAAATACTCATCTTAAAAACTCACACAAACACAAAATTTTACAATTTTATAATGAAATAACATCTGTGAATAAAGGTACCTGAGGTAGTTCAATTGGCTAAAATATATACTGTTGGGCTGTAATTCTGAGACAGGATAATAGAACTGGGTCTATATACTCTTAGATTTAGACGTCAATGAAACTATCAGAAAGAGAGAGAGAGAGAGAGAGAGAGAGAGAGAGAGAGAGAGAGAGAGGAGGGAGAGAGGGAAGGAGGAGGTGGAGGGAGGGAGGAAGGATGAAAGAGAGAGAGAGAAAAAGAGAGAGAGAGAGAGAGAGAGAGAGAGAGAGAGAGAGAGAGAGAGAGAGAGCTGTAGCCAAAGAAGACCAGGAAAGCTTTCAAAAATCTCAAAAGCAGAATGAACATTAAAAGATGACTAGTAAATAACCAGTCCCAAAAAAAAGGAAAAGCGTCCCATGGGAATGTGTATAGCATGCAGGATCTGAGCCAGGGCAAGACAGAAGCTGAGCTGAAAGAAAAGAGCTGTAATCAAAGCAAGTACTTCAATGGAAGTGAGCCCTGTGACTCAGCAGGGACTTGAAGGCCACAGAAAGGATACTTAGCTTTGGAGGAACAACCATGTGGAACTAAAGAAATGTTTGAGCAAGAGGGATGCAAGCTGAAATGGTGGTGGCAAGATCCTATGGTCAGGGAGGACGCTGAAGAGGACCAGTGTTAGAGGCTTCTGAAGGAGCATAGTCCTAAACCAAGAAAATCGGTGTAAACTGTTTGAGGGGTAAGAAAAGCATGTAACTTACGGGTGAGCTACATTTCTGAGTCATCTTGAGCAACTGAATAAATAATAGAACAACTCTTAGAAATGGAGGAATCTGAAAAACTTTCAAGTACTTTTCTGTTTACCTTCAGACTAGGTTAACTAATGTGTGCTCACTCATCAATGACCTAGACACACTGTTCAGAATGTCCACTATCATGACATCATTCAATGGAAATTCGGTAATGGCCATTATGTCAAAATGGAAGAGCCTTAATACTTAGGCTTAACCTACCACTTAACATAAGTCCAGATTTTCCTGATCATTGCTATGATAGACTAGGGCATGGCTCTGTTTAGAATTCAGACACTCTTGGTTTAAAACTTTGTTTTTAATAATTAACAAATTCCCCATAATGGTATTCTTTCAAGTATTTCTTTGGCTATAAGGGGAACCTATCAAAGATCAGGGATGCCACCAGATGTCAGAGTAAAACAAAGTGACAGTACCATGCAACACCTCAGTGACATCCAAGAAATTTGAACAGTTGTGTCTCAATAGAAAAGTTGGCCAAATGTGTTCTTTACCAGAAAACACTTGAATACATTAAAATTATGAACAAATTGTTATTGAAAAATAATAGCTACCCTTGGTACATCATATATGAGCATCCATATTATCAAGTGATATTTGCTGGTTATCATCCTGAGACAGATTATAACTCAGCAGCAAACTCATGATGTCTTTGAGCAGAATCCAAAAGCTGGTTGAGACCAGAGGCAAGCTCAAAACACTTGCTTTATTTCTTTAAGTCCAATCTTTTAAGACGAGCCTAGATAAAAAGGGTCATACAGGGAATTTGAAGTGAAGTACAATTCATGAATAGTGAGTTGTGGATATATTTTTACTATACTCAGGAGGAAGCAATTTTTCGTTCTTCTCTTTATCCTGTTGTTGATAGTGTTTTCTCATAAGATCAAACACTTGAACATGCCTGGAAAAATCTTGTCAATTTAATTTCTTACTAGAGACACAAGAATAGTAAAAAAGCGTTAAAAGTGTCTTTGACCTTCTTGGAAACCAATTAAGACCATAAAAACTTTTTGAATGAAGAATAAAATTTTTATCTTAAAAGAAATTCCAAATCCAGGTATATAACTTTCTCCTTCAGCATGGCCAAATGGCTCATGGCCATCAGAAGAAAAAAAGTGCTTCTTTTTTCATATATATTTAAAATTCCTGTGAATTGCATCAGCAAAGAAGAATCTCAACTTCACGTTTAAAGATTTTGTCTTAAATCCTAACAATGGCTTCTTTGAATTTGATACTATTAAAGACTTAACATTAAATTTGGAAATTGTCATCATTCCAGAAAATGGAATCATAATGAAGCTGAGAATGGATTTCAGAAAATTGTTGTAGTTTTGTCTCTCTCTGTGTGTCATTCTATCTGTCTCTCTCCCTCTCTCCCTCTCTCCCTCTCTGTCTCTGTCTGTCTCCCTTCCCCTCCCCCTCTCACTCCTCCTCCCTCTCCCTCCCCTTCTGTCTCTCCCCCTCCCTTTCCCTCTCCCTCTCTCCCTCTCTCTGCCTCTCCCTTCTCCTCCCCTCCTTTTCTCCCTCTTCCTCCCTCCCTGTCCCCTTCTGTCTCTCTCCCTTCCTCTTCTCCTCCCTCTCCCTCCCTCCCTCTTCCCTCCCCCTCCCCCTCCCTCCCTTTCTTCCTCTTTTCTCTCTTTCCTTCTCTCTCCACCTGAAAATTTTGCATGCCCTTTACCCCACCCCCACTACCATGTGGCTCTGTTGCAGGCTTGCATTCAAAGGGGTTTCCACTGTTGAAAGGATACAACCTTATTCCAAATTCAAGCTTGGTAAATTTTAATGTTCCAGGTGATTGCCAAAGTAAGCTCTCCCCACAGATATTTTATGGTATTTACTTTGTGCTGAAAACTCCATTCATTTCTAAGGCAGCTGAATAAATCCAGTGATAATAAACTCTTAAAGAGATGAAGCAAGGAAAAAAAATTTTGGCAAGGCACAGAAAGAATATTTATAAAGGGATGTGCTACCTACTGAGGGACATTTTAAGAACCATGGCATTATTAAGCTCAACCTAGTTCGGAGCCATGAAAATCAACTAAATTAAATTCCCTGAAGCTGAGTTTAATCAATGTTTACATGACCAAATTTGAGGACGATTAGCATACATTCCAATTGAGAATTTTTCACTAAATAAATTCTGAATGCTGGCACTTCAAACAGCAAAGAGACATCACTAAGAATCGTTTTCTTCGTTCAAATACTGATCACTTCATATAGAATAATTTTAAATTAAAAGGTTTCACTTTATAACCACAATTTAGCAGTGAATTTTCATTATTGCATCAAAGGTCAGTTATGGCTATTTTTTTTATGTAGCTGTATATAAGAATAGTTCTCACAGTTTTAAAAGATAAGAAAAAATCAAAAGAAGAATATTTCATAATGTGAAAATGTTATGAAATTCAAATTTCAGCTTCCATAAATAACGCCTTATTGGAACAGTCATCCTCATTTATTTTCACATAGTCCAAAAGCTACACTGAACTATATCAGCTACAGGCATTTACCATTTAGACTGGATAGTAGTACCCAACTGAATTTATCAAGGGACGCCAAGGAGGCACAGCCTGTGGATCATGGTGATTTGGCTTGGGTGGGTTCTGGAAAGGAGGAAGGGGCTTGCACATCTTCTGTGTCTCTATATTTGAATCACCATGGAGTTATAGAACAAAAGCTAAAAGCCATAAGCATTTACCATCTAGCCCTCCTTAGAAATGTGGACATGTGCCAGCCACGCAATAATGTGGACATTTGCGTAAACATCCGGCGACATAAAGCTCTCAAACATAATTTAAATATTTAGAATTAGTTTAAACATTTTAATAGCTTAGATACATTGTATGCAGACCATTGTAACAAATTTCAGCATGCATTCTCTTCAAATGCATGTGCTTTGGAAGTTCCACCCTACTTAATAGACAAGGATTAGACCGCATTGAAGACAAATTAGACCTTGTATGTGATAGCAAATCCTTTTAACATTTATACCTACTTCTCTGGTGGTTTATGATATACTTTTCACAGGATGTCATTCTCTTACTTCAATATAAAACGTCAATATTCTCCTGTTTAAAAATCATATAGCTGCATTTCCTACTTGCTATCTTGTGAGTACTCTATTCTCATGTTGTGAGTACACTAAATTCACATATAGCTTCTGGATACCATACCCACAAAGACATTGGACCTCCTTCAGACTGTCACACTCTGTCCTGACATCACCAACTTCCCAGTTGCCACTAATGCCAAAACTACCTTTCATTCTATCACTTCACACAGGGCAATTCAAACTGAAGCGTGTCGAAGACCTGTAAATGCTTCCCCTTTTCCATCACTCACACAACCAAATTGTCATGTGCTTTAGTTTGTGCCTCCTTAGCATCTATTGAATCTGCCCTTACTCCATCTAGTTTGGCTCTACCACAACTAAAATCTGTTTCACTTTTGAGTAGATCACTACCTTACCCTGCCTCCTAATTGTCCTGCCTCAGATCTGGTACCCACTCCCTAACTATGCTGATGAGAACAAAATACAGATTTACTTATACGCCACAGTTTTCCTCCATGACAAATAGACATTACTTCCTCCCAATATCTTTGCAGCACAATGCTCATCATACACACACACACACACACACACACACACACACACACACACACACACACACTGCCCTACTTGTGCACATTTGGTATCAGAAAGGAGGTGCTTTCCAGGAAAATAACTTGTAGCAAGGTAGAGAGCAGGTAGTTAGCAAGGTGAAATCAGAGAGTGGCAGTTCTCCAACTCTGTTCTTGTACTTACAAATTAATGTGTTACACAGATTACAGGAACCAAGTTAATGTGGCCTTTAATATGAAATAAAAATGTTGACACATCTTAGGGTTGTTGGGGGAAATAAAATCAAATAGGGAAAAAAAAGTAAAATCATGGTGAGAATTAGTCTTCTCCAGGAAGGTATACTAGCAATCTTTCTTTCAGTTTGAGAGGAATACTCAAGAAAAATAATCCATAGGAAGGGAAGGTTTGCTGTAGGGTTGTGGGGTCCCACGTCTGGTAATCCACAGGGCTCAGCCTCTCAGGGAGACAGGACGTGGGAAGTTTGACCGGGGTTACCCCATGCTATCACCATCTGGCTCTCAGACACCCAGGTGCTGCTGGGAGCCTCGGAAAAGTTGAGAATGCAGTGGGGGCCTGCCGGTTACCTCTAGCCTGGGGTTGGGAGAAAAGGGGGAGAGCTCTGGCTGGTCCCACGGGGAGAGTCCTTGGCTCTGGCTCGGCAGGCAGCGATCTTGGGCTTGGCTTGGTGGTAGCTGTGGCTGGGAGTGCAGAGAGGTCCCCTATGAGAGATTAGACCAAGATTCTATAAGAAAAGGCCTTCTCCGTTGCTCTTCAAGGCGGATCATGATGAAAAGAGGCAGTTCATGGTTTTATGGCATTTATTGTCATGGCAGAAAGTGGAAGAGTGAAACCATATCCCATTCCTCAGTGTGGGCCTGAGGTTCAATACCTTTTGCAGAGAGGAGTGTCTGGGAAGGAGAGTTTATTGGCTAAGTCCTCCAGGCCCTTAGGTACCTCATTAAAATGGAGATCTGTCTTGAGTCTACTGTGACCACAGGCCATGTCCTCTACCTGTGGAGGGGCTTGGGGTATTGCCCTTATGTGACTGATGGCCACAAATCTATGGAAGGCTGCAGCTAGTGATAGGAGCCTGGTGCCTGAGAAATGGAGAGACACCTACTGTCCCTTCAGAGTCACTGGGGTTTCGAGCCTTAGCTCAACCTGGAACAAGGCTACCTTTCACAGTCCTACAGTTTACAGTTTCAGAACCTACAGCTCATAGTTACCTGGTCCTGTTGCTTTGGGTCTGTGGTGGTACAGAACACTATGGAGCTAACATCAGGCAGGGAAAGCAGCCAAAAAACAAAACAGAGAGAAGGAGCCGAGTGTTTAAATATCACCCTAAGAGCGCACTGCCAATAATCTAGCTTCCTTCCACAAGGCCCCACCTCCTAATTTTCCACTGACTTCCAACAGCACCATAATGTTCTGAGTAAACCTTTGATGTCTTTGGGGATGTTCAAGATTGAAATAGTAGCAATATAGACTTCCTTAAAGAAAGTAAGACCATCGTTCTTCCAGGCCTATCAGAATGCTCTAAGAGTTTAGATAAACAGATATGCCTCGAGGGAATAGCTGGTGTAGAGATTCCATAAGCAAGTTAAATTTTACTTTTCATATTAAAGGTAGGTGGAAATATTTGACACTAGGTGACAGGAAACCAGATAAACATTTATCAGTGACCTGAGCCAAATAATGTTCAGGAAATATATAAAAGAATGCTCACTTTTCTTCTTTCCTACTTTACTTGGTTACCAATAAATCTTTAGAGAAAGCACTATGGGCTAATGTGAAGAGACCCTGTTCACCTTCTGCTCTGAACCCAGGAAGGTATAAACTCCTTCTTTTATCACTTAATGAAATTATACACCAATTCTATACTTTTCCATATCACTGTTATTTTCATATAAATGGCTTTTAGTTGAGACCAACTCAAAAATGTGGATGAACAAAGCAGCAGCCAACAGTATGAACAAGGCACTTAACAGAAATCCTGCTAAAATAAATCTTAGTAAATATTTATATATTTTGCTACTGTTCTTTAAATTTTTTACTTGCTGTATAGAAACTATATTTTTGTGCTCTATCTATTCTTAATTTATGACTTCCATATGTACAGAGTTACCATCAGGTTCTGGAGGGTAACCAAGAGAAATGGCAATAGCTTATAACACTTGGGGTTCTCTGGGATTGCTACTGGCCAATAGCACAAAAAGAAGTAACTCATTCTGGATACTGACTTTCACTTGATGGCATGTAGTGTCTAGTAGGGATGTGGTTTCCAGTTATAGAGTTCATATCTCTCTCTCTCTCTCTCTCTCTCTCTCTCTCTCTCTCTCTCTCTGTCTCTCTCTTTCTCCACATAGATAGATAGATGGTAGATATGATACATATTGATATACATATAGATATATAAATGATAAAGATGATAGATAGATAGATAAATAAATAGATAGATAGATAGATAGATAGATAGATAGATAGATAGATATCCCTTTTTCTGTTTCCCTGTTTCTCTCCTTCACATTCTCACCCTCCCTCCTAGTTTCCATATTGAATTTTCTATTTTGTTTTCTATTTTAGACTGGGTCTACCTGGCTATCTTCCTGTTTCAGACACCTGGGAGCTATAATTACAGACATATACTGCCACTATTAAACTTGGATCAGTGGAAATGCCTTTCTTCACGTTTTTGTTTCATTTTTTGCTTTTCAATTTGAACCTGTATCTAGGCAGTGTGTCTCCTGCCATGGCCTCTTAGGTACACAATTACAGACATTACCTATGCCTAGCTCGGTAGAAATGCCTTTCTTCTTCCACTGTAGTTTTATAGAAGACTAGAATGTCCATCCTTTGAGGACAGTATTTGCATCTTGCACATTTTATAACAATGTTTTTCTGTCTTCATGAAGCGACATCTTAATGGATTGTTTTTACTTCAGCTAAGTACAAAAACACATAATTATCCAATGAGATGCTGTATGCTAAAAGCTTGGATATGTATTAGAAAGTTTACAAGTGCAAGTTTCTCCCTTGTTATATCTTCTGGACAAAAGAAAAATATGACCAATTATTTCTCATTTTGTTTTATAGAAATAAATTTATATTTTAAAAGCAAATTGTGTACATTGACCATAGGAAATAGCAAACAAGCAAGAGTACAGGTTATAGATAATTGCATAAACAAAACTGCCTCATATACTTCTTCTAAACTGAAAATGTGATCTGAGCGTTAGGGCTTCATAATATCAAAAGCATGAAGTGAGATATTACATTATTTTTCACAGAACAAGAACAAAGATTTATTCTTTTCAAATGATGTCCAATATACAAGTCTCACAGATATTCACCACATGGACCATTGGCTGTACTTCATCTAAACTGATGCTGATTTTATGTGACTAAAAGGATTTCTTATAAAATCTTAATAATTATCTCACTTTCCAAAATGATCCTATCCTATTATAACAGATAATAGATGTAGACCCTCAACTACAAATATAAAATTTATGTTCTTATTTTGTTCACTTTGTTTATTTTGATCTGGAGACAGGGCCATCATATAAGTAATATATGATAACTACTTCCTTAGGTGGTCATTTAAAAATAACATTTTACATGAAATTATCCAATTTCTGAAAAATAGTCACTTTCTGCTTAGCTCTCTATTTCAGCACTTAAAACATTATTGTAAATGTTTCTTGATTTTTCTTTGAAGTGCACTATAGTTTCTTGAAAGCAATGATTACATATTGTGTACTTATTCTAATTTATTGGTGCAATGTCTGAAGTAAAGAAAGAGTAGTATAATTTCTACTAAGTGAATAAATGATGAATGTTACTGTATGAGGTCCCATCTAAAGAAGTCAGAGTTAAAAATCAATTGCTTAGAGACTGAGCCAGTAACCATTCAGTCAGAGATGGAGGAGGAACTTGAGTTTCTTCTCTACAAGAAAGTTAATGGCAACCCAGAGTTGCTAGAGAAGAAAGAGTCATGTCTTCTGTAAGGGAGCCGCTGCTGAGTTAATGATGCTCTGGTAGCTAGTTTCATATCTCCATCTCCATAAGTGATTCATGTAGAACCCATTGGGTCACACAACAACAACAACAACAACAACAACAACAACAACAACAACAACAACAACCCAAAAGATGGAGACTGGGTGCGATGAAGAAAAATGTTAGTTGGTTGGGAAGAAGATAAAGGATATATGAAATGGTCAAAGAACAAACTAATACAAATAGAAATCAATTGTTTAATTTTATGTTTGATAGAAACCTGAATTAAGAAGGGAAAGTTTCATTGAGATCATTTTGAATCTACATATGAAGGGGGTATTTTGACATCTTAACTGATGGCTACCCATTTCTCACATCATAGAGAACAAAAATAAAATAAAGTTAGCATCCAGAGAGTTTGGGACTGGCTTAGCCAACCAGCCTTTACAAATACAATGTATTTATATTTTAAAAAAGTATATATCTTTCCAGAATAGTCTGCTTCCAATATATTTAAAGATTTTTGTTTGTTTGGGTTTTTAAAATGTACTTCTGTCTTTCTAGAATATGAATTTTCATTTTCCAAAAGTCCTAATACTGATTTAATGTCATGATTCATGTGACAAACATCTATATTTTTTATTTTTTGCTTCATTACTATTAGTGAATGACAAGTGAAGGGGATTTATTTTAACTTGAAAATGTCAGGTATGCACTTTCAGAGATATATTTTTCAGCTTTTAATGAGGTGGTGTTTCTTTTTAAAAGGAATACTCATCTCTAGTGCGGATGCTGCACAGGTGACAACTGATATTTAATAAGCGATGGCTCTTGTATTAGTAGCAGTTCGCTAAAGAAAATGTCTCAGATTGCTTTTGAAAAACTCATAGCCTAAGGCAAGATGTGACCTTTTTATTACATAATGAGAATCATTTATTATCTTACAATGTATCTTAAAGTCACAGACAAAATGCCACTTTGATAATTGCTTTCAATTAGCTTTGAGCATAGCATATATTCATAAAATGTCTTCTCGAATTTGAATTAGAGAAAATTGCAGACATAATCTACTTTAAGGTTGTCTCATTTAAGGTGATTCGTAGTTTTATACCACAGAAACCAACACGAGTGGCTTTGGAACAGTGCCTCTGAGTGTCTTAAGCAGACTTCTCAGTATCTGATTCAATTGTATTACCAATTAATTAACAAATTAGAAAGATCATTTCTGACCTTTCATGCATGTTAACTTTTGACTTTCATTCTTAATGATTGTTTGGAAATGAAGCCTTGCAGCTCGTGTTGAAAGAGAGAAACAATGTGATTAAAAAGATAAATAAGATTTGCCTAATGCTAAGTACCTCCTAACACTGGGCCATGGACTGAATACAGTAATGGCACATCTTTCCCCATTTCAATAATATGTGACTAATGGTTATGACATGACACTGGGTAATCATGCAATCTAAATTAAGAGGTCTTGGACAACTGGAGTAGTACTAGTGAGTTAGATATAAGAACATATTAAAATCTTGAACACATAATTTTTATGTGTGGTTAGCATGTAAATATTATTTAAATGTATGTCTCTGTCTGTCTTAAATATTTTTGAAATCTCTGAGATTGAATTTTAACTTTGTTTTATTTGGGTTACTCATGAAACACAGTGGCAGAGGTTCTCAGAACTTTGCTGTTTTGTCTTGATATCACTCTTTCTCTTTCCTAGATAAAAATTACACACAAGAACCAGGCCCCAATGCTGATGGGTCCTCCACCCAAAACTGGATTATTCTGCTCGCTCATCAAAAGAACAAGAAACCGAAGCAAGGAGTGAGCCTCCATCAGGAAAAATTTAAATAGCATATTCGGGCCATGGAACACTCTGAACCATTTCAAGTCTCCTGCTCCTACAAATTCGTGAAATTCAATTTTTGTTATTAAGCTGATGTAAACTTTGGCTATTAGAAAATTTGTTGTCTCTGTTTTTATAGGCATATTTGCATGAAAAAGTACAAGTTTATATGATGTGATACTGCGTATTTTAGTTGCATGCATTCCCATAGGGTTTCTGTCTTACACTCGCATCTTATGGCATTTCCATTTACTGACTGTGAGGAAAAACCTGCGAAAGATCAAAGAAGTATGATGGGAAAGGATTTCTTATATAATTGCTGTCGTTGGCAAGCAGTAATAACTACGGCTGCAACAATCCCAAGTGTAAACTGCCATCCTTTGCCTATTGGAATCACTGCATCCATGGTGTTGAACCCTTGGCTTAAAAAGAAGCTAAATTCAAAGATTTTACTAAAGAGTTGTCAGTGTACCATGCTCTATCTAAATACATTTTTTCAATATCTTTCTCTTCCCAGAAGACATTAAAATATCAGGCATAAGATTTTTCTTGGGCTAAAACACTAGAAAATGATTTTCAGTTTGTTTAGCTTTGTTTTTAACTACAAACACACGAGAGAAAATATGCTATTGGGAGTACTTGTGATTATATAGCAAGCGTTATTTTTTTCTACATAAGAATCTAGACACAAATACATAATCACAGTAGTAGCCAAATAGATGCTTTAAACTATGTGCCTAATGAATCCGTTTCCCACCAAAGAGTCAGAAATTAGAGTTCTTATGAGTTTGTGAAAAGTAAAATATCAGAAAAGAGTGAGCTACCCATTTATTGTGATTAAAATGTTCACCATTCAAAACCAGTAAATCATATAGCATAATCAAATCTCAATTGCCAATTTCATGGTTATTTGGTCCCCCTACCATATATGACTGTGATTTTTAATGGATCTGTTAAGTGCACTTCAAGAAGGTAAATGACAGCATTGGTTCCTTCTCGGGTAGATTGGTACCTGCAATAATATTGAGCTCATTTAAGCAAATCATGCATGCAATTAGCCTCTTACTACTCATTCATTCCTGCCCCATCTCTATGACATTAAAATGTTTGGGAATATGTAAAGGCCTAGCTCACTGTTTAGGGTGTGTCCATGGCATGGTCTGGTCTTTGATTGTTTAAAGAAATGTGGAGCTCCTACTTTTCATAGTGTTTCTTTGAGGCGATCATATGAAATTAAATACTTCTGAGCAGTCTCAGTGTAGTTCAGTCACACTGACCTGCATCTCATCACTGCACGATTTATGTTTTTAGACACCACGCCATCAGGAAAACGAGTGCTTGAAATGCATGATTTATCAGCTTTCCTCTCTGCTCTGCATTAAAGTGCTAATGATTTATCAGTTCTATTTTTCTATTGATTCTTTCATCTTTGAATAACAAATAGCAGTTAGTGATTCTGTTGAACACAACCCTGTGCATGGATTTATTGATTTCAAGTGAAATTGCTGTAATTTTACTTCTTTGGTTTGAAAACTCAAGTGAATGCTGTTGTACCAAATAGCTGCTCTCAAGCAATGTTCTGTAATGGAAGATTATGTATAAAGTGTATTCCTCTAGTATTCCAGGAACATTGGATGCTAAATACCAATCAACAATAACTTTAATTGCTTTAAAAATAAAAGCTTTTGAATAGAATTAAGACATAATTTAGCTTATCCAGGAAAATTATGATTAAAATTGCAAATTCAGTACAGCAATCAGTTGTTCTAGTATAGTAATAATAAAATAGTTATTCATCAGAACAGTAATCTAGTCCAAAAGAATGCTCAAAACAACCACAAACGCATCATTCACATAATGTTACATAACACATCCTTTGCTTTTGTGCATCTCTGGTTACAGGTAATAAATATTTTTACACAAATTGATGAGATTTTCTACAGTGGGCAGGCAGACCTTGTGCCAAAATGTTTTTTGAATCCACAAATTCTTTTATGTTCTGGAGGACATTAAGGCAGAAGCAGTTTCTGAATTATTTGCAGCATCTGTGCACCGGGAAATGATAGGAGACAACTACAGAACTGGCCTGGATGGTTTCAGTAGCTGACAAATTAGGCCCCTGCTACACTTCTGCATAGCTTCATGACCACAACCAGTGCTAACAGGCACTACATTTCAGTCCATTGGACTCATGGGTAACACTAATAAGTCTTCAAAAAGGAATCAATTTTGACTTTTCTAAACTCATTTTTTTTAAAGATAACTGATGTGCTTGCCCTTTGAGTACACTACTCCTGGGGTTTGGAAAGTAGTTTTTTTAAAATCGACTTTGATGGTTTTGAAATAAGGGAAGATATTCTCTTCTTTTTTATGACAGCTTCATGAGAAGAATATATATTTTAAGGAAAATTTTAAATGGAAAGTTCTATGGCATATTAAAATACTGAATAATGAATGGTAGCTTTACAAAATGGAAACTTTTCTCCCAGGCGTGTGGGGGTTGGAGGTGTTGAGTCAACCTTTTTTAACTATCATAGACATAGTAGTGATAAAGTTCCAAGTGAAGTGGTGTGAGAATGAATACTGCACTAACTTACGAAGGTCAGAGGATCTCAAGGATAGAGTTTCATACCCTGCTAAACACTGCCATACGCTAAGTTCATAAACAGAAATGACAGATTCCAGAAAAAACCTGGAAATGCACAAATCCTGGAAATAGGAAGGGCGATATCTGTGTACATCCAGTATTTCAAACATTATATGTGTACTTTCTCACTCTCCATCATGTGTGTATCATGTGTATTTGATGTGGAGAGTGATGATCAAGTTTTTGTAATAGAAGCAAAAGCTTTTTACTTTGAATGGGTTATGTGATTGTTGCCTTTCTAGAGCTCTCTGATCAGGGGTTCAGGTGTAGACAGTCTCCAGAAGGCAAGAATGTAAAATGTGGAGTCACACATCCACTCCTCACTTTGTTCAGGTGTCTTGTGTTAGAGAGAGGGGCTAAGTACCTTATTCGGGGCAGAACCTGCTTGAGTCTGAGACTGTCGATGCTAGGGCTCTTCGATGGTTTCTTTCTTTTTTCCATTAGTGTTAGCTGGTTTTCTGTTGGTTTTGAAAGAAAGGTGTATTTTTATGATACATAGAACCCTCAAAGAATTAATCGATGCATAACATACACTCCACATTAAAGGATATACCTTTATAGCACTTCTAGTGTATATTGAGACTGTGGAATGTAAGAAAAATAGTAAATAAATATAAGAAAAGCCTTTTGTTCTGTATAAGACAGAAATCACCTCCTTAAACCAGCCAACTGAATTGAATTGTGTTTAAAGGTTTGAACCTTTCTATATATTCTTATTGTGTTTAAAATATAGGGTTTGTTTAATTAAACTATCTTAATTATTTTCACAGAAAGTGTTATGTACAAATCCTGGTTTTTGAAATAAAAGTATTAACCATTCACTTGTGCAGCATTTGCTCTGTATCAGATGGTTCCTTCATGTGAAATATCTATGAGAACATCCTCAGTGACTTTCCATTAGAGGACCTGTGCAATCCACTTTGCCTTTGTCAGAAACAAGAAGACTGTGTTTGGGGATTAAATTACTTCTCTTTAGAAACCAAACCATTCAATTTTGTGATGATTTTTGCCCTACACTGTATCTGTGATCATATAGTAGTTTTGCAGATCCAAGAAAGGCCAACAAGCTAAGTGAAGGATTATAGAGAATACAATTGAATTTCAATGTGAAATTAATTTTTAAATATATTCCAGAACAAACATCAGCTACCACTTGTGTGTTGGCTGAGGCAAATATTTTCAAAAGGTCTGAAACTATCATAAAATATTCTTAAGGACATGTTCTTTTCTCTAAATAGTCACATCTACTAGAAGAATTGAATGTATTAATGACTACATTATATGATTGGGTTATGTACATGAAGTATGAATTATGTCTAAGGGAAATGATGGATTTAGGGAGTCATTCCAAATGATCTCAAGAGAAGGTAGGTCTACAAATGGCACCTTTGAAGATCTAGAATTTTACAAAGAGAAATAAATATGAATAAGAAAAACCAGAGTAAGAGAACCAGAGAGTGAGTACATGAAACACAAATTACGAAATGCACTCCTCTGTGCTCCCTTACCTTGACTCATTAACTATTAGAGAATGATTGATGGAGCATGTGTAATGTGTTTTCAGTTTACAGATGTCATGGAAAAACAAAGCAGGGAAGATAGAAGGGAGAGAGAGGCAAGCTAACAAGGAGAAATGAGGAAAAAAAAACTGTAATTCTTAAATGTTTCGAATTTAAGAACCTCAAAGTAGTAATGTGGTGCTGTTCCCATTCCAGAACTTTATACATTTTGTATACCTTCTTTAAAATTTTAAGTTCTGGAATACTGAAATGCTATTGGTTTTAGTGGTAAAATATGTTGATGTTAATTATATAAAAGTTAAGAAGTAAAAATACACAGAAAATAGAAGTAAATACCACTAAAAACCAAGTGTCAAATACTGGACAGGTAATGGCTGAGTCTCTTGTCCAAAAAGCATCTTCCATTGTAAACATTTATTGAGCTTAGTTGAGCTTAGGAAAAAATAATCCTGATGAAAACTACATTGGGTACTGTTAATACTACTATATAGATTATTATGCTCTATAAGCCTATCACTGCCTAGATGTTCCATATCCAAGGTGCTCTTTGAATCACTCCTTTAGACCCTTTGTGTCCTGTCACAAGTACTCCAGACAGTTTTCCTTGTCTCTGAGGGACACCTCAGACCTGGCAGGTTTGAGGAAGAATTCCAAGAAGGAGAAATATGTTTCATGGCTTTCACACATTGAAGCCTCCCTCCTTGCCCTGGGAAGATACCAGCCCAGAATATACTCATCTAGTGATCAGTGTTTCTCCTGAGTTTCCCTCTCAAAGGCTACGATGGGAGCCACAGGATACAAGTGCTTCATAGACTTTAGGCTGAAAACCAAGGGACAAGCTAGGAAAAGGGGCATGTGAGAGAAGTTTGAGATCACTTGGCATATGTGGTCACAGTCCATGAAAAGGAATCTGAAGAGACCAGATAAGCCAGTGAAGTAACATGAAACCATGGGTTGTCCATCCCCTGTACACTGCATTGACTTAGTGCAAAATAGGCAGATGAGTTAGGCATTAACAATGTAATTGTTTTCAAAAAGCAAACTCTGATGCATATATAGTGCTTGTTCAATCTCTAGCATAATTTTCCACATAAATGAACTCATTCAAACAATTTTCCTCAATAACAACATCATCTTCACATTAGAAACAGAGTCATAGACACCTTGAAATTTCTGAGACAGTCAGAAATGAGCTCAGAGGTGGAATAATAGATTCTCTTCCTAAACACCTTGCCACACTGCCTCTCATCTAGCCTGAAATATTAGGTTCAATTTCATCTAGTTAAATGTAACATGAACATAAATGATAGCCATGACCTCACTTGTAACTGTAACATTAAATAAATATATCATCAAGTATGGCAATGCACAGTTTTAATCACAGCACTTCAGATACAGAGGCAGACAGGTCTTTATAAGTTTGAGTCCACTCTGGCCTGCATAAATCGTTGTGGCCTATCCAGGACTACTTGTTAAGACCCAGTCTTAATAAAGACAAAAACACAACTCATCCTAGAATTACAATGTAATATGACAAGAAAAAAATATTCAGAAACATGAATACTATCATGGATGGCAACTTTTATTTTCAAAATAGAGTTGAATAAGGAAATATTTGGAAGAGTTTGATCTCATCTCTGACAGCAAATAGGTCTTAACTTTAAGAAGTATTCATCTGCTTGTCAGCAGATACAATGAATGATTACATCGTTCCTTCTGAACTCCTGAGCATTGGAACAGCTGGAGAAATTCCAAGCACAAATTACATATAATTTTAAGAGAGATAGACAGTAAACACTAAGACCTTTGATCTACAGCAGTGGTTCTCAACCTTCCAGATTATCCACCCATTTCATATCCTTCCTCATGCTGGAATGACCCCCAAGCATAATATTATTTTCATCGCTACTTCATAACTATAACTTTGCTACTGTTATCAATTGTAACATAAATATCTGATATGCAGGATATCTGATAGTGATCCCTGTGAAAGGATCATTGATCCCCCCAAAAAGTTCTGAACCCACAGGTTGAGAATCACCACAGGTTGAGACTCACTAGTTTATAGAATACAATTTTAACACATTTTAAAATTTTATTTATGATGTACTTTTGTGCAAGTGCACCTGTGAACCTGCGGGTGTGCCTGTGAAAGACAGAAGACAACTTTGTGGAATCAGTTTTCTTCTTTCACCTTTACATGGTTTCTTTCAGGTTCTCAGGCTACGAAGACAAGCACCATTACCTGCTAAGACATCTCAGGCACCCCCTACTGAACTTTCGAATTTCAGGACTGAGAAATTAGCTCCTTTTTCTTTTTTCTTTTCTTTTTAAACAATTTTTATTGGCTATTATATTTATTTGCATTTCAACTGTTATCTGCATTGCCAGTTTCCCCTCTGCAAACACTCCATCCCATCCCCCCTCCACTTTGCCTTTATGAGGGTACTCCTCCAACTACCTACCCACTCCTGCCTCACCATTCTAGCATCCCCCTATGCTGGGGCATCAAGCCTCCACAGAACCAAGGGCCTCCCTCACACCAATGTCAGATAATGCCATCTTCTGCTACATATGTAGCTGGAGCCATGGATCCTTCCATGTATACTCTTTGGTTGGTGGTTTAGTCCCTAGGAGCTCTGGGGAATCTGACTAGTTGATATTGTTATTCTTCTTATGGAGTTGCCATCCCATTCAGCTCCTTCAGTCCTTCCTCTAACTCTTCCATTAGAGTTCCCAGGCTCAGACTGATGGTTGGCTTTATCTGCATCTGTATTAGTCAGGTGCTAGCAGAGCCTCTCAGGGGGGCAGCTATACCAGGCTCTTGTCAAAAAGTACTTCTTGGTGTCTGCAGATGGGATGGATCCCTAGGTGTGCAGGTCTCTGATGGCCTTTCCTTCAGTCTCTACTCCATTTTTTGACATTTCCTTTAGAAAGGGACAATTCTGGGCTAAAAATTTTGAGATGGGTGGGTGGCACCATCCCTCAACTGGGGGCTATGCCTATCTACTGGAGGTGGTTTCTACATGTTCTATCTTCCCTTTGTTGGGCATTTCAGCAAATGTCATCCCCACTGGGTGCTGGCAACTTCTTGCTTCCCTGGCATCTGAGACTTTCTAGTGGCTACCCCGAGCTCCCTATCCCCCCACTGCTACATATTTCTATTCAATTTTCTGACCCTTTGTACTTCTCTCCTGTCTCTTCCCATACCTGATCTTGATCCCTTTTCTTCCCTCCCCCTTCCTCTCTCCCTCCAAGATCCTTCACTCCCTCTACCTCCCAGGATTATTTTGTTCCCTCATCTAAGTAGGATTGAAGCATCCACACTTTGGTCTTCCTCCTTCTTAAGCTTGATATGGTTTGTGAGCTGTTTCCTGGATATTCTGAGCTTTTTGGCTAATATCCACTTATAAGTGAGTACATACTCATTGTATTCTTTTGTGTCTGGGTTACCTCACTCAGGATGATATTTTCTAGTTCCATCCATTTGCCTGCGAATTTCATGAAGTCATTTTTTTAATAGCTGAGTAGTACTCTATTGTGTAAATGTACCACATTTTCTGTATCTGCCCTTCCATTGACAGTTATCTGGGTTGTCTCCAGCTCTTGCTATCATACCTAAACAAAATTAAAGTAATATACAGCAAGCCAATAGCCAACATCAAACTCAATGCAGAAAATTTTGAAGCAATCCCACTAAAATCAGGGACAAGACAAGGATGGTTACTCTTTCCCTTTCTATTCAATGGGGAAAGTTCTAGCCAGAGCAATTAGACAATGAAAGGAAATCAGAGGGATACAAATTGGAAAGGAAGAAGTCAAGATATCATTATTTGCAGATGATATAATAGTATACATAAGCAATCTGAAAAATTCCACCAGAGAATTCCGACAGCTGATAAAGAACTTCAGCAAAGTGTCCGAATATAAACGTAATTCAAATCAGTAGTCTTCTTCTACTCAAAGGATAAATGGGATGAAAAAGAAATTAGGAAGATGACACCCTTCACAATAATCACAAATAATATAAAATATCTTGGTATGACTCTAACCAAGCAAGAGAAAGATCTGTATGACAAGAACATCAAGTCTCTGAAGGAAGAAATCAAAGAAGACATCAGAAGATGGATAGATTTCCCATGCTCATGGATTGGCAGGATTAACATAGTAAAAATGCCCATCCTGCCAAAAGCAATCTACAGATTCAATGCAGTCCTCATCAAAATTCCAACTCAATTCTTCACAGAGATAGAAAGAGAAATCCTCAAATTCATCTGGAATAACAAAACACCCAGGATAGCAAATCTATTCTCAACAATAAAAGAACGTCTGGGAAATTCACCATCCATGACCTCAGATTGTACTACAGAGTAATTGTGATAAAAAACAACAACAACTACAAAAAAAAAAAAAAAAAACCCACATGGTATTGGTACAGATATAGAGAAGTAGACCAATGGAATAGAACTGAAGACCCAGAAATGAACCCACACACCTATGGTTACTTGATCATTGACAAAGAAGCCAAAACCATCCAGTAGAAAAAAGAAAGCATCTTCAACAAATGGTGCTGGTTCAACTGGAAGTCAGCATGTAAAGGAAAGCAAATTGGTCTATTCTTATCTCCTTGTACAAATCTTAAGTCTAAGTGAATCAAGAACCTCCACATAAAACCAGATATTAAAAACAATGATTTAATGAAATTTGCAGGCAAATGGATAGAACTTGAAAATATCATCCTGAGCGAGGTAACTCAGTCACAAAAGAACGAACATGGTATTTATTCACTGATAAGTGGATATTAGCCGAAACGTTTGGAATACCCAAGTCTCACTTTACAGTAACTGCTGGACTGAGAGTGAGGTCCCAGATGGAGGAGTTGGAGAAGGGACTGAAGAAGCTTAGGGGTCTGCAGCCCCATGGAGGGAGCAACAGTGTCAACTGGTCTGGCTCCCCGGGTCCTCCTGGAGGCTGGACCACCAACCAAAGAATACACATGGAGGGACCATGGTTTGGACCACATATGTGGCAGAGGAGGGCCTTGTTGGCCATCAGGGGGAGGAGAGGCCCCAGTAAAGGGGAATGTCAAGGTGGAAATATGGGAGTTGGTGGGCAAGTGGCTGGGAGATGGAATTCCCTCATAGAGGTGGGGGAGGGGGAGGGGATAGGTGGTTTCCAAAGAGGAGACCTAGAAAGGGGGAAACATTGGAAATGTAAATAAAGTATCAAAAAAAAAAAAAAAAAAAAAAAAAAAAAAAACCAGATACACTGAATCTAATAGAAGAGAAAGTGGAAAAGAACCTTGAACACATAGGCACAGGGGGAAATTTCCTGAACAGAACACCAATGGCTCAAACTCTAAGATCAACAATTGACAAATGGGTCCTCATAAAATTTAAAAGCTTTTGTAAGGCAAAGGGAACTGTCAACAGGACAAATTGGCAACCTACAGATTAGGAAAAGACTTTTATCAACCCTACATCCAATAGAGGGCATGATAAACAGAAAAGTCTGCTAAAAGTATTTACCTGAACTACCATAATTGACCTGTTTTAACTCTTATTTGACCTACCCTGTGAATTCATTGATACTCATGCTGTGACTGAAACAGGGTAAGATAAGTAAATACCATTTGAATCTGAGATATAACTAATACTTGGAGGTGGTTATTCTTACCCAGGATTTGATGGAGGAAATAACACAAACACATGCCTGTTTCACATAGACAATGTAGAAAATATTATGTGAAGTTCCAAATTTTACTTAAAGTGGTTTTTTTTTTTTGTTTTTTTGTTTTTTTGTTTTTTTACCTACTCAGAACTGGACAACTCTTAGAGGAAAGCACAGACCCTCCCAGTGGCCCAGACCTTATTTCAAAGCTGGAAAGTTGTGTGCTTTTGGCTTTCACCTAGATGATGTACAGGTACTGAGAAATCTACTTACAGAAACCATGGCTCACATGCATTCTCTCATGACTCCACATGTATCAGGGTTTGCTTTCCATCTCATAAGAGCATGGCCTATTCTAGATCTTAGTCATCAAGACTTTTCTATTATATTCACTTCACATCTTTTCTACTGTCTGCTAATGCTATTAGCTAGGTGTTATCACCTTTGTTGATGCTTTGTTTCGTTAGTTTGAAACAAATTTTCTTAAGTAGACCAGGCTGATTTCCAGCTTGTTATCCTCTTGCCTCATCTCAAACGTGAGAATTCCAAGGTAAGCTTTGTTCATTGTCTTCAAATTTAAAAAGAAAATAATTCTAAACTGCATTTTATATAACTGTCTCCTGTATTTTCATCTTTGAATTGATTTTACCACATTACAAGAAATTTTGTGCTCTTATGTGTTCACAAAAGGAGTCTGTGTATGCCAGTAAGTGCATGCAGAAGAGAGTGAAGCACATCTACCATACTGCCTTGAGGAGGCTCTCCCACCAAACCATAGGTTGAGTGCTTTAGTTATATTGGCTCTTAGGATCTACGTGTCTTTGTTCTTCTATTCTAGGATTACAAGAACGCACTGTCACACGCTAATTGTAAATATTGTCATACTATCCTCAAATCTTCCCGGTATCAATCCCCACTATACACTTGGATGAAAGAATGTCATGATGATCAACCTATAAACCAAATGCTGAGCTTCCTTGAACTTCACTTCCATAGATCAATTTGCCCATTTCCCTTAAAGTCATCTTCCCTCAAAGATGCTGACTTTACCATTCCATTCTGCCTAGCATTCTAGTCTTCCGAGCTCCCAACACAAGAGGTTATTTATCTCTGCTTCCATCATTCTAGGGCTCCTTTGTATTAGGAACTTTTCCAAACTGTTTCCACAATAATTTGGAAGCAAAAAGCTCCAAAGGCTTTGGGATGACATGAATTAGAAACACAGCAGTGATTCTAACCCTGTCCCAGCTTTCCTTACTGCCATGACAGCCTTATTTGACAGCAACTTAAGACAGAATTTTAGATCAATATCAGAAGCCCCAGGAGGAAAGAGCTGTTCAGCTCATGGCCACCACCAATAAGGAGGGAGAAGAAAACTTAAGCTTCCTTATTTTCTCCTGTTTTCCTTTTTATTGCACCTGGGCTTCCAGCCTAGGGGATAGTACCACCCACATTTGGAATGGGTTTCCTCACATTGCTTAGCTGCCTCTAGATATATTTTATAGATACATTCAGAGATGTGCTTTTCTAATCTGAGACAAGCTAACAATATTAATCACAGAGTGGACTACATTATAGCATTATAGTCTTTAGGGTTATCAAGGTTCACCAAGTTCAGACTCTTCATTGATAAAGTGAGGAGAAGAATGTACTTTTCTATTAGAAACAACTGGCATAAACCTGACTCATAGGGACAGGGAACAAACACACTATAGCATTTGGATATGTCTTTACTGAATACATTTTGGAAAGTGATTCCATGCTGAGAACAGCAAATTATTTAGATCTCACAAAAATGTGAAAAGTTTGTGTACGGCAATGTATCTGTATTCCCTTGCACTGCAATAAAGTATTTTTAGTGATTAAAGGATAAGAATAATAAAAATATACATAAATTATATTTTGTCAACATCACCACACAGTTAATGAGAGGAATGATGGGAATATTTAGCCTTTATAGTATACCAAGAAAGGTGCTGTATTTGGATAACAGTTGGCCTAGAAGGTTCTTCTAGGGAAATTCACAAGTCTCGAATGGATTTTCAGACTATAGTCCTCTTATTCTCCTTCTCCTCTTCAACTGATGCATCTTCAGACATGCATTCCTCCAGTATCTAACTGCTCTGTGAGAAAGGTCTCTGAGCATTTTAAGCTTGTTTCACTGCTAGCCATTAAACACATTATGAGTTATAGTGAAATTCATGTAGAAATAATAAATAAAAGAAATTAAGTATACTTAGCCATATATAAGAGCTGCAGATGGGCTAAATAATATTTGCAAAATATTTATACATGTTTGTAACGTTTTCGATGCTCTCAAGCAACTACATGCTGTGAGTTTCTCTTGCACATCTGTCAAGAATTACTTGGCTTTGACTCACAATTTTTTAGATTACCTTAACATATGTAGTTCTAAATATCTGGTGTTTCTTTTGCTGTTGTTATATCATAGGTTTTTTTTTTCCTTCTTCTTATTTTCAATGTGTATATTCTATCATTAGAGA
The DNA here is from genome assembly GCA_028551405.1 of Uromys caudimaculatus. Lineage (NCBI taxonomy): Eukaryota > Metazoa > Chordata > Mammalia > Rodentia > Muridae > Uromys > Uromys caudimaculatus. The sequence goes on from CM052705.1 coordinate 48,407,872, forward strand.
TTTCTTTCAAGGAAAATACAATTTTTGCCTAACATTTGTTCATATATAGAGGTGATATCTCACACAAATTGGTAAATTTAGTTGACAACTAGAAGGATCATAATTGTATATCACCTATATTAATTGCAAGTCACTGAATGTCATACTAATGACAAAAATGTTGTTATTGAAGATAGAGCACTTATTCCATAACATCTTTTATTTTAGCTCACACACTAGCAAAAATCAGAGCCTACATTTGTTCATGCACCTAAATTCTCGGTAGTAGCTCTGTGATCAATATGTTTTGTGGCCTGGCAAATATATAAGCCAAGGTTTCGTGGAGAAATCTTCCATTTACAAATAATCTTAACCATCTTTGCACTCATATTTCCCATCATCAGTGTTTGTAAATTCAAAAACAAATCCTTAACTGTTTTAAAATTTTATACTGGATTTGAGACGTGTCCGTAGTTTTCAGATGCTTCAAAATGTCATGTCAACATAAAGCAAACATTTGAAAATAAGCCACAAGAACATCAAATCTATCTTTGTTCGTCATCCTCAATTTTCTGCAGATTTTTTTTTATTATCTTTGTTTTTTGTTCTCTTTTTGTTACTTTCATTTAGGAAAAATGTTAATGTGTTTATTTATTGGGACAATGTGGCTGTCAGAAAGCAATCTGGAGGAGCAGGTTTCTCTTCCTCCATGCATGTCCCAAGATTAGAACTCAGATTCTTGGCCGTGGTGGTGTCTTTACCCTCTCTAAAGGTACTTACCACCTCTCCAGTCATGTTTTCAAATTTTTCCTACACTTGATCTTTGACAATTTTGTGCATATTTGAAAAACATTTGGATCACTTTCACTCTTACTGCCAAGACATTCTGACCACCTTCACATTCCTGTCAAGCCTCTATTTTCCCTGAAAGATGCTTCCGACATTGCATCCAAAGTCTTCTTTGTCTTGTTTTGTGACCTCATGAGTTTAACAAGCACTTTTTGTATGTCAATGGGTTTAAAACTATTCATCGGTGGATAGTTCTATACAAGTAAAAGTAAAAATTCTTCCTAGACTTCATCAGTAGCTAATGGGCCCCATCAAGGGAAGATATGGCCCATGGGTTCTTTTCCAACATGTGATTAACTGTTGACAGGCCCAGTCTTGTGCAAGACTCATACCGACAGCCAGGGGAGTCTTATGGTCATAGTTGTAAAAGCTGTCTTGTCCAATGGTCAACGTTTTACAGATGTTCCTCTGTCTTACATCCTTTGCATATCTTCTTCCACAATGTCTCCTGAGCTTTAGAGGATGTGGTACCAATGTTCTGTTTGAGGCTAAGCACACAACAATCACTTTTTCTCCCCACCTGGACAAGTCATGATTCTCTGCATTCACCAGCATCCATTACAAATACAAGCTTTTCTGATTCAAGTTGAAGCAGTTTGATGCCATGTCAGTGTGGTGAAATAGCATTAGTCAGTTTCAGTTTGTGATCTAAGACCTCTTCAGCCATGAGTTGGAAAGGGTTTACAGTACCAGTCATAAATTCCTGTCGAGTGGGTCACAAATTCAATCAGAAAGCAGATATTACCCTCATAATTCCCACCAGCCCCTAAAGGGCCTTACCAGCACTGTGAAGGGCAGCTATCAGGAAGCAAGCCTCCAGCGCAGCTCTATCTTATTTGCCCTAATGAAAGTTTGTGGTAACATTGTGGTATCAATTAGCTCCAGTAGACAATCAGAAGGAATTGGAAGAGACTGATTTGTTTCCAAAGCCTTGGGTGCCTGCGGAAGCTGAAGATATTGGATCCCTTTAAAGATGGAATTACAGGTGGTTGTGTGCCACCTGACAAAGCGATGGGAACCCAACTTTGGGGCCTCTACAAAAACAATATATGCTCTTCACCACTGAGCTATCTTTTCAACTGGTAACTTGCATTTTTTTATTTGACTTACAAAGTAGTTAGCTTCCCTGGTGCTTCATCCATAGAGCATTCATTTCGGTTAGCCCTACTCTGTTACCCTCTCAACTCCTCCATCACCTCCCTCTACTGCTATTTATACTTTTCTATCTCCAGTGTAGCCCTTCCCTACTTTCATATCATGCATATTCTACCACCCCCTCCACTTACAGAATTTTCTACTGCAACACACCTTTCCAGATTCCTGGCTTCCTCAGGTACTCAAAGTGAAATATACAAACCTAAAAATTCTAAGTGAGATTTACAGATATGAGAGAACTTGTAGCATTTGCCTTTCTTGGTCTGGGTTACTTCATTCAGTATAATTTTTCCAGCTCTATCCACTTACCTGTAAATTTCATAACTTTTTTTCTTTATAGTTCAGTAATGTTGTGCTGTATATAAATGCTTCATTTTCATATCCATTCATAAGTCAATAGATATATAGGTTAATTCAAATTACTGACTATTGTGACCAGAGCACCACTGAGTTTGGATGAGCAAGCATTTCTGTAGGACAATGTAGAGACTTTTGGTACATGGCCAAGAATGACAGAATAGGTTATATTTCCAGCCTTTTCAGAAAACTCCATACGGATTACACTCACACCAACAATCAATAAGTGTTCCCTTTCCCCATCAGTATCAACATTTGCTGTCACTGTATATTTGGCATTTCTGACAGGGATAAGATGATCTGAAAATAATTTTGTTTTTCCCTGAAGACTAATATTAGTTTTTGAACACCTTTTAAAATTCATTTGGCACGTTTCTATCTTTTGAGAAGATATTTTATTCTATAGCCATTTTAATTCAGTTGATAATTTTCTAACTGATCAGCTTTAGTTCCTGTTATTCTAGATATTAATCCATTGTCTTATATAGAGTTGGCAAAAATTTTCTTCCATTTTATAGGGTGCTTCTTCATGTAACAGGCTGTTTCCTTTGCTGCCCAGAAGTGTTTTGTTGGTATTTAGAAAGTCTGTACCTATGTCTGTTTCATATAGCATGTACCCTACCTTTGCTTTGATCAATTTCAGAATTTCAAATTTTACATTGAGTTCTTTGATTTACCAAGATTAATTTTCAAACATGATGAGAAATGTAGATTTGCTTTCATATTTCTCCTTGTGGTCATGCAGTGTTCTGGTCAACATTTGCGATAGATGCTGTCTTTTTTCGAATGTGTATTTTGATATCTTTCTCAAAAACACGGTGTGGTGCTGCATTCCTTCAGTCCAGCATTCAAGTGACAGAAGTAGGCAACTTTTTTGTGTTGAAGGTCAAGTCGGTCTTCATAGGAAAACCCAAGTCAACCAAGGCTACATAGAAAGAATCTGTCTCAAAATTTAAAATTAAAAATATTTCTATAGTTTTGTGAACTTAAATATTGATCGTCTGCTCTATTCCATTGATTTGCATGTCTGTTCTAATTACTAGGACTCTGTAGTATAGCTCAAGATTAGGTATGGTAGTGATTGCAGCATTATTCTTTTATGAAAATATTTACATATTAGTCTCTCTCTCTCTCTCTCTCTCTCTCTCTCTCTCTCTCTCTGTGTCTGTGTCTGTGTCTGTGTCTGTGTGTGTGTGTGTGTGTGTGTGTGTTTGTCTGCATGTGAGTATATGCACATGAGTGTTAATGGTCCTGGTGGCCATAAGAGTCAGACCTCTGGGGCTGGAGTTGGAGGACCTGTGAGCCACCTAACAAAGGTAATGAGATTCAAGCCTGAGTCCTCTAGAAAAGTGCTATATGTTTTTAACAACCAAGACATCTTGCCAGTCACTAATTTATATGTTTATAAGATTATTTTCCTCAAAACTATGCTTGAGTGACCTTTAGGTCACTGGTCATCTCAGCACTACCTAATGGTGAAGCTTAGAATTGTAAACCTATGCATTCCGTAATAACTTTTGGAAATTATCCAAATCAGAAAAAAAAAATACTCATAACGATTTTGAAGCTTTTACAAGAATTTTAATCAAGTCTAAATTATTAAAATAAACTTATGACAGAACTTATTTATATTTGTATTTAAGTTTAGAGAATATTTTGATTAATTTTAGATAAAACTTACATAATGTACTAATTTCTTTCATGTCTTTATAAGAGTATGCCTAGGAAAAGAATATCAAGGAAGAACAATTTACTGTGAGTCATGGTTTCAGAGTGTTCAAACCTTGTTCACTTGATCTTGTGAGCTTGGGCAAAATATATGGCAAGAGACACATTTGATCAGGGCTGGTTGTCTGACAGGAGGCAGAGAACAAAGCAGGAAAGGATCAGAAATAATGTGAACTCAGGACACAGCCCAGAGACCACCTAATGAGTGCCACCTTCTATAATATTGACAACCATCCAAGAGATTTCCATCAGCTGGGGATCAAGCTTTCAAAACCTGAGACTATGGAGGACACTTCGAATTACAACAAATAATAACTGCATGTGATGAGCATTAACATTAATTTGTCTCTCCTAAATAAACTGTGCCATGTGGTGATAGAGATCATTGAAGGATGAAGTTGACACTAGTTGGGTACATTTTTCAGGATTTTAATTTATTAGTGAGTGAAATGCAAAACCTGAAATCACTGTAGGTCATTACTAAAAGTTATAATGAAAATAAAAAGAGAAGAAAAACAGCACCAGAAAGAAGAAAAAAACAATCATGCACATACTCTGATGAAGCAGAGATATTATCAGTAAGTCAGAAAATTTAGAATTTTAAGCTCTTTCAAGATTAGTTGGTTTCAAAACTTCAGTTTAGAAACATGATAATCAGGATTGAATACATGTGTGCATGTGCGTGTGTGGTGTGCAAGTGCACGTGTGTTTGTGTGGTGTGTGTGTGTGTGTGTGTGTGTGTGTGTGTGTGTGTGTGTGTGTGTAATTAACCACTATAATATACAACGTATAACCAGCATTGTATTAACATTTACATTTTAGAAAGAAAACATATTCTTCTCTACTTATTTTTATTAGAAGCAAAGTTATTAAAACTAATGATTTAAAAGCAATTTTGCTAATAAATATGTTCATTATTTTAACACTTTCAAAAGTCAAATATGTATATAATTCATAATATTTTCCCTCAGTTTTTTCTTCTCTTTTAACAGTTTAACATAAACCAATATGGGTAAATGTCTTTAAGGTTAGTCCTCACCATTTGGTTTTCATGGGAAAGACACGGAGCAATCTTGCATGTACAGGCAATCCCTTCCCACCTACCCTAGTGAAGGTAGGCAGACTGTTTGTGGTGACGCATGTACTGATGTACAACACAGAGGATGCCCGTCTGTGTTGTAGGGCATATCAACAACCCAAGAACATTCTCGAATGTTGGCTTCCTCTTTCCTATAATGTTTGCCGTTATTCTCCAAACACCAAGCATGGTTTCCTACACTGAGCTTGCTTCAGTCAAAATACATGCTTATATCTTACATTACTAGTCAGACCAGAGTCACAAGCTGAGAGTCTAACCCCTTTTTTCTTTTCTTCAAAATTATTTTAATTTTAGTATCTTTTCCAGATTGTAGTCACCCTTGAGAACATCCTATTAGATTCTTATCTCATTAACTTTTATCTTTCAAGGGATGGAGAGTCTATATGGACTTGGTCACCGTTTCCTTCTTATTTCCTGTGTCCAGTGTAGAAGAGCAAAATCTTCAGGAATTGAGATTTATACAATGACTCATGAGAGATTTCATCAAATTCCTCAATGGGCTTTCTACCACCCTCACCTCTTATCCTTTGTACTCCATAACTCATAGCTGGATTTTCCTTCATGTTTTATTGCATTGTACAAACTAATAAAAACATTCTACCCAAGTCCTCTTTCAATACCAGGTTATGTATCCAGGTGTGGCTATATCAAAATAGGAAAATCTGCAAAATATTTCTTCTTTTGTATTTTTTCTTCCTTTAAAATCTTCATGCCAATGTAAACTATTGATTTGCATTTTGCTAAACATGGTGAATATACGTATATATTTATACACAAATTTACATAAATACGTATATAGAGATATGTATATGTGTGTGTATGTATGTATGTATGTATGTATGTATGCATGCATGAGTCATCTTTGCACATTCTCCCTTTAAGAAATACCTAAGATAACAGAAAGCTCATTGTACTAGTAATGAAGCAGGCATACTTCCAAATTTCTGATAAAATGAAAACCACCAGTATGGAAGGGAAGGACAGACTAAGTGAGTGATAGGAATGGCAGCTATTGCTGTATTTGGACAACCCAGCCTGCAAACTGAAATGAATGACGTGCTGTTTATGTTTAAAGAGAGTTTTCCATGAAAGGATGCATTTGAGAGAATTTAAGTTTGCATAATGAATACTGAATTTTTGAAAAAGTGCATGCATTGAGACTTTAAAATGAATTCCAGGGGAAAATATTTTGGCTTTTACCCTTTTAAAAGGTAAATCTATTTCATAATAAACCAGATGTTCTAAGAAGCAAACATGCATAAAGAATTTTACTACTGAACTTGACAGAAGGAAGCATCATCTATTATCACTTCCTTCCATGAAGAAGCAGGCCATCCAAGGCCTTGGGATTCAAGCCCATGCTCTCTTACATGAAAATTCCAAGTAGAACCAGGAACCCTTAAAAGTGCTGGATCACTGCTGCATATCACAGAAGAAAGTTAAATGTGTTAAGTGGAACAGAAATCCAGAGCTCGTGTTCTTAAGCTTCTATCGATTTTGAAATACGTAGTAACTTCCCCATAGTAGTTTTCACAAACCATGCTTTCTTTTTCATCAACTGTTGGAAAGTTGATAGCTTTCTCAAATATACTGAAATATACATGTATTTATTTTATGGACTTATATGTATTTATATACACACTTAGTTTTCCAACCTTCCTGTGTGAGTTAATTTATTGTCCTAGAGATGAAATTTTGTATGCTATAGGTAGCTGTCATCATTAAGTAACACTGAAATAAGACTGGCAATTCATCAATCATTCATAAGTTCTATGAAAAGATATTTTAGTGTTCTTGTCAGTTTTACATGTTCACCTTGAACATCAACCCTGAATGATTATTTTCATTTTCCTGGAGAAATTATCTCAGTCATTTGATGGTCATTTAATTTAATTTTTTATCTAGAAATATAACTATTCTTTAGGAACTAATTAAAGATAAATAAATTACCATCAAACCTAGATTTTGGTAGCCCAGGTGTTAAAGTTAGCAAATACCGCAGTCTGCTCTTCCTGTTCTACTAAGTGTCTCTTGTGTCATAAATAATTTAAAGTTCAAAGTGAACTAAGATTCTATGGACTAGAAATACTCAGATAACATTTGTTTCTTTTGCTAATGATTTCCTCATATAGCCAGAAACTGAAACCACTCCACTTGACCTCTACTTGTAAGTATGAGCCCTCTTACAATGCCAGCTTCATGGGTTCTGAGAAGGGGTAGAAAAGTAAACTAAATGTAAAATGTAAATTGATTATAGGACATTTTTCAAGTGTATCATTAATAGTGACCATATTATTTTAAATGCAATTAATACAGGAAAATGTACATTTATTGTGACCATCACAAATCGAGGTCCAAAAACAATCAATATAAATTTATTTAGAAAGGATTTTACCTATATCTGATATTTGACACTGCCATCTAAATGCTGAAAGAAATAAAATCTGTACATAATTTGAGTTAATATAACCAGCCTGCTGCCATTCAAAGACTAAAATTGCCAATTTAATTGGATACTCCTTAAAGTGATATCTTGCGAATTATTAAAATATCTACAGTGGCAGATTGTGAAGATGATGCAACCCATCTCAGTGGTGGTAGGGAGGGACATTTTTCTACTTTACCATGAGTGTGCCCGCGCACAAACCAACATGTACAAATGCTACCTCATTTTCATTAAGTGGCCTGAACATATTTTAGATAAGAGAAGATCTAAACGAGTATTCAGTCCTTTTTTTACTTTCCACAACTGATTCCCAAAGAGAGGTTCAAAACTTTTTTACTTTCCCAGAGTTACAAGGGTAGATTGCAGCAGATTTGAAATTAATACTCCCAAGTAATACTCTGCTTTCAGTGGGAAAATCTCCCCTCTGGTTTGTTTTTTTGTTTTTTTTTTTTTTTTTCTGATTGATTTGGGACATTCCACAGTTCTAAAAAATACATACAACAAATCAGTGTATGGCATCATTATTAAGATGTCATTACAAAAATAAAAAGGAATAGCTTCTTGTCAATAATGAATTTGTACTTACTTGAAATAAAAATATGAAGGATTCTTCCATTTCTTCTGAGATGGAAGTCAGGTTGGAAAACTGTCAGTGAGTTTGAGAAAATGAGCTGCAAATTGCCTACTTGTTTATGAGTTGTATCTGCTTTTCTCTGTCTTCAGTCTGCAATGAGAGAATATCTAGTAAAAATCCAGAAAAAGAGAACATATGTAAATATTTCTAGGTTTGTTTCCCTATCTCTAACATGGTTCTTACACCAATGCTGTACAGAAAGCCTGTAAGACATACCAGGAGTTCAATAAAGTAGTTTTTAATTACTGTTCCTAAGTGCCAGCCTCACTGAATCATTATCTTCTTCTAGTACCTTCTGATTCAATTACTTTCTATTTTACACGAAACATTGTTTCTTCTTCATTTTCATAAACTCGTTAGCCGGCCCAGCACAGTCCTTTAACTATTAGCTTCATAATAATGAAAGGAAATGAGACTAACATAGTATTTCTGTTACAATAACCCAAATACCGCCATGTGTATCTTCAAGCTAATTTTCTTATTAAAACATGACATTGTCTAAGACTGAAGACTTGGTAATAGATTGACGGCTAAAATTCCATTGCATGAAACTAGAAGCCATTTCGGGTATTGAAAAAACCAGGCATAGAAGACAAGTACCATATTGGTAATCTCATTCAAGTAGAAAATATAAAAAGATTAACTTTATCAAAGCTGAAGGAGGAAGAGTTGTCTCTAGAGTCTGGAAAACATAGAAGTAAGGAAGGATGATAAAATATATAACAGACACTATGTTGTAGATAAACGCACCAAAAGCTCTGGGATTCTGTTTCACAACAGAGTGACTGAAGGTGCTAAGTTGCATTTCTTTTTAAAAAGAACAAAAATCCTACAAGGAAGAATTTTGATATTTTTGTCCTAGAGATGTGTTATTTGAAAAGATGTATGATTTTACCCTGATTTGAGAGCTCTACAGTATATACATGCATAAAAAATATAACATGCCCCTCTCATAAGTTCATAGTTAATTAGAAGTGCTAAAGTAATACATTGGCAAGATGGTTCAGCAGATAAAAACACTTGCTGCCAAGCCTCACGACCTAAGTTGGACCCCTGAGGTCTACCCGAGGGAAGGGCAGAACTGACTCCAACAATAAAACAGAGAATCAGCTTTTCAAATAGGTATCTATTAAAAATGAGAGCATGTTATATCATATGGTCAGCTTTATGAGATTTTTAGGTCAAGAAAATTTTATAAGCTGAAATCTCTAATCAGTAACAGATTCTTCACTTTATAAAAAAAGAAAAAATCCTGTTACCATCTACTAAATCTGCTACCCTCAGACCCAAAGTTTATAGAAAACCAAAGGAATAAAAATTTCTACAAACTTTACTTTCTAAAATGTACTAAATTTACTATGCATACTGTCAAAAACTTCCCAACTGGCGATATAAAATCATTTCAAAGTTTAGTATGATGCATGCTGTTGGGGACATTTTGGACTCATTCTATTAGCGTTCAGATGGCTGTAATGAAGACAGCTGTTGGGAGACTTGGCAGGTGCACAAAGGAAGTTAGAAATGCACATGTTCATCACTTAGAAGCCACATACACCTACTGTTCTTCTTCAGCAAAAGATAACAATTCCCTACTTTATAGGCCATTGTCTTTCCTACTTTTCTGTTCTAGAGGCTTACCAAAATGCAATAGTTTATGTTAGTGAAACCACCTTGCTGCACTCAGCATCTTGCCTCAGCAAACTGCCCTAAAATAAAATAAACAGCAGCAGAGAGTGAGCAAAGCCAAAATGATCAGAAGCCCATTTCTTTCCAAATAAGCTCATTACTATTAATTTCTACTGTCCTTAGAGAATATTTTAAAATGCAAGTTCATCAGGGGAGCAAAATGTAAAGCAACGTTGGTGAAAATGTCTCTTCCCTTCAAAATTGTATCCAACATGATACAATCTCAAAGGACAGTAACTCTCAGTGGTACAGGACATGAGCTATGTATGATACTTAAAGTATATATAGATGCTTTGGCACTTGTGTTAAACAGAAGCTAATTGTTTATAGAACCATCTCAATAAACACATACCATTCAGCCAGATCCTTCTTCCAAGAAACCTCTAACTTTCCATAATTGAAAAGTAAAAAAAAAAAAAAAAAATCATAAAATGAGGGAAAATAAAAATAGTAGAAATCAAAAGGTATAAATACATTTAAAGTGTCATCCTCAGTGGATCAAGTTTCAGATCATCTCTACTGTGAAATAGAGGACTTTACTACATGCGATAGAAACTCCTGAACAGAGAACACCTTCCACAGATGGTAATCAGAGTGAGAAGCATTTCCTTTCCTGACACCACCACAATTAACTCTTTACAACCCTAGTTTGCTAGCTATGTGACATTAGACTTCTAATTTTTAGTACTTCAATTTAGTATATACAAAATTAGAACAGTACTGGGTCCTACGCTTTAAATAAAATACTTAGGGCCATACCTGGCCTCATCAAAGTCAAACAGTAGTTACAGATTTGGAGATTTATTCCACAGTTTCCTTTTTCTGTCTTCTCTCCCAAGTGGAGAATGTGCTGAGACAAATATAGAATTTCTTTTCTTCCTTTTACAAGTTTCATAGGTCCAGGTGGGATTTAGAATCTCAGAGAGAATACAATTTGTTTAAAGAAATAGCCTCTATTTCTTTCTAGGAGTGAAATTTCTCAGGCATCCTCCACAACAAAGTAGATTAGTGAATTTTCAGGTCTATGATGAAAAGAAGCAAAAAAGAAAAGGGAGGATGTTTGGCTTGACAGAAATTTAAGGGTAAAAGTAAAAAGAATCATCTGGGCTTTTATAAAGTTTAATCTATTTCAGTAAGAAGAAAGAGAACAAACAAAGGTGAGTGGTCAATCACTACTGTACACTTTTCTTGCAAACTTACAATACTAGAAAGTCACAACTAGCGATTTGGAATTCTTGTTGCTGCCTAAAATATCTCTGTTCCTGAATTTGTGTGTATCCACCTATCTGTACTTTTTTCTAACCAAATTTCTTCTACCTATTTTATCAGGTGGGGTCACTTAACAATGTACCAGTTCTAAGCTGAACATGCAAAGTTAAAATGCTACTTACTAGCTATCTCTGAATAATGCCCACAACAGTTTCACTGTTCATTATTCACAATTGGTAGGAAAAGGAATCAACCTAGGTGCCCATCCATAGATAAATGGATGAGAAAAGCATGGTGCATTTTCACAATTGAGTGTTGCTTAGTTTTAAAGTAAAATGAAATTTTTACATTTTCAGGTAGATGGATGAAACTGGAAAATATTACCCTCAACGAGATATCTCAAGCCCAAAAAGAGACATGCTGTAGGCTGTCTCTTGTGTGCAGATTCTAGCTTCAAATCTTTTGCTTTATGTCTTGAAGCTAAACACAAGTAAAGCTCAGAGACCTAGAAAGGGCCTTTGGTGGGTTTAACGGATTCTAGTCAAATTACAGTGGTGAGATGGCATGGGGGGGGGGTAACCATGGAGCATGAAGGGACTATGGAGAACATCAGGATCTGAAGGCAAGCCCAAAGGAAAGGTTATGAAAATTCTTAGGGACACACTTAACATCTCATTATCGACTTCTAAAATGTAACTTAAAGGATATGATGCATGTAACATGGATGATGATGGGGGAATATTGAAAGTTAAAATCCTAAGTGGGAATGGGGTGAGGAAATAGGAAAAAGGAAGGAGAGTGGGTGGGTTAACCAAAATTAAAGATCTGTGAAAAACCTTATGAAAAACAATATTTGCACTCATTACAATATACAAGTTAAAATGAAAAAAAAAAAAAAAAAAAAAAAGACTTCGAACAGAATTACCCTGCATGGGAAGACAAGGTTAATACCTGAAGACACAGGTTACTTAATGAAAATCATAGTAAAAGGCAAGAAATAGCTCCCAATATGAGTTTTTAGTCAGGGAGCTCCCAGGGGTCTCCAAAGCAGTGCAACTTTGCCCCAGTTACCCAACATAACTACATGGGAAGTCTTTATTGCTGAAGATGCAGTACATTTTGAATACAAGCCATAAAGCTATCACCCTTGAACCAACAAGGAAACTTCCTCCAAGACAGCTGCCTTTAACAGTGCTGAGAAGTGCTATGCAGGTTACTGGGGGAGAAAAGTCATCAATGGTCTTACCCAGTACTAGACTTTGAACACATTAATACTGTACTGCCATGCATGATATACCATTTAATACAATAATTGCACAACCTTTATTCATTAGCTATCCATTTTCTGATTGGATCTGTGCCCTGCTACACAAGAGGGAATTTCATGACTTGTAAAGTAATCATGGTCAAAAGACCATGACTGGGAAGATCATAGACCTTAAGGAAGAATGTGCTATTGTTATTTTGCTTAGTGAACATATTATTCAATTGCCCTTAACTACTAATGCTTATACCTATAGACCTTGCCTATTTTCAGCTTTGTTAAGAATAGCTGCTGCTGAAAGGACTGCCTGGTCTGGCTTCAATGAGAGAAGATGCACCTAACTCTTGAGAGACTTGAGGCTCTAGGGAATGGGGAGGCCTGGCAAGGTGTGGGGAGTCTGGGGGTGTGGGGACATCCTCTTGGAGACAGGGAAGAAGAAATGCAATGAGGAACTGTCATTTCTCCCTTTCCTTTGCTACCCCAAACTCTTCCATATAAGCACCCACCCCCATAACCACATCCTGTTACCCCCTCACTCAGTCCACTCAATCCATGTCTTCTCCCCCTTCCTTTTCTCTTCTGAGAGGGTAGACTCTTCCCTTCAGTACAACCCCACCCTGACACATCAAGTGTCTGCAGAGGTACAGGCATTCTCTCCCACTGAGTCAAGGCAAGGCAGCCCAGTTAGTGGAGCAAATTCCTCAGATAGTCAGTAGCTTCAGAAATAGTCCCCGCTTCAGTTGTTGGGGGACCCACATGAAGACCAAGCTGCACACATGCTACATATGTCCAAGTGACCTAGGTCCAACCTGTGTGTGCTCGGTGCTTGGTGCTTCAGTCTCTGAGAGCCCCCAAAGGTCCATGTTAGTTGACACTTTCAGGCTCTCAATCCTTATCCCAATTCCTCCATAAGAATCCCTAAGCTCCATCCAGTATTTGCCTGTAGGTCTGTGCACTAGTTTCAGTTAGCTGCTGAGTTGTCCCTTCCAGAGGACAGTTATGCTGGGCTCCTGTCTGCAAGCATAATGGAGCGTTGTTAATAGTGTCAGGGATTTGTACTTGCCCATTGGATGGGTCTCTAGTTGGGGGGTTATTGTTTGGCCATTCCCTCAGTCTCTGCTCCATCTCTGACCCTGAATTTCTATAGAGAAGACAAATTACTCCCATCAAAATAGCTAAGATTAAAAAAAAAAGAAAACTCAAGCTATATCACATGCTAGCAAGGATATGGAGCAAGGGGAACACTCCTCCATTGCTGGTGGGAGTCCAAACTTGTACAACCACTCCGGAAATCAATCTGGCAGTTTCACAAAAAAATTGGAAATAATTCTACCTGAAGACCCAGCCATACTGCTCCTGGGCATATACCAAAAAGATGTTACACTATAACATAAGGATGATTGTTCATCTAAGTTCATAACAGCTTTAGCTATATATTAGCTATATATTAGCTGTATATTAGCTATAATAGCCAGAAACTAGAAATAACCCAGATACCCCTCAACTGAAGAATGGATACAGAAAACGTGGGTCATTTGCACAATGGAATACTACACAGCTATTCAAAACAAGGACACCATGAACATTTCAGGCAAATGAATGGAACTAGAAAATATTATCCTGAGTGAGACAACCCAGACCCAAAAGGACATGAATGGTATGTACTCACTTATAAGTAGATATTAACCATAGCATATAGAATACCTATACTATACTCTATAGACCCAAAGAAGCTAAACAAGAAGGAAGGCCCGAGCGATGATACTTGAATCTCACTTAGAAGGGTGGATAAAATAGTCATAGGAGGCAGATGTAGGGAGGGACCTTGGTAGGAGGGGGAATAGGGAGGGAATAGGGGTTGTTTCAGGATCAGGTGTAGGGATACAGAGGAGAACAGACCAGAGGGCTATGAGCATGAATGGAAAGCTGGTAAGGGTAGGGAGTAGGGAGCATCTCTAGGATGTGCCAGAGTTCTGGGATGAGGGAGGGTCCCAGGAATCAATGGGGAAGACTGTAGCTAAGACTCATAGCAGTGGAGATATGGAATCTAAAGAGGCTACCTCCTATAGACAGCAGGACCACCATTGGAGAAATAAAGATACCAACTCACCCACAAAACTTTTGAAATTTTTATTCTTATGTAGTGAAAATCAGTATATACTTTCAATGATAAGCTTGTCATTGGTAGAAAAATTTTACTTTGTTTTGAAACTCATATATCAATAGATCATTTTAACTGTTGTGGTTTGAAAGAAAATGGCCCCCATAGAGCCATAAAGAGTGTCACTATTAGGAGGATTACCATGCTACACTCTATAGAGTCTGGGTCTTAAGTAGAACTAGTTCTAATTTTTTTAAGAAATCACCAGATTGACTTCCAGAGTGGTTGTACAAGTTTGAACTCCAGCCAGCAATGAAGGAGTGTTTCCCTTGCTCTAAATCCTTGCTAGCATGTGGTATTGCTTGAGTTTTTGACCTTAGCCATTCTGATGTGAGTAACTTGTTCTGTCTTTAAGAAATTCAGGTTAAAAAATGGAGCAGAGACTGAGGGATGGAAAAAAAAAGAAATTAAAAAAGGAATAGGAATCAAAATTTCTAAGTTACAACCTTTCTAAATCCTATCTGACAGCTGTCACTTGATGATAATAGAGATGTTAGGCCTTAAATGAAAGCATCCATCTAGACAATATATTTTCCTATCTCTACTATATTTTCTAAAGGAATCCATGAAGAACACCTTGCAGGAAAAGGTTTTGCTCCTTATCAACCAAAGTATACAGAGGGTTTGAATAATTTATCTAAAGATGTCAATTTATATGCCCTAATGTACTCTTCCAACACAAATGTCCTGCAAGGTGAAAGATTCAGCCCATAGGGTTTTTTTCTTCTTCTTTTATTCAGGCACAAACAATTCACCATTGGAAAACATCCAAACAGTAAGCCAAAACACCTTTTATGAAGGAAAAAAGCAGAGGTTATAATAATCCAAATTTCCAATAGAAGAATGTGTCTCATCTGTAGAATATATCTAAATGTAAATTTGTTTGACCTTAGGCATCAAGCAAATTAATAAAACTTGACCCATTTAAAAAGTAAGTATTTAAACCCTTGAGGTTTAGTTCTTTCCTAATTCAATTCATTGTTAACATTTTATTGTTTAGTTTTATTAAGAGTCTATTCCAGGGTTTAGCCATTGTTATTTATTGTGAACAAAGTCTAATATATGGAATGGCTTTTTCCATTTTTTTCTAGGAATACAATATTATAGTACAGAGCTATTTGTAAATAATTAAAGATATTTAGACTACAATCACTAACTTACAAATGTTACAGTGTTGAGAATGTCATCGGTGTGGTCCTGCTTGCTAGAGACAGTTTAGTACAAAATGACCACAGAGAACATAGTAAGAATCTGAGCTACAGAGGTGAAAGTCAAAGTAAAGAAGGCATCTACCAGAAAAGGACAGTGTGGCACTGAGGACTTTTTGAACTTTATCACAGATAAGATAAAGCCCCCTTGACTACATGGAATCATCTGTACATCTATACATACAGCTGAGTGTCAGCATTCAGTGTGATGGACCAAAGCATAGTTCCATGATATGCTGCCGTTATTACATAGTGCATACTCCAATGCTACCATTATTACATAGTGCAGACTCCAATGCTACCATTATTACATAGTGCAGACTCCAACGCTACCTCTTAGCATAGAGTAACACATCCTAATCTATTTTGTTTTGCTGGTGCTGGTGCACCCTTTGTATTGTAAATACTGAACATGGCTTTTCTCACACATACAGATAGTAGAATTAACTTCACCTCTGTCTAGCGTTTCTTGCTCTCTTCTGCTCAACCACAACTTCTTGAGTCTGTATGAGAAAAGCAACAACCATCCTGCTTAATACACAACACTAAAAGCATGAAGTGAATATCACTATTGAAGGTAATCATTGTCTATTAGGGGACTGAGGCTGATGAAAAGTTCTTTTTTACATTCTTTTACAGTATTTCACATATACATTTCCAGAAGTAACCCAGCAGGATCTCAGGTCTGATGTCCATAGTGACAATGAGAGTAACACATGAGTATTTGGGAGTTTGTTTGGGTTTTATTTGCTTGTTTTCTGTTTCTGTCTTGTTACTCTTGGAGTCAAGCACCATATAAACTGACTTGTATATAGTATCTTGTCTAAATGTCTGTATTTCAAAGAAACAAAATATATCACTTGATTTAAGAAAAGCAGTGCTGTTTATGATTTCATGAATCATTAACTTTGATTTGGAAATCTAGGATCTTTTGGAAGAAAAAAAGCTCCACTGGAAAGAATGGCTTATGATTTATGATAGAAGCGAAGAATTCACATTTGGAGGAGCTTGGAAATGACCCACTAATGAAGGTTATTCAGAGACCAGGTATATTGAGGATAAGAATGTAATTTCGGGCTCACTCATTCCCCTATGTCTTTGTGATTTCTTGTGAAAATGAAATATAAGCCCTACATTTCAATACTATTTAGCAAACATTTGTTGAATTTCTCTAAATAGTCTATAGTATTTCTAAAAGCATATGGTCTCAAGATATAACTGAGTTGGTACAGTGGATGCCACACAAGCCTGGGGAACTGAGTTCAGATCCCTAGTACCAACATTAAAAGCCAAGCATGGTGGCAAATAGTAGTAATTCCAGAACAGAAGAGGAAGAGAGAGGAGGTCCCTGGAGTCTCAACATAGCTGACCTGGTGAACTTCAGGTTCCGTGAGAGATTCTGCCTCAAGATATAAAAGATAAAATGATAAAGAACATGTGATATTAACCTCTGTCCTCATATATATCAATGTAAACACATATGAATTTCTGCATATGCAAATGCACATACAAATCTACTACACATACACACAGATATATTCCCCCCTTTTATCACACACACGTGTTTGTGATAAGAAATTAGAATATAAGTGCATATTACCAATGCTTTCAAGCATTTCTTATGAAGAAACTAAGGGCCTGAAGGAAAATAAAAATGTAGAAGCAAAAATATGTGAAGATAATGGAATTTTGGTTTAATTTAGCAACAATCAAAAATATTTTTAACCACATGTATCTATGCTATATAATGTGCTAAATGCTGAGGTACATTGAATATCCCCTGAAGGTATCAATGCAGAGAATGATCCATGAAGAGATGAAAGTGGAAACTCAATTCAGATTGACTTTTTCAACCTGGATCATACTTTAGGAAGTCTAACACCAGGTAGTTTTTTGTGAGCATATTTAAAACACAGTACAACTCAGGGTTTCCAAGCAACAATCATTTCAATCCAGGTTCCCAGGCAACAATCATTCCAATTTGCAGTGCACAATAAAGGTTAAGACTACACAGAAACACTTTGACAAAATACATGTGATGATGAGGATGGGTTCTATAGCAAAAGGCCTGGCATCTAATATGATTTCTGAGATAGCATAGAAGTCAGCAGACAATAAAGTACTTGTGAAATCTCCACTAAGGATGGGTAAGAGTCTACAAAGGGAAAAATCTGGAATAATCACCCTGTGTCACCAAGTCTTCAATTTTCATACATATAATTTTAAGTTTAAATTTGGACTCTGGCCATTGATAATAGTTTCCCAATAAAACTTGTCTTCAAATGCTTCCACATCCTGCTGTTTTCTCAATTGGGGCTGCTTTGACTTTGACATATGGAAGTAGTGCAAGATCTGTCTGCCACTTTTAACTGCATGTTTTTCTTTACATAAGCAATTATCTTAATCTCTCCATTGAAGTCTTCATCAATGATGCACAGTGAATCCTTGAAACATTAAGTTACTTATTCCTATAAACAATCTTTAGGGATAGAGGTCTGTGAACAACTCCAGTGGATATTTTATAGCACCAAAGTTTAAGTGGTAGTGTGAGATTTTTACATATGGTTAAGTCCAGAGCAGTGTTGCCTTCTGTAGCCTGCATTAGATCTCCAACACCTACTTTAGTTTTCTCTAGTTTCTCTGTGGATCACTAACAGGAAATACCTGGTACCCATTGTTTGTTGCTAGAGTACAATCAAACCCATATGGGAATTATCTCATAGGGAGTTTCCCATTGATAAGGGATCATTTTCCAGATCTCTTGATGATCTGCATTCATTAATCCAATGCCTACCCTTACCATGCTTACAAATTTCTGAAGGCTGAGTTCTAGAGAAGTATCTAGGAAACTGCCTCACCTACAATCCCTTTTCAAATGACCTCATCTATCACATTTTAAACCAGAGACTCTTTGATATGATAAGATTATTGACCATTGCTTGTTCAATTACATAATCATTACAGTCTATATCAGCAATAGTTCTAATCCACTCGTTGATGGGTGCTTATAGAACTTTTAAAGGTCTAAGAAGATTTTATAGTCTGTATTTGCATTTTTGCAAGTTAAAGTTTCAATTAAAACCTACCCTGCACCTGGATCTGATATAGGCCTGTTTACAGCATATGTTAATCTACGTAAGAAATCAGTAAAAATCTCTCTGAGGCTTTGCACAATCTTTGTGAATGATGTAGACCTTTTTTTGTTGTTCCTCCACCCTATCCCAGGCTCTTAAAGCTACTAAAATATATTGCATAATAATAGTCATCAAATTGCATCTGTGTTCATAAATCAGCACATTAACCTTTCACCTAACAATGGATATTTCACAATATTAGCACCTTTATACCTACTATGGTTTTCCATAACTGCAGTTTCTTCTCACCACTATGTCAGCCACTGTAGTTGAGAACAAGCTTCAAGTACAGCGGCTGTTACATCTTTCAAGTCTGTTTCTGGTGGCCCAGGTATTTAACAATTGCCTCACACAGGATGAGTGCATTCTGTAAGTTACTGTTGAGTCTTTAAAATGTTTAAGATTTTGCATTTTAACAGGATTCCATGAATTTTCACCATATTGTGGCATTTGTTCCCAGGTAACTAGGAAAGCTAGTTGGGGTGGTCACCTTCCCTCAATTTCATTAAGAGGAAGTACTGCAAGTTCAATGGGCTATCTGTCTTGTTCCTCAATCTCATTAGGTGCCACAGATTCGAAATTAAGCACTTCCTATCCTCTTATTTCCTCTGTCTTTTGTCTCCCAAGTCTTTGTACTATCACACCTAGTTTTTCTTGTTGTACAGCTATTTTTCCTGTTGCATGGTTGTTATTTTTTCAACTGTTTTGAGAAAAAAATATATAAAGATTGCAATTGAAAGGAGGGAGGAGTTTACTCAAATGGTCACAGTTGCAATAAATACTGTGATGACTTTCTCAAGTAACCTTTCTGTCTCCTCAAGTCCTAACTTTGCTCTCAAGGGATCTGAAATGAACTTTCCCATTTCTTTCATGTAGAAAGAGTTTATCCATGTAATTAATATTGTCTATTGGAGTGTCTTACTGTGATTCATTGTCTCAGTGGCCCCTGCAGCTCCAGAGTCTCCTGAGTCTCTTTGGGAGACCAGTCAAACTCGAAGAACTAATGTATCCTCTGGAGATGATCCCAGGAGATTTCCTCCTCTGTGGCTTTCTGGCAGATGTCTTCTGTCCTCTGTGTTGTTTCTATGAGATGTCCTCTGTTTCCTCAGACATTGGTGGGCTATTTCCTTCTCCAGTCATGTTGGGCACTAGATGTAAATGTTACTTTTATTTTCCCAGATGAAGGGATAAGATTAGAGCTGGAGCCAAGCTGTGTGAATTTATTACATGACTTAGAGTCAGCCCAGAGTATTTCCTTTTCTTTTCTAACTATTCCTGGGTATAGACGTAGACATAGGCCTGAAAGCTTCTAGATTCCATACAATCTAATCTTCTAAGCTGACTGGTTACATCTGGCTTCTCTTGGCTTCTGACTGAATTGATCTGAATTAGAAGAATTTGTAAATATCTTCTAATCTTCTGGCTCCTCATTCTCTGGCTCATTCTGTCTTTACACATATCTAATTTGTTCTCACTGGAACATGTTTCTATAAAAATTATTCCAGTAAAATTGCTGTACACACAACCCCCACCATATACCATACCACCTTTTGTATCTCTCTCACTGCTCTTAAGTTGCCTCTCTTCCTGTGCTGCTCTCCTGTGAGTTTGGTGTATCCTAACTCTGACTCATTCTATCAGTTCTCCTGATTTGTCACTTTGACTGCCCCTCAATTAGATGTCAATTTCAAACACAGCTGCTTCTTTCTATAACTAATTTTATTTTAAGTATTAAAGGTGTGTACTAAGGGTGTTTATGTATTTCATCCAGATCATACTGTAAGTCGGGGTGTGTCTGAATTCTGGCTGGATCAGATCTTTGGATATGATTCTTTGCCGGAGTAGCTATGTTGCTGGATTACAGTATGTTTTGGCTAAAATACAGATACACCCTTATGTTCAGTCTATTTATTTTTCTATCTATCTATCTATCTATCTATCTATCTATCTATCTATCTCCAATTTTACAGTACTAGGAATCAAACCCAGAACCTCAGACAGGAAAAAA
The DNA here is from genome assembly GCA_028551405.1 of Uromys caudimaculatus. Classification (NCBI taxonomy): domain Eukaryota; kingdom Metazoa; phylum Chordata; class Mammalia; order Rodentia; family Muridae; genus Uromys; species Uromys caudimaculatus. The sequence continues at coordinate 48,428,789 of CM052705.1, forward strand.
GTATGTTACAACTTAGGTTTATCCTCATCCTAAAAGGGATACCAAATAAAGTAGAAAACACCAGTAGCTAGAAATACAATTCGTTAAGGGAACACAAATGAATTGGTGGCTAACTCTCTTAAGTCTGCTCAATCAGCTCTTAGGTAATTTTAGAGATATTGTGACTCAAAAAAAGACAAGACTTCAAAGTCAAATCTGAATGGATTCAAACGCTCTCAGATGTATACAGTAAGCCTGATAGAGTAAACAGAGACTGAGTTTGAAAATCAAGATCTAAAATGACTACAGCATCAAGAATGAGTTAGCTTATACAACATGGAATCAGCTAAGTTAAAGTTGTGTTTTGTTCATACATTAGGCTTGAACACTGGCAGTAGCTGGTATTTTATAACAAAGATTGAAAAACTTTGCCCTGTGGGTCAAATCTAGTTCACTATCTACTTTCACAAGTAAAGTTGTATTGATGTATAATCACAGTCATTAATTAATTTGTTAATGTGACCATTTTTGCACTACAAAGTCAATTCTGCACCACTGCAGAAGGCCTTGTGACCTAGAAATCTAAAATATTGAGTACCTTGCTCACCACAGATTGGCTCCTTGTCTGCATGTGCAAGTATTGGCTATCAAGAATTGGAGATTACTGATTTAAATGTTATATTAGCTTATTTTAAATTTTATGTTACATGAAATTATAATTACTAAAATTTTTTTTTGATACTTTATTTACATTTCCGATGATTCCCCTTTTCTTTGGAAACCCCGTGTCCCCTCCCCCTCCCCGCCTCTGTGAGGGAATTCCTCCTCCCACCTACCCGCCCACTCATTCCCATATTCCCACCTTGACATTCCCTTTTACTGGGGCCACTAGCACCCTCAGGCCCAAAGTCCTCTCCTTTCTCCCTG
>CM052705.1:48429794-48457294 GCA_028551405.1 Uromys caudimaculatus
ATAGTTCATCTTATAATTGTTTTATGAATGTTCATAACTGTGTTGTCATTTAAAGAAAGCAACATTAATTCCTTGATAATTATAAAATTCTTAGGGAAATGCTTTCCATTCAACTGCTCGGGTTTGTTTTTAATCTCTAAAGTAAATATCACATTGTAAATCTACAGATTACTTGGCCTTTACCAATATTTCTGTTCAAAACTGCACTTAATTGATTAGAAGGCAGTTGAATTGATAGTGATGAAACAATAGGACCGACATACTGAGGTAATGTTTGCTGGTATTTAATGTTAAATTAATGAGGGATATAAAACCATTACTACTCAGAGAGTGCCAGTAAGAGATGTTTTATTCTGTGAGTTGAGAGATTCCATCTACACTTGTAACTGATTGATCTTACCACACTTCCTGAAGAATTAAGTATGGAGGTGTATTTTGATTTCAGACAAGGAATCATGAATTAGAAACGTTGTTTCCAACACAAATAGCTGAGGTATATACCCACTTATATATCATTTAAAAGACCATTTTATCCAGTGTCATCATTCAGGTGTATTCTTTGAAAAACTGATACTGTTGCTAGGACTGTGATCATCGGTCTCTGTGTTCTGAACCTGCACAAGGGCTCCTGAAGATCCTCTTTCCCTGCTTTCTCTACTACTTGCATAATCAGAAAATGTTATGGGGATCATAAATATAATATCTAGGATTAGGAAGTAAAATATTGAAACTTCTACCATAGACTCTGAAACACCCCTGTGAGAAAGCCAACTGATAGTGCATAAGAGTTTTCAAGAACCTATGTGGATGAAGAAATGTGGCCATTTGCCAAGAACAGCAACAGCTCTCTAGCTATGTAATAGTTACCTTAGGAGCAGATCCTCTGGATGCCACAGTTGTATAAATTGATTTGTGAATGGTACTTGTATAGGTGGGTCCTCCAAGATCAATCAGACTTTTAGATGTTTGAAGGTATCTCACCTCTACCTTCATAAAAGCCAGAAACATTCAATTATTCTGCAGCCAGATGCATGGACAGTAGATAGTGAAAGATGATGGGTGCACTGTAAGCCCCTGAGTTTGGGGATCACTTGCTAAACACATTGTGTGACTATTGTCATAGTAATGCTCTGTCTTGAATAGTTATAGTGCCTTTTTTCCACTTGGTGTCTGATGACAAAACTCTCCAACCCAAAGGCCATTCAACAACTTAGCAAAAATTGATGAAGTCTTGGTCTCAGTTCTTTCAGGGTCCCTCAACTGTTGCAAAGGGATATATTTGGGCTGAGAAGATAATAGTTCTAGGTACATAGCATTGAGCAGGGCAAAAACTTCTAAACAATTATTTTTTATGGAATCTAAATAATTTTGTTTTTCCAAGTATATTCAGGGCTAAATAGGGGAACACATGTGAAAACATGTTTAAACATTGAAGAATTATGCCCCAATTTAGTGATTATGGGATCATAACATGTAAGCTAAAACTGGAAAACTGTATAACATGTATGTTATTTATATGTTTGCTTTTAAATTAATTGGCAAATATGCTTAAGGTTCATAAAATTGCCTTCCAAACTTTTTCCACTATGTGGGCCTGGGTACTTTTTTTAGAATCTCAGCTTTACTATTGAAACCACAGAAAAGACATACTTTTCCAGTAATTACAATTCTATTATTTGCCTCCTAACCATTTTCATGCTCACTGTGCTTATTTATGTAATCTAAGAAAATTCTGGATTCCACATGTTCATATGTGTTTATCCTAAACTATAATCAAAGATGTATATTAACAAAAGAACACAAGGAACAAATTTTTAGTGCATGCTGGTCATCATGAATATAAAAGATATGTAAGTTCCACAATGTAAACTCAATAATAATTATTAATAGTAAAGGAGCTAGTATTGATAGAATAGAAACCAGTGATAATTCTACTCTCTATCAGATACTATTATAGGCATTAGAGATAAAAAAATAAATAAAGAGAAAATATTTGCTTTCACAGAACTTTATCTGACAAATGAATGGGCAGAGCCTACAAACTCTATAAAATTTGTAGCACAGTAGATGGTAATATTAATAAAAAATTAAGGAAAGGAGATTAGAAAGCACATGTAAGAGCCAGGCAGTGGTGGCGCACGCCTTTAATCCCAGCACTTGGGAGGCAGAGGCAGGCAGATTTCTGAGTTCAAGGCCAGCCTGGTCTACAGAGTGAGTTCCAGGACAGCCAGGGCTACACAGAGAAACCCTGTCTCGAAAAACCAAAAAAAAAAAAAAAAAAAAAAGAAAGAAAGAAAGAAAGCACATGTAGGTATTATTGTTTAAATTTCCCACTATATCTGAATATAGAATATTACAATTGAGAGAAGATATAGTATTGGTTTAAAAAAATGTCATATAGTTCCCCAAAGGAAGGACCTCCAGCAGCAGGCACAGTAACCTATTCAGAGGGCCTTCTTTGCAATTACTTCCATAAGGAGGTCCATGTGGTTGAAGCAAAATGAGAAGTAGTATTGTAGTAGATTAAGTCAGAGGTTTTAACTGGAGTTGATTTCTTTGTAGTAATGTATATTTTATAGGAGTGAGATCAGAAGCCACTGAATAATCAAGAACAGAGAGCTGATCTAATTCAATTTGTTTCAAAGTTCTCAGAAATAAAATAGCACATTGGGTCATGAATTTGTTTCATAAAAGTAAGTATTAGAGATTTGAAGAGTGAAGGGGCTATTTAAAATAGCCATAAAGGCAGAGATGCTGGTACACACATTTAACCACAGCCCTCAGGAGGCAGAGGCAAGTGGGTCTCTGTAAGTTTAAAGTCAGCCTGTTCTACAAAGTGAGTTTGAAACAGCCAAGGATACAAAGATCTACTTTATCTCAAAATTAATTAATTAATTACCAACAACAGCAATCAAATAGTCATTAAAGAAAACAAAAGGGCAACTGGGTGGCTTCCAGTCATCCTTGAAAGCGCACCTGAAACTTTAGATCACATTTAATGTAACAGGATGTTTTACCAACCATGTTCAGTTTACTCTCTGAACAAGCAGGTAAGCAGAGACCTATTGGATATAAATATAGCATACATTAGTTTTTCCACAACAGTAAGCTGAAGAAAGGCAAAGAAATTGAGGTAGAATGCAAATATGCTTATCAGAAGTATCTGATTTAAGTAGTACAAAGAGGAAAATGCAAGGAAAAGGTGGATAAGAAATGGACATGAGTCAATTGATTATAATGTGTAAGAGTTAAAGGGATTTTTGAAAGCAAGATTTTTTAAAATTTATTTTTCTCTCTTATATTACATCCTGATTACAGCTTAGCTTCCTCCTGTCAGCTGAGTCCTCCCAACCTTTCCTCTCCTCCAGAGTAACTCTTCCCCCATTTCATTTCAGAAAAGAGAAAATTTTAAAACCAGTAAAAAAAACTGATGTTTATGAAATCAGTAGAAAGCACAGCTACACAAGTGTTTATTTGGCTACATGCATTAGAAGAAAGAGAGTCACACAACATAAGACCATAATGTTGAAAGGATTACCTGCAAGGGAATTAAAATTCTTAGTTGTGTCAGGGTTTGTGATGCAGTGACAATGAGCCAAAACTAAACTCTTCAAAGAATGAAAACAATAATGAGAGCATCAGATAATAACTACAGCATGGAGGAGTCCTAGATCAGTTGGTCTGAGGCAAGTTTCCTTCTAGAGCATGAAAATTGAGAGGTGCCAGGGAGACTGTGGTGATTACTGATGACCAATGTAATAAAAATCATCGATTGCAAATTTGAATATGTCATTTTTTAATTAGGTTATTATATGTCTGCATTAATATTTTCCTCATAGCTGGAACAAAATTGTTTTAGGTTAGACCAAATTTTGGCTCAGACATAGGATGCAGTTGCTCATGCTCCTCCGACTTTGAGAATGGCAGTGAGAGTGACTGGCTATGGCAGCAATCAGGAAACAAGAAAAGGTGAGTAAACTTTGGGGTTCACAATGCTTTCAACTCTTTTTTTATTCAGTTCAGTACTCCAGTCCATGAAATGTTGCCATCTACATTGAAGAAACATGTTGTCCTTCAGGTAAATATCTCTGTAAGCTCCTACAAAGATGCACCCAAAAATGAATCTGCTAAAGGATTCAAAATCCACTCAAACTGACAATGAAGGTTAATCATCACAGCATTAAAAAGAAAAAAGGAAAGAAAGAAAGGGAAGAAGGAATGAAGAAAGAAAAAAGAAGAGGAAAGATCACATAGGGGCCCTGAAGAAATACCTGGATAGTTAAAATGGTTGCTGCATGGCCATAAAGACCTGAATTCAAATATCCAACAATCATATAAAACTCCATGAAAGACAGCATACATCTATCATCCTAGTGATGAAAAAAATGGAAATGAGGATCTCTGGAGTTTGATAACAGTCTATCCAACCAGTGAGGAGATGGTTCAGGGATTAGGACCACTTACTGTTCTTAGAGAGTACCTGGGTTCCTTTCACAAGACCCAACCCATGGCTAACAATAACCCATAACTTCAGTTCTTGGGGAACTAATGCCTTCTTCCAGTTTCTGAAGACACAAGGTTTTGATGTGATAAACAGACATGTATGCATCCAAAGCACTCATGCACATAAAATAAATAAATCTGAAAGAAGCTAAATAACAATCTAAAAAGGCATCCAGTACCAATCTCTTATCTCCACACACATGCACTCCCACATGTATGTACATCTACACATGTAAGGTCCATGATTTGAGAAGAATGATAACCCAGACTCAATAGTATACAAGAGCAAAGAGCATTTTTTTCTGCAGAAAACCTGCATGCAGGGGTCTACCATTCTTCGGGATAGAAGATAGACATGTAGACATTGCAGAGTCAATTTAAAGCTTGTTAGAGTAGGAGTGGATAACTTTTACCTTTCTTTCCCTTGATTGGTTAGCTTTATCTCGAGGTGACTTTGTGATTCATTAAGGCTCTGAGGGATTTGGACAACTTCTAATGGTTAAATGTACTTGGCTCAATCTAGGTGGTGGTGTGCCTGTGAGGTTGGTTCAGGCTAGGTGGTGGGACAGCTTCCAGATTGGCTGCCTGTGAGAGGTGGTTTGTCTTGGAATTAACATGTTTGGACTTTTCCAGTTCTGGGAAACAGAAACTTAAGCCTAGTCTCCCAAACTGCCATTTTGTAACCTGTCATGGAGTCAGCCTGGCTCTGAGTCTGTTCCCTCACACACATGAATACAAACACAGATACCTTCAAAATAATAAGTATAAGAGAAGACAAACAACTTGAACATACACAGGCCTTATTGATCTAAAGCTACAGGTCATTTACTCTGTTTTAATTATTGATAGATACCTGTACATTTATACACATATGAAAGTAGGTATTCTCAGAGTCTAGACAAGTGTGTTGGATCCTCTAGACCTAGAGTCAGAGACGTCTGGGAACTGCCCATGTGGATACTGGAACTAAATTTTGGGTCCTTTTCAAGAGCATCACACACTTCTATTAGCCCAGCTGTATGGAAAGTAAAATATATTTTTTTTAAGGTTTTAGGGAAAAGATAGCATTTTTGCTATCAAAGTAAACTTGACAAAATGATATATTTAAAACAAACAACAAACTTGTGAAATTGAAAGGACTTTTTACCAGCCTTGAAGTCCTTTGCTTTTAGCCACACTCACTGTTCAACCTCTGGGGACTTTGACTATCCTGCATATAGTGTAAGAACATAAGATCAGATAAATCTTGAAATCCTGGCTCCAAAAATCTGATGTTCTAACTTTTCCAAAAAGACAAATAATTTTTTCAAATTGTTTTTCACACAATAACTTTCTACTTTGGCTACTTCTAGGTGTATTTGAAAACAGCATTTGCTTACATCATTGAAAATAACTCTAAAGCTTCCTCCTGGAGCAGATGACAACAAATACAGAGACCCACCACCGGACATGATGCAGACAGTGAGAGACCTTGGAACACTCATCTCTAAATGGGATGTCTCCATCAAATTCCTCCACTCAGAGCTCAAGGAACACCACAGAAAAGGAAGAAGAGTGTAAGCGCCAGAGGGATGGAGGACACCAGGAAAACAAAGCTTCCAAATGAGCAAAGACCCAGAGACTGAAGCCGCACACATAGGGGCTGCACAGGTCTGCACCAAGTCCTCTGAATATATGTTAGGGCTCTTGATTTAGTGATTTTATAGGATTCTTGAATGTGTGAACAAGTAAGTCTGATTCTTGTGCCCTGCTCTTGGGCTTTTTTCTTTCTTTTAGTTTGTCCTGTGAAACTTTGATGTGATAGTTTTTATATTAACTTATATTTTATTGTGATATGTTTTTTTAAAAAGCAAATTTGAAGATTTATACTTGCCATGTGGATGCAAACAAGAAAATTGTAACTCTAAATAAATAATATGAAATAAGCATTGCTTTGGTTGTAGAACACAAATGTGAATCTCACAATTAATAAATGACTATGCCAAAAAAAATGAGTGGCAAAATATATAGCTTCTTTACCCAAATTCCAAGTAAAGGAGAGAGTTTTTCTATCTATTTCTATTCCTAACCTTCCCGAGACATTTATCATTCAGAGAATACTTGAGTACCTGATTTGATTTTCTGTTAATATTTAGCCAAGGTGAGTCCCCCAAAGCAGAGGGATAAAAATTAGCACAGATAATTTGAAGCAAAATAGGGTAATACTAAATAAAATTGAAAAAATATTTTTGAAACTCTAACCCAATCTTGTAAATATCATCCCTGTAAGTGTCCGTCATGGGTCCATGCACAGAATAAAGACTATTGGAAAATTTTATTTCATCACATTCTAAAGCCACATGTAGTATCAGCTTGTTCATATTTTATTTGATTAGACAGTTTTCATTTTATATACTAATTTTTTTCTGTATATGTGTTTGTGTTCATGATATGTATACATATACAAGTGTACATCCCAGCGGACATGTGGAAATCAGAGGGAACTCTGGGAAGTCAGTCCTGTCCACCTTTATTTGGTTTACATGGGTTGAGCACAGATCACTAGGCTTTACTTGCTAAGCCAACTCCTGGGTCCCAATTTTTCCTTTTTACCTTTAAGTTCTCAGAGAAAAATCAAAAGAATCAAGTTGGCAGTAGAGGAAATATAAAGAAATAAATATTTGTCTCCATTTTAATTTCAAAGCTGGTGTAGTAGAAAATTAAAGATCCTAAGATTGTAGCTAAGTATTATTATTTCCATATATTTGCTGTTCCAAAATTTACATTTCTAAAGAAATGCCCATCTTTATTTCTTAGACTTTCCATGGCTCACCTCAGGAGTAGTGCAATTTACCATGCTTGTGCCATTGATAAACTCAGTTGTCTGAGAAGTAGCAGACAACCTCAATGTTTCTTTAGAGGTCACCTAACAAAACTCAGAGCTCAGTCTACCTTTTCTTGGAGACAATTTTGCTCATATTTGTTTTTAGTTATTTTTAAATAACCCACCAAAGCCAAAAGCTCTCTTGAGAGTCCTAGACTTTGTGACGTAATACAAGGTTAAAGGCGCTTAGTGCCCCATGACTGTGAGACAGATGCTGGGAAGGGGTTTATGGAAACGTAAAGTGACAAGCTCATAGGGAGTTTTTTTCAGCCGTAGAGTATAAGCTTGGTGTGTGATGTGGCAAAAAGAAATCGAACTGATGACTACATGATGCACACTACAGTCCTTGCACATACTTTTGCAGAGGCAGAGGTTCCTTTCTTTTATTTCTTATTTATTTTAATTAATAATGCATGATGATGATCTCAGCACTTTAACACAGCAGGTTCCAACTCTCTCATTTTCTATCTGTAGCACTGAGATGTGGCTGTGCTATCAATATAGGTGGTGGCATCTGTTACACAATAAAAAACCGAAACCATTTTTAGTATAGCTAATTTTTTGAATTGCTCCACAACCAAAGGATGTGTTGTCTGCGCTGAGAGATGATGTCATGCAACAACTTCTCTGAGACAAAGGATGAGGTTTTCTAGAAGACAGAAACAATAGTTAAGTCATTCCTGTATAAAAGAGCAGAGAAAGCAAACCAAAATATTGTACTTTACTTTCTTATAGCATACCAAGATAAAATTATCTACTAAAAAATATGTGTCAGCTGCCCCTTTTAATATACATATATGGTATGTACATGATTAGTGTATTTCAAAATTAGTTTCTAAGACATAGTTTTTTCCTGTTTAATTCCTCTTTGTTTTACTTTTTAAATTATTTTAATTACCATACAAAATATTAGATATCATTTGGCACTTTCTATCAAAGAGTATTTTGGTACATTTTCCTTTTGTTTCAGTTCCCCCGTGTAGCTCTCTCCCTCTGTTTTTCTGCTTTCAGGACCTATTAGCCATTTTACACTCTCCGACTTCCTGGTCACTCATTTTACTCTCTCAGCCTGCTTTCTAACTTCTCAGGTTTGACCCACATGTACACCATTCACCCTCATGCATTATAACAAATACCCTGAATGGGACTTCTGTTTCTCTCTTTCTAGCATCTCACTTAGTATTATACTTTCCAGATCAATCCACTTTCCTGAAATGTTCATAACTCAATTCTCTTTTACTTGTGAACTATAGTCTATTAGGCATATTTGCCATATTTTAATTAAGCATTCATGGATAGAGGATAGACATCCATACTGGTCTGACTCCTTCCTAGTTTGAATATGGCAGTAATAAATGGGGATATACAAGTGTCTCTCTGGTAGAATATGGAGCCCATTAGGTATATGTTTAGGAATACTATAGCTAGGTTATATGGTTCTACTATTTTTAATTTATGAGCTAGTTTGTTGATTTAAAGTATTTAGCAAAAGCTAGAGAAAAAAATTAAATACGTAAATAACTTTACTATTCTCAAGATAGATTTATGCTGTACTCACCCATGGGATTGTGGTATAGATGAATTAAAGACAAGCATCAAGAGAATTTTCACCAACACTGAACATCAAAAACTTAAAAATTATTCAGGAAAAAAAACATAAAAGGACTGTCCAAGAAGGTTAGTGTTTAGTGCTCAATCAGAGAGCTGGTTCAGTTCCCATGGCTTAATTATATAGAAGATATTCTATCATATATATATATATATATATATATATATATATATATATATATATATATATGTAAATATATATCAATTGCTAAAAAAGTAATATAATTCTTAATGTGTTTTATATAGCTTGCAAAAATCAGACTTCCTTTGACTATAGCTCTGATTCTCTTTTAATCTTAGAGCTGAACATTTTAATGTCAGATAATTTGTGTGTTAAATAATTTTACGAGTTAGGAAAAGAAGGCATTAGCTAATAATTTGTTCCTATGTTTATTGAGAGATTTATAGGTAAATAATGAAAGAGTTAATTTACATATTTAAAAATGATAAACTAATCAAAATGGTTTGATAATATATAATATATGCCTATAATCCCAGAACTCAAGAGATGAAAGCTAAACAAAGTTGAAGGTCACCCTTGACTAAATGTAGAATATGAGCTGTATCATGAGATCTTTATATTATGAGATCTTTTCTCAAAGAAAGAGAGAGAGAGAAAGAGAAAAAGAGACAAGGAGACAGAGAGAAGGGGGGGGAGAGCGAGGCAAGCAACTCATTTGGTTGACCATGGGATAGGAATGGATACCTAATAGTTCTGTACCCTTAAATTTTACTCTAAGCATTTTCCAGAAGGAAGGCTTAGTAGTATGGCATGGCATAGACACAATTCAGTGATAATTTAAACATCCCCCCCAAAATAGTCTAGAGTTAAAAAGAAGCATTTAAGTTAGAAATAATCTCTCTAAACCTCTTGGAAGAAAATACAATTACCCTGAGAAATCTAACATTGTACAAGATTGGTGAGAGCCATTATTTGCTCTAAGAAAATACTGCACAGTGCTCTTATTTATTTTTAAATATATAAAAGAGCCAGCTAATAAAAAATCTATGAGCATTGTTTAAAATTAAAATATTTGATGACTAAGCTAAGTAGGAGCACATGCTAGATTCAGACAGTGAAACCCATAGAGAACTGGACTGGAATGAGTTAACTAGAAAAATTCTGTGCCATTTCAGGAGGATTGGCAAGTGGAGGTGCTGTTTGATATTGCAATCCAAGAAGTATCAAAGAAGTTACAGGGTCAAAGTCAAGCTAAAAGCTTCTTTCTTTCATCTAAAAGGCAGGTCAGACCATCCTATTCGTCTCATTTTTTCCCCCCAGAGGAAAGTGTAGGAAGGAAGCAAAGAAAATACTCAAAGTGAAGAAGTAGACAGGCAAAGAGAGAGGACCTTCAGCTTCCCAGGGGTGAGAGAGAGGAGGATTTTGAGAAGTAGTCATGATAAAGGAGGAATGATATCACCAGGTCTGAGAGAGTCCTGAGCAGAGGAAAACAGAAGTACAAGGGTCTGGCTCTTCTGTGCTGCACAATACGCTATGATGAATACTCCACAGGAGTAATTACAAATTAGGTGAAAAATAATACAGACTTCAGGAAAAACTGTGATCTTTACAAAATAATCTGAGGATTTTTATTTCATCTGAACCAAAAAACTGAAAGGACAAAAGGTAGTTTTATTCTAACAGGTTTTCTTTGTTTTAATCCCCTTGCCCTGGTAAGTTCACTGTTATATTGTTTTGGTTTTTTGTTTTCCCAGAGAACCAGAGAGACCTTGTGCCTCTGAGATAGTAACTAATTATTATATAGATTTTAATAGCTATATAGATGAGTATCTGATAGATGATAGATAGATCGATGGCATAAAAACAAATAGATTGATGCATTGATTGGTTGATGATAGGTAGAGAGCACATAGACACACAGATGATAGCCAGACAGATGTCTAATAGAAAGATATATAGACTAGTTGGTTAAGTGATATATAGGTGATAGATTGGTAAATAGGCAGAAACAACCAGACAGATAATAGATAGATAGAATGTATATAGATGATAGATTAGAATGTTGATTGGTTCTATGTAAACAACACAAATTACAGACATTTGGGAAGGACTCTCAAGATTCTTCATAAGAATAGCCCGTAGAAAAGTTTATATGAAATTTTCATATGTAGTGATTAATGTAGGAGGGCCCAGCGCATTATAGGGGTGCTAACACTGGGTAGGTGATCCTGGGAAATAAAAGAGAGCAGGATAAACAATCCATAAAGAGCAATCTAGTAAGCAGCAATCTTCTATAGCATCTGCTTCAGTTCCTGCTCCCAGGTTTCTGCCTTGAACTCCTCTCCTAGTTTCCTTGGTGTGGAGAGGTAAACTTTACACAGAAAATAATTTTACAATATATTTTACAAAGAAAAATAAATCCTTTCTTCCCCAAGTTGCCCTTGGTTACTATTTAATCACAGCAACAGAAACACTAAGTAAGACAGATAGATAGATTTTTTAAAGAAACTTTGCAGAAATGTGTAGCTCTTCATCTTGCATAGGGTTAAAGCTAGAATGTAGTGTTTGAAATTTTCCACCAAAAAGAAAATAGGTGCTAGGGGAGCCTGGTGTCATTTCTAGAGTAATGATAGACACCATCACAGTTTCTTCAGGGCCTGGGTGACAGAAGAGGCAGGATGTCCATGAAACCAGGTTCCTATCATGGTCCTGGAGAATATTAGGTCAATTCTTACAAATGCCTTGATGAGAGATAATTTTTAACAAAAATAGAAAGAAGATGTCACCGGTTTATGCAAGCACATGAGTAAACTGTGGTTTAAAGCTCAGTTTTTCCCTGTGCTCTTATTTTTACCATGAAAAACTCAAGTATCCTCACAGTAACAAAGCTAAGTCACCATCAAGTTGCTTTTCTATTTATTGTAGTGAGAATTTTGGATCTCTGAAAAACACAGAAATATCATTAAGAATGTTTTTTTTTTTTTTTTTTTAGTTTAATCCTAGGTGTGGGATATGTATCTGCATTAGATTGTCCATAGCAGCTGACTATGGCTTGCTCACACTGTACCAGGGCTGTGATTTTGCCAGCTGCAGACATATTTTGTGAGTGTGTGACATATGGAATTCTATTTTCTGAGTCCCTATATAAACACTATATCCCCAACAGAAGGGTCTCATTGACTAGTTGGAGTTTGGATGTTGTTGATTGATGCTGGTTGTGATTTATCAAGTAACTTTGCACAATGAGTTGAGAAGAAATTGGAAATCCTGGTGGTAAAGATCAAACTTGCCCCCAAGGAACTTGGTTCACCTAACCAGCAGGAAGGAGTCTAATGATATTGTTGCCTCCTTTCCCTGCTAGCCTTCTTTCTCTACTATCTAGTGTCAGGGATGGGGAGGGTGGAAGGACGGTGAAGAAGTATGATAGAAAAGGAAACCACAACATAGTAAAAGACAGACTTTAATTTATAATAGTATGTCATAACAATATTAAGTGAAATGACTGTTTATTAGTTATACAAATTATGCTTGGTACTATGTACATGTTAAGTACAATGTAGAGTTCATTTGTATGTGAAAATCATCTTAAAGCTCTGGAAATATGGAATAAAAAAATCCAAGGTTTTCTCATTTAAAGATGAAGCAATAAAAAACAAGATCATGACTAATCAGATAATATAACAAAGTTTAGGCTAGATCTTTTTAAAAGATACCTATGAGCTGATTTAGAATAAATCAAAATAACACTTTCAAAACTATCGCTTTTTCACTGAACTCAACCCTTGTAACTTCTTGATGACCTACTTTGCTGAGCATGCCAGATTTCTTGGACCCAAACTTAGAAGGCATGACTCTCTTTCTCTTATCCATGGGCTTCTACCCAGCAGTTGCCAGGGTGTATAGGTTGCCTGCTAATATTTTTTCCCTCAATCTCTAATAAAATTATCTTTAAGCTTTATGCATGCACACACACACACATACAAACACACGTACACACACACACACACACACACATGCTCATATGCCTGTTTATATATAATGCATCAGATGAAGATGTGTGAAGGCAATGAGAAGATTTGATGATAACAAGAGTGGTGTGAAAAACTTCAGATTATAGAGACATGAGCAATGTGGCATATGAGTGATAAGCCATGAAACAAATTAGCAATCGATGTTGAAGTCAAACTATTTTAATATTTATAAATATGTAATCTAAATTTTTATACAGGAGTTTTTGTGGATATTTAACTCAGCTTAAGGGCTATCAAAAATATCCTTCAGATGAAACTCCTATAAAAATACATGATTGCAAAGCCCAAGTGTCTTATGTAAACTGGTGTTGGGGAGAAATAATTAGGAAGAACAAGATCACGCTCGAGTAGTTGGGTAACACATTTCTTTAAGAAAATGTGGTATATCTACACAATGAATACTAATCAGCTATTAAAAACAAAGACATCATGAATTTTGTAGGCAAATGGGTAGAACTTGAGAATATCACACTGAATGAGGCAACCCAGTATCAAAAAGACATGCATGGCATGTACTCACTGATAAGTTTATATTAGCCATAAAATGCAGGTACCATGTTACACTTCACAGACCCAAAGGCGCTAAACAAGAAGGAAGGCTCAAACAAGGAATCTTGAATCTCACTTAGAAGGGGGAAATAAAATCGTCACGAGAAGGAGAGAGGGAGGGTGGGCAAGGGAATGGATCACGATCATGTGTAGAGGACAAAAGAGACGACTAGACGGCCATGAGAATGAATGGAAATCTGCAACTGATGGGCGTGAGGGGGGAGGCAGCTCCGGGACTAGACAGAAATCTGGGATAAGGGAAAGCACCCAAGTATCAATAGGGATGTCCTTAGTTGTGATTCACTACATTGGAGATATGGAACCTGAAGAGGCCACCTCCAATAGCCAGGCAGGAACCCCAATGGAGTAACAGAGACACCATCACACCCACAAACCTTTCAACTCAAAATCTATCCTGCCTACAAGAAATGCAGGCATGGGTGGGGAGTGAAACAGAGACTGAAGGTATGGCCAACCAACAACAAGCTTAAACTGAGACCTGCCCTATGGACAAGTACCAATACCTAACTCTATTAATGATACTCTGTTATGCTTGCAGACAGGAGCAAACTGTTCTCTGTCACCCAGCAGCTGACTCAGACAGATACGAACACCTACAGTCAAACAGTAGATGGAGCTTGCAGACTCTTATGGAAGAAGAGGAGGAAGGATTGTGGGCCGAGAAGGGGATAAAAACTCCACAGGAAAACCAACACAGTCAACTAACCTGGACCGTTGGGGCTCTCAGAGTCTGAATCATCAACTAAAGAACATACACAGGCTAGACCTAGGCCTCTCTGCACATATGTAACAAATATGCAGCTTAGTGGTCTTCATGTTGGTCCTGAACAACTGGAATAGGGGCTATCTCCAAAGCTGTTACCTGTATATGGGATATGTTCCTCTATGTGGGCTGCCTTGTCTGACCTCAGTGGGAGAGGAAGCAACTAGCCTTACAAAGCCTTGAAGTGCCAGGGTTTCAGGGATACACAGGCAGGGGTGCACCTGCTCAGAGGAGATGCAGAGAGGGAAGAGGGGAAGGATTGTGGGAGGGGTTGGCCCAGAGGAAGGCAGTAAGCAGGAATGTGAGTAAGTAAAAAGAAAAAAAGAATTAAATTAAAATAAAAAAAGAAAGAAGTGAAGTTGGGTGCATAAGGAGATAGGGTTGGATCAAGGAGGAATTGGGAGAGGGAGCTTAATATAATCAAATTACATTGTATGAGACTTGCAGAGAATGAGTAAAAAATATTATTTAAAAATAAAAATTAAAGTATGACTAGATTTTATATTGATGCAAGATCAGTACTTACAGTTTTATTCTCAATTCTTGGCTCAAAGAATGTGCTCTCATACATGAAGAAAGAACATACAGGACATAAATGAAGTGGTAAAAGTGTAGCAGTACTTGAGAGGTAAAATAGACAGTTGTAATTGATTGTAAGCAGTAAGTTTTCTGTATCTTAAGGTAGACTTAAGTTGATAATGTTTCCCCCCACGCCTGAAAGACAATATAGCAATGTAGCTATGTAAGTGGCAGAGAGTCCAAGCAACTAGCTCTTCAGACTGTTTTAATTTTTGTTTTTGGTTTGGAGACAGGGTCTCTATGTAGCCCTGGCTGTCCTGAAGCTCACTGTGTAGATAGACCAGACCAGCCTGGATATCAAAAGTCCTTCCCCTTCTCCTCCAGAGCTGGGATTCAGGGTGGGCGTCATTACGCCTGGCTGTTCTAATTAGTTTTACTTTCTAGATCACAAAATATTCCACCCTTGTTAACACTGCTCTTCTTGTTTTGGCAGAGGCTTCAGGCAGTCAACAATACTGACTGTCAGTGAAACAGAACAGAAATCAGATCAACAGCCATTGGCAACTTGGAATTTCAAAGCTTACTTGAACTCCTCTTTGGTTCAGCAGTCTGAGCTATATTCAGTTGTGCAGGAGAGATGAGGAATTTGGTTTACACACCAAAGTCAAGGAAAAAATTATAAAATGAGTCCTTTTCTTTTTTATTAATTATTTATTCACTTTACATCCTACTATCAGGCACCACTACACCATTACACCTTCACACAGATCCTCTCCCACATTTCAAACTCCCCTTTACCTTTCTGGAGGGGAGCCCCCCTCAAGATGTTAACCCCCCCATAACCTCCCTCTTGCACATCAAGTTGCTGCGGGGCTAGGCACATACTCTCGCACTGAGGCCAGACAAGGCAGATCATTTAAAGTAATGGAACCCACAGGCAGGGAGGCAACAAACTCATAGACAGTTCCTGCTTCAGTTGTTGGGGACCTGTATGAGGACCAAGCTGCTCTTATGCTACATATGTGCAAGATACCTAGGTCCAGCCCATGCTTGGCCTTTGGTTGGCAGTTCAGACTCTGGGATCCTACGGGGGCCCAGGTTAGTTGACTATGTTGGTCTTTCTGTGGAGATTCTGTCCTCATCAGTTGGTCCCACAATCATTTTCCCAACTCTTCCGTAAGATTCCCCAAGCACCATCTAATGTTTGGGTATGAGTATCATTCCATTGGCTACTGGGTAGAGCCAATATCAGAGGATAGTTATGCTAGGTTTCTGTCTGAAAGTATAACGAAATATCATTAAGAGTGTCAGGGATGAGATACATGGGATGAGTCTGAATTGGAGGAGTTATTGGTTGGCCATAACCTCTGTCTCTGCTCTGTCTTTGTCTGTACACATGTTTTGGCAAGACACATTTTGGGTCAAAGACTTTGTGGGTTGGTTACTTTGCTTATCACTCCTGGCTAGAGGAAGTGGCCACTTACACCATTCTATGAGTGTCTCCCATATAGCTCTTGGGACCTTATCCCCTGCCAGGTTTCTGGTACATCCTATGGATTGCTCCCATACCCCACCAAGGATTTCCTTTCTCTGTCCCCTGCTTTGCATACATGGGTCTACCCCTTTCCTCTCCCCATTCCCTCTCTTACCCAGTTCCCTCCCTCTGTTGACCTCCAATATCTATTTTGTTTTCCCTTCTGAGAAAGAATCAACCATCATGCCTTGGGCCCTTTTGTTATTTGGCATCTTTGGGTCTATTGTTTATAGCATGGTTATCCTGTACTTTATGAATAATATCCACTTATTGTGGGAGACAAAGGCCTTGGCCTTTAGCACATTCTGCTAGATGAAAGATCTCAGGTTTGACTTATCTTGCTAGCTACAATGTCTCAGATCGCTCAGCAGGTGTCTCCTCTAGGCCCTGACTCTTAGGCTTGGCTTGATTAGCAACACAAAGAGTTTCAGCTCATAACGGATATTCCCTCTACCCCTCCCCAGCCTGCTGCCCGATCAGACGACCAGCCCAGGGACAAATATTATGATGTTTGGTCGCATTGTGAATTCTCCTCGCCCCTGCCATTTCCCGCCCTAATGTGCTTAAAACATTGTAACAATAAAGATTGCTTCAGAGCTTGAACGGGATTTCATCTTGCTCCCACGCATTCCTTTGTTTCCTGCTTCTTTCTATTATCAATGGCTTCCTTCCACAGCACTTCCACAGCAGGGAGTACCCGCTGGCGGGAACTTGGAACCCAGTAAATTGTTACAACTTATAAGTAAGTACATACCATATATGTCTTCTTGGGTCTGTGTTGCCTCACTCAGGATGATATTTTCTAGTTTCTTCCATTTGCCTGTGAGATTCATGATGCCCTTGTTTTTAATGGCTGAATAGTATTCGATTGTGTAAATAAACCACATTTTTTAAAATCCATTCTTCAGTTGGAGAAACAACTGAGATGTTTCCAATTTCTGGCTCATATGAATAAGATTGATATGAACATAGTTGAGCAAGTGTCTTTGTGGTATGGTGGAACATCTTTTGGGTGTATGCCCAGGAGTAATATTGCTGGTGAGTCTTAGGGTAGAACTATAAAAACTTTTTTGAGCTGGGCAGTGGTGGTGCACACCTTTAATCCCAGCACTTGGGAGGTAGAGGCAGGTGGATTTCTGAGTTCAAGGCCAGCCTAGTCTACAGAGTGAGTTCCACAACAGCCAGGCTACACAGAGAAACCCTGTCTCAAAAAACCAAAAAAAAAAAAAAAAAAAACAAAAAACTTTTTTGAGACCCACCAAATTGATTTCCCGAGTAGTTGCCCAAGTTTGCACTCCTACCAGCAGTGGTGTGGTGTTCCCTTTGCTCTACAACCTCACCTCATGTGCTCTCCAGTTTTTAATCTTAGATATTCTGATTGGTGTAAGGTGGAATTTCAGAGTCATTCTTTTATTTACATTTCCCTGATAGCTAAGGACGCTGAGCATTTCTTTCTGTGCTTCTGGGATACTCAAGATTCCTCTGTTGAATATTCTGTTTAGCTCTGTACTCTATTTTAATAGGGTTATTTGGTTTGTTATTGTCTAACTTCTTGAGTTCTTTATGTATTTTGGTTATTAGAGCTCTGTCCAATGTAGGGTTAGTAATGATCTTTTCTCAGTCTGTAAACTGTCCCTTTTGTCCTATTAATAGTGTGCTTTGACCTACAGAATCTTTTCAGTTTCCGGAGATCCCATTTATTAATTGTTGATCTTAGAGCCTGAGCCACTGGTGTTCTGTTCAGGAAGTTGTCTCCAGTACTGACAAGTTCAAATCTATTCCCCATACTATATTTTATTATATTTACTGTATCTGGTTGTACTTTGAGGTCTTCAATATATTTGGACTTGAGTTTGTGCAGAGTAATAACTATGGATCTATTTGCATTTGTCTACTCACAGACATCCAGTTAGACCAGCACCATTTGTTGAAGATTCTCTCTCTATTCCATTGTGCGGTTTTGGCTTCTTTGTAAAAAATCAAGTGTCCTTAGGTATGTAGGCTTATTTAGGCATCTTCAGTTCAATTCCACTGATCCAGCTGTCTGTTTCTATACCAACACCATGAAGTATTCATTGCTATTGACCTGTAGTACAGCTTTAGATCAGGGGTGGTGATATTTCCAGAAGTTCATTATTGTTCATGATCATTTTGGCTATCCAGGGTTTTTTTTCTTTCCATATGGCATACAGAATTATTCTTTCAAGATCTGTGAAGAATTGTGTTAGAATTTTGATGGGGATTGCATTGAATATATATATTGCTTTTGGTAAAATGGACATTTTCTTTTTTTAAAAATTGGATATTTTATTTATTGACATTTCAAATGTTATCCCATTTCCCAGATTCCCCTCTGCAAACTCCCTACCCTAATCCCCCTTACCCTGCTTCTATGAGGGTGTTCCCCCACCCTCCTACCCACTCCTGCCTCACCCCCCCCCCAAATTCCTCTACACTCGGGCATAAAGGCTTTGCAGAACCAAGGGCCTCCCCTCTCATTAATGTCAGATAAGGCTCCTTCAGTTCCTTCAGTCCTTCCCCTAACTCGTCCATTGTAGTCCCTGTGCTCAGTCCAATGTTTGGCTGTGAGCATGTGCATCTGTATTGGTCAGGATATAGCTGAGCCTCTCAGAAGTCAGCTGTATCAGGCTCCTGTCAGCAAGCACTTCTTGGCATCTGCAAATAGTGTCTGGGTTTGGTGTCTGCATGTGGGATGGATCCCCAGGTGGGGCAGTCTCTGGATGGCCTTTCCTTCAGTCTCTGCTCCACTCTTTGTCCCTGTATTTCCTTTAGACAGGAGCAATTCTGGGTTAAAATTTTGGAGATGAGTGGGTGGCCCCATTCCTCAACCAGGGGGCCAAAATGGCCATTTTCACTATGTTAATCCTACAGATGAAAGAGCAAGGGAGAGCTTTCCAACTTCTGATATATTCCTCAATTTCATTCTTCAGTTACTTGAAGTTCTTGTCATACAGGTATTTTACTTGCTTGGTTAGAGTTACACCAAGGTATTTTATGATATTTGTGGCTATTGTGAAGGGTACTGTTTCTCTAATTTCTTTCTCAGCCTGCTTATTGCTTATGTAGAGGAAGGCTACTGATTTCTTTAAGTTAATTTTGTATTCAGCCACATTAAATATATTTATCAGCTGTAGGAGTTCTATGGCATTATTTTTAAGGTCACTTATATACTATCATATTATCTGCAAATAGTGATATTCTGTTTTCTTTTTTCAAATTTGTATCCCCTTGATCTCCTTTAGTTCTCTTATTGCTCTAGCCATAACTTCAAGTACTATATTGAAGAGATCTTGGGAGAATGGACAGCCTTGTCTTGTCCCCAATTTTAGTGGAAATCCTTTAAGTTTCTCTCCATTTAATTTGATGTTGACTATTGGCTTGAACTATATTGTCTTTTTTGTAGTTAAGCATGAAGCTATAAGTAAAAGGTGAAAGAATTAAATAAAGCAGTCCAAGACCTAAAAGTGGAAGTACAAACAATAAAGAAAACACAAATGGAGGCAAACCTGGTAATGGAAAACCTAGGAAAGAGGTCAGAAATTACAGATGTAAGTGTCACCAACAGAATAGAAGAGATAAAAGAGAGAATCTCAGGTGTAGTAGATACCATAGAAGAGATTAACACACTATCAAAGAAAATTCAAAACATAAAATACTCTTAACCCAAGCATCCAGGAAATTCAGGACACAATGAAAAAACCAAATCTAAGAAATAATTGTCATAGAGGAGAACAAGGATTCCCAACTCATATGATCTGAAAATGTCAACAAAATCATAGAAGAAAACTTCACCAACCTAAAGAAAGAGATGACCATAAAGGTACAAGAAGCTTATAGAACATCAATTCAATGGGACCAGAAAAGAAAATCTTCTCTTCACATAATAATCAGAACACTAAATGCACAGAACAAAGAAATAATATTAAAAGCTGCAAGGGAAAAGGGCCAAGTAATATACAAAAGTAGACCTATCAGAATTACAACAGACTTCTCAACATAGACTATGAAACCAGAAGAGCCTGGTCAGAGGCCACGCAGACTGTAAGGGAACACAAATGCCAGCCTAGGCTACTATACTGAGCAAAACTCTCAATCAACATAGATGGAGAAAACAAACTATTCCAGGACAAAACCAAATTTGAACAGTATCTATCTACCAATCCAGACCTACAGACGATCTTAGAAGGAAAACTCCAATACAAAGAAGGTACCTACACCAAAGAAAAAACAAGATGTCAAGCATCTCAAAACAAAGCCAAAAGGAGAGAGCCCAAATCTTTTTACTGGGGAGTTGAGTCCATTGATATTGTGAGATATTAGTGACCAATGATTGTTCCTTTCAGTTATTTTGATGTTGGTGTTGGTTGAGGTGTGTGTGTGTGTGTGTGTGTGTGTGTGTGTGTGTGTTTCTCTTCTATTTGTTTTAATGGTGTGAAATTATTTCTTTCTTGTTTTTTCTTGAGTATAATTAGCATCATTGGGTTGGAGTTTTACTTCTAATATCCTCTTTAGGAATGGGTTAGTGGAAAGGTATTGTTTGAACTTGATTTGTCATGAAATATCATGGTTTCTCCATCTATGATGATTGAAAGTGCTGTTGGGTATAATCGTATGGGCTGACATCGGTGATCTCTTAGGGTGTGCAATACTACTGCCCAGGCCCTTCAAACATTTAGAGTCTCAGAATAGAAATCAGGTGTAGTTCTGATAGGTCTGCCTTTTTATGTTAATTGATCTTTTCTCATTGATGCTTTTAAATTTTTCTTTGTTCTGAATATTTAGTGTTTTGATTATTATTTGGTGGGAGAATTTACTTTTCTGGTCCAATCTGTTTGGTGTTGTATATGTTTCTTGTACTTTTATAGACATCACTTTCTATAGGTTAGAAAAATTTTCTTCTATAATTTTGATGAAGATATTTTCTGGGCCATAAACTGAGAATTTTTTTCTTCTTATATTCCTATTATTCTTAGGTTAGGTCTTTTCATAATGCCCTAGATTCCTGGGTGTTTCATGTCATGAACTCTTAGATTTGACATTTTCTTTGATCTATGTATTGATTTCTACTATTGTATCATCTATATCTGAGATTCTCTCTTACATTTCCTATATTCTGTTGGTGGTGCTTACATCTGTAGTTTCTGTTTTCTTTCCCAGGTTTTCCATTTCCAGAAATACCTCAGTTTTCATTTGCTTCATTGCTTCTATTTTCCTTTTCAGGTCTTGGACCATTTTATTCATATCCATCACCCATTTGATTTTATTTTTCTGAATTTCTTTATTTTTATTTGTCTCCTCTTTTAATGTCTCTAACTATTTGGATATATTTTTCTGTATTTCTTTAAGGGAATTTGCTCATTTTCTCTTTAAATTCCTCTATGATCTTTATAGTACTGAATTTAAGATCATCTTCTTGTGCTTCATTTTCTTTAGGCTATCTAGGGTTTACTATAGCAGAATAACTGGGCTCTGATAGTGCCACATTGCACTGGGTCTTGTTGCTTGTGTTCTTATGCTGTCCTATAGGCATCTGATTTTTCCTGGTGTTAGTTGGATGACCCTGATGGCAGTAGGGTTTCTTCAGAAAATGGGCAGAGCTGTGGGTCAGACATTGGAGGTCAGGGTGCTCGACTCTGCTGGTTTTGTCTCAGACTGGCCCCACTGATAAGGGATTTGTGGAATGATGTTCCAAACTGTTATTTCTTGGGTTCTCCACTGATCTCCATGGAGAAATAGGATGTTCTTGGGGTCCTTCAAGGCTCCCTGAGATCAAAATGCTAGCCCAGAGCTAGACAATGGAGTTCAGAAGAATGCGTATGACCCTACTTCATAGGCTGTGTCTTGAGAGCACCCTAGTGGACTGGAATTGGTGAAGCAAGGTTCCTAGCTGGTTAGTCTTGGGGTACCTGAAGGCTTCTACAGGAGAGTAGGATACTCTTGGGGTCCTGCAAGGATCCTCAGAATGGAAGAATATGCCCAGAGTTGACAATGGGTTTCAGGGAACTGTGTGCAACATTCCTCCCTCAGTTGTGTTCAGGGTCGACCCGACTGGGAAAGAATTGATGGGGTAGGGTTCTAAGCTGGTTATCCTTGGGGCCACTGAAAGCTTCCATGGGGTAGCAAGATGCTCTTGGGGTCCTGCAAGGGTCCTTGGGAATGAATAGTGAGCTCAGAACTAAACAATGAGTTTCAGGGGACTGCGTGCAACTTACATCTACAGGCTATGTCCCTGAGTCCTTTCCTTAAATGTAGTGATTATTCTCATTTATCCTATAGAAATAATCACTTTTATATAACAAAGCTGAAGCCAAATATTTTCAACCAGACAGTTGTCTATGGATTGTTCTAAACCATGTGCTCTAGTTGAAAGTCAATAAAATCACCTTCTACTTAGCTAATGACATCTCATTTAGTCAGATTTTCATGCTATGACGGATAAGTTGAAGCAAATAACATAAGAGACGGAAATGTTCATTCTGACTCATGGATTTAAAGGTTTCAATTCAAGGCAGAGCTAGTTTTAAGGGGACCACTGTGAGGCAAGACATCATGGTGACAAGCACATGTATTAGAGAAAGACATTCACTTCCAAGTAGAAAGAAAGAGAGAAAGAAAGAAAGAAAGAAAGAAAGAAAGAAAGAAAGAAAGAAAGAAAGAAAGAAAGAAAAAAGGAAGGAAGGAAGGGAAGGAAAGAAAGAAAGAAAGAAAGAAAGAAAGAAAGAAAGAAAGAAAGAAAGAAAGAAAGAAAGAAAGAAGGGACTGGGGAAAAAACACATCCTTTGGGGCTTTCTTCCCAATGACTTACCACTTCAAACCAGATCCTATTTCATACTTCCTTCCATCTCCCATGTTTGAAATCTATAAGTAAATTTACAGATCACAGGATTCAATCATATCCTGAAACCTCACCTCTATTCACTGCTAAGTTAAGTGTCAAGCCTTACCACAAGTTTTACGAAAGATTCTTCATTTCCAAACTCAAAAGTACTGTAAGAAAGAACCATGAATTCAAGATGAACAACACGAACATCAGAAAAACATGACATGTATTTTAACTGTAACTTAACCTATGTCTAACTGTGATAAAATTACTTAGACATTTTGTACCTTCCTTTCTCTATATGTAAATTGGCATTAAAACAGCATCTTTCACATATGTTGATTATGAATGAACTAATTGATATATGTAAAGAACATAGAATCTGCCATTAATAAGCTCTATCTCAATATTGACTAGAGTAAACACAGCTAGAATAATTTTTCTCTTATTTTTATAAAAGGCAAATTCAATTTTTCTTAAAATTTGGTGATTAATTTGTTGGACACCACCCAACCATCATCTGTTACAGATCTTCTGGCAAAATAAAATTAAAAAAAAAAAATCTCCCAGAGAATCCAGCTAGAGTGTGGGAAGTGTGACTCATGCATTTATTAAGCATGCAGTTTTAAATGTCTACTACATAACAGGTGCCACCCATTTTTATGATTAAAAACACCCAGTCTGTCCTCAAGGGTAGCTCTGTGATATTTGCAAACATGTAACATGATAAATTACATTGTAAAATGATGAGCAATAGAAAGTATGAGTGTGAATATGCCTGGGAGCTGGGCAAGGGGTTGGGGGTGCATTCAGTCATGCCTGCTGGCTGGGGTCAGAAGGGCTCATATGGATTCAGCTTTGAGTAAGTCTCAGAAGCCTGGCTGGAAGATCCAACTTGTTTCAGAGACAATATACCTTCAGTATCAACAAGTATGAAATAAACCAGCTTTGCCCTTTGGAAGTAGACTGATGATGGAACTTTACTTTGACAACTGTCTTAATAATTTAAGTGGATATCACTCAGAAAGCAGAGACTAGAAGATCTCTGATTTCAAGCCCAATATCAGATCTAGAGTCTCAAATCTTTCTGTACCACCTATATCATAAATGGCTTACGATGCCTAACTTATCTATCCCCTTTTCCACTGTCTTCACACATAAAAGAAAATGCCAAAAACATTCCCAAGATAAAAGAATGAAGAAGGCTCTTACAGAGATATTTGAATATCAAAATGCACTGAGATTGCAGAAACCCATCAATGAACACTTATCTGAAGAGCAAATGGAACTGTAGGCAGTCGTAATAGCATCTAGCTTTCTCTGCATTTTGGGCTAGTGTACAAATCCAGTTTCATCAAGTTTGGCTTGGCAGGTGCATCCCACTCAATCTGAAGAGAAGCTAGTCAGTTTGCAGAGAAGAAGTATTTCAAGTGCTTACTCATCTCCCAGCACAAAACTTTTCCTGATCACAGCACCACCAGCTGAGGGAGAGGATGGCTGGAAAGACCAATGCTCTGCAAAGGATCTGATAAAAGCTGGAATAACAGAGAACACATAGCAACTTAGATAGCATGCTTCTAGACTTGCTACTTCACCTCTTTGTAAAAAGAGACAGGGTTTTAACTCAGGGAAAAGCAAATGGGCTGCCCCCAAATCCCTTATCTAACTGGTAGCAAGATGACTTAGCAGTACTACATCACAGAGTCTTCCTAGAGACTATGCATGAAATACAGCTCACCCCTCAAATTCTGGTGGAAGGATTTTTGTGATATTACCAAATGCAAGAATCATGACTTTGTTCCTTATGATGCAATGGACTGGACCTGGAAATGTCAATGATACCTTCAGACTTTCTGCATGACTAGATAATATGAGCCCACAATTTATTTACTCAGCTATTAAAATAAATCTCTTCCAAGCATGTTTCCCTCTAACATTACACTTCAAATTACAAGTTAATTGCCTTTTCAGATTTTACTGAAGTTTTATCTCTCACAATAAGAGCAAATTCTGGGCTATTTAGAACATTTGCTGAATCAGCTTCACAAATTACATTTTCTTGTTTCCACTACAGCTTATGGTGGGCTTGACGACTGCAAATTTCCAAGCTACCAAGTAATGTCACAACCTATACTTTACTTATGGAGAATGTGAGCTTTTAGGTAGAAACAGTAATAGTTGAAAAGGATCTCCATTGTGATACGGATTTCTCCACAGTGCTTTTTTTTTTTCATACAGAAACACAGTGGTAAGGGTCTCAGCTGAAACCTCACAGCCTGCAAATGCAAGAGCAGAACTTAAAGCCAGCTTAATGTAAGAGAATGCTGCAGAGCGAGCGACCTCTGCACCCAGCAGCCCACTGATACCTCTAGCTTTGTGCTGTGTGATGCTCAAGCTCTTGGCTGATACCATTAGAAACTGCTGCATGAGATAGACCTCTCCCCTCTGAAACTCATGTAAACCTGTGTATGAATCTAGTTTGTCAAATGTGCACTTTGTCTTCTCGCATCCACCTCTGGTCTGTTTGTCAGAATACAGATCTTATCCCACTTGAATTAGCATGTGATTTGATTCTATAGGGCAAACACTTCAATATCTGCAAAGGTTTCCCTGCATATTACATAACAAAACTTTTTTCCTCCCCACTTTCAATAGCAAACTTTAAACTGTAGATTCGAGTCCCTCTGAGGAAACCGTTTAGTGATGTATTTAAAGGATTTTTATCCTGCTCAAATTTTCAGAAAGCATATTCCCATAGAAAGCTCATGACCGTGATCTCCTCCTGAAGTTCACTCTGCAGTTTCTCATTCTATTGCTGGGACTTTGATCCTGTCTCCAAACACAACTTCTGTGGCTAGGTCAGAAGTCTTTTCTTCAGTTTCCTATGAAATTGTCCAGGTTCATGTTGGTCTTCACGATTCTATCTTCTACTTCTTCTGCATGGCAACAATCTTTTTGTACCAAAAGTGTTATATAGCCAGAGAGGACAGGCTCCTCTCATCTGATAATACAATTTAATCCATAAGTCTACTGATGGTTTTGAATTTCTGAAATTTATTAATGTGGTTGTATATACATTAAATCATATAAAATAGTGTATTTTTTTTACAACTGATACAATCTATTTACTTAATAGAACTCAAAGCAAAGTTTATAAGAACTAAGGACTTAGGGTATATGTAGCTCCATGGTAGGACACTTATTTAGCCTGGGCAAGGACCTAGGTTCAATCCTCAGTATTGAAAAAGATTTCAAGCCAGGCATTGGTGACACATTAGCCCCAGCATTTTGGAGGCTGAAGCAGGCAGATTTCTGAATTCAAGGGGCCATACTGGTCTACAGAGTGAGTTCCAGGACAGCCTGGGCTTTAGAGATACCCTTTCTCAAGAAGAAGAAGAAGGAGGAGGAGGAGGAGGAGGAGGAGGAGGAGGAGGAGGAGGAGGAGGAGGAGGAGGAGGAGAAGAAAGAGTTTTAACTCACAGTTCTAAAATTAATTCTTATAATTATAGTCTGCATTTTGTTGTATCACTCCATGTTCAAGCAGAAATGAGAATCCAAATATATGTGATATAATAATAGGTAATATTTAATTTTCTGTTTTATCCTCTCATTTGTGTCCCATTGAAGCTTCCTTGCAATATTATAACAAAGTCGGAAATTTAAATATTTTAGTTACATGGAAAATAATAGCAAATTGAAACACAAACATTTACTTTAAAATTTTCCTTGGGAAAAATGATTAATTTTATATAATTAAAGACTTTGTAAAACATGTATCTTGCAGTTTGAAATAAGAGTAGGAGAACATTTTTTAAAAAGAATTTTAGATTTTATTTCATATTGAAATATGTTACAATTAATATGCAATTAATTGATATTTTTTAACATGGACATAGAGCACATGATGCAAACCAAAGTAGTGAGATCAATCTCTGAAATATTTGCTGTAGGTTTCAGAAGCAAATAAGATGGTATAATGGTAGCTTGGAATTGTTGGAGACCATCTCTTTCTGGAAACTGTGAACTGAAAAGAAAAGGAGTCTTATGAAACAGGTGAGAAATGGACATAAGAAGTCTTGTGTCAACATGCCCCATCACCTGCAGGCGTTTTATCTATAAAACTGAAGACATCCCATTTAGTGCGAAAGCAAAATAGACAGGTGCTTCAGGTTTATCTGTCATTAGGAAAAATCAACAGGAGGAAGAAGGACCAAGAGGATGGCCTTATCTGGCATCAATGGGAGGAGAGGCCCTTGGTCCTGGGAAGGCTCTATGACACAGCTAGGGCAGTGAGGCAGGAGTGGGT